>OY735229.1:10529282-10874282 GCA_963457665.1 Thysanoteuthis rhombus | reverse complement strand
CAGCAGCATCATGTCTTAATTTGAAATCGTATTTCAAAATTAGTCTAACTTCTTGCTTGGACACCATTGGTAGCACAAAGACCTCCCATAATGACGTATTATATCTTTATCGAATTATCGTAGCCCCGCAAACCTCCCGACCAACCAGCTAAGTGGGAGTGGGAGTGAATGTTTTTTGAATTATTTTCTCTTTGACCGTCTGTGTGTCTGTCTCTAGGTACCCTAGGTCACATTTTTGAGGATACAACTTCGAAAAGTTGCATCACCGAGCACTATCTAGAAATGTTTGTTTGTTTTTTCAAAATAAAGTGCTTTGGGGGCCTCTATGGTCATTATGGATCAACAGTGTCCAAATCTGGTACAGTACCCAAATGCTGGTATATATTTTAGATAACCTTAGATCATATTTTTAGATATTTAGTTCTGGTACACGCACAGGCTACAGTGATTCATCTATGCGAGGTATGAGTATTTATATTAAATCTGCAAAAAATGCAATTATATTATGAATCTTACACAGAGCATTAATATTTAAGATGTAAAAAAATATTAAGTGTGAAACAAACTAACATTTTAACTCATAGTAAAGCTTTTTATTGAGGGATTTTTGTGCTCAAGAATAGACTTAGCAAGGCAATAATATTTTAATTTTGGTTTTCTTTCAGGTTAGAGTATGCCCAGTTTCACCAGTACTCTAGCCCCGTGACCCTGCATCATGACCTCCAGGGTTACAGCGCAGGTCAAGTATTTCAGCCAATCACCATTCAGTTAGCCGATCAGAACAGCCGGGCCGCCGCTGCCGCATTCCTACACCACCACCATCATCATTCCCAGCATGCAGCACATCCTTACCAGAACCAACTGGCCCAGACGAATCCAGGTTCGATCCGGGAAATAGGGTTTAGATCGTCAGGTAACACCAAGGGCCAATCCGGGGAGTCTATAGGGCGTGGCAGTGAGGGTGGTGCCAGCAGAGGCAGAGAGACGGGCAGTGTCGATTGCACAAGAAAAGACAACTGTTCGTCAAAGACATCCGTCGAGTATTCCTCACCCACAGACCTCAAGAGAGAGAAAACGGATTCAGACAGTACAGGTGAGAAGACTTTTAAAAAATGGCCTCTTGTTGTGTTTGAATTGAAACAAAAGAAGAAACTAGTTAGATACACACAAATAATAATTATTCGAAACAGGATTGAAATATTAAAAGAAATTTTCAGTCATGTTTCTTCATTAGATACGCCAGCATCCATACCAGCGATCGCCGTCACTGACCGACAATTTAACAAATCGACATAGCAAATGCCTCAGATCATCTCTAAAAAGTATTGCCACTCTCTTCTTCTATGAATCTGATGTTGCTTAAGTGACATTTTATTATTACGTCATCAGAATATGGAATCCTATCTTACTAAGCCAGAAAACAGACATGCATCAAGAGCATGGAATTCTATTTCACAACGATATTAGCGTTAAATGAAGGTGATTTCAGAGGAGGGGCTTTTAAAATCAGGAGCTTTGAGAGGAATGGGCTCCTAAACGAAGGACGTTTTAAAGGCACGAAAGAACGAACAAGTGCATCTATGATCTGACTCATGATTACTTTTTTTAACTAAACCAATGTTTTAGATTTGTAAACAATAACTATATTGTATTAACAGGTCTAGGTAAGCGCCTTTTCATATTAGCCGGTTCTGATATATTGCATCTGGTGACTTCATTTGTCTCTCTCTCCAACAAGTCATCAGCTATCAACAAAGCTAAATAATGAAGATTAATTTCTTTGGAACCCAAGAATTCTGGCTTGAATCCTACTTACGACGCATAAGTCTTGTAACTTCTCACCAAAAACTAACCTTCATCGTTTTAAAGCACGGATACCTCAAAAGAAAAACAAGATTAAGTTTTCTTCTTCTGGTCGAGTAGAAACTCAATTCGTAATTTTAGTTTGGGGTCTAATTTAACAGCAATTCGATCCCGGGGAATCAAAAGATCTCAGCCTTTTTCCTGAACGGTCAGTCTTGTACATATATTCTTTTCGTTGATTCGTCAAGTTCTTGCAGATTTGTCCGAATAAGAGGTTAATGCTGTCAAAAGTTTGAAATAAGAAAGAAGTTAGCAATATACTGTAAAACATTTTGGGGGCTTTTTCGTTCATTCCCAGCAGGATTGAATCTCCATAACCAGCGGGAATTGATATGTTATGTTTATTTCATTAACACCCCCCCCCCACACACACACACACACACACACACACACACACACAAACAGTTGAGGTTTTCGTTTTCGTGATGGAGAGTAACGGAAAAGACCCAGCATTCTGGGACTTATTCAGCAAAAAAAAAAAAAGAAATTAAACTTGATTTTTTTAGGCATCCGTACTTTAAAGTTATGGACGTTAGCTTCTTGTTTTGGATTTTTTTTTTTTTTTTCAAAAAGGAATATTTGTGGTTTTTCATAATGAAATAAATAAATGTTCTCTACCAAAATTTCAGAATCATCCGGTACAACTTCACAAGAGAACTCAGTAAGCACAACCACTTCAACTCACCCACCGACAGGGCCGGGCAACCACCCACAGTCGTCGTTCCCTTACAAAGTGATCCCAGCCTCTGCAGTCAACATGAGCCCGTCTTCCTACCAACCACCCTTTGGGATGCTGACCAGCGGCCTGGTCGGACCAGACCAACATTTTTACGTCAACAGCAACGGGGTTGAGAACGTGTACGAGACGGCAGCCCGTCTCTTGTTCATGTCCGTCAAGTGGGCTAGAAACATTCCGTCGTTCCTGCAGCAGCCTTTCAGAGACCAAGCGATTCTTTTGGAAGAAAGTTGGAGCGAACTGTTCGTCCTCAGCACTTCACAGTGGTCTATGCCCATCGATGTAGGTAAGTAACTCGTCTAATTATCAGCAGACGATTTCTATTTCTTAGTCCAAACGGGATTCCTTTTTTTTACTTATGTCAACGAAGTTGAAAAAAGGTATACGCATTTCGTGGGGTCTGTCCATACGATATTTTTGGAAGTACTAAATGGATTTCAATGAAATTTTGTGGAGGGGCGTGCAAAGGAGTGAGAAAGTAATGATTTTTTATAGAAAAAAAAACCCCAGAAAATATCTCTTAATCACATCTGTGTATACACTCATGACTGTCCACACAATATATCCATAAGTTCTCAATGAAATTCAATGGAAGGTTGAACGGTAAACAACGGAAAAACTGATTATATTTTTGTGACAGTTGTCTACGGAAGAGCTGATTAAATCTATTGAATTTGGCGTCATCCGAATTTTCTATCACTAACAAATTACAGATCTGGTTAAGCATTCAATAGAAACTGTCATGTGACCAACTTGGGGGTGATCAATTGAAATCAAATTGGAAATTGAGTGATCAATGAATTAGTTTCTTCTCTTGCCTATTGCCAGACACTATAAAGTTTGAATTTTCAAAAAAAACAACTATGAACGTAGTCGAAACTAGGGACCAATTTAGCATAAACTTACATTGTAAATTGGACCCTCAACCGCTAAAAATCTATTTTGGGGAAGAATCCGGACATAATAAGGAGTGAATGTTGAAATATCCATCCCTCTAGCTACATTGGTGCAACCTGCACGCTTGATACATACATCGTCAGACCGAAGAAGCAGGACACGGCATTAACGAGGCAGAACTGTTCCTGGGGTTCCAACCCCGTGGCAGTACCTCCCCGTCAAGAGGAAGATCAGCAGTAGTCCTGATGCTGTCGTGACACTGGGCCATATTTGACCTTGCCCACACGTACGCACGTGGACCCCTACGTTATTCTGACCTTGTGTCACGTCCTGCCTCTGTCGTGAGGCAGATAGATATATTTTGGGGTAAGCAATTCTTGCATTGTTTTCGATCGGATGTAGTGTTGCCAATTTAGCGCTTTTCCTGCTAACGCATTTCTTGTTTCGGCAGCGCGAAAATTCAATATCTAGCGCTGTTTTTAGCCAATTTTAGCGCTATTCCCTAAGCATCTTTATCCCGTCTTAGGAAAATATAGACATTTTAGGAATTGGAAATGGCCATAAAAGGCTAAAAACGTGGTTTTAGGCGCTTTTTCGAGGTTGATTTAGCGCGCAAAAAAATGCGTTGGCAACACTAATCGGATGTCGGCGTTAGAGAACAATGCATGGCTTGCCTTGCAGCTACTGGTGGCCTTGACATAGAAAATAGAGTGTACACAGGTGTTAATACTTATACACGTTGCGTATCGTCTTCAGCAACGTGTAATTATAGAAGTACATTGTACATATGATGACTTATTGAATCGGTATTTATAAACATTTATAATCGGCGGTACGGTGGCCTAACGGTTAGCAGTCCAAACCCTGGCTGAATTAGTTTGTGTTCACTTCGCACTAATACTTTCGAGAAAGGCATGAATCCATCTTTTCTTCACCCTGCCATGGTTAAAGCAGAGCAGACTGGGCTATTCGGCTTTAGTTAGCGACCAGTGAAGGACACGGACAATCCTGAATTCGAACGGGGAAAGTCCAACCCTTCGTTAATCATTTTTTTGTTTAGACCCCGGTACTTTGAATTATGGATCTTAGCGATTGGTGGGGACTACTGAAAAAGCCCCACAGTTTTAATCAGAATCTTAGTATCACAAAACCAAGTAAAACTCGCCGTCACAGTCAATAATTTTATTAAACAACTGTAGCGTTGAAATCCAAATTCATCGAAAAAAATCCATCGAAGGATAAATATCGTCAGGATAAATTATATTTAGCACATTACTGACGTATTTCACTGGAAAACATCTAAAATAGATTAGAAAAACATCTAGAAACATCTAGATTCTCCAAAATCCAGGTATTAATTATAAACTCGTCCGAATAAGGCACCCTAAAAACCTTTCTTTTTCCAAAGATAAAAAAAGAAAGATCTTCAGAATGTGTCTAGTGGGGTACTGATGCCAATTATCAAGTCAGCAGACAAAACGGTATGGTCAGTGGCGCTGGAACACACAAAACACGCACATAAGAAAAGATATAAAGAATGCTTCGCCATTTTTAGGAGGTACAGCTTGAACAACCGTAGCAACCAAAGGTAGTGAGAGATTCTATATATCTTCATCTACGAACTTTGCCTGATTAGTCAAGTCTAAAATCCTATACCTTCACTCTCTAAATAATTACAATAAAACCGCTGGGAAGAAACACAAACCACGTCGGAAGTGTGTTGAAGGTATTATCCCATTTCGGCTAGCCTTTTCAAGACTAACCTTTTTAGGTGTTTAAAGCCTAGGTTTTTTGAAGGGTATAAAAAACATAAAAATAAAAACAAAAACATGTCGATTTTATTCGGTAATTAAAGAATACAGTTCCATTATGGAATCAAAAATTTCTTTTATCTCGAAGAACCAAAATCATTTGGACGTAAAATCCCAGGACAGATTTTTGTTCGTGAAAGCGCTGAATTAGCAGACTATTCGCCTACAACACTTTTTTTCTTGTTCAGTCATGTAATGCAAAATAATTTCAGCATAGGTTTCACACTATGATGACGTCATTGTCGGCTGTTGCAAAACCTGGGAAATTCTGATTTACTTTCTCTGACTGCTGGGATATGTCCCGGAAATCTAAAGAGATTTAACGTAATTTTCTTTCTTTCTTTTCCCTAGCATCTTTATTAACAGCTAATGGTTGGAGTCTCGATGCACAACATGCCGAAAAGACAACCTTTATGATGACTCAACTCCGACTGCTGCAAGACATTATCGCCCGATGCAACGAATTACACGTGGACGCAACGGAATACGCATGCTTAAAAGCTATCACCCTCTTCCGGCCAGGTAAGATATCGCCATGTTTCTCATCAACATCTGAGACCTCGATGTAGATAGTTATACCATGTGGATATTACAGATATTACAAGTACTCAGATGTGCTGCGAACTCGGATGATCGTGCTACGCAAATCTTCCAAGTGTTGAGAAGCTTATTTTTGAGATTAAGGGCTGAACCATGAGGAATGCATTCTAGAGCAAAGGAAACGACTTTCCGACCCAGAGTCGTGGAAAAGTCCGATACAGATTTATCTAAAGACAGAGTTCCGTTATGTATACTTGTTAAAGCTTATTCTTAACGAGTGTTGTCGGTCTGATGACGGGGCTTTAATGTTGGGAATATACTTTTGCCATCGTAGTTAATTTTGTAATTTTTGGTCATCCATACTTCAGCTGTCCCACGAAATGCTATTGAATTTAATAGTTTCCATCATAAATGGGAAAAGAAAGCTGACTGAATATCCACTTGACCACCGAACTGAGTTGATAGATAACAGACACCCGTTGTACACGAACATATTTTCATTATATTTTTGTTAAAAAGTAAGTTTTTATAATCCAATTAGGCAATCATTACCTATACTAGGATTCGACGAAAATATAGAGGGATATCGGCTATTTTATTTTTTATAAGATTTTTTTTTTTTCATTTTTAATTTTTGTCCTAAGATATCAATCATGGCGTAATTTAAATTAGTTTTGGATGACAAAAATTGACATTGAAACAGTTTGAAATATGCCTTAATTCTGGCGTGGACAACCTTTTTGATCTAGCGACCCACATTAGAAAGCGTACTCAATTTCTATTTTAGTCAAACACATGAATTACAATTATTGTATAAATATATTAGTATATAAAATATGAAAAGTATATCTGGACTTAACTTAGATAGGTCCCTATAACGATCATATTTGCTTCACACAGGCAGTCGATAGATAACGTCTCTGATATAATACTATAGCTTGTTCGTATCCCCACGACAACAGGATGCTACATTATTTTGAGGGTAGAACAGGTTGCGTGACTGATAAATATATTCATTTATATTTAAAGTCACATTGTATTTGATGATAATATCAACGAGCAACTTTGTTTTCTTGCAGAAGTACGCGGACTTCGTGATTCCAAGCAAGTGGACCGACTTCAGGATCAAGCCCAACTGATGCTCAGCGATTACACGTCCAGACAATATTCTACAGTGCAGCCTCGTTTTGGAAAACTTCTGTTACTCTTACCGAGCATTCGAATGATCAACCCTCGCTCCATTGAGGAACTTTTCTTTCGACGAATGATTGGGAATATCCCAATCGAAAGGCTCTTATGCGATATGTTTAAATCGAGTTAATCCACTTGTAGAAAGTTCCTGTCTCATTTATTTATCTATTCTCATCATTTGTAAATTCCAAATGCAAAAATTGTTTTAGGTTGCATATTTCTCTTCTTTTTTTTTTCTTAAAAAACGAGCTTGTACTTTTTCGTAGGAATAATTTGAATTGTATATATTTGTGTGTTCGTTATTTCTTGAACATAGCAACGCCAGATCGCTCTAGTCAGTACTACATTCACTTCACTTCATCAAATTCAAGGCTCTCATTTAAACCCAAAACGAGGCGCAAGTTTTACGTTCCACCACTCCTGATCATTTTACTATCTGAGTAGACTCAAGGTCAGCACGTCTGTCTCACACGCAGACGGTTCAGGGTTCGATTCCTGGTGTGAGCAAAGAATGTGGAAAACTCTTCATTAGGTAAAATGTCCCTGTGCATCCAGCAGCTGATCGAGTACACTCTGTGATTAGGGTGAAGGTATCCCTTTAGTGAACTTGCATTGATCATAAAAAATTTGAAAGTAGAAAGTCCTGGTCTCGACCAGATGTGAGACTTGCATGGATCAGTAAGCTGACACACGCAACGAAAATCGGGACTTTGTCACCAACCTTCATACTTCATTGGGAGTGTTTCTTGAGAGACGGACACTTTATCTTTTACTTCATATCTTGGTCTTTTTCTATTCTCCCTTCCAGCATATTCTTCGGTTATTCTGTTAAATGCCACGCAGTCTCATTATTTGTTATGCACAGACGCATGTCTTGTTAATATTTGTTAACGATGGTGGTAAGTGTAAGTGGGGTTATTTTTCAATTCCAAACTTCAAGCTGTGAAACAGTTTTTTTCAAAAAAATTGACTGGTTTTTATTATTTTGCTTAAAAGTGGTTCATCTTCAAGTTTAGATGTCATCTTTTTTCAACTATCAATTTTAAAAGAAAAAGCAATAAAACTGATAAAAATACCAGTAAGTGTTGTTATTTGATTTATAAATGTCAAGAATACAGTTGTTGTCAATAAACCATGAGAAATTCATCTCTAGATTTTGTAAATTCTACACAAGGTCCCCTATCTGAAAGTTTAGCCCAAGGGATGCCATATTAAAGTCTGTGACCCCCATTCAACCCACCAACTTCATTGAAGGTGTGACGTGGTGTGTAAAAATTCCTCTTTTTTTTTTTTTATCTTTGGTTAATGAACAATGAAATTTATTGAAAAATAAGTCTTATTTTTGCAGTGGCCTGAAATAAATCAATCTCTTATAGTTAGAAATGTTTTTACCTATCAATATACACAAAATTTGAAACAAGAATTTCATAGTTTATAGAAGTATGTACTCCTGTAATAAAAAATGTACCAGTGATTAATGAATAAGTTGTATCAATGGCCTCGTATGATCATGGTTTCATTTTTTATTTGCTTAAACCCACAAAAAACGGAAAAAAAAGATGTCTAATCTGAGTGTGCTGACCCCTGGTTAAGCCCATTGCTTCTCAAACCATTTGAATGTTATTCACTCCTGAATCTTTATCAAAAGACTTCATTGGCTAAATTTCCATCTGTTTTCCATTTTATTCCTACTTGGGTATAATTTTTATACAGAATTCATTTCGTACTGTGAGCCAAAGGCACAAATCAACTCACTCCTTCAGTATTTATTTTATTCATGGTTTTTGAACATCGTAGAAACACATGTAAAGAAAACAATTTTAGAACAGCCAGGGGAGAAGAGATTTTCAAATGAGCAAATCAGTAATTTTTCATAGAAAAATATATATATTGTTTATAGAAAAGGCAATAAAATTAACACAGAAAAATTAGCACAATTTTCTTGCAAACAGCAAACAATAGTCTTAAAACAGAATTAAACTTGAAAATAATGTTTTCTTATTGTATATGTTTACCACATGAATTACTTCAAGTATAGGAAAAGTATCAGAGTAATTCCAGTGATTCACCCTTCTTTAAACCCTTTAGTTCCAATCACCAGATTAAGAAGCACAGGGCTAGAGTATGCAATATCTGAAATAGGAAATAGAACAATAAAGATGAGGATACTCGTTTGGATTAGAGGTTGCATATTTTGACTCAAATTCATGGACCACTCTTAACTGCTTGTTAGAGGAATTCTTCAAAAGAATAGAATTAAAAACAGACCTTTTCTGTGAATGGAATAGAAAAAAAAATTCTTTTTCAATTCACCAAATGGTGATAAGGAGTTATTTCCCCATGAAAAGTCATTTTTTTTTCTACGAATTTAAAAGTTAATTGTCCTTAAGTTAAAATGTCCTTCTCTGTGTGTGTTCTAAACACACAGAGAGAAGGACATTTTCATATGAACTCTTAACAAATTTTTTCTGCTCCAATGAACATAGAAAAATGTATCCATACTAGCAGAGTACCCATAAGAAATGACAGGATTATCAACACATGGATCAACAACTCAACCTCGGATCACACTGTGCACTCTGCATGGGATCAGACTCTCTCTGCGCTCTTCATAGGATCATAATATCTAGAATCTGTGCACTATGCATGGAATCAGTGTGTGGTATCTGAGTGGCACATCTGCCTAGGATCAGAGTGTAATATCAGTGCACTCATTGAAAAGTGTTGCACACACACACACACACATTCATATATGGATACACATTAAGTTTTATCTATGCAGATAACACATGAAAATTTTATGAAAGAAAATATGCAACTCAATGTTATACCTAAAAAATATGATGTGGCTATATTTTATTGGTGTATATATACATATATTAAGAAAAAAATCAAAAGCTGACAGTATTTTAGCAGAGATATCTTGCAGATTATTGAAATAGTAATCAAGTAAGTCTGGTTAGTCACTCAACAGAATTTATCATGCAACCCCCCCCCAAAAAAAAAAGGCCAAATTTTCAAGAAACAAAACAAATCATTTTTACTAGACATAAGGGTTAAATGTTTGAATTTTCAGCCATCTAGCTCAATTGCCATTTTTGTGTACAGGTCACACCAAAGATGTCCTCATGTAAACTGCTTTAACTCTTAATTTCATAAACCTATTGATACCACTCCTATTGACTGTGATTCTCTTCCAAGAATAAAATTTCTAAAAAATAATGGAAATCTATGAATAGAATGAATGAAAAGAAAAGAAAAAAAAATTATATACACGTCAAAGGGAGGGAACTTGAATCAGTAGATTTTTCTCTTCAAATATCTTATTTGAATTTAAGAGTTAATCTTGCTTCAGGCAACACTCAAAATACTTTCAGAGACCTTTGAAATTTCATACTCACCCATCTGCTTTCTTTAGTTAAAACTTTGAAACTATGATGTTCCTCCTTTGTAATTGAAGATGATCAGAGCTGAGTGACGTAGTTGCATCACGGGGTCCACAGTCATAATCTCCAATCTGTCCCTGTCTGCCTGGGTCCAGTAGCAAGACAAAAATCAGGACAGGTGGAGACAAACCAGGATGCAGTAGATTACTAGGGCCCTTTGTGCCCCTAAACATGTTGTTGCTTTTTTGCCTGCTGAAATGTTGGTTTCTTCTGTGCAGTGCACCAAGTCCAGTGAAGGGTTAAACTCTCATGGTGTTTAATCCAGAGTTCTCCTTCTCCTAGACTGGTTGCCAAAGAAGCCCAAAGAGCTCAGTCTGCCCTGTTTTTTTATTCATATATGAGGGATTAGATACCAGCATAGTTACAAATCATTATTCAAGCCACAAACATTTTCATATTGCAATATGCGATACATAAAGCTGCAACTGAATTTTAGCCACACACAAGTAAATAACAAAAAAAAAATATTCAAAAGACAAAGGTTAAGATTCGATTAAGCAAATTAGAGTAATTCTTTTTCATCAAAATGTACTTTTACTTCATAGTTTGATCTATTTTGACTGAATATGACCCTCATTTCTTTCAGAAATTTTTTAATTGAAAAAAGTATCCTTTGAATTGGAAGCGAGTTAATTAGCTCTAAAGTGGGGGTTTGATTTATAATATATATATCATGCATAACTAAACCCTTACATTGTGTCCATCTTTATTACAGTAGATGTTCTATTTACAATGTAAATATACTGCTAAACCCGACCCCCCAAAATTGTTTATCTCAAAAATTATAAATTTCCTCAAGAAATGGAGGTCAGATTCAGTCAAAGCAGATTAGACTACGCAGGAACGAGCCTGTTAGTCAGACCATAGATGTGCTAGTTCTTTCCCTGAATGAAGATCTTGCCAGAGTAGTGTTGCCAACTTTATTTTCAAGTTTTGTACCTTAAATCTAGTCAAAAAACATCTCCAAAAATCTGGATTCTCCAGATATGTATCTAAAAATCTTGGAAATATATACTATTAAAGTTAATAAAAATATTATTTCATTAAAAATCATCTAAATAGCAATTTATGTCATCTAGACATGACCAAAAACATCTTGATTTGAATTAAACATCTAAATTGGCAACACTGAGCAAGGGACATAACTCTCAATTCAGTGAGTCAGTCAGTGATGAGAGTAATTAAGATTACATTTTCCTACAAAAATCTACTGGTTTGCTGAATCGAATCTCAACCAAAATTAGATAAAAGAAAAAAAAAAAAAATTTCAAACAAATTTGTTTAATAGGAAATTATTTCATAGAATTTTTCGTTAATCCAAAAAGACGCCAAAGTAAAGGGTGTAGTTTAAAATATATTTTTTTTTTTTTATTCAGTCATTCTGGCATACTTTCCATAAATGCTTCCAAAATCGACAGCAAAGTATATTTTGAAATTCAATATTTGCAAGCACAGACAGTGAACAGAAAATGGCTTAGCATAAGCACTGGATTCACAGGCAACAAAAAATAGATAGAGATAAATTAGAGCATGATAGAAACATTTTATTGTGTTTCCAATTGTACAATGATAGCATCCAGTGATGACTAAGCACCGTCATAAACAGGGTGGCCAGATTTGGCCAGAAGGGGGAAGACAATCCGGGCTTCATCTCGAAGATTTACCCAACACGGGCATTTGAATAGTGTCAAATTTGGAAATCAAGAGACTGTAGGTTGAGGTTGAATACAAACCTTTTGAAGCATGTTGGCCCCTACTGGCTGGTATTGAACCTCTGTCTCCAGATTCGTTTCAATTTCCAAATTCGACGCTATTTGAATACTAGTGTTGGGCAGGTCTCAGGAATGAAGATCGGATTATCTCCCCTTCTGGTCAAGTCGGGCAACCGTGGTCATAAACACAGGTCAAGGGACAGGAAGGGCGACAACTCCAGCAGCGGCAGCTGAGGAGGCTATACAAGGAGAACATTCAAGAAGCTAGCACAGTTCTTCATCGGAAGTCTGGCCATTATCAGTATTGCGTGTGAGCATGTAATTGTCCATATCAATGGTGCGACAGTTGTTGATAGCGTAACGAAGCTTCTCAGCTAAGATTTCGCGGCTAGAGTACATCGGCAGCCGCAACTGGAAAAAGCAAGTTTGGGAAGTTGGAAGACTGTCTGGACCCTGCAAATTGAAAAAACATGGACAAGGCATGAATATCAAGGAAACAGAATAAACATTTAATATTAAGAAGCACACAGAGAGCACATACCTCTGCCAAGAACATACACTAATTGAAAACTGAATCAAAATCAGTTCATACAAAGCTATGATGCAGAAGAGGTAACTAAGTAAGTATCAATTTATATATTTTAGACTATTGTCTGAGTACATGGAAAAATAATTGGGGAAAAAAAAAAGAAATCACCCAGATTTAATCAATTCTCTCTTAGCCAATGACATATCTTTCTATAAAATTTCATTGAAATTCACTAAGAAATTTTGGAGATATTGTGTGGACAAACAGACAAATATTAGTATATACTTCTTCCAACTTGGATGGTAAAAATAAAATGTATGCTTATGTTTGAAGAGCAACAATATTTAACTTTTTAAACTTCTGCTACGTGAAATTGAACAAAACAGCTACTGAATCTTCTTGTATGCTGACTGATTTCAACAGGGAAGAATGTATCTCATGTTTTTTTGGTATTTTTCGTTAAGTACAGAGCAATTGCAAGAATATTTAATTACTTCCTAATTCAGTTTATCTTCCATACAAAAGCTACATACCCGGTCCGAATTCATAATTTGGAACCTCTGTGAAATGTCTGCAGAATTGGCTGGCAAGCGAGTACGGCCAGATACAAAACGAAGAAACTGGATTCTTTCTTCATTTGCAAAAGTCTCCAGCACTTCCCAGAACCACAACACAACAGGACTACTTTCTTCAATACCACGATACCTACAAGAGACAAAAAAGTTCAATTAATAAATCCTAATAACTTTAAAAATTGAGGAGTAAAATAATCTGTTCATTGATATTTCTGTGCCAACATTGCAGCGCAATCATCAAAAGAAAAGAAAAAAATCCAATGGATTTAAAACGATTTATTGAGATATGAAGGGTTTGCATTTATTACTGCTTATTGGCAAATTTTCTACAGTTACAAACTTTTTTTATTGCTGAGCAAGTTTAAAGACAAACTATTGAGATAAAACAATTCCATAACAACTTCAAGAAATCAACACCATTCAAGAGCTGTCTAATAGGATTAATACAAGTTGCTGAATGTATATGCTTGGATTTTAGTAGAAAAAAATTGCCAAGACTCAGTGTTACCAACTCAAAAAATATTTTTGCATCAGTTTGATAGTTAAAATGTGTTAAATGAAAGAAATAGCCCAAAAGGCATCAAAAAAATGCTTAAAATGGTCATTTCCACACAGCCAAATTTCTATTCATCAAAGACAGAAACCTGTCTGGAGACAGAGATTTAACATCCATGTGTATGTTGGTGCTGAACTGTCATGCACTTATTTGTCAGCATGATTGATGTTTAGGGAAAAAAAAAAAAATAAAATTGGTCCAACATTTAGCACACTGTAGGCAATTTAGTTCACCCAGCAAAAAGTCTATTCGGATTTTGTAGGCGATGCCAATCGTTGGATAATAGTAAGCTTGAATTTCGAGATTGGGTTATGTGCTGCTATGGCAACAGCAAAGGTGACACTGACTGAAATTGAGAACAATCGGTGAAAGGGGAAGTAATACCTGCAAATAATGCAGAGTGCAAAAGGTTGAGAAAGTCTTCAATTCTGAGGAAGGATGAAAAGAAAGAAAAAAAGAAAGAAAATCTGCAAAAAACTATTTTACCGGACAATCTTGCGTAAGACATCAATGGAGACTTGTTCCATCCCACACACTAGTTGTTCCAGATTGCGAGCAGTCAGAAGAGAAAGTAAGGGGACGGGGATAATCCATGCCATTCCCTCACGAACAGCCATGGCCTGAAATAGCAAGAGAAAACAATATAGCTTTAACAACTGATGCTTTCTGCAAATAATCTTTGGTCTTTATATTCCTTTGGTAATGTTAACTAAAGGGAGATGAAGAACACAGATTATATGCAAAAAGAACTATCATTTTTGTAATCAACATACAAATGCATTTCCTCATATATATATATACAGAAATGTAAGTAGACATTAGCATTCAAAGAGTTTTTAAGACAATTGAAATCATTCTTTTGTTCCTACATTTTGGCCAATCTATTCTACAGGCTTCTCAATGTGTATTAACTGTATGCAAAGAGGACTCTCCAAGTAGTGTAAAGCAAAAATGGTAGCAAACTGAATTTTTCTTTCTTTGGTAAGGAATTATTTGTTGAACAAAGAAAGAAATTCAAAATATCTCCAACCCACATTACAAGCGTTGCTGCTCACGAGAGATTAAACATTTGTTTGCTATCGTTTTTCACTTTGCACTACCAGAATGAGGGTTCCTCTCTAGATACTGATGGTATACTTGAAAAAGGCTATAAATGGATCAGTTGAAACATTGTGGGAACAACATAAATAAGTTCAATCGTTGAAAAAACTCTTTGAATATTGCAAATATTTTTTGTTACTAGAATAAACAATGGAAAACATGAAAGTATCTAGATGAGAATATCATGTTTTCAAATTAATACAGAAATATAATTCATGGATCTCCTCTGAAATTTAATGAATTCTTCCTTAGCCCATGGCACAACCTTCCACAAAATATCATTGAAATTCATTGAGAACATTTGGAGATATAGTGTGCACAAACAGACATGAATAAATTTTGGCAAAGGTAAGTAAATTGTAGAAAAATATTCTCCCAAGGTTTCTATGACTGCAGACATATATATATATATCAGATTCCTTTTACAATCCTACTGATACAGATTAATTCAGATATTAAGCAACTTAATAGATTACACTTGAAAGAGTGAATGAATAAAAATAGCTGAAAAGAGAAACACATAGTTTAGTGCATCACTGCACCCTCAAATATTCCCTACAAAAGGGAGAGGTGTAATACCTGTTTGTCCATTTCATGAAGTCTGTATTCAACTGAAGCTTCAGCGTATTCTTTTCTGTTATGGAATGTCAATGGGATGCTTTTGCCTCCAGACACAATGGGAACCATCTGTCCAGAAGCACTTTGACCTTCAAAGCAATCCAAAGGAATGTACTGGAAATAGAAAGAGGGGAAAACAACTAATGTAATTAAGAAGAGCCATTTTCTACAACATACAATAAAGATAGAAGCATTGAATGGACAACAGCCAACATCTTATGCAGAAGAATGAAATAAAAGATTAAATATGGAATTCTGCAATACTAAAGAGAACAAAAGTTGCTCTCATAAAAATTAACTGTAACTTGAAGGTCCCTTTTCAATACAAGAAGTAACAAGAAGCAAAAGGAATGTCATTTAAAAAAGTCTGTATACAGAGGTTAGTGATAGTCAATCAAAACATTTAGGGTTAGAGGTAGTCTAGGGTTATCCATCGATTAGGGCTATAGCTACCAGTAGTAGATGAGATCATTGTTTCGCTTCTAGTTGCTTCCCATCTTTTCTCATAACGAGCAAAGGGAACGTAATTTTTAAAAAGCACTTTACAGAGGTATTTTGAGATGAATGATCAAGTCAACATTGAATGTAATCTGTACAGTCATAGACCTCCATATTGCATGTAAGCATTTTATAACAACTGTTATGAATGTTGTTTTTCTGATATTCAAAAAATACCCATTTTATTGGATTTTTAGATTTTTTTTTTTCTTATTTATAAACTATTTTTTCATCTAATTTTGCTCTCTTCAAATTTTTTTTTTTTCACAAAATTGAAAAAGAATTTAAGGAAAGCATTAACTTTAATCATGCAAGTTCTTATGTGGAAAAAAAATGAATGCAAATCAATAATATTAATAAGAATCCCAAAGAAGACAACTCACTTCATGGAAATTGGTCTCGTTCACCCCACTCTCATGGATGTTGCGGATTCCATTCATTGTCTGAACAAAGAAGTTATCAACCTAGGAAAACAAAAAAATATTTTCAAGTGATTTTATAAAAGGCAAATGTCCAAGATCCCATTCTTCATTCAAACTGATACTTTCACGATTATCTTGTAAAGTAATCAATATCTTCTGTAAAATGACACCTGGAGTTGAGCTGAGCTAAAAAGCAACTAAAAAATTCAAGATGGAAGATGACAAAAATAATAATGATAAAAAGGTTCACAATGCTTCATCTAATAAGAATGAATAAAGATAATATAGCTACTTCAACAACCATATATATATATCTTGCATATGATCTTTTATATATATATATATATATATATATATATATATATATATGTGCGTGTGTGTCTGTGTAAATGGCTTATGAGTAATATTAAAAGCAAAATACTTACATCTTCAAGATCATTGACATTCAGAAGCATACCAGCAAGAAGTTTCCAAACACATGGAGCTAAATGGAGATCCAATGGTTTCTTGGTGCGAATTGCAACGCCAAATAATATGCCAAGGAATTTCAGCATGTTCATGTGTTCTTCTGATGATAGCGATGGATTCAATAAAAACCTACAAGCAAAAATTTCAAGTTCACCAAATATCCTGGAAGCTCAAATGCAAAATTTGAAAAGGAATGTACTCTCTTAAAAAGTAAATCTAAAGTTGAACATTTCTACTAATATTGCTCAAGTTGTATATAATCAACATGCGCATACCACAAAGAAATAAATTTTCCAAAACAATGACAGTTATAATAGCAACTTATCTATGAAATAAAAATACATTTTATCATGTTTGCAAGAAGATTTTAGCCTTTATTTCTATTTCATACAATGCCAGATTAAGGTATGAGACTTTAGGGGCCCTCAGGCTGCAGCCTTAGGGTCCTTAGATATTGATTGAAAACTTCATTTATGCATGCTGAATCTAAGTGTAAGTACTCTAAATATTATACATTTAATAAAGAATTCAATTTATATATATGTATATATATATATATATATATATATATATGCGGTAAACATACAAGAAAAAGAAAAGCTGTACTGTATACATTCTATGACAGTTTGTAGTGTCTAAGAATGACTGAAATAGACTTGCTCTCATGGCAACTGAAAAAAGAATGTTCCCAAGAGGAACATAAAATTTATAGATATTTTGGGGAAATTCGTTTCCAAAAAATTATGCTAAGTGAAAGTTTGAATCTCAATAGTTGTTTGCCTTGTAAAAATAAATTCAATTTTTCTGGAATTTTGATAATACAGTGCCTACAAAAAACTCATCCATCACCGATTTCATAACATCTTAAATCTCCATTCCTTAAAATTGTTCAAAACAAAAAGAAAAAAAAATCTATTTATATATAATGAGTCATAGAGGAGGACAAAAAACTTTTTTCTCCTGTAGTTATAAATGAATAAAATCCAAACAAACTATTAGAAACATTTCTTACCTATCTCGATTGTTTCCTGATTCATGGCGTTCATTAGGAGTAGGAATTAATAATGGAACAAAGCCTTTTTCAAGTTCCTGAAAAAAACAGTAATCAAAAGTATAGTATTAGATTTCTATGTTATTTCTATTAAATCAATTACAAAACATGATTTTTTAGAAATATTCATAAGGCTTAAAGTGAGAATATCCAACTCAACCTTTGATTTGATGCAAATGAATTGTCACAACTTCAGTAAAATTAGAAATCCACTAAATTCTATTTTTAACAGCCTGAATAAAATGTGATAAAAAGCAACTAAAAAATTCACAATGAAACAAAATACTAGTCAAAAATTAATAATGGTTGACAACGCTTCACCTAATAAAAAATAAATCCCAATAACATTACTACTACCAGAACACATATTAACAATATAATACCAAATTATTACAAATTCTGAAAACTATTACTGGACAATAATACAGTGAGCAACTTGCTCATTTGAAAGATGCCTTGAATAGTAAAGGCATTTTTCTAGTGGATTTGTTATTTTACTGCATGAAAATGTCCGTCCTCATGTTGCAAATGAGGCACAGCAAATGATCATAGAGTTGGAATGAGAAGTTCTACTTGCAGCATAATCTCAACCTGCCACCTTCAAATTATTACTTATTTCACTTCATTTAACACTTTCATTGGTCAATAGGTTCTAACAAGCTCAAGATGCAAAAAATTTCTTTAAATCAAAGCACAGAATTGTTCTTTTAAGATTGAATTCACGATTAACCTGTTAGAGTAAGGTCATAGGAAGCCAGAGAAAAGACTTTGATTACAAAATACTGAATTTGTATGTATAAATGATTTTGTCCAAGAAGAGAAAAAAAAAAGGTGGAAACTTTTGCATCAATCTAATATTCAATGGATTCTTTATCATATAAAAAGGACTAATGAACAGAGGTGTAGCTGGGCCCACAATGAAATGGAGCCCCATTACAAATTATAGTTTACTGATTACATTTCTGACATTAAACAATAACAAGGATATATTTATACACACATGAATTGCATAAATAATAATTCAGGCTTTGGGGGTTATTCTTGCACCAAATAAGTGTTAGTGCATGTCTATTCATTTAAAAAATTTCAATTTTCATCAAATCTCACTAATGTTGGAGAGAGCCCCTGGCTCTGCCGTTGATAATGAGTATTCAAGAAGATGATTCACGTGGGCATCAAGAACAGCCTGAACATACCTGGCACATCTCTGTGATGGTGTCATCAAAGACACCACCTGCATCATCCGCACCTTCACCAATTAATTTCACTTTCCATGCTCTGGCTGGGAGTCGCAGTTCTTCAGGTCTCATCTTCACAACCTGTCGAGCAACTTGAACAAAAATCGGCTTACATTTCTTGCCCCTGGAAATAAACATAAACTAAGCATAAACATTTTGTATAACAGTTAAAAATAGGGAGTTAAAAATAGGGGGAAAAAATAGAGTTTCCGGCCAAGAATTATGATTAATTTTAAATCAAACATTTTTATCTATTTTCTTTCAAATAAAACCATTTGGAATATTTTGAAAGAGGCTGCATTCCAGTGAAAAGTTGCAGCTAGCTATAATATATACAAAAGGAACTGGAATAGAAAATTCTAAAAATTGACACAAATAATTCCAACTGTAATCAATAATATTATCCTGCTTGTTCCTACATTCCTGGTTCAAATGTTATGCTTTTAGTAATAACATTATCAAGTGGATAGGAAGATAGAGGGGAGAAAAGAAAGTTGGGTAGTTTACTGAGGTAGGAAGAACTTGGCAAAAAAATTTATATGAAATTAAGATGAAAACATGGACAGGCAACAAAGATGGGAAGGGATAAGGGAGAGTATGAAAAGATACAGACATACAGTGAGAGAAAAGCTGAGGCATGAGATAATAGTTGTCAACACCCATGGAATTTCAAAGGGTTCAGTTAGTAAATCAAAAACAAAAACAAAAAGTTTTACCTTGTTGGAAGTCTTTTCACAGTGACTAAAGGTCCAAAGTTCTTTCCTTGAACCATAGTTTTTCCCAGGGCTCTTACCATTGGCAGAGTGTACACTTGTGGGGATAACAGAGGACGCATGGGGCCACTAATGATGCTACTCAATCCAAAGTCAAAATAACCCAAGTCACCCTACAAACAAACCAAAAAAAGTTTTTAAACAAAATTTAAAAATTTGCACAGATGTTATTCATGGAGCCACAAGATAAATATAAGAATTAGACTGTGGCTTCATCATCATCGTCATCAGCCTTTTAGTGTCCGTCGTTGGATATAGACCTTCCCCGAAATTTGCCAAACCTCTCTATCATGGGCGTTGCGGAGCCAGTACTTTCTGAATTTGTCTAGCTCGTCACGCCATCTTACTTTCTGTTAGCCACAATTTTTCAAATGATCTCTGGGGATCCACATTGTGAGTCGTGATGTTCAGCATTTGTCTGACATTCTTGTACCATGTCCAGTGCATTACCATTTGAGTTTTCTAATAATTTCAATGATATCTCAGACTCCTGTCTTTTCTCTAATATACAGTGCTGTCTTATGATCTCTCCATGTAAGGTTGAGCTTGATTCTCTCATGTGCACGTTACTTGGTTCTCAGTTTAAGGGTCAATCTTTTGATTAGGCTCCATGTTTCAGCTCTATAAGTGACTATAGGGAGGATGCATCGGTTGTAGACCCTTCTTTTTAGGACATCTCATATAATATACAGGTATAGTGAGAACGCAAACCAAAAAAGGATTAGAAATCAAAATTAAAATCCAATGAAATCTAATTTTACTTTCTTATAATGCTTAAGAGAAAAGAAGGCCACATTTCATCGATAATACTTACATGGTTTGGGATGAGATTGAAGAGACGCCACGATGCATACACCAGATTGGAGAAACGATGCAGCAGTTTGAGACGTGAACGTATATCATCAATAGCATGTTCCTTGAGTAAGGCATATTGAGGTGGAATACTTTCTGGTGTACCCAGTTCTAATTCCGTTGGACTTCCTCGGGTATGCCGTACTGGAGGTGGTGCTGTCCAAGCACAACAGTGGGTACGACCAACTGAGATCTGATTTGAAGAAAAAGAAAATTTTAAAACAATCTTATTCAGATTGAAAAAGACGACACATCTCAGATTTTTAGATTGATTTAATAAAATTTTGAAAAAGTTAGAGCTTGCTGCCTCCAAGACAGAGTAGTTGCTTGTATCTTTCATAGAGAGGGTGGGAGAGTAAGAGGGAGAACAGTTAGTTTAGAAAGGAGCGGAAACAAAGACAGCCACTTTATCTAATATTTTAAATAAAATCATTTTATATTTTTTTTTACAATTGGTGATAAGATACATCAAAAAAATAATTTACATTGTCTAAACATAAATTGCAAATTTTTAAAAAATCATTGAAAAAATTGAACAATATGATTTCTGTATTTTATCTATTTATTTTATTTTTTTTGTTTTTGCTGTCAACAAAAACATTCAATAGCGAGTTGTCAATTATGAAGAACTATTTCAACTCAAATAAAGCATTATCACTATTTTGTTCCATGAAAATTCACGATTGGGAAGTTGTAAATGAACTTATATTGCGGTATGTTTAGGGAAGGTGGTCTGACTGTAAATTGTCAAGTTTCATAGTTTTGATTCAAAATTGTGATAAAAAGCAACTGAAAGTTAGGATGCAAGTAAAAACTAGTAAGAATTGATTATAAAAATTAATACCTGTAAAAATTCAGCTCTGCCTTCTTTTTTTCATTAGATTATACAAATTAAGAATTACTTACCTGTCTAATATTTTGACCAGAGAGTAGTGCTATCTTTTGTGGCTCTCTATTGCTGTTTGTGGTGCCATTTCCTAATTGGCCTTCAGCATTGCTGCCCCATACCCAAACCTCTCCCTCCTTGGTCAGTGCCATTGTATTCTCAGAACCAACATCTACGTCTGTCACAAAATAGTCATCGAGAGCAAGCAGTTGTTGGGGTTTGGTGTGATTCCGCCAAAGAGGCTCAGGCAACCCAGTATAACAATCTGAAATAGAGAAAAATTCAATAGAGTAAAAGTGAGATGAAAGACCTTCTGCCTATAACAAAATTCTCTTCTAAAATAAACAGTATGCCATGAAATGAATTTTAAAAAGTTAATTATTCCAAGGATAAATATCATCAAAGTAGATGAATAATTTCATGGTTGCCAACCCATTAATTTGTAACGGGTTGTAATGAAAGTTGTGTCCATTTTTTAAAATTCTGATACTGCTTGAACAAGATACCTGGAACGTCATCCATATTCTGCTGTTAATTCAAGGAACTTGGCTAACATTGAATTATTCGCTATGTCTATTTGTTGCAATTTGAAGAAGCTAGGAAAAGTGTGAAATGTTGGAAAAATTGGTCCCACATGACCTGTCCCTAGCAAATCACCAACATATTGATTGTTGTGAATCACTGCATTCTTCACAGCTTTAGACAAATTTGGGGGGACAGAGTTATTACAGGGGATGAGAAACAAATTCTTTTTCACAATGTTAAACACTACCATTGCTGACTTGGTCACAATGATTGACCAACGCCAGGAGATAAAAGTTCCAACATTTGTTCAGACAATCGAATCCCTCTTTCCCATCCTTGATGTTGTCAACACAACGTTTCGGCCAATCCTTCAGTCTCATCGGGTATATAATTCAAAAGAAGAGACAAAACTTTTTCTCCAAGAGAAGAAAAATTGTGGTCATTAATATACATTTCAGCCAAGCTAGGTGCGCAAACATAACCATACCGCAAACCAATATTATAGACAATAGTAAAATGTTAATGGAACTATTTTAAAATTCAGCTTACCTTGGCCCCAAGTGAATATTTTCCCATCTTTTGTTAAAGCAACAGAGAACTGAGCCCCACAGCAGACTTTTATAACATTCTGTCCTTGCAGAAGATCAATTTTGGTTGGCAGTGACCTGGCAGCACAATTGCCTTGTCCCAATTTGCCATAATCTCCATCTCCAAAGGCCCAAACAGTCAAACCATCACTGGACACACATAATGTATGGTTTAGGCCACAAGCCACCTGAAATGAGAGGAATAAATTTACAATCAAAACAGCAGCATCATCTACTGGCACTTGGGAGATTAAAAATCAACAAATCTAGCATACAAGAGGGTAGACACAAGAAAAAAAAAAAGAAAAAAAGTAATTTGAATGAGTCATTCAGATTGAACATATTTCCATATTGCACTGCTAGGTGACACAAGTCAACACTATTCTGAGCCAATCAGCCATGTACTATGGTTCTGGACCAAATTATTCATTTCCTGCGGCTTTTTTTTGTGGTGTTTCCAAGCACATTTGCCAATTTTCTCAATGACTGATGAAAAAAACAGAGAGCATGTTTGAAGTTTTGCTTTCTTTCAATGAAAACTGCTGATGAAATTGTTGTAAAGGTTCAAAAAGCTTTCAACAAAAAATCTTTAGATAAAACACAAGTGCAAAAGCAGTATTCATGTCTCAAACAGGGAGGTGGGTGTCACTTGCCACACAGACAATGAAGATCATTATCAGACCATTAATGAAAAATCTGAGGAGACTGGTTTGTCTTGGAGTTCATGTCAGTAAATGTTAACAGAAGATTTGAAAAGAAACATGTCTGCAAAACTTGTTCTCAGTTTGCTCATAGAGGATTAAAAAAGAAAAAAAAAACCAATCATTTGAATATGTGCCACAATTTGAGAAAACAAGTTCAAAATGACTCAGTTACTTTCCAAAGTTGTGACTTGCAAGGAGTCTTATAATTCCAGTTATTCTTGAGTAAGCCTTGTACTCAGTAAAGAAAACAAAACAATATACTTACATAACCAATTTTTTGACCTTCTAAAGCTGTTACTCTTTCAGGAATTTTTCTGTTGGAATTTGTTCCCAGGCCCAATCTTCCATAGTCACCATTTCCAAAAGTAAACAATTTTCCATCTTGTGTCACAACAGCACTGTGTTTAAACCCACAGGAGAGCTAAAAATTTCAAAATAACACCAAGAAAACTCTTTATTTCAGAATCAATAAAAAATTGAAATTCATAGATGTACATATTGGTACTGATCATTCTCATGAAAACAAACTTGAATGCCATGATCCCAAATATTGAAATCCAAAAAGATCACAACCCTCAATAACTAAAATCTATAAAAACCATAATACCAAAAGATCAAAATCCCAGAAGGGAGATCCTGAAAGTTGAAATCCTAAAAACCCTAATTCCCATAGAAATAAGGCTAAATAAAAAGGTAGGTGTTCTGGTTGTTTATAGATATCATTCTTTGCTTGATAATGTACCGGGGGTATTTTTATCTACTGCTCTTTTACTCTATTCCCCAAAATACAATGAAATACAACAGGGTGTAAGGTTAGTTTTTTTTATAAGTAACTGTTTTTTTTGTATGTTTCTCAATTAAATCCCTTTTTTAAAGAGTAAATAAATAAACATCTTTTGTGAACTTTTCTAAAATTATTTTCTGCCTGAATCGTATTAGTGGGATCTAGATCTTCCATGTACAGCATAAATAAATATACATACAAAATACTAATTGAACCATCTTTAAATAATTAACGACACTCAGAGAGTGAATCATCATTCAATAATAAAATAACTTTTCATTCAATCTCAGAAGCCTCACCGGCTGCAACCCTTGAAACCTGTCTCAGCCCTGCACTGCTCATGGGAGTAAAAACATTACATCTAACATCAACAAAGACATTAAATGAGATATATAATGAACAAGGCTAACCTTCAACCCATTTGGTCACCCTCTGAGAGAAAATTAGAGCTATCCCACGTGACCAAAATGAATTTAAAGTTTTGAAGCATTTGCAAATGAGGGAGACTACTTTATAATTAACATCTACCAGATTGGTTATTACTATATAGATAAGGGTGATCACAAACACAGATACCCTCACTACTATTATAAAGTTGAAAATCAACAAGATTTTTTGCATTCTTTAACTTAACACATTTCAGATGTATCCTTATATAATACCTCTTGCTACAATGCCCGTTTTGGTAACAGTTTTTGAAAAAAAAATCAAACTTTTAATATTATGTATAGATTGATAGAACCACAAAGACAATTACCTGAATGATTTCCTCTCCTTGCAAAGCATCAATTTGACGAGGTCGTCGTTGTCTGTCACTGTTTCCATGTCCCAATTTACCATAGTCTCCATCTCCCCAGCTAAACACCTCACCACTTTCTGCTAGGGCCATGCTATGACCATCAGAGCCAACAGAAGTCACCAGGTGAGTTATCACAAAGCCTGAAAACAAACAAAATTACATCGGTATTTAATGACGTGAAAAATTTGTTTGAATATATTCTTTTTTTAAATACAGAAGAAAAAGATTAAAACAATATTAAGGCAACAAAAATCATTATTGTATGGTCCACACAATCCAAGGTTTGTTTCTTGATTGTTTTTTGTTAAATAAAAGCTCTTTTTTTAGACGTAGAAAATAATAATGATTTAAGATATAAAGATACTAGCATAGAACATATCAAAATTGACAAGATTATTTATGTATAAGAAAGACTTTTATGAATATCAACGCAGTGAAATGATTTGTTTTCAACAGGGAAGAAAGGAAAAAGTTGTTTTGATTGAAGAATACCTTGGAGAGAGGAGATTACTGTGAGGGAATGAAGGTCATCAGAATTGCCTTGACCCAATCGTCCATAGCTGCCCTCTCCACTCGCCATAACAGTGCCATTGGCTTGGATGACGAATGTCGAATTCTGACCACAAATAATCTGCAAGAAAAAAAAAAAAAAGATCAAATTAGATAAATAATATTCATTGGATATCAATTTGCATACACATTGTTTTCTAAAAATAAAAGTTTAGAAAGTCTTCCAGAATCAAAGAACGTTGATCAATAAATTAATTTAATTTCTTTTTCATTATAATCCAGCAAAGTTATTACCCATAACTGGATTTTATGGGTTTTGTAGTTAATTTTAATTTTTTAATTACAAAATCAGACAAGATACCTGTAGTTCACATAAATTAATCACCATAGCCAGTGCGTGTACCAGAACTTATTATATCTTTAAATTATACCTGCACAAGATTCAGGCATTGTTGGTCTAAAATGATCAGAGACCCCAAAAAGTAGTTTCTAGATGTATTTATCCAAATTTTTTAGGCTGTAGACTCCAAAAATATAAACCATGAGCACCCCAGATCACACACATGCACAGTTGAGAAGAATTTGTAGCCCACTAAGCTAGTTGGTTGGGTGATTTGTGGGGCTATGGTGATTCGATTATTGTACAATTTTCTATTGTCTCTCCAAAGCACTTCCTGATCTGAAAAATTGCAATGGCTTATTTTTACTATGATCACCTAATCAGCATAAAGGGACCACTCATTTTTTTTTTTGAGAACTGTAAGGGGTCCAAAGGGAAGAAAAGTTTGAGAAATATTGCCTTAGATCTCTTAGTAATGAAGTAGTGATCTTTTGGGTGAGTAAAAATCTACAAGTGTGATTCAGTCGAGTATGCATTATAGAAAGAATCATATTCAACTGGAATTCAGAAAGGTTGAGGAAATGATGGTGAAAACAGACTTCAAATCTACAACTTATTTGTGAAAATGGAAGATGCAGCATGTGTACAAGGGTATTTACCTGTTGTGCACAAGAAAATGAGGACACTTGAATTGGAACGGTAGTTGATCTGCCTCCTTCACATAGTTGACCATGACGTCCACTGCCCCACATGTACACCTCACATTTCCCACCTAGTTGCCAATCTTCCGGCCTTTGGGTGGCCCAGGCCATTATTTGGGCATCTTTGCTGCAGTCCCATCTTATAATATTCTGAAACAAAAGAAATGGGTCCGTTTATAACCATACAGAACAAAATTATACTAAAAAAAAATGCATTTGTTTTTAATATTGCGTACAAGTATTTTCAAATCAAAAAAAAAAAGTTTGAATACTGCCATACATAAACAATTTAGCATAAATCTTACCTTATAGATTGACCCACCAGGCCCACTTAGAACCCATTTTGGGAGGAAATTGAAAAAAAAAAATTTTTTTCCTTCAAATAATTAGGAGTAAATGTTTAAATTTTCAGGCCTTTAGCTCCACTGATGCAGCCTATACAGTTGACACATACATAACTATACAGCTAGATCAACTTGAAAACTATGTTGATGTTGACAGCTTTGGTTGACAGTTTCCAACAAACTTAAGCTGCAAATCTTACACCTCCATAATAGAAGATAAGGGATTACTGCTAAACTGACATTTATTATTACTAGTCGAAGATACCTGCTCTTCGGACAGTGATCCTTAGATACATGTACCCTACCGTCATAAAATATGGAGCTTACTGTTGTAAAAACTCAAACTAGGAAATAATTCAATATTTTACTACTGTAGGCTCCAGATAATAATATATCAAATAATAGCAAAATTAAGTAGAAAAATGAACATTTTAAAAAAGAGTGAAAATATAAGTAAAGGAGGTGCAGAGTGGGGTAATCATTACTGGCACAAAAAACAGAGATAGTGTTTGAGCCAACACTGTTTACATTCACTTCACACAAATGCGCTTGGGGAAGGCACAAATCCACTTCTCCTCCAGCAATAGATAAAAAGGAGGGCAGATGGAGCCCTTCAATCTTGTAACACAGTCCATCTTAGAGAAGATTGCTTGGCAAATGCCATGTATAGTCCAAAGCCCAGATAAAACAGGAAGGTTGGACATAAGGCTAGCAACTTAACTATCTAAAATATATAGATAAAGCTCCTTCTTTGTCTGCTTCAACTTTGGACAATCCTATTTCAAAGTAGCTGCAGAAGGAGCTTCACCTGTTATTGCTCCCATATTGTCAATTTTTTTCTCTGCATCTCTACAAAATAGGAGATTTAGTTGCAAAATTTCAAGTTTCTATTATGAACGGTTAGGGCTGACCAATAGATACATATGAATGTCAGAACACTTAAATAACCAAAAAGCAAGCAACAGTAATTAAACCAGTCTGTTGTGGGTAGCAGTGATCAATATCAAGAAAGTTGACTTACACCAGCCAGGTTGTCAGTATCAGCTTCCAGTCCATATTTAAAGAGAGGGAATGAAGATGGTAACTTTGTGCATCTACTCAATGCAGAGGAAGATTTCATAGCAGTTGAATAAGTCAACAACCATTCCCATTCCACAGCCAGAGAGGATACACCTGCAAAATAAATAAATATGAAAGACATTTTCAAATATTTTCCTATGTAGACAACTATTTCTATAATAGTAAAATGTGTAAAAGGGAATAATAGTATATCTGACGTGAATTCAATTTGAGTGAAAGTGACGCTCATGTAGAGCATCATAAAAACAGGAATTTGTCACGGAAGGAAAAGAAATAAGTCACTGTGTTGTTTGTTGCCAGTAAAGATGTGTTTATTTTGTCAGTATTGCCCCTTGTAATAGGCCATTCAAGTTGTTTGCGCGACGTTGGCCAACAAATCTATGTGCCATCTAGAGTGTGGAATAGCTTTGAAGGAATCACTGTTGTTGTACACAGGAAAATGGTGAGTGATTTTTCCTAACCTCCATTTACAACAGAATATCAAAGAATTATATTTTTGGGGATTTTGACTTTTTAGGATTGGGGTTCTTCAGGATTTCAAATTGTCTTTGTAGTAGAACAGAAAACAAATATAGGCATCTGAATTTTCATGAATAAAATAATGCTTTTTCTCATGTTAAAAAAAAATTTGTTTTTACCAAATTCTGTCACCTTATTGTTCCAAAATTATCAACAAAAAAGAGACATGAAGCATTGCAGAAACTCAACAGAAATTATTAATTTTGTTTGGAGGTATGTGTTTTTTTGTTTCCACCCATACTAAAATATATATTTTTATAAGTTATCCATGCATAAATCATTTTCAACAGGCACTATGCTAGTTAATAAATAAATTTTGAAAGTGTCAAAGTAAATACTATCTAGCAATACAATGCCCTCTTTATATATTCATGATCTTTTGGGAAAAAATAAGCCAAATTAAGCATTTATATCAGGTTTCCAAATATCAACATTTCTTCTACTTTGGTCCTCCATATTTGTCTTTATTTTACTATCTATGAATACTTTTCTTTCAAATAAAATATTTCTTTGTTACAGAATCAGTTTTTAAATATTAATAAGGATAAATAATAAATAATACCTTTGGAATCCTTATTTTGGTGATGTGGCGGGAAAGGTACATAGCAAAGGACATTATCAAGAGAGAGTCCAATGGCAAGAGCAGCTAGATTCTGGAGGTACTGACTGTGAAGAAGCTGGTCTCCACTGAGGGTGATTGGCTGAAAAATAAAATTCTAATTATTATGGGAAACAAAACAAATTCATAAATGAAAAGCAAATAAAAAGACTCAATATCAAACAGAATTAATAGATTCTTAAAACCAGCGTTACCCAAATTTTTTTTGGCCGAACCCTTATTAAAGAATTTTTTCAGCCTGGCGACCATGAGAGTGGAAATATAATTCCAGTAGTGCATCATCTAGATTCATCCAATAAATGTCACTTTGATTTAATAACAATAAGTACAAAGATTGGACATGAAAAACCTGGAATATGTCGGAAACTTTTATAGATTTATTGATGCTCCATTGTCCACAACCTATATTCCTGTTCCAGAATCTCTCTGACACTTTATATTTTTTTTTAAATTGTAAGATAAATATAATAATTTTTACTTTCAACATTTTTTCATTTTGAGTTGCAACAATGGGTTTAAGATCCATTGCTCAAAACTCACTTGACCTTAATCAGTGAAAGTGTTGTTTGGAATTATTATTTGTATGCAAGGTACACAACTTTCTTACCTTCTCATATAGATACTGTTCTTGCAGTATTGTTGGTAGTTGTAAAAACAACATTTTTAAGCACGGGGCATTACCAAGCCCACTGACGCCACGCATCTTGAGGCTTTTTCGAGCAGCAGCTAGTACATGATTTTTGTGTACAGTATCTGTTGTATGTAAGTAGTGGAATATCAAAACATCCTGAAATGATAAAATATACATAAAATTAGTAAAATAACTACAACTAAAAAAAAAAAATTTTTTTTAAATCACATTTAATCATTCATAATCATTACAAAAAATATACAATCATTATGTATGCCTGTCTCTCTTTCACAAATATATTAGGTTGCCAATTCATACATAAACAATGCCATCGTTTTTTACTGGGACTATGCTAGTATTTTTAATAATGCTTACATATTGGGGTAAATTTTGTCTTTTATAGAATTGTACATGAATAAAATATTGAATGAGAAGTCAACATAAAAGTTGTTTTTACTCTTACTTCCATAAATTCATAAAAATAACAATAAATTGTAAATGCATCAAGGAAGTCAGTTTACAAATAAAATCGGTTAATTCCTGATAAATCAGATGATATTCATAAATTGTGAAAAAATTAGACGTTATATTAATACATAGTTTGCAATCTAATAATGAAAAAAAAAGCGTATATTTTGCACAACAAATAATTCATCTTTCAACATAATTCAAGGGGGAATATTAATCACACAGATCGAACATTATGGAGTGAAAATTTCAGATCAAAATTCAACTAATAGCTACATGTCAGGCTTCAAACTTATTGATCCACCCTCATAATTATGTAATCTGTGACCAACTTTATTAATCTTTGGAATCTGTAATGTAATTTGAGACATGCCGAAATAACATTGTCCATAAACAGGTGTTCAACGATATGTTTTTTTCTGAAGGAAGGACAAAATTAGCATAAAAAATAGGGTTTACATTCGAAGAGTATTTCGGGCAGTCAAATTCCTAACTGCTAATTTAGTTGCGCACATGTTCCAGCCAATTCATTCTACAGCCTTCTTCAGGTGTACTATCCATATGTAAAGAGGGCTTCTCTTTTTTTCACTAGAGTCAAGTTGCAAACAGATTTGCTTATAACTTTTGGCTTTTTTTGTTAATTTGTCTCTGTTGAATAGCATAAGTCACATCAAGTTGAATTGCACACTAGTCTGTCATACAATTAACCAACATGTTCATGTAAGCTGCTTCTTTGAGTTTTGGCATCTCTCCTACAGCGTTCCCAGTCTTCAATTTGAACTTCTTCTTCCAAGAGAGAATAGTGTTATAAGCTTTGCTGTTATGGAGAAAAAAAATTCAATTTGTTACTGATACTTAGCACTACTGGTGAGGAGGGAATCTCTCTCTTTACATACAGGTACTAAATGATAAATAGTGTCTATTCTTGAAACATTTTACTTACCTTAGAGTGTGCAAAATTAACTGAGAGGGAGTGTTCATCATACCAACAACAACTCCTTGTGGGGCCACTTCCAGCATAAGTCTGAAGTAGGCTGCCATCCTAAAAAAAGAAAACATTTCAGAATAGAAGATACATATTGATTTTTAAAAAGTTATCCTATCAACCAACATGTAAAAATATTCTACTAAAAGCTTCAAGGAATGCAAATGCTTTAAATATTAATAACCGATCTTAATTAATGAAAGTATTATAGAGAATTCTTTATGTTGAGATGGGAGTAAGGAAAATAAAGCAAAAGCAGTGAGCTATAAAAAAAAAAAAAAAACTTGGAAATGTTTTTAAAATATAAAAAAATAAAGAAAAAAAATGAACAGAGTTTTAGTAAGTCAGTTCTATTGAAAAATCAGAAAATCTTCAGAATTCATAAAATATATAACTGTCTCAAAATCCTTAATTCATCATTCCTGTATGAAAGTCTTGATAAAAGAGAGCAAAAAAAAGGCTAGTGGGAGTGATGAGTCATTTTTTGGTACCTAACACTTAATCACTTTTTAAAGAAAAGTTTCTGCCATTTATGGTGATGAAAACTGGTCATCACTTTTCCAGTGTTTTTTTTCTCATTTCAGACTTAATACCATTTATCGAGTTCACAACACTCAGTGTTCTTGAAAGCTACCATGTAAAGGTAGAGTATCCTGTATCTCATGAGACAATGGAGTATAAATGGCTAGTGTTGAAGTACAAGTTTTCTATTGCATGCATCAGCTTAGTGATACTTGCAAGTTTCATGACAGCCCCTTTGGAAGGATTCAAGTCCACCAAAGTGATACCTCCACCTTAATCAAATTGATTAGCAACTAATTGAGTGCACAATGAAAGTTGTCCTGAGGGAGAGTTTTCCACTCCTTGCCCCTAACAGGAACCAAACCTTGGGCCATCTGTGATGCTCTAACAGATCAGAAATACAGAGTATTTATACATAACTAAGTAGAAAACAAGGGATCAATCCCCTAAATAGAAAAAAAGATGACTTTGGATAGGTGCAGATTAGACACAAATTCATATTCATTATTTCATAAAACATTTATGCCTGTAAACAATGTTTTCCTGTCAAAACAAAATATAAAGAATGCTACTCCAAAGGTACCAGGATATGTTTATTTTTTGTCAAACAGTGGCTGAGTAACTCATCAGAATTTAAAAATGAATGTTTATCTCTGCAGAATGTGCATCAATTATAACAGGTTTTCAATGTGCAATTCTAAATGATCCATGTAAAAAGTTACACAAAAATGACCTCATTGAATATTTTTTTAACTCAATATTTTCCAATTAATATAGAACACATTATTACTTACGATTAAAGACCAGATGTTTATCCAGCCTTTAAAGCAACCAGTAGCTAACATGAGAGCACTGGGGGAGAAGGCAATACACGTTACTTTACAAACATGACCAACAAGTATTAGCCCTGGTTTCAACGGAGCATGCTCAAAATGTGTTGCTGTAACAGACATGTTATTGCCATTTTCTTCAGTGGATGCATGCTACAAATAAAATAAAGACATTGTCATAGTCAAATCTCAAAGCTGATTTTAAACATAAAAAAGAAAAGTTTCAACAGTAACATCACACTGTAAATACCTTTTTTTTTTTTATCTAATCATTTAGCTTATTTTGGATAAGTGATTGCTCTATTCTTGAGAATTCAAAATACTCTACTCGACTACACGTAATATTCAACCCCCACCCACTAAGAATTCATAAGTTTAACATATACTCCGTGTAATGTTTGAATCTGGATTTTAGAGATACCAGTAATAGATTTAACAAATTTAATTTGAACTTCTGTAATTCAAACATATTATCCCTCAGCATAAGGGAAAATTATTTGACAGTACGCAATGTAAATGGCCTGCCATTTTGACCAATGTTTGTTCAATTTTCAAGTCTGATCATCTTATTAAACGTATACCAATAATGAAATAACCATATCATATAATGGGATACAGTAAGTAAAATAACATTTGTAATAAAATTATCTTTATTTTATATGAAACATTGACTTCTGCTGTTAAGCAAAAACTTGGATTGTAGGTCTACGAGTCTGCAGGCCTCATAAAGACCAAAATTTTTACTGTTTCAAAAGCATACCTCGTGTAATGTTTGACCCCCTAATAATAGGTTAAAAATTGGTCTGGAGAAAAAAGAAAAAAAAAAAAGTATTGAATTTCACACAAGCATAAACGCTGGTTGATTTCAATAAAACAAAACAAAGTAGAAATTAATTTTCATTCTTTATAGACCAAGTCAGTAACCAAAAGGACCATAAAGACAGGAAATCTAACTATGAAAACAGTTGTCACTTTTTTGTTTGTTTTTTGGTTGGTTTATGACATGCTATAGCAAATGGATACATAAAATTAAGTGTGATTTAAACATCTGATTGGGAAAGCAGACAGGCCAACCTTTATGCTGTTTGAATATCTAATGAAATTAAGTTACCAACCAACCAACAAACCAACCAAGCAGCAGGCAATGGTCAAATGGCTGCTTCTGATAACAGCTCCACTCACTTCCCTGTCTTTGCACCTATTTTTATCCAGTATGTAGAACTGCACAAATCCCAATGGTGGAGAATGGGAGTCAGAAGATTGTGTAGCACAAATACATAATTTATCTGTAGGTAATATAAATAATCCCATCATTTTTAACACTAGTCTTTACGTATTTTTCTTCTTAAAAAAGTCTGGCTGCTGCAGGGTCAAACTCCATTCCAACTAATGATAATTACAGTAACTCATGTATTTCATAAATAATAACTAACTTTAAAGATATGCAAGACTTGTCAGCTTGGCTCAGTTTTTGAGAGAGCCACCTTGCGATCTCTTAGTTGTGATACCAAATCACGGGAGAGAAATGTCAATTTTATGTATTATATACATCTAATATAATGGGACTGACAAACAGTTAAGATTTTACTCCTTGAAATTAGGTGAGGATAATTCTTGATATTGTAAAGAAACAAAATGAACTCAAGCATCTGAGTAGGACTGGAGTTTAATAAAAACTAAGTAACAAAATATTCTTAAAAGAAAAAGAACTAGACCAAGTTTTATTAAATCCATGAATATATTACCTCAGCCATTTCTTCTTGAGATTCCATTGCATAAGCATTTGGTGATAAAAAACTTTCATCTGGAGAAGGTTGTGGGATCTTCCATTGATACACAGTACCATCATTGCAGCCACTAAAAAAACACTTATTTTTATTTCTATAATATTCACTAATACGCATGCTACATACCATAATTACATTATAATTATTTAATGTTAGAAAAAAGTAAAATTTCCCTTAGAGTTAATGCACATAAACAACAAAATCTAATTTTGAAATATCACTTACTTAATCATTATCATTTGATCGTAAATTTCAGAGACAAACCAAGAACTGATAAATGCCTGTTACTTTGCAAACGGTTTACACAATGATTTGGAAGATTAACACAGGCAAACGATGAGAGAATAACAGAGGCATGAGATATTTCTATTTGTTTTTTCAATTGATGCTTTCAAATTTGGCTCAGATTTATATTTTTTTCTCTGTAAAAGAGGAATCCACTTATTGAGATCAATTTGAGACATTGCCTTTTAGAAAACAGGCTGATAACATTAAGCAAAAGATATAAGAACAATTTACATTCATTGTTATTAAATTCATTTTTATAAACAACTTTATGTAATAAAAAAATAAGATTACTATGAATATTTCAAAATAGTTCTAAATTTCATTTTAAATAAGATGTTTGGGACCGAATGATTTTGATAACCATAACCATTTGATAACATAATCCGTGATTATTATAAACAGTTTCCTCTGTATATGAAATATTAATTAAAAATGGTTCAATTTCTTCAAAGTTTTTTCTCAACAACTGAGTCACCAATGAGAATAATCGTTGAAAGCAATAACTAAGAAGAAAACCTCAATATCTCAATCAGACTTAAAAAAAAAAAAAAAATCTTCAGTCAACGTTTCGTCAGGAGAAAGACATAAAAAAAAAAATTCTCTTACACAGCAAACATGAGTTCTTTTTCATCTCCATTTCCTACCATCTTACACCATTCGATGGCAGATATATTGGCTTTGTGTTCAAGGACTTCCATACAATGAATAGTTTTCCTTTTGTGACTCCACATCTTCACAGTGGGAGCCTCAGCAGAAAAAGTGGCCAGAAGAAGTCCAGTGGGATCCCATTTTACATTTTCAATTGATGTCTATAAAAAAATAAATTTTTAAAATAAGATATTTAATAACTGGAGCAGAAGGTAACAAGGTACCATATATATCAGTATATAAGACCAACATTCAATTTTTTTTTTTTTAAATTAAGGAAAAAAAATGCAAATATTACTCTGCACCCAATGTTTTGGTATTATGATAGGAGGCATGGGATGGGGGTCTACAGAAGTACAATATGGACAGTTATGGGACTTTGATGAGTAGCAGTGAGCAATAGTCCTTTGAATACCCTTGTAGCCCATAGTCTTACAGTCCAGAGCCATAGTATTTTTTATTTAATTCCATTTACTACTACAAAATTTACATTTTGAACATTTCTAAGAATCAAATGAATGGAAGTAATACTCACTTCGTATGCCTCCACGATGATTGGTTGTTTGAAATCCACTCGACTACAGAGTGATAACACTCCATCACTGAAACTGACTGCAAATCTCTGATCTTCATTGGACCACGAAAGACTTGTTACAGATGCTGAAGAAAGAGATACAAGTTTTTATTCAAATGACACTTCATGATGAAAGCAGAAACTCAAGACAATATCTACCAGAGAACTTTTATACTCAAAATATCAAAATATTTTCTCAACTGATAAGAGATTTTGAATTAAACCAGGATTCTATGATACATGATACTGTATATAGTTTTGAGGACGGTCATTTACATTCAAAAGGTTTTCCAGCTGATCAAACAATTTGTTGTCGATGTCATTCATACAACATTTTGGGTGATCATTTCTATGGTCTTCTTCAGGCATACAATGCAAATGTAATGGTAGTAAAGATTGTTTTTTTTCATCAATAGCTGTTACACTCATAACATAGGATTCAACTCTTTGAAAAATGCTCAAATACTACATGTGGACGATAATAGAGTAGGGTCTTCATAATCATTTATCTCTATTTATATCATAAAGACTGATTTACCAAGGGAGATAACTATTCAATGGTAATTATAGAGTAGTCTCCTTTATTTCTATATTTGCATACATGTAAAAAAAAAAAAAAAATCTGAGTTCATTCTGGTCACATTAGATTGCAGTTATTTTCACCCAATGGGTCCATGGGTTTGCTAGTAAGTAATAAACTCCAAAAATGACAAAAGAAAGTTCCAACCTTTTCGATAGCAGTGCTCAAGTTCCAGACGACGAATGGAGCCATCATTATTAACTTCAATGATCGCAATGGATCCATCAGCTCGACCAAGAAGTAAAGTCTCACATTTATGCAGACCTTCTGCCAGTCCTTTACACTGGGGCCATGTCATTGCAGTGATCACACTTGGACCGACATCAATGAAACGTTCATGGCCTGAAAAAGAAAATTCAAAATAAATCAAAATTCAAGATGAACCATTACACTATGTAAGAAATTTTTACTTTTTTTCTTTTTCTTGGCTAATATGTGTTATTGATTAGGTGTAAAAAGTATAATAAATGGCTGTTATTATTCCCTTCAAACTTTTGTGATCAGAACATGGAAATTTCAATGTCTACTATAGAACAACAGGCAAATTAGTGCAAGTCTGGCCTAGAGTCCATGAAACCTTTGAGCCAGCCCTGGTACCAAGTAGAAATAGATATGCAGTAGACTTCCATTATTATATCATCCTTGGAGTGTGAATGATAATGAATTGGCAGTTATGGCAGATGGTTTCATACAAAGTGCGTTAATAATGAGAAACCAAAAAGTACAGACAAAAATGACATTTTATTACCCTTTCAAAGTCTGATGCCCCACGTTACAATAGGTAGCATTATTTTAAGTGCTTATGAATTTTGCTTTAAAATAATGCACTGAAATCTTTGTGGGCTGTTGCTGCAAACTAATCTCCAACAATAGTCTTGCAAAAATACAAAAACAGACATGCCATCAGAACACGTGTCATAAAGCCATTAGAACAATTTCCGTAACAAGAGTATACACAAAAAATGCCTTGTGTAATTCATTTCACCCTTCACACTGAAAATGCCATCTCCAACACTCTTATCTTTTGCTTTCATATTCTAGTTGACTACTACAGGAAGAGGAGAGGTGAACAAACAATGTCAATATATCAGTAAATGGTTTTAAAATATACAAAAACAAATTTATACAGAATGTAAGAAATTTCCTCAATGTTTTCATGATACAGAGATTATCATTCCATGACTTTGCATAAAAAGCTGATAAGTGGAAGTTTTGTTTCATACCTGAAATTTCCCAAATGTTGACGACATTGTCTATAGACGCAGCCAAAAATCTGCCACAACTGGTCCAGCTGAGATGTTCAGGGACACAACTTCCAAGACCCTCCCCAGTTTCATTGTTCTGCTTCTCAAAGATGCAGGTTTGTTCAAGGAATTGGTGAGTTCTATTTGGTAGGTGCCATATCCGGACCGTGCCATCAAAACTACTGTTAAAAGAAAACAAAAATGCAAATTTATTATTTTCTCACTGAACTTGTGTTTACTATTCTGTAAAAGGTACTCATAGATATATTTCTTAGAGTAACATTGATTATATGAATTTGAAAATGTTATCCTACTTACACCGACACACATACATTTTTATATGCCAAATTATGGCAATCAGAAGTGGATTCCATCACTCATAAGGCATAACTAAGAAAAATTCTTTGTTCAGACTTAAATATCAAAAATTAGTATGACATGATCTTGTAGAATAGCTGCCAAAAATTTACTTTAAAAATTCACAATTAATCACGTGACCACAGATCATATATTTGGACAGATCAAAGATTTGCTTTAAACATTTGAAAATCTTCTCTTGGAGCCTATCTGAATAAGATAAGAGGATGGACAGGAAGTAGGTTCACCACTGCATAAGCATTTCATTCCTACCCTTGTTCATTACATTGCAAAAGTGGGTGAGGAGGAAAAAGAGAAGGATGAAGGTAATGAGAAGGATTTCATTGCTATAAGATGCTATGCTTTAGTTTCTACAGACAGCAATTGACTCCTTGCCTTCTTTACCCACTTTGTAAGTGATGAAACATCAAAAGGGAAAAGAGTAAAAAAAAAAAAAACTAAGGAATATAAAAACAAACAAATTGATAAGTTTTATTGGTGTGAAAAGACACCAAAGAAGAAATGAATATTGGTAAGAAAATGTAACAGTTATACATACAAATGAGGCGGCAGAAATATTTGAAAATCCTTTTCCAAAGAATTATTATGCAACAAGAATTGTTTTTCTTCAATGAAAAATGTACTCCTTCCTGGTACTTGCAATAAAATGGCTCAATGCTACTAACATTTTCTTTTAGATAAATTTTGTTTTTGTAACAATTTAGTAATTTTTTTTAGTAATCTATATTAAAGCAGGTAAAATCATCACTAGGAAACTGGCCGTCCTCTTCAACTTGTGTCTAAAACACAGTGAAGTCCCAGACGATTGGAACACTGCTACCATAATGCTTTTATATGAAAAAGGAAACCCGAAAGACCTCAACAACTATAGGCCTATAAGCCTACTCAACTGTGTATACAAACTTTTCACAAAGATCATCTCCAACCGAATCACAAAAACACTCAATGAAAACCAGCCACGTGAACAGGCTGGCTTTAGAAGAAGCTACTCGACCATGGACCACCTGCACTCGATAAATCAACTGAAAGAAAAAGCAGCAGAGTATAAACTACCACTTGCCGTAGCATTTATCGACTTCAAAAAGGCGTTTGACTCAGTAGAAATCCCTAAGGTCATGGAGGCCATCAGTCGGCAAGGTGTAGATCCAGTATATGTTGAAATGTTGAAACATATATACAATCACGGCAGCTCATTTATCAAGCTACATAAAGACTTGGACCCCTTCCAGCTCCAGAAAGGAGTAAGACAAGGTGATACCAGCTCACCTAAACTCTTCACAGCCTGCCTCGAGATGATCTTCAGAAGACTAGACTGGGAGAGTAAAGGAATTGAAATAGACGGCGAGTATCAGAGCAACCTCAGATTCGCAGACGACATAGCCCTTTTCGCAGAGAACCTACACGACCTCCAACTAATGATAGATGAACTAAATGAAGAGAGCAAGAAAGTCGGCCTACACATGAACTTCAGCAAGACAAAGATCATGTGCAACAACCACATTGGAGATAAAAACACTAAGATCGAAATCGAGGACACAGAACTCGAGAAAGTAGACCACTATATCTACCTAGGGCAACGAATCTCCATGAGACCCTCAAAAGAAGAAGAAATCAAGCTAAGAATTACACTAGGATGGCAAGCCTTTGGCAGAGCTAGCTCAACCTTCAAAAATAATAAGATCCCATTAATCCTAAAGAGAAGGGTGTACAACCAATGCATCCTCCCAATAGTCACTTATGGAGCTGAAACATGGAACTTAACCAAGAGACAGACCCGTAAGCTGAGAACCATGCAACGTGCACATGAAAGAATAATGCTGGGCCTCACATGGAGAGACCACAAAACAGCACAGCACATCCGGGAAAAGACAAGAGTTAGAGACATCATAGAATCCATAAAAAATCTCAAATGGCGGTGGGCTGGCCATGTTGCAAGAATGGCTGACAATTGATGGACATCACGACTCACAACAAGGATTCCCCGAGACCACATGCGCAACCGAGGCCGGCAGAATGTTAGATGGAGAGACGAGCTAGACAAGTTCAGGAAGTACTGGCTCCGTGACGCCCATGATAGAGAAGTGTGGCAAATCCTGGGGAAGGTCTATGTCCAATGACAGACGCTAAAAGACTGATGATGATGATGATATTAAATAAACAGTAAAATTCATTTTAGACTATAAATATGTTTCAATTTTTTACAATACTTTTGGTCTTCATTTGTTTCTATGCTTAGTTAATGAAAGATTTTGAAAAAAAAGACTAATATACGTATTGCTTTTATAACAATGAGTGGCAGTCACAAAATATTTATCAAAAGTGAGTGAAAAAAAAACATTGAGAATCCAATATAAAAGATAACTAACCTTGTAGCCAGCATGGTTCTTTTTTCATTCCAAGCAGACAAATCCATTCTGTTCTCGTGGCCTTCTAATTTTGTAAAACTGCAGATGGGCAAATCATGGGTGATATCAGCCAGATTTTCCAACTGATTGGCATGCGAGCGCATCTGTGAGGAAATGGAACGCACCAGTTGCTTAGCAGCCCATTGACGATGTTGATGAGGAACATGGGATGAGAGAACACAAGCAGCTAAGGCATCAGTCAGAGTCAAAGATGTTATTTTCTCAGTTATGGGGGAGCCTGGTAAAGCTGCAGCTGCAAATGAAATTGACCAAATAGTAAGAAACCAGTTGTCAAATGAACATGGATGAATATGAAAAGAATGTATAAATTGGAATATAATAATATCAGATTCATGTGTGTTATATATATATATATATATATATATATAAATAACACAGATTTACTTGATTGAGAAAAATATAAAACTTGACAGTTTTGAAAATTTCAAGTTCTTATAGTCTCATAAACTCAAAGCATGCAGTAAAAAATATGACAAAATGAACAGCTACAACAGGTGTACAATGTATATATATGCTGATGGACATATAATTAAGATTTCAAAAAACTTTTCAAACATTACACAGCTTCCAATGCACTGATATTTAAACTAGGCAGTCCAACTACCAAATTCGGGTAGGGACAGTTATGGGGCTTGGAGGAGTTACAGTGAGCAGTAATCCTCCAAATACCCTTGTAAACCCTTCGATCTAATGTGTTTGTCTTTTTCAGGTTATACTTGGTTACATTTGTATAGCAATACATGCTACATCAAAGCCACTGTATTCAAGGTATTACTGGTATTATTTCTATGTCAAAATATCAACCAATTTTATTGCAAACATGACCATTCTTATATCACCTACAAGAAAGTAAACTGCAAAACTCATATAGGATTAGAGAATAACCAACCAATCATCCAATTACATTTAATTGCATTTTCTTAAATTTTGGGTGACTGAATTTATATAATAATGATCTGATTTCTGTATATTCGTGGGTTTATCACAAAAACACAGAAAAAAGCATATTGTGCAATACCTTTAAAATACTCTCACTTGAATGAAGCAATTTCCAGTCCAATTGCTAATTACAGTCCTTTAGGAGGAAATAAGAGAATAAGCAAATAATTATAATATAAATTCTGTAAATAGGAAGTGACTTGACAGGCTTAATGGTGGCTAATGAAGGATTAATAAACATATGAGAAAATATATTTACATTTGAGCTCTTCTGCTGCATTTTGGGCCATCAATTTTTTGCCCCAGCTTTGACTAGCTAACAAAGATACAAGGGCCTGTGTCACAGCAAAGTTTGGTGAAGTCATTCTTTCTTGTACTGCTGCATGTTGTAAGTGTTTTTGTCGGGTAGAAACATCAGCATTATTAGTCCAGCCTGCAGCAGCTTGCATCAATTCCTATCAAGAACAATAAATCAAAGTAAGAATACAGATTACATTTTTTAAGAAATGGAAATAATGCAAAAAGAAAGAAAAAAAAACAACTGCATAATGACTGAAATGCCACAGGTAATTGGTTAAGTTTAAAAAAAAAAAAAAGGCTTTCTGATTGACTGAGATGAAACTAATTCAGATTGGCATTTCTCAACAAGTGATCAAGTACTGTTTCAAAAAAATGGATGTTAACATTTAATGATGGTAATTGTGTTCTGACTTATGTAGCCGACAGTAACTAACACTCTTGTTCAGATGGCATATTATAAGTATAATTAGAACTTGATGCTCTAAATCAGGGGTCACCAAAGTGGTCTATATTGACCCTTGAGAATCAATGGGACAATCCAAGGGGTTAAAAGGAGGTCAGTGAATACAGGGAGGGATCAATTTAAGGTTTTGGGTTAAAAGCTAACATTTGTATATGAAATGAAAATATAAAGAATAAGACTTGCTGATATACATTTCTGATTTGTATATAAGTTTTTATTGCCTATAAGTCAATATATTGCATTTATCCTATTGGTTGATGTATAGTTTTACATGGGTTTGGTATGGTACATTTTTTGACGTGGCACTGGTACATCCGATAAATTTCTTTTGCCAGCCTGGCTGGAAGTCAATTAAGAATTCCATGAAGAGATCAATGGTCTAATAAGTTTGGGGATCCCTGTTCTAGATTAATTGCCGCATGGTAAAAAAAATTAACTATATATATAAAGTTTAAAAGTTCAACATTACGCGGAAAAATGTTCATAGAATAAATTGTAGAAATATCGTAAAAAATGTTAATAGTTAAAAGAAAATCGTTTCTCACCTGTGCACACACTTTTACCAACTGCTTGAGAGATAATGGATTCTCTTTTGCTAAAGCCCCAATAGCAGCACTTAGATAACCAAGGCACTCTGAAGGCTCTGTCATCTGCAACGGGGTGGAAAACATGTCCAGTTTACCAGCAGCACAGAACTGCATTAGACGCACTACCAGCATAATATCTGAAAGACCAATGTATTCAAGTGCAGCAGAGAGGCTGCAGGACGGACCACTGCAAGACAAAAAAAATAAATAAATAGAATTGAGTATTTTATAGACATTTGTTAGTTTCAAGTAATAAAATGCAAGAGTGATTTCAAAATCATCAAGTTTCATTTTATTCATACATTATTTTCATTTTCATTAGATGAAGTACTATAAATTATTATTCACACAAATGAGTACATTTGATTTAGGAAATAGACTATTAGTGATTGGGACTTTTAAACTGTTTCTTCAGACATTAGTCATTCACTGAGTCCCACAATCTCAAGAAACATTTTCAATTGGATAAATATTTTTAGAAAGTTCCTTTTCTTTGTGGTATATCACAGTTTCATTCATTAAGAATTTTTTTCATTTCATTCATAAATTTATCAATATCTACTGTTGTGTGGTGTAAGGTAGTATCTTTTTTTTTTACCATTATTCACAGATTCTGACAGGTAATATACATAACATTAGCATTTACTGATATTGGAATGACAAAATAATTGTTTTGCTTGAAAGTAATGAGAAAATTCCTCGAGCAGAATATGTTGATTATCATATTTCAATAACATTCTTTGTTGGTAACTTGCTTGAGTAATCTTGATTGGTGCATAAAACTAAGAAGGAATTTCAAAATGTGAAAATGAAAAAAAAAATTTATAGTATGATTTCAAAAACTATGTAACTTACCTTTCACTGAGCAGAGCTAAGGCCTTCATGAGCATGGTTCGGGCAAGTAAAACTTGCATTGCTGATGTGGTACGTTGCAGAGCCAACATACGTTCATGGGGACTACGCAGACAAACAGCCTGCTCCCCAAGAGATTTGTAATTCTTAACACTTTTAGCAGAACGGGCTGTGGCAGCTGAAACAAAATATTACAGAACAATAGAGAATGTGTTAAAAAACCTTCATACATTCAGTCATGTCAATAAACTTCCAAGGCCTCTCCAATATATTTTACTATCTATAAAAAAAATGAAACCATTTTCATTCACTCAGACTAGTGTCCTCATCTTGGTTGTTGAAATCACAACATTTTGGCTGTTGTATTCATCATACTTCTTCAGGTGTTTGTCGTAATTGGTAGTTTTCTGGGGATTTCAAAATAAAACCTTTTATTAAATCTACAGGGGTAGAGTGTTTGAAATTCTTAGACAGAAAACTGAAGAAGGCTGGAAAGAACTGTGTATGAAATGTGACCATAAGAACCACGATGAGAATATCAGTGCGAGTAAATCAGTGTATTATGAAAATTCATCTCAGAAATTCAGATACATTAAAATCACTGAAACAAAACGTTCTTCAAAGTTTACAGAAAATGGAATCACCAAGCTGAGTTTAAACTCCTATTCAGATAATCTGCATTCACTTTGCTCTCATAACCTTGGTAGAGGCATAAACAGGAATGAATGATGCAATTGACATTGAAAAGAAGTTCTTGATCAAAAAAGTTTCACTTGAAGTAATTCTGTAAATTAGTGCCATATTTTGAAAAAGATTTTGCAAGAAAATTTTGAAAAATTATAATAATAGAATTTTCTTCTAGGTCCTATATTTATTTATTCATGTTGAACATAAAATAAAACTATTTCTGAATTGCTTGGAAAAAACAAATCTGATGGAATCAACTATTGCAGATCAACTGAAGATTGTATCAATTGCTTTAAAAAAAGGTCTGGTTAGTCACTGAACAGAAACTGTCAAGTACCCAACGTCTTTTGGTGATACACTACATTGGGAGTGATCAACTAAAAGATTTGAAAAAAGGGGAGATCAATGTATGAGTTACTCTTGTCACCTTTTGTTGGGCAGGGACCAACAAAGCCAAAGCATCAAAAAAAAAAAAAAAATTAGAATGGACACTGCCAGACACAAACTGAGGGATCAATTTAGAATAAACTTACATTGCAAATTAAACTAAAAATTAATGGGGAGAGATTTTGAAAAAAAACAAAAACATAATATTTGAATTTTTTGTCCTCTAACTCAATAGGAACTAAAAAAAGAAAAAGAAAGGAAGATAAAGGGATAAAAAGAAAAAGAAAAAAAAGAAAGGACTAAGGGAGGGGGAAAACAATTTGTAAAAATATTTCCTTAAATACGTCACAAAGCCTAGTTTCATTAAGTTTGTGCTACAATAAACAAATCCAAATCAGTCCTGCGCTTTATTTATTGTTCCTAATATCAATTGACCTATTGACCTTTGCATAAATCCTAATCAATACATATCGTATTTTTAGCAACTAAACTCCAGATTACACTGATTAGAGAAGCAATAAATTGATTACTAGACAAAAACTAATATCTCACAAAAAGAAATTCTAATTATGAATATTATTTCTTCACATCTTTAATATAGCTTCATAGATCTGGCCCAATCATTTTCATTTAATTCAAGGTAATTTTAAGTAATTAAATCACTAATATTTCCTAATATGTGAATTCTTTTAACCTTTTATGAAAGAAAAGTGCAAATCAACTTAAAATGCCTTATACCAATGAAACACATTTACATGGAATTTGTGCCTCATTTGTACAAAGGAGATTTTTAAAAAAACAAAAAAAAACATCATTTGAATGAATGGAACAATTCGAGGGAACAAGTTCAAGATGTTGCAGAATTTCTTTCCAAAGTTGTGACTGGGAATGAATCATAATTCCAGTCATTTTGGGGCACCCCATCATACCGATGTATCATCTCAAAGTTTATTTCAGGATGATTTTTGATAAATCCAATAAAATGAATTTGCAAATCAGGGGAGTGTGAAACTGTACAGATATTTGTTCTTACAATAAAGTGCCCAATGAATCATAATTCAGAATAACACCATTTTTTTTTAAATAACTTACATGAGTGATATAAAATCAAAGTGGCTAAAACTCACTTAATAATTAGTTTGCCTAATATTTCACTCACCTTTGGCAGAAAGTTCCATCAGAGTGAAAATAAGAATAGAATCATTGGAACAAGAGATAGCAGAGTGATTAGAATGCACAGAACGATACAACTGTTGGAACCCAAGAAGATTTACTATTGACAGAAATCCATTATGAATATCAACAAAAAAAATTCAGTTCACTCAGATAAAATTCTCCATCAAAATAGAGCAAAATATTAGACAAACTAAAATAAAGTTACTTTTAGCCTTTTTTTATGTTTCTATCATTCATTTTACTTGACTAGCCCAAGAAAACGTCACTTGAAGATCAAATGTAACTTACATAACGAGGAGACCAAGTCATCACTTGCATGAACAGTAACCAACTTTTCTCCCAGAGGATCAGATTCTGTAAATTGCACCACATCTGGTGCTGGACGTCTTTCAGAGAGACCAAGTCGCAGAAGTAGCTTCTCGGTATCATTCACGGGGATTTTCTCAACTGGAGTATCACTACTCAGGAAAACGAGATCATCTGAAGAAAAAGAAAATGCAATTCGTAATATACTTTTAGACTGCAAAACAATAACAAAATAAGCACAAAGGCAGTGTTTCTCCGGGACTTTTTTGGTCTTGACCTTTAACATAAAATTTGGGGGCCTGATAATGCTCAGGGTAGAAACAGTTTCTTTCTTTAATCCAATAATCAAGTCAAATACAGGTATTGGACATGTACAGACTGGAATATGTCAGTTTTCATACAATTATCAATGCTTTATGATTCAAAACAATTTTTCCATTTCAGGATATCAAAGACACTTTACATATTCTGAAATTGTGATATAGATATATTTGTAATATCATTTTATCCTTGAAATTTTTTTTCATTTTTTTTTTTCTTTCCAAACCACCCCATGACCTTCAGGAGCATCCATGCAACCCTCATTTGGGTTGTGACCATAGATTTGGGAACCACTGCACTATGTTTATATAAACAATTCTGAAGTGATAATTAAAATGTTTGAATTTTGAATATATTCCAAATCACAAAAAATCCAGTGAATTTCAACTCATTTTGGAGAGGAAAAAAAAAGACTTCACTGGTTAGGTTAATCTGAATTTCTTACCCTTGAACGGAAAGCAGGGTTGAAAGAAGAGAAAAAAAGCTTTCCAAAACAGAAAAGTTTTTATTTTGATAAGATTTGATTTTATGAATCTTTTTTGTTATTTCACTCAACGCTAAATAATCGTAAATATTACAGCTCACTGAATATATGACGAAATAAGGAGACAACTCTTCACAGTTGGAAATTTTTTGAAAATTCATCCAGCTACACATAGTTGTCTCTTTATTTCTTCATATCATTTGCCCTCGAAGGAGTCCTGGAAAATGGACAAAACATGAGGAATAAAATTACAATAATTCAAAACAAAACTTACAATATGGTCATTCTTTTCACATATCATTGAATTAACCAGAATGCATACCAATATTTATTCAAGTTCTCATCTCTCTACAAACCTAGACTTCACTAACCCAAACACCCAGACCCAAATCTTCAGACAGTGATACAAAGTTACATACAGCAATACATGACTTGACGAGGTCAAATGCACCGACTGACTGAAGTTGTCAGTTCCAAGGGAATGTGTGTAATACAACCAGGTCAGATTTCTTCTCTTTTTTTCCTTTTCAAATTATAAGCCAACCATATACTCATATACTCTCTCGAGAGAGATATATATATATATATATATATATATATAATCATTCCAACCAAACTTTTCCACAAAAAAGCCTAAATGTCACAAATCCAACATTACAATGGATTATTATTGAAGATTGAGCACCAACCAAAAACAAGTGAAAAAAAAATTAAATTTTAATAAAATAAAAGACCTATTTTTAGACAACACTGGGGGGGAAAAGAAAAAAAAGGAAAAAAAATGAAAAGGTGGCCAACAGATAAATAGAAAAATTTGTATATAAGCTTATTATATGGTGAGATAACAGTTAAAGAAATATTTCATATGTTCAAGAATGAGAACTGGATCTATCCCTCAACTATACGTAGATAGCAGAGCGGTCAGAACCCTTTAACCCTACAAGGCAGTTCATTTTGAGTGTTGCACCAGTATCCCCACCCTGTAAAACCACACAATTGCTACAAAAAATGATTGGGTCTCAACAAATTATTCAAGAAATGGAGACAAGAATCACAGCATCATCAGCCGTGCAACTTGGGAAACAACTTGGCCCTGTTTGTAGAATCAGAGATTCACAAGTCAATACATTATAGAACTAACAGTTAAATCTTAATAAAATATAACAGTGGCATGCAAAAATTATATAAGAATAATTTCAAACCACACTGGGAGATTCTTGTAAGGTTATAAAAAGCCATGGTGTCATAGTGAGAAATCAGGAAACAAAGGAAAACAAAACAAAAACCAACACAAACAAAAGAAAGATACAAAAAAAAAACCTATAGTCCATAACTTAAACAGGCTAACAGATAGCCAAGTGAAAGATGCTCCAGACTGATTTTGATTCAAAACACATTTGCTTTTCTTAGAGTTAAATTTGACAAATATGAAACTTGAATTCCTATGAACAAACATCAACTTCTACCATCCACAAATTCAGAAAACCTGCCAACTAACTCTTTGACAAAGGTCAAATTTAAGAGTAAAAACGGTTCACTAACTCAGCCCTTGGTATTATTATCAGTCCTTTATTCTTTACCTTTAATACAACCCCCTCATGTATCCACCTTGTACCAAAGATAAATCAGCAGACCAAGTGTAGCATATATTATTGTCAAACTCCTGCTACAGAGTTTTGAGGGTTTTTTTGTATGTAACAGCAATGACAGATGACAATGACCGGACCAAAAACCAGTGACGTCACACATGAATAACAGTGATATGGTGACAATGTCACCCACGGATAACAGTGATACGGTGACATACACAAAAACTGATGACATATGCACTCCAACTTCTTTATTTTTTTTTTTCAGATGATTCCACTCAACTCAATGATACACTTTTTGGTCAGTCGGTTCCAGTAACATTAAACAGCAGAAAAAGGAAGGAAGGAAGAGAATGTGTGACATCATTGAAAGATAATCTATTTTGATCAATAGGTAACATATAAAGCATTTGTTTTTATACACAGTTGGCAAGAATTGTTTGTAATTATTAGCTAAAATTGTCTGTAAAAACGGCTAAATTTTTCAATTTTTGGGTCTCTCTCTCTGAAACTGTGCCTTAATGTAACATTAAATTAAATGAAATGAAATTACTGTGGTACCGCCAAACAAAGCTCATTTTTAATGTTTTTCATCCAAAATTGAGGGAAATAAAGTCTGAATTCCCCCTTAAACTCCTTAGCGGAAACTACATTTTGCTTATTTGAAGCACTGAATAAGGTCAAAAGTTTTGTTTTTTTTAAATTAAAAAAAAAAGAATGAAAATCAACCAATATAAAATAATATAATAGATAAGATTGAAAGTACAACTAACCAAAGGAGAAAATTAAATGATATAATACAAATGCAAGCAATATATATATATCAGTTTCTGAAGGTAAAGGATATTGCTCCCAACAAAAAATAAGATCAGCATCCTGATTGTCTTAACAGTTTCAAATTTCCAATTATCTTTTGAATTAATTTGTAATACATAATAAGCTAGCTTACAGAATCAAACAATACTTTATCATCATCAATATTTCCCCTTTATCACTCAGTCTCACCAACCAATCAAAGCTAAACTTTGACACTGTTTAACTATGAGAATAGTCATTAGCATTCCAACATTTGTTCAGACAATTGGATCTACTTCCAACCTTTGATGTTGTCAATACATTTCATATTTCAACCCTCATCAGGTGGTAATTCAAGAAAACTTGAAAGATTGGACAATTGAATATCTTTTTCCTAACAAAAGATGGAAACTGTCTACAATAATCAGAAATTTGTCAGTTATTTTATAACCTTTTTTTAAATTATAAAAAGTAAAAACTTTGACTTCTCCAAACACATGATAAATATATTTTTAAACCCAAGGACATATTGTGTTCAACATCAAAGAGATTTTAGCAAGGAAAACTAAATAGAAAAATCAAGCATTAAAAACCAAAAGAAAAAGAAAAAATGAATGATTCTATTACTACTAAAAGACTTAGAAAAATAATTCTCAATCTATAGTACAGTTTATAATAAACATCAATATAACTTTATATCAGCACTTCATCTTGTTATTGATATTGATAAAACATCATAAATATATTCAAAGTATAGGGCTAATACTTTCAATTTTAGAAGATACAATTTTGCAGTGAAGCAATCATAGAAAATAATTTATACAATTGCTATTTTATTGATGAGCTGCAGTTAACTGAAGAGAAAAAAAGAGAGAGAGAAGACTTTCTCCAATAACAAAGAATAAATGAAATGGATTACATTCCTTATTGATACACATCAAGATCAAAACATTCCAGAATTTTAAGTGATGTTTTAAGCCATGGTTGTATACCAGCCATTCTCAACTTTTGGGGTTACAGCCACATTAAAAGCACTTCTTAGAAATCCCCATCAAACAGGGATATAACGTGAACACTTGAACATAAATTCAGCAATTATTTCAGTTTATAGCCCCCTTCAAATGTGCCAGGGTCCCCATTGGGAATGGCTATTCTGTACAGTGTCTACCAATCCATGGAAGAAAAGCAATATTATGGTAGGGTTGAGAAAAGACAAAATCTGAAACAATTCACAAAACAAAAAAATAAATAAATTATAATTACAACACTAGGTTTCTCAAAAATTATTTTCTTATTAATTACAAGTTTAGGATAATTCTGCAGTACTGTGTTTATATTTAAAAAATGTATTTTTGTTCTTAGTTTAGAATAAAACAATTCAGTGATTTGCTCAGATTAAGATCTTTTGTTTTTATCTATATGATCTGAACAATGTCAGACGTCTAAAAAATTCCAACTCATATCATCTCAAAGACCCCACCCCAAGAGTGGCTATTTGAACATCCTCCCCTCTCAGTTTTCTCACATGAGAATCCTCCACACTCTAAAGCATTCAAAGGGAGAGGATGCTCAATCGTGAACCATCTAAATTTAGCGGAAGTTACAGAAAAAGGAAAGAGATAGGAATTTATTTTTTCAATCAATAAAGTTAAAGATAGTTCATTCATATGAATGCATCCATTTTTAAATGATTCATTTTATTGACAAAGTTGGAGATATTCTTCATACACGAATACACAAATTGTTGAATACATTATCACCAAAGCTGTCACACAACATAAATTCTTGTTGGTATTCCTTAGAAAAAATCCTGCTTAGTCAAGCACCTCCAAAATTTTGGACTTTTTCTTGTGCCTATCAGTAAGACTCAATAATCTGTGCATGAAGTCCATTCAATGGATTCAAAATATTTACCAAATGATTACTGGTTTTTTGTTGGAATACACCACCTTGAATGATACAAGGGATAACTTGAAGATCCTCCCCCTTGAAACAGATCACTTAAACATCCTCTTAATAAAACCAGAGGGGAAATGTTCAAGTGATCCTTCAAATCTGATATAAAGACAGAATACCCGAGATATTTATTGACAACATAAAAGTGCAATCCATTTGGCCATTTAAATGAACTGTGATAATTTCCACAATAATGACAATCTAAAACTAAAATTACTGATCGTTATCAATTATTTCGACTACTATTTTTCCTATCACAACCCAACTCAGGCCACCAATCTACAACAGTGAGTAAATAGAGGGATGGGAAATCTCTCCAGAGCCATGTTTGTATTGGTTTCTTTACTTGTGATATTGGCAAAGCAATTATCCTTTTTTTTCCTCGATAATAATGGTTTACAACACTTCATCTGATAAAAATTAAAATTTTTAAAAAAAGATGACCGAATTAAAATTACACCTCATGTTCACACTGAAAAAAAAAAAAAAAATTTTTAAATGAATGAATTAGTAAATATTTTAAAATATATTCATGATTTAAATGATAAACTTTTTCATTTTTTTTCAAAGAAAGGGATTTATTTCACATACCATCCTTTACTGATTCCCCAGGCCACATGAAATCAGGGGCTGTTTGCTGGAGCTGTGCAGACTTTCGAGGAGGCATGCTTCCAGTATCTGAGGAACGCCCCAAACCACAATGCCCAAACATTTCCAGGTAGTGGGACCGGCAGCCAGGACATAACAAATAGTATGGGTAGCCTGTCCCACATGTCCCTCCGTACCAGTCATCTGTATACACTCCAGAACTACTGTAGCCATGATTACGACAACTCCCTATAAAACATTTAATATATTAAACTATGTTAATGACTCTTCTTGAAGTTAGAGTCAAATTCACAGTAACAACCAGGGTTGTCAGATTGGGCTACAAGGGGAGATAATCCGAGCTTTATCTCAGAGACTTACCCAACACAGACATTGGAGGCTGGTGTTGAATCTCTGCCTCCAGATTTGATCGATTTCCAAAAACTGACATTATTCCAATGCCTGTGTTGGGTAAGTCTCTGAGATAAAGCTAGGATTATTTCCCCTAGTAGCCCAATCTGGCAACCCTGGTGACAGCCTGTGCTTGTAAAACTAACAATTTTAATCTCACAGACAGCCACATATAAAAATGAGTGTCTACAGCAAAATTGAAAAAGAAACTAAAATATTCCAACTTTTGTTCGGACAATCCAATCTCTTCTTCCCGTCTTTGATGTTAACACAATATTTCAGACAACTCATTCTACAGCCTTCTTAGGGTGTAATATATAATATCCATAAGGAAAGGGTCTATTCTTCCAGTCTCATTCTCCAATAGTATAAAGTGAAAAAAAAGCGCTATCAAGCGGAAAATTTAAAATTTAACAGCAATGCTTGTAGAAATAAGTTACTCTAATTTTAGCAACACACGCAGTACAGCTTGTCCCATAATATTTGATACATAAATAATCTCCATTCTTTTCCTTGTTAAACAAAAAATTCTGTCTTGTGTCCCTGTCGAGCAGAGAAAAAAAAATTATAGTCACTAATATGCCAATCAGAACATTTGGCAGCACTAGATTCAGAGACTAAAGACTCTTTCCTCACAAATATTACACCTGAAGAACATTGTGTTAATATCAAAAAAGGGAAGAAAGAAATTGGATTGTCCAAACAAAAGTTGGAATGTTAATGACTCTACTAAAAGTTTGAGACAAAAACTAAAATATCTTCAAGTGTATCAGAAGTAATGAACCACTCATAAGCAAAGACCTATGCTGCTTAATTTGCTTTCATTGTTTCTTTCAAAGCACAAAAAAAACGAACTTTGAAATTTCAATTAGACAAGCAGGCAAATTTCAAGCGAGGGTTAAATTTGGTAAGACGGGGGAAAAGAAACTTGATTCCTCCAGAATTTCACACAAACATATATACTTTTTTTTTTTTAAGTTTTTGAAAAAATGAAATTTTTACTTGGAAAAAAAAAAGAATAAATAAAAAATAATGCACAAATTTATATCCTAACAAAGATATAGAATCACAAGTTAATTTGAAAAAATTTGTCAAAAACGTTCATCCTAATTATCTGATTTTCAGATGAACAAACTTGAAAATTCTTGACTTTTAACCCTCTACATGCAAAGTAAAGCTTTTTACCGTGAGATTTTTCACAAGTGTCATTAAAAACCACCTAATTACCTCCCAGCCTCTTTACACAGTTCCAAAGTCAAAAACATGCACTGACTTGCATAAGAATTTTTAGGACAATGAATTCATTTTTTTGTTCCCACAATATTTCAGCCAATCCATTCCACAGACTTCTTCAGATGTATTATCTGTATGTAAAGAGAAGGACTCTCTTTCAGGTAGTACCAAATAAAAACAGTACAGGAATTAAAAGAATCATTGGCTACAATTTCTTCACTTGGCATTACCAGAGAAGTAAACAGTCCTGAAGACAAAATCCAACCAACTGTGACTGATTGATTGTTCACTTTTCTATACCCCAATAAAGCAACAAGATGGTTCATTATAAGCAGGTTTAAATTCAAGAGGGAAATTCTGGGTATTGGCAAGCAACAAGAATTTTTTTTCAGGATTTTTGCTGTTAAGTTACTGTAATATTAAGCTTTGTTAAAAGGTTTCGTCCACATAGAAAATGTTAAACAAGGTGATGGCATATATGCTGAGACTATCAGCCACCAAAGATCCTTCTATTCGGAGAACAAGATCATGGGCAGCTGACTAATGGGGGACCATAGAACGGATACAAGGACTCCCTGAAAAGAACCCTTCATCTCCTGTGGCATTAACCTCCCTCAATGGACAACAGAGACAGTCGATAGGAACATGAGGCGATGTCTGCCAAAGCAAACCGCAGAGCAAAATTTAAAAGAAAAAAAAAAAAAAAGAGCAGCTCTGCAAAGCGGGAGCTCCCCCTGGCAACCAGATCTTCTCCTGCAACTGCTGCAAAAAGGCTTGCCTCTCCCACATAGAACTCGCTGGCCACCCGAGGGCCTGTAACAGACATGCAAAACACTTCCAAAACTTTGTTTGCAAAGCCAAGCCACGATATAGGAGCTTGATAAAAGCATGAAAACCAATATTTTTGAATTTCAGCAAATGAAGCTACCTACTCATTTTAGTGACTCAACATAAGGAAAAACAATACGTGCACATGAAATTTGCCACACTGAAGAATTAAAATTAATATAAAATTATAGATTTAATCATGCATTCATATTCCTAGTTTCTCACCTTGAATGAAAATCACAAACCATCATTCAGTACATACAAACCATAAGACTAAGAGACATCCGTAGAATAGAGCAGTAAGACTGCTGATGTGACATGTGATGTCATACTGTGTCATCTTCAGATTTGAACTTTTGAACTGAATCAAATTTGGGGTCCCTATTCTACTTATGGTCCATAAGTTGTATCAAAAGGGTTTGAAAGACAGAAAACAATAAAATAAATCAAAATATCAATATCTAACCTCATCAATACTGAAACCCTATGAAACAACTATGGAGGTGTGGGTGGCATAATGGTTAATGGCATGGACAATGGAGTTCAAAGTCTAACCCAGGCTGTTGACAACTACTTTACACAGATGCCTTTGGGAAAGATATGAATCCACTTGCCCCCCAGATATGGGTAAATATCAGGGCAGATGGAGCTATTTCATCCAGTGAGGTAATCCATCTAAAAGAAGATTACTCAGACAGAAGAAAAACTTGCTGTAAGTCAATCGCCATAGCCAGTCCAGACCCCATGTAAAGGAGAAAGGTTGGATGTTGGGCTATCAACTCCACCCATTAAAAACCTAATTGCAACTGAAACTGCAGCAGAGCGGTTGCGGCCCTATGCTCCACAAATTCTATATCAATCTACAGGTTATGCAGATCTTCCTAAACTTGGAACAAATACGCAATATTTCCTTGAAATCATACACAGATAATCATAATAGACTGAACTAATACAGAAATAAAGGAAATAATTCAAACATCAAGAACCCATAAAAGGATGAAATAACCAAGTGACAACATACATATAAAAATGATATATTTGTATAAAAGGAGAGCAAGCTCAGAAAATATACAATACAGAATAATGCCAATGGCAGGAACCTTTAACAAAATCGTCAGAAGGAAAAAGAAAAATGAAAATTAAAAAAATGAAAATAACAATAAATTTTCTGAATAAATGTCAAGTTTTGGGGGAAATAACTTTATAATAAAGTCATGATAGCTATGAAAGTACCAACGGAATGCAATAATTTATCTCGATGATTATATCACTTGAATCCAGTATACTGGTATATAAAAATACCACAGGGAGTTGAATGCTCCTGCTTAGCACAATTCCAGGTCACCCTTGGGCAAGGTGTAGCACCGATTAACCTTCCACAGACACCTCACGGGGTTCCAACACAAGCTCAATAACAAAGCAGGTGTAGGAGGAACAATCACCCCTGAGATTCCCAATGGCTGCTGAGGCAGAAGAGGACAATGACAGACTGGCTCAAAAGGTTTGACTACTGAAGTCAGCAGCAGTCCATTGCAGTCTCATCATCTGATCCTGCATGGATCATGATATATGTGCTGCAGAGGATGATCCTGATATCATAGTGTGTGGGTCACTCCCTGGTTAGTCTGAATCCACCTTAAGCAAATCTATACCATTGGCACTTCTTACTGATCTTTACTCATTTCAAGAAGCAAAATACTCAACAAGATCAGCCAATGACAACAATATCACTGTGCATATAAACAGTGTTCAGATGAAAACATGGAAATTATGGATTTTTCTTTATATTAGAATCCAATTGAAACTTCATACTGAATCTAACCACTAGAAGGATAAATATCCTCCAATCTTGAACAGTATGAATAAGAAAGGAAAAAGATTTGGATTGATTCATTTTCAAATAAACATATCAGCAAATAGTTCAAGAAGCTAAAAATGCTGCATCAAGACATGCTTGGGATTATTTTGAGATAAATACCATCAGCTGCTTCTTACTACATAGATTAATATGCAATGCAATATATCAACGATTCAAAATAGAAGCACATTCTAGCTATTTGTCCCAGCCGCAAGAATAATTAAGGAAAATATTACCTGTATAGATTTTACAACAGGGTTGCCAGGTTGGGCTACAAAGTGAAATAATCTGAACTCTATCCCTAAGATTTATCCAAGCATCGGAGTAGCAACAAATTTGAAAATCAAATCTGAAGGCAGAGGTTCAATATCAACCTCAAGCCCTGTATCACTATTAAAGACTGGCATTGAATTTCTGATTCCAGACTTGCTTGATTTTCAAATTTGGTGCTATTCCAATGCTTGTGTTGGGTAAGTCTTAGAAATAGAGTTTGGATTATTTCCTTTCGTAGCACATTCAACAAAAACCATAGCAAAAATTAGCAAGTTTGACACTTATCCAGCCTGAAAAAAAGATTGACTGATGCCCATCTAGATGAGGTCAAGCTTTCAGCATTATCGAGTCTAACATCCAATATTGAGAAACTTTAACACAACAGCATTAAGTTTCCCATTGATTCATCGACCATTTGCATTAGAATTACATAACTTTATTTTTTGTTATACTCGATTTACCACAATTCATCATGTTCATACTTTGTCTTTTTAATAAATTCAAAAGATGCTTTGATTGAAATAAATTGAGTCCTTTCATAACTAATTGGCATCGTTGGTGAATCACAAATGATTTTCCAGCATAAGTTAGTCATTGATTTCAGGCAAAATATAAATAGATGTATTTAAATGGATAATACCTATATTTCAAAACTTTTTTTTTCAGGCCCAACATCCACTCATTAATACATGATTTGGCTTGGAGAGGTAAAAAGTTTTAAAGGCATCAAAAATAATGAGTAGCGTAAAAACATTCATATTTTAACAAGTTCAACACAAGATAAACAGATTCATAAATTTGAGCTCACAAGTGAGAAAATTCTTTTGGAAAAATCTATGATCATTACATTTATTATTTCTGTGATTCAATCTAAAAAAATATGAACAATGTATTTGATGTATCCTTCAAGCAAAGATTGTTTTCATGCACTACCCAGAATATAAGTTTTAAAACAATTGATAATGAAAACTCTTTGGTTTTGAGAAGTTTTCCTTTCCAACAAAAAACTTTTCACAGAGACAAGTATTCAGATAAAAAGATTGTTAAAGACCATCACAATTTCTGTCATCTATATAATTACCTGTACAGGTAATACCTTGTTATAATGCGTTTGGATGATGGACACAAAGTTATCATTCTAGCTGCTGAGTAGCCAGATTTGGCTCCAAAATAGCTTCATTGATCAAGACTCAGTTATAAAGCGGTGTTGGCTTTCCTGTAAAGCTTTTCCCTAATAATACAAAGTTATGTAAATGAAAAAAAAAAATCATTCTTTACATCTCAATTTATTGTCCGTTGTCTAAAAGAGAAGAGACTGAAGCTAGTCAGCCTCTTATTCCACTCAAAGCAGTGAGAGGAATATTTTAATAGAATTAGACAAACAATTTGTGACCTAAACTGAGCATCAATATCTTGCCAACATTTGTGATATCAATAAATGGCAAAAATATTATAACTCAGTTTGTTTCAAAATTGACTTAGTGATACTGGGGCCAACTTGCTCCATATGGTGGTAAGTTGTCCTACAGTATGGTATATGATATGTTTATATTCGGATAGAACAAAAACATCCCTCCCAAACAATACCTTTGATACACAGGATTTGCTCAAAGCTGTACATGTGTGACATACCATTCATTAGCACTGGAACCTGATCCAAACTAATCTTCAAGAAGATCACTTTTAATGATCAAAATCAGTTTTTCAGCACTCACCTCACCAATTCACAATATGTATACGGCAAATTTCCAGTATAAGAAGGCAGGCGATCATGAGACTAAAATGAAGCCTAAGCAGTTTTCAAATAAAAGCAAGTGGTCCAACTAGCCCCGATCTCCCCTATGCTACACAATTATTATTCAAGACAAGTACAACTTTAGAGATAATCTACACACTAATAAAGCAAACTATATTAAGGATATGCAAGTCTAAATTCCAAAATTATATAAAACTGATATTTATATAGTTTTATATTTCATGGCTTGGCTTCACTAATGAAGAATTGGGAGGGTTTGCCATATCCATTACAGCGCCTGCAAGGCAGATCATGGAATAACCATTAATCTGTGTGAATGAAATCTTATGGTGAAGTGCAGTGTGAGTGTGACTAACCCCAACCTTTAAACCAAGGGTTTACATGCCATCCCCCACCAAGGTGGGACGTCAGGAGTAAGATCACAAGATTGTAGGTTTTCTGTTGGATATTCCTTCCCCTGGGTAGATGCCCAAACTAGTTGTTAAGATCTGCCACCCCTTGAAATGAGAATGCCAATATTATGGCTGATCTACACCATGGATACAAAAATTTATTTTTTACTTTTTGATATCATAACTGTTCAAAATATTAATGAACATACAAGATGTGGTTATGGAAATACGAAATAAAAAATATGAGATATGATGAGGAAAATTTATCTTATAATACAAAACCATTGTTACTTTGTTTGTTTGCTTTAGCATGACAGAAAACCAACAAACGGGAAGAGAGGAAATGGGTACTGTGAACATAGACTCAAAAATTTGCGGCTGCTGGTTAGTGTGTGTGTGTGTGTGTGTGTGTGTGTGTGTTTACTGAATTTAGACGGCAATTGCTGCTGTGGCAATTGCTCAATTCTGTAACCTTATTGTTTTAAAATCAATAAAAAACAAAAACAAAAATTAAGAGTTGTAGAAAGCGGATAGGAAAATAAATTTCATTTGAAGTAAGCATTTTTTTCATTTGCAATAAATAAATTTATACTAATATATATATATATATATATATATATATTTGTATGATTAATCCATACACAAAGAATCCATTTTGTTTTTACAGGTTCATTTTATTTTTATTTGTAGAAAAAATTGAATATGAAATCTCCTTTGACACCTGATCACAAAGCTTGAATAGTGACACATTTACCGTGATGGAATTTACCCTTGGTGAAATTTACATGGGGTAATTAACTGCAGGGGATTCTACCTAGATACAAATAATACCCTTGTCCCATAATAGTTGTTACATTTGCATATAATTTTCATACACCAAGTATAACTATTATTATGGGACAGAGGTAGTAAAGCATTAATTTTAATAATAAAATTTCATTTGAAATTTTTTCTATCTGAAACAAATGGCCACGTGGTCCAGAAACAAAATGGTATAATTTCTATGAAAAGAAAAGATGTACTAAAAGGAAAACAATACTTTGGAACGAATTCGTCAATATTTAGAAGTGGAAGTGCAAAGTGGCATAACAGTTACCAGCACAAAAAAAAGAAAAAAAAATGAAAAGAGCAGACTGACTATGAGTTTCGACCAAGACAGTACACATTCACTTCCCACTACTGTCCTTTGGAATTGCATGGATACACTTCTCCCCCCCCCCAGCTATGGATGAATAGCTGGGCAGCTGGAGCCCTTTAGCCCAGTGAAGCAGTTTATCTAGAAGAAGGTTACTCTGACAGAAATAACCTACAGCTTGATAATCGTCATACCTGGTACCAAGCTCAGTTAAGGGAAGAGAGTTGGCCGTGGGGCTAGCAACTGTCCACCCCATAAAAGGAAAAAAATAAATAAAAATAAAAATAAGAATAAAATACTCGACACCAAAACCGCAGCACAGTGGTTGTGGCCCAATACTCCAAAAGGAGATGATAGTATTAAATAATTGATTTAGTAGAGTAACAAAAATTGAAAACAGAAGTAAAAATTAAAAATCAAAATGAAGAGAGAGAAAAGCAAGCAAATGCAAAAGCAACAAAAAATAAAGTTAATATCAGAATAGAAATAAAGAACGTCAAAAAAAAAAAAAAAAAGGAATAAGAAGAAAAAAAAACATTAAAAAAAAAGAATTAATGAAAACAAAATTTTTTTTTAAAATGATGAAGGAATGTTTAACCCATTTGCTGCCAAGTATGTATTTTAACATAACTCGTGTACCAGGTTTTTATTTTTGTTAAAGTGATGAAAATAGAAGTTTTCCTTGCATGTTAAAAACAGTCTTATTTACACACAATAAAAATGAAGGAATATTAAATTGATATGAAGTATGCACAATTTATGCAAGATAAAAGAAAAAGAAAAAAAATAGGAATAACACCCTGGTTAAACAAGCTATCTCATCCATGGCACTGGACTGACAACTTGCTAAGACAAATTATCTCATCCGTGGCACTGGACCAGTTCTTTTTCAACTGTTTCACCATCAAGTCTTAATCACAAAATTTCATTCACACGTGACTAAATTTCCTTTTGTTTTAACCATTTTCAGATTACTTCATTTTGTGTACGATTTTATACATAATTCATTTTGTATCAAGAGTAAAAAGATATAAATCAACTCTTTGTCAGGGTTTATTTTAAATTATATGAAGAAAACAAGTAATGACATTAGAATTTGAAGTAAGCAAACAATCTTAGAAATTAGAATTAGGTTTTTAGAAATAATGTTTTCTGATTGTATGTATATTTACCACAAAAATTACTTTTTTTAAATACAGAAAAAAAAAAAAACAAATGAATAAATTGTTTCATTCATTCACCTTGTAGTTTCATTCACTCCCAAAATAATTTCATTCACCAGTTTAGGAAGCACTACACTAGACTGGCATTTTGCTGAGAGGAGTTATCAATGGCAGCAAACAGGTTGAAGAAAGGAAAGACAGAGGGAAAGATGTTATAACTAGAAAATATGAAACATCAAAACTTGAAAGAGCATAGATGAAATATGATAAAAATGAATTACATCCACAGCCAGGGTGATGGGACTTCATATGCGTGTTGAAATTGGTTGTACGAGCAAGGCACAGATCACAATTTACCAAATCTCGGGATTCATTTGAACCAGTATGATACTGTAAAGAGAAAATAAAATGAAATTAGAACACATTCTAAACCGTTCAAGAAATCCTACAAGGTAAACATATTTTACAAGTTAGCTGTAATGGCTGGGACCAAAAGTGTTTGTATACATAATGAGATATCTTGGGAATGAGGCTAAAATCAAAACATAAAAACCATTTGTTTCATATATACCTTGTACACAGTCTCAAGGTAATTTACATATTTTTGAATAATTTCGAGCATGAAGCAAGGTATATTTGCACTGAACTATCAGAAAGCTATCAACCACCTCTGTAGATAATCTGTGGTTGTTTGCCATCATTTTCATTATTGACTCTAGATTTACAGGCTACTGATGAGTAAAGTTTCTGATTTTGGAGCATTTCTGATTAGAGATGTACAGCTTGTACTATGTTTTATGCATTGAATAACAGAAAAAAGAATGAGCATGTTACCATTAAAAAAGTTTGAGATTTTCTTGGCAGATAATTAAATAAATTGGACAATTCTATTAAACCTTTTCTGTAAAAAAGTGAAGAATTTCAATATACTCAAATCTATTTAAAGGCTTAAGATAAGCTAAGATTTTACTAATGTTGTTATGTAAGCTGCAATATGTCTACTACTTCATAAATCTCTCGTGTAAATGGCAATCCTCGGAGAATGTCTTTTGTCTTTTTTTTGCCACACAGTTAAGATGTGATTAAAGTTCAAGCTCAAACCAACTATTTTCGCAGCAATTTTTACGAAGAAACAAGTTCCTAATAGAAAAGCCATGAAAAATTAAAATCCTCTTCAAAGTTTTATCAGTAAACACTCAAAAGAAAATTATATAAAATGCTAATTTAAATATCAAGTTATTTTCTTCCGAACTTTTATATGGCCCATGTAGATCAAGTCAAAAAGCTTCCAACTTTAATGATATACACTATTAAGAATACTGGATCAATACAAGTCAATAGTGTATATCCAAGAGAATAAAGAAGTAACAATAACTAACCTGCTCAGTAGGATCCAGAGTAAAAAAGTCATCAACGTTTTCTTCATACAATAAGTCATCAAATATATCATATTCCATATCATAGAATGCTTGGGCTTCTCCAATTTCTTGCTGACGTTCAGGACGGTTTTCACGATGACTTTCTCTTAGGTTTCTAGTTCCAGCTTAGAAAAGAATTTTAAGAAAGATTAAAAATAAAATAGTGATTGCAGAAAATATCAACATTTTCACACGAAGGCTCCATAAAGAATTTTCAGACAACTTCAATAACTGAAATATCGTCAGTGTGCTAGTTGTGTGTGTAAAGTGTGTGAGCACTGCGTATAGCATCAAACATCTCAACAAAGTATACATTGATGATATCAACAGATAATGGTCAGAAGAATCAAAAGATACTTCAATACCTACCCTGTACTACTTGAGGTGATTATAGGTGGAATGGAAGGTAAATACTAATCAACTTTAGAAATCATATGAAGTAGGGAACAGTTTGTTATTGGCTTCTAATTTAGTTCAATTAAGAATAAATCATATCATTACTATCTTAATTTTTTTTTTACATTGCCAGAATAGTTATCATAAACTACACAGGTAAATAAAATATGATGAACCATTCAATAGTCTTTCTTGATTAAAATTGAAAATAGTATCAAGTATTGAATCCACGTCAATTCAATAATCCTCAGCAAGGACAGCCCTAGGGTCCCTGGCACCAAATTCTTCCACAGCCCATAATGCCACAAAATGTCACTGAAATTAATTCTATAGAATCTAGATGTTATTAAATCATACCCATTGAAATAGGGTCCAAAAAAGGTCAAACAAGTTCGTTTTGTTCTTTTGAAAAATAAAACATCTTTAGAAAGTGTCCAATGTAGCACTGATGCCAATTTTCAAGTCTGTAGACAAAACGGTATGGCCAAGAGCACTGGAACACACAAACACACACAAATATAAAAAAAGAGGATAGAAGCCTTCACCATCTTCGATGGCTACGGTTGGTCAATAAAAGAAAACTATCACTTAATCTACTAAAATATATCAACATGGAAAAATGTATTACTTACAAGGTCTGCTAGTGAGGAAACTTCTTATATCCATATGTCGGGTTCTGCTTAGGCGACGACGGCGAGTTCGCCCAAGATGTATTTCACCTTCTCGCTCATCCGAGGATTGGTCAGATAATGTTTCTATATGCGCCACTGGGGCTTCCGTTGTCTGATGGTTGTTTTCCCTTTTAAAAAAAAGAGAGAGAAAAGGTTTCAAAATTGAATTAAAACAGCTACTCCATCCTATAAGAACCTACTTGTCACTGAAACTGCAGCAGAGCAGTTGCAGTCCAATGCTGTACAAGGAGTCGACAGGGAAAAAAAAAAAACAATGTAGTTATATTATGCTATAACTGTCCCATAATAGTTGCTATAATCACTATATGAGATGGAGATGCAAAAGTGACGACTTATGGGACAGAGATAGTATTTGATCAGCAACTTACCAGTCAGATGCAATTCTATAAAGTTGAGCACTGAGTACGTCAGTGAGAGACGTGCCACGAGAAGTGAGGGAGCTTTGAGGAAAGGACAAGTCAACAGGGACATTAGTCGGTGTACAACTGTTGATTGCAGTGTTTACTTCAGTAAGAATAGCACAATCAGGAACGGGGTGTTCTACCATCCATGTTGCCAGGGTGTTCACAACATGGGCAGAGGCCTCACCACTTACTCCTGGGGAGAGAAAAAGAAAGGAAAAAAAAAAAAAGAAAGAGAAAATGGATCATTAGAAATACTTCAGACATGCAAATAGCACAAGCCATTATGAATACATAGGAATTTTCATATTTATGCACAAGTCATAGGGACCAGTGAAAAACGTAAATGGAAGAAGTATAATGCCTAAAGCCTGGCAAATACGTTAAAATAGAGATAAAAATTGATTAGGAGTAGTTGCCACCTCCTCCATCCTGGCGACCCACATGAATGTATCTTGATATGTATGTAATGTATGTGTCACAGGTACAAGCTAAACCAATAAAAGTGGACAGCTGAAAATCCAAACATTTACTCCCTAATATGTTTGGGATTTTGTGTGTGTGTGTGCGAGTGTATGAGTGTGCGTGTGTATAAGAGAGAAAAAACAGCTTACCAGTAGCTCTCATAGCCTGCATAATATGGCCAAGTGAGAATCCCATTTCCATCAGAGGAGCATACAAAGGTGATGGTGGGGTTTGAGGAGGCTGAGAACCACTAGATACAGCAGCAGGAGACAATGTTGGGTGCCGTAATGGTGGTACATTCACAGGAACAGCAGACAGACTGAAAGAACAAAAGAAAAAGTTTATTAGTAGGCATTAAATGTTTGAAATTCAGAAAGTTTTCATTTATATGATATATAATACAAAAAATATTTCATTCTTTATAAATATGAACTAGAATTAAATCAAGTCACTATTTCTTAGAGGTTTTTTGGGGGGGAATAGAAGTCATTATTTCAAAAACATTCTGACATTTACACCAATATTATATCAATCACTAGCTATAACTCAGGAAAATGTTCATGGACATGTTTGAATTTCTATGAGATAATGCCTTTAGAAAATAATGTTTTGAGTGTTTTTTCACATTCTCTTACTTACATTAAGACTTATGCTATTAATAGAGTGTAAATAAATGTTCAACTCTCATCTGATGTTTTATTGAAAAGGGACTGAACTTGCTTTATTCATAAATTAAATCTTGTGACTGGTTCTTAGTTGGTTTGAGCTTAGATCAAAAACATTCCTACAATTGCATCAATGTTATATTAATCATTTCAGACTAAGTTGTACTTATTTTTAATGATGAAGTTGTTTTATCAAACTTTGGGGAGAAAACGTCAGTATTCAATTTAAGGAAAATTATCTAGTTTTTATTTTGAAATTATCATCAAGGAAACAGGTTTCCAACCTGAAGTACATGAACACCTAGAAGTACATTTGCACTTCTCAAAGAGTACATAGGGATCTGAGAGTATAACCATGGTGTATATTGCTGTCCAGTGTAACAATCATGTTACAAATCACCTGATAAACACAACCAACTGAGCAAATTCTTGTTTCTTTCATGTTTTTAAGCCGCACATAAACCTTATGGTAATCCTTGGTTATTCGGTTCCAAAACACAATAGTATAAAGATTGCAAAGAGTTATCCTCTTTGATGGCTAAAAATAGCTAGATTCATCATTTTTCATTTACAACTAGCTTTATAGCTAAAAATATTGTATACACTTCAAAATTCATACAAAGGTTAGGGTTGAGGGTTCAGATTTCGAGAACCATGTCTTATAGTGAGAAAAACGTCATTTGAAGGGAGATAACTTTTGGCAAGCTTCATGCTATCATATTTTAGGATCAAATAATGAAAGCTTACCAAACCATATTCAAGACCGATCAACTACAACATTGATTTTTGATACAAAACTCATGCAAACAGATAGCTGAACCGGCTATTTGAGCACTGCTGTTACTTCCATCAACACGGCTTTGTGTATCAACATTTTCAGTATTGTTGGGGATTAAATCAAAACAGATCAAATCTCAAAACACCTGAATATGATCTTCAATGAGCGGACTCAACTATCTGAATGATGAATCTAGCTATTTTTAGCCATCAAAGAGGATAACTTTTGGCTAAGGTTTCCCCTACACTGTAATTCTTGAGTATATACCTTGGTTCACTCAGCATTGTTCGGATACGGTGTACAACAGGTTGATGCCGCTGCAGTAAGGAGCTGCTGTCCATACTTGAACGACGCGTACCCACTCCATTGTTGCCAGCATTAACACCACTGTCATCAACTGTTGATGCAGCAGTACTAGTGCTGTTGCTCCGTTCTAGTGGTGGGCTTGAAGTTAAATCGATGCTGGACTTGATGCCCTTTGATGCTCGTAGCTTGTCAAGTTGTTCTAAGGAAAAACAGGACGAAAGAGATTAATAATAAAAAATCAATGGTTGACATCACTGGAAAACATCTGAAATAGTTATAAAAAAATTTAAAAAATCAATCTCAATCTGGAGAATCTAGATGTTATAATTAAACCTGTCAAAACAAGGCCAAAGATTACTCTTTCCATAGGCCTATCCTATGGGATAACATCTAAAATGTTTTGTTTTTTTTTTTTAATTTTTTAAAGAAGCTTTATTTTCCCATTATTGATTTATTAATATCAATTTTTTCAAACAGAAGCTTTTTTTTTTCCTTCATTAATAACATCTACATTGTCCAGAATTCAGATACTTTTTGTTTTGGCTTTTTTCACCCTTTCAGATGTTTTCGAGTGGAAAATGTCAGTGACATCAAAAATAGAATTTACCCAAACAATATTTATTCTACAATGGAAATCGCAACTTCATAACTTTTTTTGCAAAATTTTGCAGTCAAAATTGGCATGTGTCCTTGACTCCAGGAAATATGATAGTTTTCACATACTCAAAATCTTTGCATTATTTTGCTTTGAAAAGTAAAATGAAATAAAGTACAACTGGTGAAGTCCAGCCTTCGGAAAAGAAAGGAGTCATAAGTATACAGAATCTTGAGCATAATTGCGATGGAATTACTCACCTTCATACTGAGAAAGATTAGCCTGACTGTCAGACTGTGCCTGAATCATGATTTGGTACAGAACATTTTGAGCCCGCTCCAGTTCAACCAAAGATACAAGACGCCTGAAAGGGGAAGGTGCAGTGCCCAATTTCACCATTTGCTTCATGATAGTCCGAAGCACACTTTTCATGTCATCATCCCGACGTACAACAGTGCCATCAGGAAGTGCTTTACTACTCTCAGCCCTCAAGTCCGACTTGGGTACAAGTAACATCTCTGCATATTTGTTTGTCAAAAGTACTCGGTAGAGCATTCTTAATGCTGCCAGTTTGAGAGAGGCCAGTTTGAAATTGAAAATCTCATGTTGCAGGGCTATGATATCTTCGTTATTACTGCTCGGCTCAAAGACTGCATCTTCTGAGGATTCTTCCGTTATGATTACAGGTACATCCTCTTTAACAGGTTTATGTACACCAGCCTCATAAACGCTAGTTTGAGCCTCAGAGTTGCCAGAACCAAGACAATGTGTCTCCCTTCCTGCAGACAAAGGTTTAGAGATGGTTTGTGCATCAGCCTGGTTCAGTCGTGCTGGGTCTCGAACATATATTGTCATTGGTGACCCGGAAGCTGAACCACCATAATAACTGACCACACTTGAACGAAGTTGGTCTGAAATGGTGGTAGTGGTAGAATTGGCCCCAAGAGCCGGTTTCTTCTTGTCTGCATTATGGTCGGCCAAAACATGCACCTGGTCTTCACCAGAGCTTGATTCAGAGACGGTTGCCCTGGCAGCTTCTTCACTCACACTCTTGGTAACGGCACTAGCAGTGGCAACAGCAGCCACCACTGTAGGTGCCTCACGAAAATTGTCAGTTTGTTTGTCGAATTTAGTGGCCTCGGTGTTCACGGACATAAATTCTCTGCGGCCGATATCCTGCAGCAAGCGTTTTTCATCAGTTATAAAAGTGAGATTCATGACAGCTTGCAAAAGTTGGGGTGTCAAGCCAGTCAGGTGATTGATATCAAACTCAGAGGGCTCCAGTGGCTCAAGATTGTTTATAGCAGCATCACTGAAAATAAGAAAAAAAATTACACATTTTATTCATGATAAACATGGGTTTTAAAATAAGAGATTAAATGAAAGGGTTTGAACATAATCTTGAAACATAATGAATTGAACTATAACCATGATGTTTCCAAAAAAATATACTAAAATCAAACTAAAATATTACAATATTACTTTGAGAAATGGATATAATAGTGACTAGCATTCCAAGGGAAATTATGAATCACCACAACCCATATCTGCTGCTTTCTACTACACAAATTAAGCTGGGATGGTAGTTGCAGTTACCATGTTAAAATACCACCAACATAGTTTGAATCAGAATTTATGCTCAGCAAAACAGAATTTGGTTAAAATAAGTATGATAAAGTTAACTGCTAAAGAGTTCTGCAAAGAAAAAAAAAATAATGCTGTATTTCTTAGGATTGTGGATTATACCTGAATGGAACACATTGGGACCACAAATTTCCATCCCTATAAGCAGTCGTTCCTTTTAAATGGATTAGCATTAAAAGGACAAAAACTACGAATTACATTTGATTCTTTTCTTACACAATCAGTCCTAGGTGGCTATTCCTTGTAAATGATATTTCATTTAACCGAAATCCACCATATTGAAAATATTTTATTGGGGTTCCACTACTAAAAATCCTTTCAAAATTTACAACAAATAAAGTAATTAAAAAAAATTTACAATTATAATTGCATTCTAAGTATAAGAATGTAGTTGAATTTTTGTCAACTTATTTCAGTAATATTGAATTACGAGGTTTTCGAATCAATTTCTTTCCAATTCAGTATCATTTTTTTCATTAATACTTTTGAAACACTACAACATGAAATAGAAAATAATAAAGAAAATATTCTAAAAGAACCTAATGAAAGTATCACTGTCATCCCAATGGACTTTGGCAGTTGTTGCTTGTTCTCGAGAAACACCCAACACAGTTCCTTTCTTGCTTGTTGTCTTGTGTTTACAACGCCCTCCAACACGGAGTCCATGGTCAAGTCCTCCAATTAGTACAAGACTGGGCCACACCTATAGTACAAAATATTTACAATTACAACTTGAAATATGAAATATATATCATGTCTGAGAATCATGTTCCCACTTCAGTCTTTAAAATAATCAAGTCCTTATATCTGGTCATGCACGAAAAAAAAAAGCTTTTATTTGAAAAAAATTAAAATTACTCATTTGGACAAATGATTTTCTATAAAAAGTATTTAATTTTGAACAATTCTAGATTTTATATTTAGGTTAAATCAAGTTATATACTTTTCATTATAATGATGATCATTTTTAATATCATTGCACAGCAAATCAAAAGTAGAGATGATCAATAAGAAATCTTCAAAGAAAGCAACATTGAAAAATAAAGATTACCTCAAAACATAAAGACTCAACAGATTGTATCAAAGGTTTGATATCACTACTGGAGTTGGCTGGCTGACCTACAGCGTTCTTGTCACCAACTGAAAATATTTGTAAAATATGATTAGAAATGAGAATTTATTTGCGATATAAACAAGTTACAAAAGAAAGCAAATAATCAGACAAATATATTTTACAAAAACAAAACTAGCCTTCAGCAAAACTGAATAATAGAATATGTAAGTAAGTCTTTCAAGTCTAATGAAGGTAGTTTACATCATTTTAAAGCAAAATACCCTTATCTATGAGAAGCATCAAAAGCACAGGATATGAAATGAGGATTTTATCAGAATCAAACAGAAAGCGTATTTCAATCTAAGAAAATTTGAATCCAAAATAAAAGTTGTCTTCATTTTTGGTTAGTCATTTGAGTGTTCAAAGTTTGACTGAAATTCTGATATGAAGTATTATGGGCTACCCACTAAAAAAAAAAAAAAAAAAAAAAAAAACTTCGGAAAGAGACTGCAGTCATTTTGAAGTTGTTTCCACGGATCATGGCATACGTTGCTGTTCATTTGACCCGCTGGTTGGATGGATACTTTTCAAGATCTTCATCATTTCAGTTTCTTGAAGGTCAGCTATATCGTTACAGGTCTTCAAGTAACATTTCATCACATTTTATATGCAAATATCACTTGTACACTTCGGTTTCACAGCATTTTCAGCTTCTATTTTCACTAGAGGAAAAACCTTCATGCATACTTTCAATTCATTTTTCATCAACCATTGTGAAAATTGCCAAACATATTTACAGATACCCAGAAAAGCCACTGGACACAAATCAGTCAATCCAGAACCATGTCACATAACAAAATGGCTCAGAATACGGTCAACTCATGACACCTGGTGGCATAATGAGCAGTTTGCACAGAACATTTGAATCACATCTTGGAGGGGAGGATATCCCTTAGTATCTTTATATCTCAATGTTCTTTGGACGAGAATCAGGATTTTTTTTCAAGTACACACATGCAAACTTAAGCCCATCAGCTCACAAAAAAAAAAATATGAGGACACATCCAAATAAGCCTTGGAGGCATTAGAGGTTTGGAAAATATTTGTGAAATAATGTGATTAAAACGTCAATCTAGATAAATGTGATGAAAATTAGCTTCATACAAATTTATCAAATGAAATTTGTAGATGATCAACATTAAATACAATATCAAATTGAGGAAAATAATTAATTCTCAGTGGTTATGAACACAGGCACCTCTACACATCTAATACTCGTAGTGTAGGGCTAAAAATAAAAACGAGGGAACGTAGAGCCACTTGCTCTCAAAAGGCTAACCCCACATCCCTTCTCCTGGGAGAACTTTTGAAATTCAACCAATTTCAGAGACATTTTGAGGCCACATTGGGTGAGCATCTGGACATATACTGACTGATTTTTCTTATCAGTGAATCATTCAAACAGAAAATTTTAGTAGTAAATAGATAGTGAGGCAATGCCATTTCCTCTCCCCCCAACAAAAGAAAGGAAACTGTTTCCATAACTCCCCACAACTAATATATAAGACTTGTGCATGATAGAGAGGAAATCTTAGGACAAACAATGAGTGTTTTACCTTGTTCAACAAGAGCTTCAAATTTATCTATCTTTCCCATCTGTTTAATGACCATATCATTGATGATGCTCATCCAATGTTCATTCTTATGCAGAGTTCTCAAAAGGGAGATGGACGCTTCAACCATTGCTGTAGTTGCAGGAGCACATAGTGGATCTCCAGGCAGTAAGTCACAAGGAGTTCCTTGAACTTGCATATCTGTTATCTTTACCTGAGGAAAAGAGACAGAAAATAGAATAAAAGTCTGAAATCAGCCAGCGTTCTTCTTTTATCTAAAAGTATTTTTCAACTCTTATATTTAATGCTTTAGATAACTTTAGTTAATTTTATGAGATTTAAATCATATAAGTCAATCTTTTCTGATAATTTTGATTATGACAATGAAAAGGATTTAACTTAAGCCATATCCAAGCTTAGACCTTCACTAAAAATTTAAAAAAAAAAAAAAAAAAACCTATTCTTCTGACTGAAGAAATTATCCTCAGATTATTCCTGATGTGAAACTATTGAGTCTCTTGCTTGCTGAAAGGAATTAATTTTAAATAATTTATCTAAATAAATCTCTACAAGCCATCACCTATGAATTATTGTATTACTAACATATTTAGAAAGTCTGTCCTGTGAGCAGCTGCACCATTGAAAAAAATTTTAATTGGTTTCAAATTAACTACAAAAAAGATATTTTTTTTAAAGTAAAGTATAAAACTCAAGGATTGTATCTAAATGAAAAAAAATAATACTTTTAGTCTCAAGAAAATTTGAATGCAAATGAGTCTTGAAAGTTCAATACGATGACTTAATTGAATATCAAATTTTTAAAAAGCTATGAACAGGAGCACCTCCACACATCTAAGTCATGAGACAAGTGCAAACTATAGACGAAATAAAATTTTAAAAGATTTTCTTTCATCTCAAAAATTTTCCAACTCTATTACATTATATAACAATACAAAATAAAATATAGGAATAAGATAGTAAGCCTCATGTTGTCATTAATCTATACTGGTGAATTATAAGAATAAGATATATAATTTATTACATGGGTGTTGAATCTCCATCTTAAAGCAGAATTGTTTTTGGCAAATGAAAATTTGGCAGTGCAAAAATCACTAAATTAGCACAGAACAGCTTTAACATTTTGGCCATTTTAGCATCTTTTGGATGCTTTTTGGCCATTTTTGGCAGTCAAACCAATGCAAAAATATTTTTTGAGTTGGCAACATTGAGTTTCGGTTTTGGCAATTTTTTCTGCTAACACTCATGCTATTATCAGGAAATGGAGTTGAAACTAATTGACTTACCTTCTCACCAGGATTGCAACTGTAGAACATGACACAAGGATACAGTTCAGTTGCATCAATATCATCAAAGGCAAGCTTTAATTTCTGAAAGAGGAAAATAGAACCATCATAAAAAGGATTTGTAGAAGGAATTGCTGGCAGTTTTACATATGCATTAAATGCTTAAGAGTTCATCTATATGAATCAGTATTCTGCTAGTGCAACTTACAGTCCATACAAAAAAAAAATCACAGGGAAAGTAACTCTTATGATGTTACTCTTTTTTTCTTACTTTTATGTATATTTTACATTTATTAGATCTTCAATTATATTCTAATTTGTATGAAAATGAAACTGTTTTAAGCATGTATTGAAAACTTTTTATTTTCATCAATCTTTTACAAGAAAAAACCAAGCACATAAAATCATTGAAAAATATACCTGGCAGTGAACAGGTTAAATGAATAGTTTATGCTACAACATAAAATAAGGCTGCAAAGGAAATCCATACCTCTCCATTCTTTCCAAATGACAAAGTCCGTGCATCCATGTCTAATAGGACTGTAATGTAATCTCCCTGGCTGTAACCAGGTAATGTGACAGACTGTTCTCCATTATGGTAAAGATTACCACTGTAAGCACGATATAACCACATGTCAGTGGTGGTACGTTGGCTATAGTCATTAACAGGCCACCGGGATACACCAACACACGTTCCTTCATTACCAGCATTTTCTTTTACTATAAGAAACTGCAAAGAAAAACAATTAAGAAATATAAGAAAACTGATCATTCAAGATGATACTGACAATCAAGTAGTTTCACTAAAAAGCTTTTTTTAAAAGTATCATACATACCACTGTACATATCAGACATTTAATTTCATTTCCAGCCAAACTGTGACATTGCATAAACCAGATATACCCTAATTATAGACGTCTAAGTATTGTATGTAAACATTCATTTCTGAAAATATCTGTTAAGGTGCTGGTGATTAAGCAGCTAGCAACATGGAAAATGGAATCTGTGAGCCAAGTTCAAACCTTGACCAGACATAAACCTTCACCAAGATTCACCAGACCTCTCTATCATCGATGTTGCAGAGCCAGTTCTATCAGAACTTGTCCAGTTAGTCACACCATCTTGTGTACTTAGCCAAATTTTATATATGATCTTTGAGGATCCATGTTGTGAGTTGTGATGTCAAGCATTTGTCCGGGGAATCATAATAGACGGTAAATATTCAAGTAAACTCAAATTAGTTGTCGACTTCATCCTTTTCACAGGGAACCTTTATGATCTCTAAATAGTGCTAGATAAACTAAATGAAAAAGGCAAGAAAATTGGTCCCCACATGAACTTCAATGAAACAAATGTTATGTACAATAAACATGTTGAGGATAAGGATGCAATAATCGAAATCAAAACGCAGGGCAGAAGAAAGTAGACCACTACGTTTACATTGGACAACAAATCTCCATGAAATCCTCGAAAGAAGAGGAAATCAAGCAAATAATCACCAGGTTGGCAAATTCAACCTTCAAGAACAAGAAAATTCCACTAGTCTTAAAAAGAAGGATCTACAACCAATGCATCCTCCCAATAGTCTGCATTCACTTCACACTAATGCCCTTGCAAAAGGCATGAATAAAAAAAAAAATGAAAATAAAATTTTTAAAAACAATACAACTGACATAGAAAAAGTGTTCTTGGTTAAAAGGAAGATACAAACAGTAATTACTTAAATTAGAACAATATTCTGTAAGGAGGTTTTTTTTGTTTTTTTTTTCAAGAATGTGAGAATAGAATTTCATTTTAGGTCCTATATTTGTTCATTTATGTAAGTATTTATAAAACGTATAAATAGATTTTCTTAATTCCTTACAAGTAACTATTCTAATAAAATAAACATTCATGGACCAACTGAAGATTATCAGTATCATTTTAAAGCATTTAGTAAAAAGTATAGTGAACTCATTACATTCATCTTAAGTATCTAAAAAATGCAGACAAAGCAGGATACTTCTGCTAGTTATAACATAAACAAGGATGCCGGCGGGGGGGGGGGGGGGAAGAAATAGATTAGTCCACTTACTTTCCACTGGTAGCAACCTGATGTTATCTGCATACTTCCAAGTCCATAGCCTTTCCCTCCAGCTCCATGGACAAGAGTATGGCCATTTTCAACATAGCAGCATAAGGTCTTGTCTGGATCAAAAGATGTACTCTGTTTGGCTACGACTTCTTGTTTATTATCAGAGTTCAGTCCTCCATCGACTGAATCCGACTGCTGAACTTCATCAATTTTTTCCATCAGTTCTGTTTTCTTATTTAAAGTCTGCTGATTAGCTAGCACCATTGGCACACACCACATATGTTGGGCCATGTCAGAAAACAAACGTTGTACAATCTGGTGGAGAAAGAAACCAAATTGAAGAGCATACAAGATACAGAAGTATTTTACAATTATGAATACAGATGATCAGGGATGAAAATAGTTCAGTTTCTGCATACAAGATTAAGAACAAGTTTGTTTGGAGAAAAACTTGTCAACTCTAGTTTCAAAACATTATGATAAAAGTACAGGATTTGTTTTTAAATTCAAATTCCAACAGATTTAGTGCCAGAAGACATGAATCAAGGTGTTTGCCACTTTACCTGTTAAGTGTTGGAAAAAGAGATTTACAAAACCAAAAGAAACAAATCAAAACAATAAATGTCATCAAGAATATAATAAAAACAATCATAATTGATACCTACCATTTCAAAATAATCTTTATCTGTGTCTGTCACACAGCTAGGCAGAATGACCTCAAGTAAATGAAGAGCAATTAGACGAGTCCGAAGGCTGCTGATCAGAGGGAAACCTGGATAAAAAAAAAAAAAAAAATACCCACAACTAAATAAGGATTTTTTTCTCAATTACAGCTCTTTCAATTTTAAGAAATGTAAAGACTTAACCATACATGCCATTATACAATTGTTTAATTCTTAAATGCACAGGCATCTCTAGTACTGATTGCTGTCACTGAATCTTACAGCTATGATTGAAATTCTATAAAAACATTATAACAAAATCTATTAAAAATCAATATCATTGATTAAAACATAAATAAGCATTATGAATCACAAAAAATTTCAAAATCTCTGCTGTTAGAGACATAAAACCTATTAAAAACTAATGATGAGTATAGATTCGAAAGCAAATAATTATAAAGAAGAAAAAAAATCAGTCTGTTAACTTTATATTTTACACATAAATTCAAATATTGCCCATAAAAAAATCCACAACTAGTATCTCATAAAAATAACCAAATAAAATGTAAAAGTCAAATGAATATCAATCTGCACTGACCTTCATCAGAAAATTTGCCAGCAATATCCAGGAGTACATTGGTCCACTTCTTGCAGGCTAAACGTGACTGGACTGGAGAAGAGGCAGCAATTCTTCTCAGAAAGACTAAAAAGTCTCCAATGGCAATTTGACTTGGCCAAGATTCTATGAAAGAAACACAAAAAGCAGTGAAAAAATATATAAATAAGCTGCAATTTAATATTTTTGTTTTCAAAACTATACTTCTACATGCAATTTCATAATTAAAATATTGGTCTAACAACTTAACAAGGTATCAATAATGGTTTCATTTACAAATGCATGAGTTGAAAAAGAAGCATCTAACCAAACCTGTTTTTGTTTTTTTTCAATGTGAATCTTAATCTTATATTCATTATTAATCAACTTTTAGGACAGGGATCAGAAACCTTTTTGGCTTTGTGGGCTGGACTGTGTATTAATGAGTGGACAGTAAGATAAAGTCCAAGAAAGAAGAATTGAAATATGGGAATTGCCCATTTAAACACATATCTTAAATATGTATGCTAGAAAATTATTTGTGCTAAATCAAAAATGCCAATTAGTAACCGAAGAATTATTAAGTCAAAATTTATTTCAATCAAAGCATCTTTTGAATCTATTAAAAAGACGAGGGGAATCTTTAAAATATATAAAATGAGTTATTTGCTCATGGACCATAAAGAACCATTCATAGGCTAAATTTGGTTACCTAAATCTATTCCAAAAGCCCAAGTCAGATATCACTGGAATAAAACCTTTCGATGTTTATGACTGAATTTATTTGGCAACCAGCAATACAAAGTTTTTTTTATTTTGCCATTTTTAAATCAAAATTATTTTGTTAATGGTTAAATTGTATCATTAATTATGATTTGATTCCACATTGATTTTGAATTGATAATTTGTGGTTTCAATCTGATGTTACCTTTACCTTTTTGTTGTTCTCCATTTTGTGAGATGGCAGATGAAAGTAATTTTTCTAATTGTTTCCACAGCAAGTCAATAACGCTCTGTATAACCCCATCACTCAAACGATCAGCGTACATTCTGAAAATAATTAATATTATTTCGAATTATTTTATTTGTATTATTACCAAAGACAAAAACACATTTAATACTCCTACCTATATTTAAACGACTGATTTGTCAAGGGAAATAACAACTAAATTCTAATTATAGAGTAGCCTACCATATTCATTATTTGCAAAAGCATAAAAATCAAAGTTCATTTTAATCGCACCAGATTTCATTAATTTTCTCCCCAAAGGTTGTTCACTCACCCATAACCACCAACATAACAGAAAATACATAAATATTTGCAAGTACATGGGTGGATTAATATGACCATAGCCTGACACTATCATTGACTAAATTCTGATCTGAATTTTCCACTCTATAATGTTCTATCTTTGTGATTAATATTCACCACTAAGTGTATTGACAAGGAAGGAGTATATCAGAAGAAAATGATGGGCTCCATGCATTACAAAGCCCAAGAAAGGGAAAATCACCCCCTGTGGGATGAGGTGCCTCATATGAGCAGCAAATAAGATAAACCAAGGGGGGAAAAAAAAAATCAGAAAAATCGTCAGAGCAATGCCAGTAAACAGATACATCCAGCACCGGAGAATCAAATGGTTTGGACACCTGATAAAAATGACAAATAACCAACCAGTGCTCAGAGCCTACGATGTCAGAAGTTTACGGGTTTAGGCAAGAGGACAACCTTGCAGGTATTGGAATGAGGACCTAGCAGAAACGCTCGTCTATCACAGAGTTTACCCACCAAGCCATCTCCACATCCCCAACGACACCTCACAGTACACATCAAAGACAAATTGGTAAAAATGAAAACAGGCGGCACTTACCCTGTTCCAACAGCAATTATTTGCAAGAGATGCTGACAAGCCAGCTGTAGCATGTTACTAAGCTGAGGGACATCCAAAACCATAGGTGGAATCTGCATTGTCAGGGGTACAGTATGAGCGTTTTCACTTAGAGTGTAAAGAAGGGGCAGTAACTGACCACAAGAAACTGCAAGGGACAAATCAGCGGGGCAATATTTGTTGCTCATCGAAAGGACGGTGGACAATAAGAGTTTCTGCATTGTACCTGAAGAAGAAACAATCAGGAACTGAAAAGGCAAACTTCATATAAAACAAAATAAGATGAATTTGCAAATTTTTTTTCTTCTTATATTTAAAATCAAATGTTTTCTACATAAGATGTTTTCCTTCATATTTTGTAAAGTTTTACCTCTATCTATATTCCCAGACAGAACTATAATCAGAAAATTATTTAGGGCTTCTCCATTAGCCCCTGCAAAACACTAATGTCCATAATTTTAAAGGACAAGAAAAAAAAAAACATATCAAGTTGCATTTTTTTTTCTCGTAACTAATAACTCTATTCTTGGTGTTAGTTTGGGGTCAAATTTAACAACAATTTGATCTTGGAGAATCAAAACATTTTAACCTTTCTCTTGAACAGTCAAGTCTAGTATATCCTTTCAATAGAGTTCCAGATCAGCCAAGTCATCAGATTTTCGCAGCACTGCCCAAATAAGAGGCTAATGCTGTCAAAAGTTTGAAATTTGAAAACATCAGCAACATAGAGCGTAGCAGGGGGCTAGGGGTGGAGTTTTCGTTTTAGTGGTGGGGACTAACAAAAAAGACCAAGTATTTTGGGTCTTTTTTAGCAAGAAAAAGACAATGTATCTTTGTTTTGTTTTTGTTTTTTAGGCTTCACTACTTATAATAATCTCCCTATATAAGAGCCATATATGAAAATTAGTATGCTTAATAGTAAATTCGTATGTCTGTTTTGTTCAAGCCTGTTATAATGAATTGGTCCATATGAAATAGATTAACATAGCTAAAAAAAAACAACGGGTTGCAATAGAATGAGACAGTGACATAATGAATGATATATCACAGAAATGCATTACACTTTATGTCTGATCACACATTAAAACAGCTCAGAGTTGAGTTGAGATTCAAAAAAAGCTTAAAATCAGGATAGTTTATTTTCAATAATTCAAGTATCTAATGGAATAGCTCTAAGCTCCTTTTAACTGATCCATACAAAAATAACACTGTCATTTCTGATGAGTATATGCTAATTATAATGTAATTATTGACTTTAGCTCTTGGTGGAGATTAACGAAAAAGACCCAATTCTTATTCTACTTCTATTCTCTGTACATTGTATAGACATTACCAGGAATCATTCATTAATATCTATAAAAATTAAAATCAGTTCAATTCAGCATTTCACGTTTGGTCACCAAGAAGAAGAATCAAATATGTAAAAATATTGACAGGTGAAAGAGACAATTACTTTCATCAAGAGATTTTGATTTGGATGTTGTGACTAAAGCTCCAACAAGGAGCTCATATATTCGGTGGACAGCCAGTTGAACTTCTTGTTGACTTTGAGCACGAGCAGCTTTTATTCCATCCTATCAACAGAAAAAAGAAAAACAAGTTTTAAAATCATAAATACTTTCAATAGTAAACATAGCATATATCCTAATATTATGAATATTTAAAATTGGCTTTCTGAAACCGCTATCTAAAACCACTTTTAATCAACTGAGCACCACAATATTGATATACAAAAAATAAATATACCACAGATGAAGCCATTTAATATAATCATGGATAATGTTATCAAATTATTATTGCTATTAAAATCAGTCCACCCAAAGCACTTTATTCAAAAAAAAATAAAAATGAAAAATAAACTTCAGATTATTTTTTTTTAATGTAAATGTTTTATGTACCAGTATAAACGGTAAATGTTTTCCCTGGAGAAAGCACAAGTATATTGGGTAATAAAAACTAAAAAGGAATTCTGTATGACTGGCTACCTATTTTTGACCTCTTGATTTAAAAAAAAAAAAAAAAAGCCTCAAATTCTAATATTGAAAATAGAAACTGCCCCATTTCCGTAAGAGACTTATTTGATCAGCAGAACTTACCTGATAGTGACTTCCTTCGGGTAAAGCAGATGTTGTCTCGAAGGGCAATGAGCTCAGTCCAAAACAACCACAAAGAAACTGAAGATGAACCGAACTGAGAAGGGTTGTTAAAGTGAATTCCTCAGGAGTGCTGTTGCCACTGTCTTGGCTATCAAGACTCGTTCTTCTCTGGCCGTCAAATTTGTCTTTTTCTGTTGACAATAACTCAACAATTTGGTGGAGAGCATCAAGACGGGACTGAAAACAATTATTAAATCAATTAAATATAAAGTTACAAATTACAGAAAACTATATTAGTACAAGGGATTATTTAGGATAAAAGTAAAAGGCAAACTGAAAATGTCCACATATCCAAAATATAGTTACACATGACTTACAAGCTTAGTAACTTTGAAAGCTTTCTAGTTGTGTCTGTTTATGTTTGATTTCACAAACGAGGTGTATGACTATCTTTTAAAAAGAATGAGTGAGAGACACACGATTTTCACTTTCAATTCCATTATTTTTTTTTGTGCACCATTTTTATCAGAATATTTCAAATTGGAGTTGGAGAAATGAGAGAGAAAAAAAAACAGATTTTTATTTTAACTTTGAATTCAAACTAAAATTTTAAAAACTGAAATGTGTGAACAGATCTAAAACAAGCATACAACCACAACATCTAGGCAACAATTTAACATAACACACTCTTTTTGAAATATTAGCACCAACTTTCTTTCTTACAGTGTAAAGAAAGAGCGGTGTTGATTTACTTTTTAAAAACAAATTGAATTAAACACTATCTGATTTCCATCTGATTAATTCTTATTTTTCTCAGCAAATCACTCCATCACTTTAAGCAGGTATCCAATCTATAAATAATAATTATTAGTGTTCTACATTGCATTACACAGTGGTCGAATAATGTGAAATTAGAAGAAATCATTGCATTTTTATAGTTTATCACAGATTTCCAAAGTACCTGAGCTCTTTCTTGTTGATGTTCAAGTGAAGTGGCAAATAACATTTGATTAGTTCCATGCTCTCCACATACAAAGTGAAATATATCCAGCATCAGTTCTTTGATGCACATCTTACGGCAGGTGTGGTGTTCATTTTCTTCACTGTAATAACCGGGTGTGATATCTCCCACACGCTCCTGACGCCACCGGAGTCGTCGTAAAATTTCTTTCACTTTTTGAAGAGATTCCATACTTGGATCTATGAAGATAGATACATATACAATTCATATGAGAGTCAAGAAGAACAATGATATCCATTTTTATGAAAAAACTATAGAACTTAGAATGTTCAAATTGGGCTTTACAGAAAATACTATAAAATAAACTGTTTGTAACATGCTGGTATAAGTAAAGAAAAAAAGTCTAACAGTGACTTATACAAAATATCTGCAGTATATTAAGATTAATTCATATGAATTTTACATAATTACAAATATGGGCATTAGTGATAATAGATGGCTCATTGGAAAGTTGAACTTGAATAAACCTATGATATTTGCAATTTATACTTTAGATTTTACAACAGCTTTTTAAAAGATTAACTTACTTTCGCCAGACAATGGAGTAGCTGTACCATTACATTGAGCGGCTGTATAACGCAGATTTCCATTTCCACCATGTTGCTTGATAAACAGAAATGAAAGTAAAATATAAATGAGGAAACAGAATGAAATAAAAAAAAAATTTAAAAAAACAAGACAGGGGAGAGATTTGATTTCGTCAGTTAACATTAAATTATAAAGTACAAAGTGTGACTATTAAATAACGAGCCAGGGGCTTATGTAAATTGAACCACAGTGTGCATGGGTGAACCACATGGTTTATACTGAACAATTGGCAAGCGTAAAAACCTTTGAATGTTTCAATCTGTTCACATCTCCAGTTCACTATTACACATCATTTAAGGTAGACATGTTTTTCTATTGTAAAAATGGTCAGTTAAAAAAAATCAAGCAACACATCAATTTGAAATGTCTGGTAAAACTTAGTATTTCCAAGTTGATTTCACCCCATATTCAAACAGCAGAACATTGGAGTAATGGATAACTCATTGCTTGCCTTTTTCCCAGTAGGACGTTCAAATAATCCAGGTTTCTCTTGATTTAATATACATATACCTGATGCATGTGCATACTCACAACCTATATATATATATATATATATAATGTGTACTTTAGAGAGTGAGACAGACTCGGGAGTGAAGTTTTTGGTGGTGAGGTTTATTAATCCTTATTTGTCAATAGTCCATACATGTTTCGAGATTTCTCTCATCATCAGTGGTGCGTGTTGTGTGAGTGTGAATTGAAATGTACCATGTGGAACCAGAGTCCACTGTCAGCGGCTATGCATTGTGGGTAGGTTTTGTTGTCAGGGCTACAAGAGGCCTCATGCTGAATGTAAGAATGACCAGCAGGTATTGGGATTTTGGTAAAGCAGCAGCAGTTGGACTTGGGGAGGGCAGAGCGTGTCAAGGTGGGGGGTAGTGTTGGGGAGGTGGGTTTTTTGATATGTTTGGGATAGTGTAGAAGGAGGGGTGGTGGAGTCAAGGAGCTACATAGGTATCAACCTTAAAAGTTACTGAAAATGTTGCTGAAAGTGTTTTGGCTAAGAATTGGACAGGGGTTGTAACAGGCTAAGGTGAAGTTTTTCCTATGGGTCTAGGTGACTTTGAAGCTTCCATTATTGAGTGTGTCTAAGATGTGGGTGTGAGGATATTAATGGTAGGAGTTGTGTGTATTAGTGTTCTGTGTGGTGCGGGTTGTTCAGTTTAGTATTTAATCCATTAGGGTATAGGGTTTTAAGTTTGTTGATCCACATGTCTTCGTGTTTTTCTAGAACTTTAGTTATGTCAATTGGAGTAGTTTTTTCTATTTTTTCTATGATGGTGAAGGTAGCATCAGTGGCAAAATTGTGGTCAGGTGTGCGAAAGTGTAGTTCTACAGGGAGTGGGCTACGATTATTTTTTGACTTAATCCTATGTCTATAATTGTTGAGTCTAATATTAAATTGCCACTCGGACTTGCCAATGTACTGTAACTTACACTTATTGCACTCTAGAAGGTATATAATGTTCTTACTGCGGCAGTTGCTATTGTGGTATATGTGGTAACTCTCTTTTGTGGTGGTGCTTGTGAATGTGTTGGTGTGCTTGAGGTGGTTGCAACATAGACTGTTTCTTATGTTGCAAGGTGTGCAGAATTTAATTGTTCTAGGTGTATTTTTGTGTACGACTTTATTGTTAACGATAGTATTGCTACTAATCATGTCTCTGATGTTTTTGGGTCTGCGGTAGGAGATAACACATGGGTCTGTGAATGTTTCTTTTAGATCTGTTTTGATCGTGATATATATATATATATATATATATATATATATATATATATATATATATATATATAGGGATTAGGCAACTGTACAATTTACATGATAAAGAGTAGAATTAATAAACAGTTAACACTATTAACATATATTGCAAATTTCAAAGATATTTTCAAAAGAATTATTTTAAATTTACTTCAGCAGATCCTTCCGATTCCCCATTCCCATCTTCCAAGTCATTCAAGCAACATAAGTTAGGAGAACTGCTCGTACGGGTCACGGATTTTTTGTTCTTCCTTGGTGATAAGTATAACCTTCTCTCAGTATTTGGATCTGAAATTAGATAAGCAATTTATTTGCATAACTTATAAATTGAAAAAAATCAAATTTCATTTTTTTTTTTTTTTAAAACAGCCAGTTGAAATAGAGAAGATTATTATTTTCACTAGATTACTAGATGCATGGTTTACAGGAGGACTGGGGGGGTTCATTTACTGTAATTTACCTAACCCATAAATGTCCATTTTAAGCTTTGTCAGATGACCCCTAAGTCATAAACTAGTCTATTGAACACAGCGTAATATTTTTATAATTTGTATAATTTGTTTGTTTTTTTTAATTCAAAATGTGCATCTTACATGCCAGTAAATACAGTGTGCAATTTCAAAATCACATGCAAGGGATAAATTTACAATTTTCTTTATTTATGGTAATATAATTTTGTACTATACACAATTGTTTTTTTCTAAAAATTTGTGTCTATGTAACAAGAATTTTGGAAATATTATAAGACAATGTTCTATTATGTATGATATCAGTAAAATATTATAAATTTTTAGTTTGATTATGTTCGTTATCAAATTCAATATGGATAATCCTACTTTTAGGGTTTTTCATTCAAATTTACAGAAATTATATAAAAAAATATTTTCTTCAGCAGAAATGATTTTATGCATTTTCTCATTCATTAACATACATTTGGGTAAAACAGAGCATGAAAACAGACAATCAAAAACAAAAGATTCAGCATATTACTTACCTTGAGAAAGGTGAGATCTACTGCTGTATATAGTATCGGACAGCACAAGGTCTTCATCTATAAAAACAAGGAAAAGAACAGATTGATACAAAATTTGCAACATGATCTATACAATTTTTGACAGTATTTGGCAATAATTGTTTCAGTAATAAAACTATTCATTTCCCAATTGATTCTTCAAGTCAATCCCCGTTGAAACAACCAAAAAAAAAAAAAAAATGAATAATCATTGCATCAAAAATAAAACGGAAAATATTGTCTGAAAAACAACATAATTCATTGGTAAATGATAAAGTTATATAAACATATGAATGAAGTGTATGTATTAGTTAGAAAAATGTATAGTCTGTTTTTTCTCTTGTACTTTCCATCAGTTCATCTTGAGAATTGATCAAAACAAAGGGGGGATAATACTCCACCCACTCTCGTCCTCCTTTCTTATGGAGGCTATCATCTGATTCAAATGAGGTCTCAACAAAAACTTTAGAATTCAGAAAACTCATCACATTTTAAAATTACTTTTTTAAATTATGTTTCAGATAGAAAAACTGTCGTGAAAAGCATTTGTCAAATTAGATAAGTATAAAAAAATGATTAACATTAAATGATTATATCAATATTACACAATGTATTTTTCAACTACTATATCTACACTTAATATGATTTTAAGAAGTTAACAAATAATGCTTCTTAACTATCATTCAATCAAAATTATAAGCATTTTTGAGCAAATGACTTTACACTATAAATTACATATAAGAACTTACCTGCTAGTGGCCGTCTGACCCCAATTATCAAGAATAAGCATCTTTCTAGCCAAGTGCAGACAATATCTTCAAAGTTGTTGTCTGCATTTTCTTTTGTGCTAGAATCATTGGTTTTATTTGCTTCATCTGAGGAAAAAAAAATATAATGCACAATTTTTATTTGTGAAAGGCAATAGGAATAGCAAGATCAATACTGTTAGAATTTACGTAAAAACAACTACATGGGTCATCATTTATCCATATTAGTCGTGAATAAGTGTGGTTTACAAAGTAATATCTATAGTACCCTATTTATACACTGATTTACTGGGACCAGTCTCCTCATCTTGGTCGTTATAGACATGTTTTGGCCTGCCACCCACAGGTATTTGTTGTAGCTCATAACCCTCAGGAAATTTTGAACCAAATCCTTTATTCAATCCAGAGGTAGATTGTTCCAATTTCGCCATTCATGCCAGAAGATATATATCAGTTAATTCTTCCTAGTCAATTTGTCCTTATAATGTTGTTTGTCTGCCTCTACCACTAAACCATAGAATATGACTTTTTTGCACTATCCAACCCAGGAATTGAACTCATAAGACTGGAGGTTACAACTGCCAAAACATTGTGACTATGACAACCATGTTAAGGACCCTAGCCCAAGTAAATTAGAGAATAAGTCTTAATATTCAAAACAAAAATTGGAATTTTGTCAATTTTTATTACATGCTGAATAATTATGATAAATGACCAAGATTATGAATAGAATAAAACTAAATGTGGAACCTTTGCTATTCTCTTCTTGACCTTCATTATCATTTTTTGCAACTTCTCTGGCAACTTCTTCCTCCCCTTCAGATAAGCCAGTACTTCCTTTATGGCTAGCAATAGCTTTCACATTAGAAAACTCTTTCATCTTTGGGGCCTGATTTGGTGATAGTTTATAGCCAATTAAACGGCTTCGGGCTTGATAAACTAATCGATATGCCATAATTAGACTCCTGTTTGGTCTGAAAGTAAAAAGAAGATAAATGTAAATAATAATAATAACAACAAAATACAAAATACATAATTTTAAAGTTTGGCAGTTCAAATTTCCAATACCAAGTGAAGACTTAACCCTTTCAACTCATAAGCCAAATAATTCGAGCTGAGTGCTACTTTACTATACACCATAACCCCATTTGATGACAGAGGTGACAAAACTTCCACCACCCCACTAAAAAATATATTTGATTTATGCAGCAAACCAACATTAAATATGGAATTAGACAAAAACATTTCAGTAATAAATGAAGAAACATTTTTTTCCAAATTGATTTGAGTTTTTCCCATCAGGAGCTGTTATAGTGTTTCTGAACTTGCAGGGGCTAAAGGTTGAAAGGGTTGGATGTTAAGTAAATTTGTTACCAATCAATAAGTCATGAAGTAAATTAGTCAACAGGACAAATTGTCTATGTTAATATTAAACTATAGTTCCAGTTTGATTCTAGTTTCTCATTCAATTTTTAATTTCTCAAAAGCAGCTGTAAATAATCTTGAATTTTGATATTTTGCTGTCTAATCAAAATTTTGCTATTCGAAGTATCAAACATTTACTCAAGTCATTTTTAGAATTTTTAATATTTTTTGGTGTTGATGACCAATTGTTCTATACACAAATTGACCAGCAGCCAATTCACTGATGAATAGAACAGATGCCACTGTATCTAGTTGAAAGTATATTTGTAGGTAGAGGAAAAACTTGAAAAATACACCAAACATTGATCAATACCATGAAATGGTATTGTTTCTCTCTCTGGAATTCACAAACAGCTTGAAATCACTTCATGACATAGTGAAACTCTTCCATGAATAGAATATTTTTTAAAGAAACTCTTTTGTGAATTGAATAAATATCTCTTTAAATTTACCTGGGAGCGCAAGAGAAGCAACTCAAAAAGTTATTCTCTTGATTTAAATTCTGATGTTTTTTATACAAATCTAAGAGTTGTAGTCAAATGAGGCAAATAAGATTTTTTAAAAACAGAGATAAAAGCATTAAATAAAATATAAACATAAGAAGATCAAAAGCAATTATTTCTCCAGAATACAAGAAAAAAAATTGAAGTTCTACACAGTATATCAAAAAGATAGATTTTACCTTTCACATGTTTGAGCTGTAGCTATGAGATCACAGTGCTTGAGCAATGCTGCCAGCAGGAATTTAGACACTTTATCTAATGCAGGCTCTTTCATCTCACAGGTATCCCAGTCTATGGAGGAGAAAAAAGAAAGAGAAAAGTCAATCACCTTTCAAAGTTGGCTGAATGCAGAATTTTAAAAACATGATGAAGTATTCTGGGAAGACTTTGTAACTGCTTCGAAATTTCATGTAAGACTTGTCTCAAAAACTTGCTTTTCAGGGTAGCCTCCCTTGTGAGAAGGACTAATGATAGAAGTGGGATGGCTAGAAAAAGAATGAGGAGTCATTTTTGGTACCCAACACTTAATAACTTATTTTCTAAGAGACGTTGATTTCACTTACAAAGTTTCACAAACAAATCATCACTTTCTCTGCATTTCTTGGGATGGGAGACTAATATGGCCCGATAATAGGGTTGCCAGATTGGACCACAAGGGAATCTAATCAGAGCTTTATTTGAAACAGGTATTGGAACAGCATCAAATTTGGAAATTGAGCAAGTTCTCAAGAGGCTGATATTGTACCTCTGCCTCCAGACTATTATTCCAATGCCTGTGTTAGGTAAGTCCTGGAGATTGGATTATCAGTCCTTGTAGTTTAATCTGGCAACCCTGCTTGATACCATTCATTGATTTCAGAATGGTCCAACTATTCTTAAAGGCTGCTCTGTTCTAACAGATTGCACCAACAATCCTTTAACATAGAATGTTTATGCATAACTGGGAAGTAAAAGACCCAATCTTCAAAATTGCAAAAAGATGACTTAGGGTGGGGTTTGAGATGAAGTCTCATATATATATATATATATATATATATATATATATATATATATATATATATGTGTGTGTGTGTAAACTTGCCATACTTTCCGCTATATAATATAAACTCTATTATGAGGTTTATGGTTTATGACAGACAAATGAATTAGGTGAATGGTTCCCACCCACTGTCTTGCCATTATGATCCCTAAATGGACCCCAAGAATGAAACATCATGCCAATTACAATTTAAGGAATGAACATTTTTTTTTCATGTTTGAACAAAGCATTACCTTTTTTTTCTGCATACTCAAGCATCATACGCCAAACATGTTGTACAGGTTCCTTGAAAACCCCTTGACCAAGTTCAAGGAGAAAGATTGTATCGGCATCCAAATTCAGATCTTCAGGAATATCACATTCTGTAGCCGTAGATGATATCATGGAGTACATACTATCACGAATTATCATATCTGGAAACATAAAAAAGTCTAACTTAGAAAAAGGTTTCTTTTTATTTATTAGACAAAATGAATGTCAATTTAACACATAACTTTTCAGGCTTTCCAAATAAAATCTTTATTATGGACACTTTTTTAACCTAGGTTTCACTGATTTCAATTCATTATTAGAGATGAGAAAATTGCATAAGCAAAAAGGTATATGAAATCAAAACAAAAAAAAAAATCTATTCTGATAGGCATTGCATCATTTTAGTCTTCAGTTTGCTAATAAAGGTTTTATTATCTCTGCTGTCTATTATACTTCTAATTAATATAGGTTTTGCAGATTTCAATTTGTTAAAGTGTTCAACCTCTGTGGTCTATTAGATGATTCAATAGAACACCTGGGCATCTGTAGATAAAGTATATAAAACTTCAGAATGACACAAGCTTACTTCATACTAAAAAAAGCTAGACATTTCAAAGAATGTCAGTAACAGTACTAAACTTTACAAATGATAATTTTTCAAGTTTAGCTGATGTTAAGAAATACTTGAATGTCTTGCTAATGATATATCAAGTTTGATTTATACTTTTTTATGAAATTTTTTACCAAATTACCAAATTTTTTTTTTGAATAGTGCATAATTGTTTTTATTTGATATAATACTTTTCATAATGTTATAATTCATCTCATAAAAAAAAGAATGGAGACAGAAATGATAGCTTAGATTTTTGGAAAAAAAAAAAAGAAAAAAATCTTGATCGTACATTGGAACTTACCTAAATCATTTGAAGGTCTTTCAAGACCATTACTAAACAAGCGACTTTCAAGCCACATGGTATTCATTTTTTCACTATTTGACAATGGTGGGCCAAGCAGAAGAGCATTCAAAGATCGCCCAACCAACAAAGAGCAAGCTCTCTCCAAGTCAAGCAACCAGGACCATTTGGAAGCAGCTACAAGATGATTGGGATCTACAGAATGAAAAAAAGAAAATACATAGAATCTTAATTCAATCAAATAGATAAATTTCTAAATAGATATAAATGATACATCGTTAAAGTAAATTTTTTGTCATTAATGATCGAAATAAAGACATATTGCACAGCACTAGCTAAAAGATGGTGGTAGCAAGTATCGAAAAAGATAAGATTTTTGTTTTTGAACATTTTTTTTTCACTAAACACCATCAGAAAAAAAAAAAAGAATCCCTCTCTTTACAGTGGACTAGAAAAAGATGTAGAATAGATAATCTGAAACATAATGGGAATAACATAAATAATAAAAAGACTTGACTCTAATTATCTGAAACAATAATATTAATGACTCTTCTCAAAATTATAGAGAATATGTAAAAGTAAACTTCATGTTTTATCAGCTGACTTACCAGACACTTCCAATTCTTTTGGAGATTCCTGGACAATTTGGTAGGCCAGCAGATTACGATTGATCTTATCCAAGGAAGGTAAGAAGTTAAGCAAGTCATGTAATAGAGGTGTAAGAACAGATTGCTGAGGGAGCAGCAACAGAGCATGTATTATATGGATCAACATGGCACCAGCAGGAGACTCAAATAGGATCTCTAGAGGGGAGAAAAAACAAAAAAAAATGGTTTTAATTTGGTATTTTCTACAAGATAAAAGAATTTTTTTTTTTAAATCGAAAAAGATCAACCAAATTATAATAAAGAGATACTATGCCTTTCATAGTGCAGTAAGATTTTTGAACATGTGAAATTGACCTTTAGCACTCAGTCAGCAACTTTGTCAGTTGAGCAAAATGTTTGTCCTGCCATTGCAGGCAATTACAGTAGAGTGTACGAATCTTGTAGTTGTGTTGTCATGACAATTTCAGTCGTACATGAACAAGATACACAAGTAACAAGCTTTTAAAGTTACTAAATGCACATAATCTTGGCGTTCTTGGGAAAAGAAAGTGCAGTATGCTAAAGTTCAAATAATCAAAACTTGAATTCTTTTTATTCAAAATCGAAGAAAATTAGAAGAAAAATAATTTTTGCAATACATCACTTTATTGGAAAAAAAATAAAAAATAATGAGGATCAATAGTAATAGACCTTACCTCCCACTTTGATAAGGAGTGGCCTATTATCTTGTATGTCAGAAATCATATGGGTACAACAGGTTATGATTTCACCCGACAGGGGTAGCATAAGTGATAAATGACGATGAAGGACACGGCCTGGTATTGACTGAAAAATCAATGCATAAATACAGAAGGTGTGCAAATGACCAGGAAAAACAACAAAACATTTCAATAACACCATTAAAATTAAAGATAAGTACTGTGATATTTCAACCAGATTTCATCATTTGAATTTCTTTTTTTTTTTTTTCTTTCTTTTTTTTAGTGTTTTAAAACCTAGACAGGTTGCTCAGTGACATTGCATTTACAGGTTTCCCCTGCTTTTTGAAAGTTTGTTTGAGCCTGAGAAACCAGCTCAAGTGTCAGACTAGAACCCACAGGGGAAGAAAAGAGTTGACACGCCCAAAGTGGTCCTGGCAAGAGTGAGTCAAAAGCAACCTTGACTGATATGGGCTCAGCTGAGGGGAGTTGCCTAGAATGGATGAGATTTCCAACTGAAAAAATACAACAACTGAAAATCAAAGTGAGATCAATTAGATTTTCCATGTAACTCTTATTGAAACAGTCTATTTTGTTGATGAAAGGACGGAGTGGCCCAACAGTCAACTTCAAGGGGAATGGAATCGACAAGTAGAGTTCAAACTCCAGCTTGGATATTTTATATTCACTTCATACTAGTGCTCTTTGGAGGGGTAGGAATCCATCTCTTCTTCCCCCCAACCTATGGATGAATAGTAGGGTAGACAGAGCTCTCTAGTTATGGTTGGCAACCAATCTAGGATACTAAACCAACCTGAAGAGGGATGGGCTCCGTCAAGCTATCCTGCCCTTGATATACCCAAGATGGAATCGTCTGTGGTATCCCAACAACCCTGCTCTGGGTTATGGGCCAATAATCAAAAATAGAACTTTATAGTTACTAAAAATATGTTTTATATGTAATTACTTGGACTTTTCAGTATCAAAATAACATTAATATGTACTTACGGTATCATTATTAACCAGGTTCATGCGGCAATATGCCAACAAATGTTTGTGTAATGACGACAACAAACTGTGAAGATGGCGAGGAGGTGAGCTGTTATCCAAGCACAGTAGCTGTAAAGCTTTATCACTATTCTTTTTTATTTCATTCAAAGCTTGAACCTGAAAAAAAAAAAAAAATGAAATATGTAAGCCTAAATTTCGGTGAAAAGATCCAACATCAAAATTTTAGCACATCAACAAAGGTAGAGGGTAGAAAGGGAGGGGGAGAAACTAAAGTTCCATAGTTTAGTAAGAGGGTGGGATAGGAGAGGGGAGAATTCAATTAATTTTAAAAAGATAAAGTTTAGTAGTTTAATAAGAGTGTAGAAAAGGAAAGAGAAAATAGAGTCAGGTAGTTTGATAAGAGGTTAGGGTGGGAGAGGGGAGAATTTAGGTAGTTTATTAGAGAGTAGAAAGGGAGAGGGGAGAACAGAAAGTTAGGTACTTTAATTAGATAGTAGGATGGGGGAAGGATGGAAAGGAAGTCATAGTTTGAGGGTAGGAAGAAAGAGTTGCTAATGGCTGCTACTGATACTATGAGTGTAACAGACATAGTATATATATATATATATATATATATATATATATATATATATATATATATATGATTTGGAGTCACCCAACTTGGGATAGTAAAAGCAATTGAGAAAAGCAAGAAACAAGGTATAATTAGAGGCTGTGAAGAGCAAAATGACTTCTAGTGATGCACTTAATGATCTTAGAAGCCATTATAACCTAGGCAACATCAAATACCCTTGCTAGTAGTTAATAACAGGTAAACATTTATGAGGAATACTCACAGTATGGAAAGTGAGAGTTCTTAAGACGGTTTTCATTAACACTTCCGCAAGTTCAACATCCATGGAGTTGTCATAGTCAGGATTAGCAGAAAAGGTAGATTCAAAGGGCTCAGCAAATCCAAGTAACGATGCTATATGAGTGTTATCTTGGAGACTTGCCAAGATGATATCAAGCTGCATACGCTAAAAACAAATGAAAATTAAAATGAATTAGTTCATATGAGACAATAACAATCCAAACCTTCAAATTTAGAAAATTAAGGATACATAAATTTTATTTTTCTATATACTTCAAGCCTGTTTATTTGTTGATTTCTGTTACACTAAGGCAAATAGAAAGTGGGAAAGGGAATAAAGCAAAGCTTTACTGTATCTGTGTATTCATGCCTATATCACCATTATGACTACTGCTGATATCTCAATAGTAAAATGGAAAATAATTCCACTAAATATAGGCATCTGTGATTTTTCATGAGTAAAACGTTTGTTTCCTATCAAAAAAGAAATTTTTTTTTCACCCAATTCTGTTGCTTTATTGCAATGAATTTATTTTTTTTCAAATTGAAAACATGCAGAGAAATTGACAAAAAACTGGCATCTTTTGTTTGCAATGAATACGTTTCATCAAAATATTTATTTGTATGATTTATCCACAGATAATACAGTCATTTTTTATGGTTACAATATTAGACAAAAAATAAATGAAATCCCTAATTATCCTTGCTGACTGATTGTATGTAAAATAATTCAAATACCTCATGTTTCAAAATATAGATTAGCATTCACCACAAGGACAATTTTGTACCATAAAACTTCATGAAATGATTTGGTACATTTTCATGCTGATCATTTTTATAGACTTTAGCTACTTTGATTCAATCAAATTTACAATATCATTTAGTGTATGATAACTTCATATATAACTACTTTTAAATCACTTACCTGTCCCCTAGAAAGTGTGTCCCACCTATCATTTCCTTGAGGGAGAAGGGAGTGCAAAAGTTCCATCCTCTCTTTAAGAGGTGGCAATAATAATGGTGCACCAATTGATAACGTCTCTATCACAGCCTGAAATGTAAGAAAAATTTATACCCATAAAAAAAAGAATGAAATAAAAAGAAGGGAATATACAATTAACAATAATGTGGAATACAGTAAAATAATCATTCCTTCCATCTATTTCCACATTCATTTTGTGAACTTTCTTTTGATTCAGTGAAATATTTTGAAATCCCATCATATACTGGAGGATTTTTCTCAATTTGTTGATGAAAGAAGATAATTGAATTTGAGTTTCACAATTATTTTGGCCACAAGGCAATTTCAACATTATTAAGCCTCTGATAATAAACAACATTTATTAAAGTCTATCCCCACTTGATACGAATTCAAAAAACATGATTTCATACAAAAGGCAGACACTAAGCAATCAACAATTGAAGAAAATTATTTCTTAAGGATAACATTGAATATTAAAATGTTAATACATTTTTTTTTAAATCTTCCACTTCTACTAGAGATGTTGTGGGGAGGTGGAATTGGCAGTCATATTTCATTCATCCAGTTTTTTCATTCTCCTTAGTAAAATGCCTTTTTATCGTTGTTATCCCCATCAGGTTGGCCATTGCTATCAACTGTCAGCACATTCTTGCAGCACTGATTCCCCTGGACCCCATTGACAGCTAGATCTTCCAGAATCATGAGCCAAGTGAATAGGTTATTTTCTTTCAACTCATCAATTCTACATTTCAACAGCAACTGAACCAAATTGGTTCTCATGTAATAGAATTTGAAAATTCAGTTGAATTTCACTTGAGCAACTTATCATAATCTACTTCCGGCATGTTAAGCCCATTGAAACTTCAACAATGCCTTGTTAAGTAAGCATTTTGGGAAGACTTTCCCTACTCTGTGAATTGTCAACTACTCACGGTGCTGGATGTGGGGTCTGACTTTCCCAGTTTTAATTTAGATTTATCTGTCTCCTAGATTGGTTGTCAAGACTGAAGAGCCCAGTCTGACCTGCTATTTCACCCATTGCTGGGAGGAGGGAGAACATCTGGATTCATGCATGTCTTAAACATAAGAATCGAGAATTCAAATGAAAAGGAATTTTCTGAAAAGATTTTCATGATAAATGGTTCAGAAAAAGAAAGGAGTTACCATATTCACTTGTGAATAATGCCAGAAATCTAATATAAAACCAAGGTCACTAAAGCGTAAAAATGAATGATAAAATTTTATTTCTAATTATTGGATGAAATATTGTTACACAATGATTATTTTTATCAAATTTGCCTAGTTTTTATCTTCATCTTAATTTTTAGAAAGTTGTATGAAAATAAATATAAAATTAGGATGAAGGTAAAAACTATTCAAATTTAATAAAAATAAACAATATATACATATATTACTGTTTTTTAACTACCAGATATGGGGGTCGCATTATATTTGAGATAGCATTGCACTCAAGTAATACAGTAAATATATTCAAATACAAGTCATTATTCACTTACCTGCTGTACTGAAGGAGGAGTATCAATATCTAGGAGTCTGAATAGCAAATTTCGGAATGGTCGAGAGTGATCCCCCAGAATCCCCTTAGATACTCCACTGGCCTGAGCAAGGGACAAATGGGTACCAAGAATTTTCAAGCATAAATGGATGAATTGACAGTGATCCCTAGTTATAAAAAAAAGGGTCAAAGGGTGAGATTGTTTTGAACATTGTATACATATAATATCAACATAATTTATTCCTAAATTAATAGATCATCTTCAACATCCATTGCTTTCAGTGATCTACAACATAAATTAACAATGAATAAGAAAATTTGAAATAAAGTAAATTATTCATTTGATTGAATATTTTCATCATTTCAAAAATTCTGCCAAATACCTACCATATATGCCACGATAAAAGACAGACAGTAACGGGGTTTGAAACTGTTGCAGTCCTCCAAATACCCTTTTTGTCTTATGATCCGGCATATGTGGTAGTATTCATTTCAAATAATTGGGAAACAGCCTCTTTTAAAGGAAATCAATTATTAACTCTAACAATTTCTTAAAAAGTCAATGATAGAAAATATCTCCAGAAATATTTGCTCTGTTACAAAAGCAATAAAACATTTTTTTTTGTTTTACTTATATGGATTCAAAACTCAAGACAATTTAAATGTCAACATCAAAGGAATAACTAATAATCAAAGTTACCTCCCTTTAAGCTCTAGGTGAATTTAAAAAATTATTTATTATTCCATCTGACATAATAAATTCCACAAAATTTGATTCCTCTACCAATGACTTCTGCTGATAATTAGGAGCAGCATTTAGAAGTTTATGAATTTAAAAGTTAACAATACTTTAACATTATTTCAACATCATCAAGGAATTGTGAAAGATTCTGTGACACTCACTGTTTTGATTGGAAAGGAAGGGGCGGGGCAGAACCATTCACATCATCACAATAATGTTCCAGAAAAGTATGTAACAACAAAAATGTAGATTCCTGGAGGTCAACACAGAACGGACGATGCCAAGCAATCACATTCCTGGGGAAAAAAAAAGAAAAAAAGACGACAATGTTTGAAAGAAATAGAAAACGAGTAGGAAAAAGAATAGCATGTTGAGCTGATGAATTTCTTAAATTTGTCGAATTCACTACTCATACAAGAATGAAAAACTTTATTGTTGTACTCATCATCGGCTTTGCCATGGTTAGTCATTGCCAGAGAATAGAATTTATGTGTATGTTAATTTTATGCTATAATCGGAGGTATAGCAGGATAAGAGGTAAGAAAAGGCTGTCACCATGGAATAGATGTGAAGGGGCACAAATTCCTTTTGGCCTATGACTGTTGATTAAATATCATCAACTGCCCTGTCCCAGGCACTGTGGACCCTTACAACACCAATGACTACAATGTTACTTATGTGGTAACAATGTATTCAAGGACTACAGTACTTAGCTTTTGAAATGATTGCATCATACGCCAAACTCATTTATGCATCCATTTCTTTGTGTTGTATCAGCTATGAAGTTTTCCGATGAAATAAAATGTTCAAGTAATAAAATGGATCCAAGTTGAAGGAAATCACTTTCAACTTTTTTTAAGTTAATGTGTGTGTAATTATGATATTTTTTAAATTGGTTTCTTAAAAAATAATTTTTTAGTTTTAAAATACTTTGAATGCAAGTTGTGAAAAAGATGTTTGCCTCCCTTCTGAAAGGCCTAGTATAAGAGAAGTAATCACTAAAATATTTCCATAAAAAAATCTCAAGAACCAGATTTGATAATTTTTGACTATATGCTAATCAAAAGAAAATGATTTTTTCACTTACCTGTCAGTAGGAAGAGCAGTCCAAGCTACACTATGTGAGGTTCCAGCAGAGATCTGGTGTATGTTAATTCCTTCCATACCAATGACTTTTTTAGGCTTAGAGATCGGGCTCTGAGCATGGCCTTGACCACACTGACCCATTGTGTTGTTGCCCCAAGCATAAACTTCATTTTCTACAATCGAATTAGAAAAATTTTATTCAAGTAAAGAAAGGAAGAAATAGATTGCACAAAAATAGAAAGCATGGATAAACTTAGATGAAATGTTAGCAAAATCATCTAACTGGCTTCAACAAAAACTATCAAGAACATAGTAGAGAAAATTTAAAATATGTAAAATTACCAAAGAAATGCTTATAACAGTGAAAAAAAATTTTTTTTAATAAAAAGAACCAAGTTTGGTTGAATAATCTTTTTGAGATACAAATACTCAAAAAACTGAAAAATAAAAGAATCTTTTTAAATTTTCACTTTTAGTAAAATGTTACCAATAAAAAAAATGGTTCATGTATTTTCCACTCAATGAGGATTTTGGAATTTAAAAAAACTGCTAAGTCTTTTGTAAGAGTCCTCTGGAGTAACAAGAGCTTTTTTTTATACACATCTCTTCTATAATATAATGTTTTAGCCTTAAAAATATTTTCTACTTTGTAATTTAAAAAAAAAAACCCTGCAAGAAATTTCAAGAGTATACAAGTCTTACCATGTGAGAGAGCTAAGCAATGGGTATCACCACAAGCAATATCTACAATGCAAGTGCTTTGAAATTCTTCAATCAGACGAGGACGCAGTGCAGTATATTCAGCAGAACCACACCCTAAACAAGAACCACAGCCCCAAGCATAGACCTAAAAAAAAAAATGAAAGAATGACCCACAAGTTAACAAAATAAAAAAATATAGCAATTTTTAAAACCAAGAGTTATGTAAATTTTTAAATGAATTAGTCGTATAGTCCTATAGAGCTCTAAAAGCTTTTTAAAAAAATAAAAAAAGATCACTATTCAAGATATGGTAGAAACAGGACAAGTACAAAACACCCTTAAGTTAGTTATACCTACTTGAGTGTATCTACCAGAATTATTGATTATTATAAAAGTGCCACTGATATTTTCTACACAGCACACTTATGTAATTATTAATATAATAAAATCTATATGTATAAAAGCCATTGTCCATTGCTTTGCAACTCACAAAACATGTCACACTATGTTTTCAATCATATTTAGCAGTGTAGACCAGATAAACCTTCCATATATAATCCTAAAATACATCTAGATGAAAAAAATTGAAACGTATTGCAATAAATCCAATATCTTCAAAGTTTTAATTTTGGTTTTAATTGCAAGAAAGCCGTGAAAAATAGAAATTAATTTTGTGCATTTGAAGCAGGTTTCGGGGTTTTAATGAGAATTTGTGTCATCCAAAATTAACCTACATAACGCCATGATTAATGTCTGCCATTAGAAAAATTTAAACCTTGTAATAAAAAAATCTTCTAAAAATATTTAAGAAATAGGATCCAACAAAAATCATTTCATTCATATTATTACTCAACTTGGTTTTTACTTGAAATATAGAGAAAAATACATTAGTTTACAGTGGGTGTCTGTTACCTATCAACTTAGATCAAAAGATGAATGGATATTAAGTGGCCATCTGAATTTATAAGTATCTTATGGGACAACTAAAGTATGGATGACCAAAAATCAAAAAACATGTTATTACCCACAACGGCAAAAATATAATTTAAATATTAAAACATTGTTAAGGAAAATACCCTGGTATCATTTATATACGATAAAAAATTAATGAACTCGTTAGCATTTTTAACTCATTAATGACATTTTAGAATATCTAAAATTGTTATAACATTCACTGAAATTCATCTTCATACATTTCTCAATAACATCTTCCTTCTAAAACTCTTAAATTCATATGAAAAGATCTAAAGAGGAATAACTACTGATTAAAATTACCTCCCTTCTAATTTTTTATTAATTTTTTAATTCTTTCAGTTACGAGCCGTATCAAGAGGTTCATGAGGTGTAGAACTAAATCAGTGATAGTTTACGATAATTTTTTACACTTAAGATTCTTCTATGGAAAGAATGAAATAGGATAAAGGATTCCATAAATACTGGCATAACTTAATGCTGGTATGATACATTCATTCACTACAGTTAGATAGCAATATAATCTTTAGGAAAGAAAAACTCTCAATCCCATTGGGGAAATTTTTTTTCTAAAAAGATGCTGACCTGTCCTGATGAGGTCAAAGCTAATGAGGACTGTGTTCCACAGACAACTTTTCGGATATAAAACTCTGTGAAAGTCTCAATGATTTTGGGCTTGTAGAGGCGATTGGTATCTCCATGTCCAAGTTTTCCTATAAAAGAAAAGTATTTACAGTTATATTATAATCATCTGTATTTTTGTGAGTTTGTTACCGTAACACAGCACATCATAGGAAAGTTTTTGTTAGCACAATACCATTAAAATGTTCAATCTTGGAGAATGAAGTAAATTCCAGTCCAATAAAGTTTCCAAGTATTCAATTTAATTAAGTATGAATTGACTAAGAAAAAGTCCAAGGGAGACAACTTCAAGTCTCTTGACTGCTAATTACATTATTTTTGATAAGAGAAATAAGCAAATAATATAAATTCTATAAATAGTAAATGAGATCACAAGCTTAAAACCCATGAAGACTGCTTTTAAGCAAGTATATAACAGGAAGTAGAAATTACAATTTAACAGAAAAGCATCTCTATCAAAAAGAAAAAAAAAAAAAAAGGAAAAGCTGCAATAGTATTCTAAAATTTATTAAATGTAATAGTCTGAGACTAACAGGGCAAAGCAAAACAAAAAATCTTTGCAATAAAAGAAAAAATACCCTTCATAAATAATGCTATAATAAAAAGGATATGCCCTGAATCAACCAAGCTTTTCATTGGAATAATTACCATTGTCACCACCTCCAAAAGACCATACTGTTTTACCATCCTGTGATACAGCTATGGTATGTGAGCTACCACAAGCCACCTGCCCAACACCACTCACATCTTTAACACATGTTGGCACATTTTTACTGTTGCTGTCACCATGTCCTGAAAGGTGAGAAACAAAAATATATAAAATTTAAATATACAGAGAAATTTTTCAATAGAATATATCAGATTTCAATATTTCTTTCACATTTCTCTTGATTTCACAGACAAACCTTTGAATACTAAGCATTAAAGCACTTTTTCAAAATTTATTTGAGTCATTTCAGTCACTTATTTCCCAATATCTGTCAATGCAATTTATTTAATTTTCTTTAATGTTTTTTTCTGTTTTACATATACTTTGCTATTATGTTACAATGAGCAAATTTTCTCTTGTTGGGATCATCAGTTATTTACCATGTAACTGTTTTGAGGATTTTAAAAACAAAAATTATATTAACATGGCACCCAAGCAGTGTTGATCAAATGTCACACATTTTCAGCTATGATTTCCATATATAGCTCATGTCATACACGTAGTTTGTTATTTTATACAGGGTATTATCTAAATGTATTGTATCTTGATATTATTCTTTACTATACATTCAATCTTGAAATAGGGATTACTTACATAGGTTAGCCAAAAAATGTATTTAACAACAAGAGATCAGTAAGTATAACAGATGTGACTCGCTGTTCATGTCACTTCTATTGAGTGTTCACCCATAAATATGTATATGTATTTCTATTCAGCATCAAATGAAAATTCACAATATTTGAGATTATGTGCCCTTTGTATTAGATATGTTACAGAAAATATTCATTTTAAGCAATAAAAATCTATATAATGAATAGTGTAACTTTTTCTGTTTCCCTGTAACTCCAACTATCTATTACTGATGAAAAAAATTTCCATAATGAAAGTAAGATGAAATCAATTGAATATATTACAAAAAAAAAAAACAAAAAAAATTAAATTTCTTTTTTTAAACAATTAATATATTTATATAGGTCTAGTTTTCCTTACTTTGGTTTTATTTTTGATGAAGTAACAAACTACACACTGCTTTAAATAAAACATTTTTTCATACCTTATAGAATTTAAAATAACCATGGGATTGCCATATGTCTCACTAGTTCTAGAAGAACAAACAAGAAATAAGAATATAAGAAAACCTACCCAATCGCCCATAGTCTCCATCACCACAGGTATAAAGTTCTCCATCCTCCGTCACATAAGCACTATGACGATGACCAGCAGAAACTGATTTCACAACCTATATTATTAAAATTGATTAGATTATTAATAAATTTCATTAAAAATCTCAAATTTTATGATGAATGATTTATTACATGAAAGGTTTTATACAATTGATGTAATCATAATTTTTAATTCTATAAAAATTAAAAAGAATTACCAATATCATACAAGTTATACAAAGGAATAAACACATACCTTTCCATTCAAAGGTCCTTGGACCAACTTAGGATATTTTTGAGATGATGTGTTTCCATGACCAAGTTTACCATAATCACCTGTAAATGAGAAATTTAAAATTATACAGATCAGTATAATAGATTAGCACAAAAAAAATGTAAACTATGGTTGTGCTCTTGTAGAATTTAATATGAAAAAATAATTAAAACATATCAAAATATACAATCTGAAGATAATTCTCTAAATTTTACATAATACTTGTACAAAAAAGTGTATCAAAAATTAGAATAATGTTCATAAACCAAAAGTTTAAGATCACTACTAGTCTGTGAAGACTTATCAAAGATAACTTTCAGTGGATAAATGATTAAAACAATAATCCCTAGATTATGTCAACTTTATTACAAACAAGGACTTATTCATTAAACCAATAAAATTAATGTTGTATTTTCATTATCTAAGACTTTACATAAGAGATACTTACAAGATACTTCACAACAATTGAGGTTTATTTATATGTAATTTCGGTACACATCAAACTATACAAACATTTCACTGTATCTAATGTGCTGGTATTATGACTAGAGGACCATCTAACAGAGCTTGATCTAGACAATTATGAGACTCATGTCAGTTGCAGTGAGTGGTAGTCCTCCAAATCCCTTAGTAACCAATTCATGTAATAGTACAACTCATAAGATAGACAATTAAAAAAACAATGAAAAATGAAAACGGCTTACCATCACCCCAACTGAAAACTTGGCCTTCTGTTGATACTGCTAAGGTATGTCCGTCAGATCCTTTAGAAGAAGAGATCTTTTTGATTTGACACTTTGGATCAAATGCCAACTTTTTAGGAACAGCTTGATTGCTAGAATCTCCTAGTCCCAACCTGCCGTAACTTCCTTTTCCGCATGCTGCCACTGATCCATCTGTGTGGACCACAAATGTACAGAACTGACCAGCTTCAATCTAGGAGGGGAAAAGAAAAGAAAAATAAATTTCCAAATAGAAATATATTACTGCTATAACTGATGATTCAAATAAAATATTGGAAAAAAGTGTTTTTTCCATTTGCCTTCACAGAAATAATTTTCTATTTATTATAGTCTATCTATCTCCCATTGATCTAAGCCTCAGGATAACACAAGGTCTGAACGGAAAGTATCCAGCCATTTGATACAGGTGTCACCTAGATATAATGTGAGTGCTGGGGTCCAAAAAAGCCAACTGTATTACAAAAGAGCAACACTCAAATCTAACCATTTTGGAGTTAAATCAATCTTTTGAGGTTACCATTCACTCATGTTAAAACGCAAACCACACTAAAACAAACCATTTTGCAATGGGAGACGCCAATAGTACTGGCACTAAGTACTCTTCTACATTCATCTCAGCATTTCTTTTACATTGCAAAACAGTTAGCAAAGTCCTCTTTCAGGATCACCATCAATTGCCTCACATTCTCAATCTTGTCTACCATCTGAAATCAACCTTTCAACAGCAAAAGGCCAGAAGTCGAATGTATGAAGAATGACAGATGTTTAATAAAAAAAAAAAAAAAAAACCTCCATAAGACAAAGAATAGGCAGGCTCGCTCATTGTGAATATAACAGTTTCACTGTACACAAACTTATTCAATGGAGTTTCACTGATGACTGAGTGACTCCATAGAAGAACATCTATTCACATATGCGCAGTAAGATCACCTCTGATTGGTTACCAAGTTACATCAAAGCAATTCTCGATATATTCAAAATGGCTGGATACTTACTGGACAGAACTCATACTGTAGAATGACCTACAAAACTTATATACTTCTAAGTTAGTATAATTAGTGAAAATACAGTAGATAATATATTGAACTGAATACAGCGAAGGTAAAACCTAGTCAAAATTAAAAATGATGTTGCAATACATCATCCAAGATTAAATTTGAAGGAAAAAAAAATTGAAAATTGTACTTCTAATTAAATATATAATTACTGAACCAAGTGCTTTATGAAATATTTCATTGTCATTCAACCTCAAGTCTTCATTACACAATTTCATTCACCTGTCATCAGATTTCCATATGTTTTTGATCATTTTCATTTTATTCTCCCTTGAGTATAATTTCATATACACAATATTTTCTATTGTCAAAGACAAGTTAAAAAAATTTGCCCCGTGTCCTACAGGCCAGAGGTTACTCTATCCGATTTTTTCTTTCTTTTTGAAAATTTTCAAAAATCAAAATTTATGTATGTCCTTGAGACCAAAAAATACAGTAATTCATATTTTATCATGAGAAAAAAATCATAAATTAACTTGTTTCTGGAGTGTTTATATTATTCAGGTTTTTTGAACATTTCAAGATGGGAAAAAAGGGGATCAATGAATAAGTTATTTCTCTCACCTTTTGTTCAATCACTAAAAATGCAGCTGGGCACAAACCAGGGACCATTTTAGCATAAAAGTTACATTAACTTTCAAAATAATCAAGTCGTTGTAGCCCCACAAATGGACGATCAATCAACCAAATGGGTATGAGTACACCACTGGGCATCATCTAAAGACCGTTCTTTGGTTTTTTCAGAAATGGATTTTTTGGGGTCTCTATGGTCATTTTGGACCAACGATGCCCAAATCTTGCACTGATATTTTGTAGATGATTTTAGATAAAAGATTTTTTTCTTTTTTTTTCTAGGTAATTTTGAATACTTTTTTGACATAATCAGTTCTGGAACATTTGTGGGCTATGGTTATTCATTTACGCTAGGAACAAGTATTTCATTGATCTTTAAATGAATCATTCACCAGTTCAAGAGACACTGACTTAATATTGCACAAACATTCTTTTATAGAATTATTTTCATATATATATATATATATATGTATAAAATGTACCTGCTGACAGTCTCCAAATGCTGCGGTGAGTTTAGGGGTGGTGACTTTTTCTTGACTTCCATCCCCCAGTTGGTGGCTACTGTTACTTCCCCAGACATATACTTCACAGACACCTCCCATGACTGAGGAAGTGTTTCGATTCTCATCTGGACTCATGCAAGTGCTAGCATAATGAACTGCTAAATGGTAGACCTGTCAAAGTAGAATAACAAACAAGAAATAAACCAAGAGGAAACAAAAAATATGGAAATCCATCATCCAACTCTTATCACTTTTTTTTGGCTTTTTTTTCTCTTCATATTTCCAAAAGTATTCTAAAAAATAGAATTAAAGATTACTAAAATAAAAAAAAATTGAATTTAATATCTGTAGAAGTTATCAAAAAATATTTTCCTTCAACTGTTCATTTTGTAATACACAGTATTTGATGGCATATAAGACCTCCCCCACCCTCTTATTTCAGCAGGAAATATTTAGAAAAAAAAAATACATTTCTCTGAATTCCTCTCATTTATCACCCAGTTTTCCAACTCTTCAAGTTTTGGTCAACATGGGATTGAACAACAAACGTTACTTCTACCTTTTGAGCCAATTATTGGGGGAGAAAAGGGGTTGGGGTTCTTGTATGCTATCAAATATAGTAATCTATTTTCATTTCACATGGATAAATCTTAAACAAATAAAAATTAGATTTAGAAAAATATCAAACGGAATCCGAGTAACCAATCCTCAAAATTATTTAGTGATTGATAAATACATCCATATTAAATAATTAATCCATTCATTCAACAGAGGTTTTTTTTATTTACTCAAAATTAAACGAGTAACTAGTATCCGTAATCTAACCCAACCAACAAAGTTGGGAGAGGTATATGCATTCATTGATGTCAGTCAACACAATACCTACAAAAATTCTGAATGAATTTCAATGGAAGTTTGTAGAAGGTTAGGCCTTAAGCTAAGAAAGAATTGATTGAATTTAGAAGTGGATCCAGAATTTTTCACAGTTATTTCCCCTGCACCGTAGCTGAAAATCCATACAATACATCTAAAAGTTCTCAATGAATTTCAATGTGATTTTCTGGAAGGGTTGACTATGCAATAAGGAGGAATTGGTTGAATTTTGGGCTAGATTCCGTGAAAAAATTTTTTTTCATATATTTATGTATTCATTCATGTTTGTTCATATAATATTTTAGAGTACTCAATGAATTGGCATTGTGTGGAAAGGTTGGCCATGGGCTAAGGAAGAATTGATAAAATTTGAGGGCAGATCCAGAAATCTTTCAATTACCTCCCCAGCATCGTAGCTATGAGTGAACTGATTTTCTCTTAGTTTGTAGTGAAATTGGCAGAGGTATGTGCTTTCTGAGAGCTTTCTAGTTTAAGCTGTGAATGGAATTAGTGGCAATTTATCAAAAATGAAAAAAAATTTAATTTCAATTTCGAAAACTGAAAAAAAATTCTGAATTCCAAGTAATTCATGAAAAACAATGATTTTTTTTTCAAGTAAAGAAAAATATTTTCTAAAGAGTTCATCTTTATCTGCAGTGAAATGTCAAAGTTCACATCTTGCAGTGTGCGTTAAATTATTATGCAAATACATTTTCCCTTCTAAATTCTGCTACAGTGGAAGATTTTTTTTTTTTTTACCCAATACTCACATAGTATTATTATGCAAAGCCTGCAAATACTGAACTCAAAAATACAGGTAGTGAAGAATACAGAATATTTTTTTTTGTAATACCTCAATTTTTATTGTGCCAAATCATTAAGCATGAGTAGAAAACACAGTAAAACACTAATGATATAAAGATTAAACCATTAAATAGTACACAAAATTAAGAAAGTTTAATCTATAAAAACTCATATCAATGAAATACTGAAGCCTATAAATTAATAACATACAATTTTGATGACAGAAACTCAGGTACAAGTCATTTACTTTGAAATGAAAAATCCTTGTCCATTAATTAGATGTTAGTTATTTATTGATATTTTGAAAATAAATTCTCTTTATTGCATTACTAAAATGCAACATTTTTTTTGTAATAAACACTGTAAAACTCAATATAGATCATAGATATACTATTTTTAAAAAAAATTTGACTTAATTTGTTTCTATGTTTAATTTGTTAGACTGCAACTAGAGACTAATCAAGTTTTAGTACCTATTCCTGATATAACAAAGACTGAGGGGCCATGAAAAAATTTGTCTCAAAAGGGTTCTGGATTGAAAAAAGTCTGAGAAGCTCTGTTTTAGATAATAATCAGCAGATAACATAAAGCAAAGGATATAGAAATTAGAACAATTCACATTCTTATAAATTTAAATTTACTGTTGTTATTAAATTCATTTTGATAAACAACTTAAACTTATATGATATTAATATGAATTTTCATTCAATTACAAAGATTTGTATATTTAATTACATAAATTTCAAGAAAATAAAATGATGCACATGCAAAATCAGATTTTATCAATGTACATAAAATAATTATGAAAACAATATGGATAATCACTGAACAATTACAACTTTCACAAGAAATGTCAAATATTGGGTCTTGATTACCTGTTCCATGAGGTACATGGCTGCATCATAAAGAGAAATAAATCCTTCTTCATCTTTTACAGGTTTCTTTTTGACAGTGAGAAATTTGTCTGTTCCTCCCTATTAAGAAAAATTCAATGCAGGTAATGAATACATAATTACAGGGGAAAATCTTTGAAATTTGTCCATTTGTTCCGAACAATGAAATTTAAGATACAAATATAAATAATTACACAAGTCATATATAGACAAGAAATACAAGATCTTGGATTTTATTGCAAGCTTCCACAGATGTATTTACAATTTCTGGATTCAATCAGTCCTTCAGCTTGCATGCTGATCATCTTTAGGAAGTGGGTTTTTATAGGTAGGGATCACATGCCTAAATACCCATTTTTTAGCTATTTTTACCTGGGGTGGGAATTTTACGCCATGCTTTGAATTGAGATTTATCCTTCACCTTGACTGGTTGCCTAACAAAGCAAGAGAATCCAGTTTCTCATTTTACCCATTGAGATAGATTTATGCCTTTCCCAAGGGCATGAGTGCAAAGCGAATACAAACAGCTTTTGATGGAATTTGATGTCCATTTCCTGTGCCAGTAATTGCGACAATGCTCCAATCCATTCTACAATTATGATTATAAAAAAGATTGAAAAAAAATATTGAACTGTTTACTTAAAGACTATGTTTAATAAAACAAGATCATCCAACCATATATGCAAAATCTGTCTTATGACCACAATATAAAATAAATCTGGGTTGCCATATGTCTTTTGCGGTACCAAAACAAATTAATTTGCATCAGTATTAAAATAATCAAACAACTTTAATTCCATCATCAGACTAAGCTTGTAGGAAAATGGATTAAAATACATTTTGTTTAATCTCTCGTTCATGCAGATTTTCAAGCTGTATCATATTTTTGAGAGTAAAAAAACGATTGTCATCTTTTGTAAATTTTAATTCAGCACCAAATCTCTATCATTAGAACCAAATAGCTTTGTTCAATACCAAATTTGCCCATTTCTGGACTACAAAAATACCAAATGGCAACCCCAAAACAAACTGAACAAAAAAGACGACTTGTATCTTGACTAGGTAGCAAAATATCAAACAAAAAAATCAACCCAAATAGAACAAACATATCTAAGGCAATCAAAGACAGCAAAATATTGGGTGATGCAATAAGTTTGTTTAATTAATCAAGTGAAATAAAAGACAAATTTTTTATTATTGACATGAACTTTACTGAACCATGTATTCACTGTTTGGTTTTGCTATAAGCTGCAATCTTTCAGGCAACTTCATAAATCCATTCTATCAGAGCTTTTTATCTTTCTGACCAAAGAACTGCTCTAAGGGTTTTTTGCAGTCACCCAGAAAATTGAAATCGTTTTCATTAAGAGAATCCCACAAAGAGTGAAAATTTTCCAGCCAAACTGTAAAAACTTTTGCTTAGTCACCAAAGAAACATGCGATCTAACATTATCCTGATGGAACATCATTCCTTTTTTCTTGACTAATTTCAGGCACTCTTTATCAATTTCTGCCTTCAATTGGCCTAATTGGGAGAAGTACTTGTTCGAACCATTTGCTTCTCCAGAAGCAATTTCACCATATAAATAGCTTCAGATGAAGACCAGCCTATGGTATGAATAGAGGTGGTTAATTTTCACTTGCCTCACAATGTCTTGCATTCCACATTGTTGTGAAGTATCCACTTTCTATTGCCCATCACGATTGGTTTAAAAACAAACGGAACATTTAAATATGTTCAAGTAAATTTTTTTTTTCATTCAACTTAGGTGGAAGTAACTCAGGGCAATTAATAAAACTAGCTGATACAAAAGATTTTCAATGGATGATTTAGATAGATTGGCAACACGTTCAAACTATCTCTAACATCATACAACATTGATTATTCTCAAATAATGTCTTCATTTGATCATTATCAACACCAACTGGTCTACCAGATTGGAGCATCATAAAACTTTGAAAACAATTCTTAACACAATCTATCATTCGCAATACCTTCTACATAAACTGCATAAATCTTTTTCACAATTGAGTTGCAATTTTAGCATTCTTAAAATTCGTAAGTGTTGCTTATTTTCTTCACAATGTTAGAATCAATAGACAAAAATATGCCAATTTTGAAATTTAGAAAAAAAAAAAAAAATTATGCATACTCATACAACAATTGTCACAATACAATAAAAAGCAATCTTTTTGAATGTAGTTAGAAATAACTCCCTTAGTGCCATCTAACAAAAAAAAAAGCACAGACCAAACTTTTTGGTCAATCCAATAGTTTGACATTTATATCCCTTGAAATCTTGCTATACCAACATAGATACAAACAATACATTTAAGAAATTGGTTAAAAATGTAACTAAAATTTTTCCTCACAATTTATAAGTACATATATCCAAGAGGAGTTATTCGTTTTCAAGTGTATACATTTTTAAACAAACTCATTTTAAGACTAAAATTTGCTCAGATTACTCAAAATATTCCAAAATGATATTGAACAGCATATCAGACAAAAAAAGGATTGATCAAGTCTACTAAAAGCTATAATAGGCAGGAAAGAATTTCAACAATTATTGCATTCAAAATCTTTCCTTTTTTTATCAAAAGAAAATTTGGGTATAACAACACAAATTCATTTTTACAAGTGTCAACATAATGAGATACTACTCTCTTAGGCACAAATAGAAAAATAGTTTTCAAGCATAATTCAATGCTATGAAAAATTGACTATTACAGGTATCCACCATTTTCACAGTTTCAGCTTCCAAAATATTTTTATAGGAATGGTGGAAACTGTATTCTGACCAACTCCACTTAATGTTCACAAATCCTTTTCACTTGAAACAAATTTGTATCGGATATCGAAAACATATGTTATTAGAGCCAAATTGGTTTTGTATGATCACCCAAGTTGAGCAACTTTGAGCCTGGCCAGTTCCTACATAGGTGACTTCCAGGTGCTATAAGCGGCAAGGTATCTTGTAGAGAGCCTCTTATGGAGGAGACCAATCTCTACACAATGCAATCCCAATCCCTACCACACACACACATACAAACACCCTGACTGCGAATGATAAGAAATGAATGAATGAACAACAAAAATAGAACAAAAGGGTCAATAACTTACCACAGACTGGACCATTTGCTGCATAATGTCCATAAAGAATTCGTATCGAATTTTCGTTGATCTTTTGGGATGTGAATCACCTTCAGATTTCATAGATGCTGCATAGGCTTGTAGGGCTATTTCAACCCATTCGAGGAGATAGCGTAGGGAGCCTCTTTGGGCAGCTAATGCCAACATGAGTTCAGCAGCCAGCTGCTGACCAACCAAGTTTGCACTTGACGTAGGCCCTATGGTACTGCGCAGGAAGGTAGTCACCTGGTTCAACGTTTCCATGCCAAGGGGAGTCACCTTCATCTCATTGGCAAGAGACAATGGCGGCAACTTTGTGACAACATCAAGAGCAGTTCTGAAGACATCATCGCACAAACAGACATTACCAAGCTGGGGGGCTAAAATCCAGTTCTGCCTCAAAAGTGAGAACAGTAAACTTAACCCAGTCTTAATGCCCATTTCAATGAGAACTTCAGACCCACACTTGGTTTTGTCTCCCGCAAACTTGGCATCCTCACTCGACTTGTCCGCATCTAGGCAAGGTTCTTCCACGTTCGTTTTATTCTGATCATGGTACTTACTAGATATTGCGAAATAAATCCGCTGTAAAACAGCAAGTCTCTTCTGTAATAGTTTTGCAAATGGAGACGTCAAACACACCGTTTCCGCCAGGACCTTCTGGCAGCCAAGCAGTGCATTGAGATAATGTTCCTGTTCCCCAGCAGAAGGAGGCTCATGTTCAAAGTCTGGTAGGATCGGAGTTTTCAGATGAACAACCTGTGGAAACTGACAACATATTTCTTTGTTGCTGAACAAACGTTCATAAAGTTCATCAAGCCGGTCGGGAGATGCCACTGATTCACAGTCCTCTGATGCCCAACTTGTATTGAAATGTTCAATGTATTTTAGCTTGATATGTTGTCTCCTACTCATCTTAAATATACTTGCTGAAAGAAAGAGAAGAAAAAATTAAATTAAATTAATGTATATAAAGAAAAATGAATTTTGCTGAGAGTGAAAATATACAAATAGAGCTGCATGATATAACATATAGACTAAGTGATATAAACTAAGTGCAGACAACAAAATTGGCCAAATATATTTGCTGAAAAAAAGAATAAATAGATAAAATCAAATTAAATTAATGTAGATAGGAAAAATACATTTTGCTGGGTGTACATATTCAAGGTGAGCATGAAAACTTTCCCTGATTTCAAGCATATAGATGCCATTTTGATACTAGTGATTGAAGCACCACCTGTACACAAAAAAAAATAAATAAGTAAAATTCTTTTCACTGTTTGCCACAATATTCATGTTTCTACCTGGCATAGCTTTCAAGATATGATCAGGGAAGAAAATCTACATTATATGACATGCACATTAGGTACAGACATAAAAATTGATCCCCCCCCCACACACACACACACCGCCTCCCAAAGAAAATCTGTCTTGTCAGACAGAGTAGAGAAAATTTTACAGTATAATGACCTTAACAGTTATTTTAACTTTTTTGACTGGTAGATATGTCACACACGGACAGATTTTCAGGTCACTCAGACATCATAACATAACTAAAGAGGAAATTTCTTCCATTGGTTAACAAAATGAATTGTGAAAAAAAATTTTAAAAATTACAATTGAAAATTTTTTAAAAAAATTTTTTAAAAAGAATTAAAATACTGTTGAAAATATCAGTAAAGTTATCCACCATATTTGCTGGCTTATAAAAGATCCTTATTATTTCAGCAAGGAAGAAAAATACATTTCCTCAAATCCTTCTCATTTATCAGGTTTTTTTTTCAACTTATCGACAAGTTCCAGCCAATTTTTCCAACTTTTCCTCAAGTTCTGGCTGATGCAGGGTTGGACAATGATGGTTAGTTACGTTTACATTTTGAGCCATTTCAGGGAGAAAGAAGGAGGTCTTATAAATCATTAAATACTACATGTCAAGGATCCAAAGTAATTCAATTCATTCTGGATAACTGACAAACGTGTTTCTTTCTATTCCTATTCATTCCTGGAATAGTGATTTCTGATACAATTGAAGTAGATATCATTTTAGTAATATTTTGCAAATAAACGGTAGAATGAATCAAATAACTTTTGTGTAGACAATCTAGACTCTACTTCCATTCTTCAATGTAGAAAACATTTTGACCGATTTATTCTACAGCCCTCCTCAGGTGAAAGATGTAATATCTGTTAGCAAAGAATCTCTCCAATCAGTTTTGAAAGATAATATAATATTTTACACATGAAGAGGGTCATAGGATGAATCAAGGAACAGAAGAAAAGATTAGATCGTCCAAATGAAAGTTAGTATGTTAAGGACTCTTCTCAAAATTATAGACAAAACAAATAATATATTTTAATTATTTTTTTTTCTAAGTACACATTTTCACCAAGAAATGATATTAGTTTTATTGATTCTGCTTTAATTTTGAGAAAAATTTTCTTTTTTTTTTTGCATATAATGAAGATACAAATCATCCTTTTTACAAAGGATGATTTAAAAGTTTGGTCAATAAAGGGTTTAATCAGTTGTAATTTTGTGCAAAATGAAAGTTGTGCGTATTATCTATAACTTGGCTAAGAGTTATTAACATTCCAACTTTGTACTTGACAAGAGCTGGAGAATGGAATGGCCAAAACATAGTAACAACAGCATCAAAGATGAGAAGAAGAGATTTGATTGTCAGTCTAAACAAAAGTTGAAAGCTGTGTGATTAAAAATACTTTGAGAAATTTCATCAGGTCAACAGATACATTATTACGTCTTCCCCTATTGCATGACAAAAAAAAAAAAACCAAAAAAAAAAAAACAGTGAAATTGAAATCCATAATCTAACCGACCCAAAAGCCAATGGCTAGAGCAGATTTATAACTAGAATGTGGTATCCATCTATACCAGGAGTTCCCAAACCGGGGTACACAAGAGAGATTATAGAGGTATGCAAGATACACTGAAATTTTGAAGTAAGTGCAACTGGCCAAAACATATTTAGTGCTAATACACTTAATCAACCCTCAATTAACATAGAAAGCAAGATTAGAACAAAAACTTCAGGTACAACCCTGAGTATGAGCAGGTTTGTTTTTTTTTTGCATATATGCAACTTGAACTGTCAAGTAATCATTGAAATAAACTGGATGTATTTTGTATTTATATCGAATTGCATTAATCTGCTTCTGATGAAATGATCCAAGTAAATTGACTGAACAATTACTAAGATGTTTCAAAAAGGAAAGTAAAAAATATAAAATATTAAATATATTGAATATGATTGAATTGAATTTAAGCCTGACTACAGAATAATATAAGGTAATCAGTCGAAGAGAATATTTAGACATTTTTTTTAAGGACAAATAAAGAATAATTTCCTCAATCAGAGATCAAACTACTTTTGGAGCAGGTACAGAATCTTTTTTGCAATTTTTTAACATGAGATTTGCAACAATTTTTCAACTTTCCAGACGTAATCACACTGGAATGACGCTAGGATAAATAAATATGATAAACTGCATCATAGAGGTTTTTTTAAACTATTGGGGATAGGTGTCTGATGAATAATTATCAAAAATTTTTTATCATGGCAGTCTGGAATGCATAGCCAGATTGTTCAATTTCTACTGACAATGGTATCGGCTTAGGTATATGTTCCACGGGTGCTTTCTAGTTTCAGTATAATTCTTAACAGAACCAATGTCTAACATATAGTTAATAATAAATACCACAGCTTATTAAAAAAAGAAAAAAAAAAAAACAGATGTGGGTAGTCATTCAATAGAAACCGTCACACAACCAACATCTCTTGGCAGTATGTTGCAAGTGATCAATTAAAGAATTTGAGAGAGGAGCAATCAATGGATAAGCTACTTTTCTTGCCTTTAGTCGAAGAACTAAAAAGTTAGAATTTCCGAAAAATAAGTAAGAATGTTGCTGGTCAAAAAGCTAAAGGATTAATTTAGCATAAGCTCACATTGCAAAGTCAACCCTTCAATTAAAACCTGGAGAGGGATTTTCATTTTTTTTTTTTTTTTTTTTTTTCTTTTTACACATAGAGAACAAATGTTGAAAATTCCAGTCCCTAGCTCCATTGGGGCAGCCTGATTGTATGATATATAGCTGGCCAGCCAGACCGACTTGGAAACTAAAGAAACTTTTTTGACAGTTTTGGTTGACAGTTTCTAATATTGCTTATGAGACACTTTTATTGCTATTTATCATTTTGTTAGAACATGGTTTTCTGTCTCTTTAAAAGTATGAGAAGGCAATAATTTTGTAGGTATAGGTCTGAAATATATTTTCTGGAATTTGATGAATTGCAATCAAGAACCTTAACAGCAGCATAATGTGATGGATATGTTTGTTTTAATTCAAAGTCATCCCATATTAAATTCTATGCATTTCCTAAGATAAGATTAAGATAGCTATAAAAGTGCTAGCAGCACAGAAGCAACCTTGTCAGCAGGAAATCAAAGGTCATGAGTACTGCAGGGACAATGAATAGAGAACTGGCCATCCACTGGCAACACCAACAACGAGATTACAGTATGCTGCCCATAAGCTTGAAGCGGACTGCTATCAAGAAGATTTACAGAAGTTACATCAAAATTTACAAGGATCTATCAAATGCAGAGATAACAACAACAAAAAAAAAAAAGAATTTATAATCCAGTGTTGAATTCATCTTAGAGCAGGGGTCTCCAAAGTGGTTGATATTGACCCCTGGGAGTTGACGGATCTATCCAAGGGGGTGAATGAATGCCTAGGGGTCAGAAGGGGGTTGATTGAATTTTGGGAGTTGGAAGGTGAGACTTATACAAGATTTCAAAATAAAATACAACTTACTGATACACATTTCAGATTTATATGTAATAGTTTTTATTATCTATTTATCGCATATGCTGTTTACTGAAACAATGATAATAATAAAATGGTTATCAAGAGGAATTTGTTTCCTTCACGAAATTTATTTAATTCTGCTACAGAACAAAAGCAGTTTTGTATGATCTTTCCCTTTTCAATTTTTTTAAAAAAAAAAAAGAAAAAAAAATATCAACCAAAATAAAATGAAACCATATCTGAAACAGCATGTCTAGTTGATAATTAATTTTTTGTACATGCCTTGGAGTTGATGGGAGATCAAGGATTCTATGAAGGGGTCAATGGTCTACAGGATTTTGGGACCCCTGTAACTATCTAATGACAAAGTACTGAACTGAAAATTATTGAATCAGAGATTATTCACTTATAATCCTCAATAGAACCACATAGGAGAGCTCCTTAACATGGATCAAAAGCACTTGGAGGATGTGTACCTCTGGCAATACCATTGTCACTAAAAATTATAGATCTCGAATTATGCTGAGACAAAAGCTTGCAATAATTATCAATCAAAAGGAAGGTTGCAATTTGGTATTTTCAAGACCAAAATTGAAACTATTTGGTTCTGAAAATAAAGATTTGGTACAGAAGGAAAATGAACAAAAGATAGCAATCCCTTAGACACGAATGATATGATACAACATAAACATTCATGATCAATAGATAAAAAATATGTATTCTAATCTATTTTCCCAGCTAAGTCTGAAGATGGATTTCAAGTAATTTGATTATTTTGGTACTGAAGCTACTTAATTTGGTCCCAAGAATATACAAATTTAGTCTTATTGCAACAAAAGACATCTGGCAACTCTGCATCAGAAACATATCATCAATAGTTGGAAAGAAAAACAACTATAATGCAATTCATCATATTTATTAACAAGCTTCATGAAAAGTAATAGAACATTTTTTTTTTACATCTGGAAAGCAAAGAAATTCTATCTCTCAATATTAACAAAATTCCTGGATCATCCTCAAAATGTAATCAATTTTTCCTTGGCCCATAGCCCTGACTTCCACAAAATGTCACTGTAAGTCATTGAGAACTTTTGGATATTTTGTGGACAAACAAACCAATGAACAGGGAGACTAACATGGGTGAATAAATATCCCCTGTCCAAAACTAGGACTTTATCCTATAAGTCGGCCTTCAAATAATTAAAACATTTTAATTACCAACGTGTTTTTATTTTCACTAAATTTTGATTAGTTTTCACCTTCAGCTTAATTGCAGTTGTTTTTTTTTGTTTTTTTTTTGTTCTGTTTTTTTTTTTTTTTTTTTTTTTTTTACACACCTTTTGATTCAGGTAATTGTTCAAAGCATTAGTGTTTTTATTTGTTTTCTGTCACACAGAAGAAAACTGATACGTAAAAATCAAGTGGAACTGCCACAATTAGAACTCCAACCTGAATCTAAGAAGCCTGATAACTTACCATTAGGTCAAGCATGCACTGATGACAGAGTTGAAATTTTACACATTGGGGAAAGGGGACAATACATAAAAGCAGATAATGGCCAAGCCGAGCAGAATCAAAGAAAAATAAAACTGTCATTACAAACGACACGGGCACACTAGTTACTTTCAGAAAGCCCAAGTGACATAAATAACACCACAATGGCTAATTTTAGCCAATCTGAAGCAGACCTGACATAAGTAGTAGCAGCAGTTACAACATCCACTGGACCAAATGATAGGAAGAAACAGGTCTGGTTAGTCACTCAATAGAAACTGTCACATGACCAACATCTTTTGGCAGCATATCGTGTTGGGAGGATCAGTTTAAAAAATTGGAAAAAGTGGTTTTAAATGAATAAATTACTTTCGCCTTCAGTTCACTAAAAAAGTGATCATTAAAAAAGTTCTGAATTTCCACAGAAAAGACAAAATGAACATGAACACAGCCAGACCAATTTAGCATGAACCTAAATTGCAAATTGAATACACCCCCACCCCCCCGACATACACACACACACTAAAAACCTATTTGGGGATGAATTTTCAAAAGAAATTAAAATTAAGATTAAAATTGAAACAAACGTTTTTTTCTAGACATAATAAGGAGCAAATGTTTAACTCTTCAACTTTCAAGCTTTATTGATACAGCCTGGAGGCTCAATAGCAAGACCGATTTAAATACTGAAGAAACCAATGCAGACAGTTTTGGTTGAAGGTTTCCAATAGAAGACATGAAAACCAAATTAGAATGAACTACGAGCGGAAGCATTGATAGTTATTATCAACTAAGATAGTAACAACCGACTAACATGCGACACAGCAAAAGTAGCAGGAGAATCTAACCTACAGTCAAAATGAATGGGATAATGTCCGAGCCAACAAAAGCAAATTGAAATGACCGGTTACACCTTGAACAAAAGAATAGAAGGAAACAGACAAAAGAAAGACAAAAAAAACTCTCATAAGCAAAGTTAGTAGAAACATTTTGGTTGACCAGATTAACAGTCAAGTGTTTCTTTATTCTGGTAGATTCCAATTCAACCAGTGCACAAAGAAAATTAATGTGAGCACAAAAAGGTTAGTTATCCAAAATAATGTACTGTTGGGTGAGTTTTGATCCAACCATTTTCAACAACTTCAATAATGATCATTGAATAGATGGGTGTTATTGCTATCGATCTATTTAGACATCACATCACATCAGATAAGCAACACTCATTGATGTTCTATTCAATAGAATAACAAACTGAAGAAAGTAGTTTGAAATATAGAATAAAATCTCAACTAATGCAACCGAACATGTACTATATAAAAACATGCAGTTTTATTAGTGATGAGAAATTGGCTGTGTCAAAATTATCTTGTAACAATTTCAAGTTTACATAAGCAAAAGCATTCAGTGCACATGTATGAAATTTGAGGGAATACTGTCCACAACCACTCTGCTGCACCTTCAGTAGCAAATAGGTTTTACAGGATGGAGTTGCTATCTTCAGGCCCAAAGCAGCTATGACGACAACCAAACTGTAGGTTTTTTCTGTTAGAGCAACCTTCTCTTAGATGAACTGCCTTTCAAGGCTACAACTGCCCCGCTATTTACACATGGGAGGGGAAATGGGTTCATGCCTTTCCCAAAGGCATTAGTGCAAAGTGATTATCAATAGCCTCAATAGTGTAGAGGATAACCTTGGCAAAAACTCAAAATAAGACAGCCAATTCAATTCCTGTGGCAGTAACTATACAGTGTTTATAATTATTGTATACACTTCATATATATATATTTACAACTTTTTTGAATTATGTTGCATTTGGGATGGTATTTTCTGTTTTATTTTTGATGCAATAATCATTCATTTGTTTCAGACATTTCAATTGGGATTAACTTGAAAAAAATCAACAGGAAACAAATCGTTTAATTACAGAAACAAAATTGACAAACATAGTGAAATGCTGTAATAAAAATTGTACAAAACAATGTTGCAAGTTTTGAACAGAGTCTGTTCTCTTTCTTGTTGAGAAAATTATGGTTGTATTCCCAACATTTACGATCTAAAAAATCTATCTATAATGAGCAGTGTGACTTTTTTGCTTCCTTTATTCATAATATAGGACTTGTCCTTTCAAAAGATAACAATTTTATTGATAGAGATATCTCCTAGCAACCATTTGAAACAATGAACTCTTCCGCTTGGTTTTCAGTTCGTTTTTTTTTTCAAACTCAGATGAGACGTGAACATTTCACAAGTAGATATTTTTACTAAACGCATTACGAGTGTGTATGTGATTGTGTGGATGGTTTATTTCCTGAATATATCATCTCATAGAAATTCAAATATATCTGTGGACGATGCTCCTTCACTTTTTAACAGTCAGTGTGCGCAAAAATCTTATGTTGTGCAAATTAATTTCCTGTGATAAAAGTATGTGCGCACTGAATGTTTGTGCAAATGTAAACTTGGAATTGTTTCAAGATAATTTTGGCACAGCCCATCTCTCATGGCTAACATAAATGAATTGGTATGTTTTAGTATAATACAGGCATGGTTGCATTCAACTAAACAACATTTAGATAAGATTAATTTCTAAACTTTGAAATACTTTGTTCACTTCATAAGTATGTTCATTAATTACTAGGTGCATTATTTCAGGTGACTAACAATTTGTGCACACATTAATTTCTTTTGTATGCTGGTTGCAAAACCTGAGTGCATGTGCACACAGACACAGCATTGATGAAACTATGTCTATGAATATTTTCACGGGCCATAACTAGTAATGAATATGTCACACTTTATATGAATTTACAGTATATTGGCATATTACGTTTACCATGCGAGTGTTGTTTGAATAGACATATACACCCACCTGCCAGTATGCCTACACAACACACCTAGTCAGAAAACTCACCTGTCCAACAAATCCCACGGATTTTTTCATTCCGTAGCCCCTCATACATTATCAACGCAATTAGAATGCGCCAAATATAAAAACGTCCCAATAGCCAATTTTTATTCATTGTCTCATGTGCTAACCGTTGGACATATCATCTGAAGATTGTCTATTAGTAATATAATTATAAACTAGGTTTTATAATGAACGTCCTGAAAAAAGAAAATCTTACTATTTATTTCAGAGCTTATTCCACTTGTTTTCATTAGCAAGCAAGCAAAATATTAAGTTACTAGCATCATCAGTAATCGTTATGAGTCCGATGCTGGACAAAGACTTTTCTCATCTCCTTCCATGACAAGCATGATCGTTTTTATCTCCACCATCTTTTACTCGTATATTTTTCTATCTCATCTTGTGTCTAGTATTTTCCTACTGTGTTTACTGTCCTACGAGCATCAATCAGTTAGCCTTTTGCTCCATCTGTTGCCCCTTCTTATTGCTATGTGCCCTGCTCATCTAGATTTTGCTTGCTTAATCATTTGTACGATTTCTCTCTCTAAGATCTATATTGATCTTTTTCTATCGCTAAGAGTTATTCCTACTATTGCTCTTTTCATTGACCTCTGTACAGTTCTGAGTTGGTTTTCAAATTGTTTTGTAAGTTTCAAGTTTCGCTATCTTATGTAATGGTTAGTATTCTGCATTGACTGTACACTTTACATATTAAGCATATTGACAATTTACATATCATGAAACATATATTTTAGTTGAAATGTTTTCATTGCAACCTTTCAAACAAAATTTATTCTTGAGCCAATTTTCAACAACTTCTGTTTCGGTTTTTTTTTTTAATTTTAAAACAAAGTAACAGAATTGGGTACAAAAATCAGATTTCTTTCTCATGAAAAAAGCATCAATTTTATTCATGAAAAATCAGAGATGCCTATGATTAGTGGAATTCCAAGTGGTGGTAGTAGTAGTAGTAGTGATGTTGGAGAAGTATACATATATGGTTCTGTCTTTCCATCTTCCTGTCTGAGTACATGCTATCTCCAAAAGAATTCAATGACATTTTAGGAAAGGGTGGACAATGGGCTGAATAAGAAGCAGTTCAATGGGGGGGGGGGGGCAGATACAGGAATATTCTTTGTGATAATTTTCCATTTTTTTCTTCCATATACTTATGATAGTACACACAATATCTACAGAAGTTCTCAATAAATTTCAATTAAATTTTGTGGAATGGGTAATAAATATGATTAAATCTAAATCATGGTTACACATCAACACCACATAACATGCTTAAAAGTTCATGTTTGTCAACACAATTTTGTGGAATGATAGGCAATAGGCTACAGAAGAAGTGTTGAAATTTTTGGATGAATCCATGAACATTCACTTCCCCTGACAATGGCCCTGGTAGAAGTATGCGCTCTCCAAGTGCTTTCAAATTTGTTTCCACAAGCATGTCCCTAAATAAGTATACAGAATGTAGGGATCAAATTTAATTGACTACAATGAACAGAAAATCTCCAAGATTTGTTAAAGATTGAAATTTCCACTGCAAAGCTCAAATCCATGCTACACTTGTTGAAGAATAATTAGACCATGAAATATAATCTTTGATAAGCAGTAATAGAAATAAAGCCTAAGAGACATTTGCGGGATTATCCTCTTTATCCCGTTAAAAACAACTTCTGTTAGATTACTTTTTGCTGGTTTTATGTTTTGCTGGCTTGATATTTTTTTAACATTTCATCTGATTGCTTCATTCAATTCAACTCCAAGTAATCATTCCAAATTACATTCAAACAAGCCTGATCTATTACTCAATAGAAACCTTCATGTGACCCATGTCTTTTGACAGCAGGCCGTGTAGGGGGTGATCAATTAAAATTTGTAAAAAAAAGTGTGATCAATGAATAAGATACTTAGTAGTCTCCCACAAAATGTGATATAATCAGAATTTAAAAAAAAAAAAAAACAAAAAAAAACAAGCATGAATGCAGCCAGACCCAAACTTGGGACCGATTCAGTATAAAATTAGATTGTATATTGAATCTCCCATAAAAACTTATTTGGGGGAGAAATTTTGGATAAAAAATTTCTTTAAAGTTTTCTTTCTAGACATATTAAGGAGTAAATGCTGAAATTTTCAGCCTTCTAGCTCTGTTGGTATGCATGATACATACAGAGCCAGCCAGACCTGCTTAAAAACTGAAGAAACCTATGAGGACTGTTTTGGTTAACAGGTTTATAACTCGTCCATGACCCATTGCTTTACTGACAGATCATAGGAATATAATAACAGGCCCAACTGATGGTTGCTACTGATACTTCAAGTGTGACTGATATGACAGGAAGGGAGAAGGTAGAAAGGAAAGTCAAAAAAAAAAAAAGGATAGAAAGAGAGAGGGGGGGACAAAGTTAGATAGTTTAATAAGATGGTAGGAGGGGGAGAGGAAATGATGGCTGCTACTGATGTTATAAATGTGATAGACATGGCTCTTACTACAGAGAAACATCAATAAACCAAATTTTGGATTATAAAACCAGGATTTCAAGATCCCATAATTTTTTAAGATTGGATCAGTTGGTTATCCAAATAAAATACTTTCTGTCTATCTTGTTCAGATAATCAATCTGTACATAATTATATGATGACTTTTAGATGAAGCATTGTCAATGTTATTCAATTTATTAATTTCAGTGTATTCTTGAAGTGCAAGAGGGACGAACTTGCTCGGATAGTGTGATGGTTAGCATATCTGCCCAATACACAAAAGGTCCAGAGCTCAATTTCAGATAGGAGCTAAGAGTGAGGAAAACTCTTCACAAGGATATATTTTCCTGTTCACTCAGCAGCTAATTGAGTACACTGTAAGCTGTGTGATCAGAATGGAGGTATCCCTTTGGCGGACTTGCATCCTGCCAAGAGGATTGTCATTAAGTTCATTAAAAACTTCTAAGAAATCTTGGTCTCAACCATACTTGAAACTTGCAATGATCCCAGTCACCAGCCGTTTGGGGGTCAAACTTGAAGACAAAAAAATTATTCAAAATGACAGTCCTGGTTAGTCACTCAATACAGACAGTCATGTCACCAACATCTCTTGGTAGTGTGCCACGTTGGGGGTGATCAATTAAAAAATTAGAAAAAAAGGATAATCAATGAATAAGTTACTTCTCTTGTCTTTTGTTGGGCAGTGAAGAAAAAGCCTGAATTTTCAAAATACAAGTGTGAATGCTTTCAGACACAAACTGATTGATCAACTTAGCATAAATTTATATCACAATTTGAATCCCCCACTAAGAACTCACAGGGGGGAAATTTTTTTTTAAATTTAAAAAAAAAGCAAAAGAACCTTTTCTTTTCTAGACGTAAGGAGAAATGTTATAATTTTCAGCTCTCAAACTTCACCAATACAGCCCCTATGCATGATATATACATACATGGCAAGCTGGACCAACTTGAAGACAGAAAAAAAAAAAAAAAAAAAAAAACTATGTTGACAATTTTGGTTGATATCTTCTTAAGAATCATCATTGTTTGCAGCAATCCAACTGAACACTTCATTGGCCTAAATTCAATTCCATCCTCTGAGAAATTTGGCAAATTGTAGCTAATATGTTTTTAATTGCTTGTAGATGATATCCCATCTTACAGTAATATCTAAACCCAACATTTATGAATAAAATAAATTAAATTCAAAAAATGAAAAAAAAAATCAAAATGAAAAAAAAAAAAAAAAAAATGGATGAAATCATATTTCTCACTTCAATATTTGTGACTCCCTACTTGGAACATGTTGATAGTTTAGGCATTAGATACAAAATTTGGCAGGGCTTTTTCATTAGTCATCACTGATATCTATAACTTTAAAGTACAGAAGCCTGAAAAGGTTAAAAAAAAAATTTTAAAAAAAGAAGTTTGTGTTGTATTTTCTTTCTCTGTGGTAACTACAAAACTCAATTTGTGACGTTAGTTTCAAGTCAAATTTCAATAGCAATAGATTGAACATCTTGGAGAATCAAAACGTTTCAACCATTTTCATAAACAGTCCGTTTTATATATCTTCTTAGTTGAGTTCCAGATCAGTCAAGTCAGGTTTTTGCATCTTTGCCCTAATAAGTGGTTAATGCCATCAAAAAAAAAAAAAAAAAAAAAAAAAAAAAATGAATATTTTTTTCTTTTCTAATCTTCAGTACTTCAAAATTATGGACGTTAGCTTTTGGTGGAGATTTAAAAAAAAAGACATATTTGGAAAAATCAATCAAAACTTCTTAGAAATGTAGAACTAGTCAGATTTTTATATAAATTGTATTAATAGCTTCAAATATAATCAGATCAAAACTCAGTTTGTTTTTTTCGTTTACATGACACCTTCCTTCATAAATCTAGTTTAACGCAAGTATCTAATATTGGAAAATGATAGAAAAATTTGCTTTACTATACAATTTCATTGTGCTAAAGAAAAAGGCTGTTTTCAACTCATCTACCTAATGAACAGTGTCATTTTTTGTTTGTTCCTCTGGCTGTTACTTCTACTAAAGTGCACAGGTTCACTAAGCAGAGAGCACAAATACTTTGATCCTAGACACAAGTGCTGATTCAGACAAAAATAATCCCACTATTTTTTATGGGTACTATGCTAGTAATTATATAATTTCAGCAGGTGTAACAGCACTGGGAGAGAAAGGGCAACGTGGCACATAACTAAACTGCAAGATGTTGAAGAGATATTGTGAAAATATGTGAAGTAATACATAACAAAGCCATAGGAGTTCAAAGAGTAGGCAATGTAAAGTGATGACAATCCTGTGCAAGTATCGTCCTTGTAAATAGCCATAATCTTACAGGCTTAAAGTAATTACAGTTCACTGCTAACAAACAAGCAATATCAAGGGGATTAGTTTGTTACATATGAAATGTCATTTTCTTAACAGAAAGATGAAAGATGATACAAACAGCATAAAAGTGGTAGATATTCAATTAAAATACGACCCATTTTTCCCAACAATCCTTGAATGATGATGCAATCTCCATAAAACTTCTTTTGTTTAGTGGTCACACAATCAGTAAAAGCACAAATTATTGCTTCCCTATAATTGAACTTATTATCAAGGATATGAAGTTCAAAATGCTTGAAAAGATGATAATCTGCAAGAAAAATGACATGTGAATATGAAGGGTGCTGCAAGATTTCATATCTCAATTTTCTAAGCTGATACACAGTCAGGGATATTAAGAGCCTGGCATTGTCATGTAGCATTTCATTCAGCACACGACGGATCCGTTTTTTCCAACTCTTTAAACCTTTTCTTTTGCCTAGACATGACGTGACATGGTCGCCATTGAAGACCCGAAGTGTCCAGAAAGTACATGAACAATTAATCATAAGTCCTTCTCAACTGCTATTGATAATTTTTCATCATCAAGAACAGGCTCAAGAACATCCAATAATATTATTATTATTCCTATTTACATAGAATATGCTGAAAAATGCAATTGAATCAGTAATCTTCCAATTTAAGCATAATTATCTATGATGCAAAAAATGTCTGTATCTCATAAATGAATCACTGTATAGTTGGCACATGTACCAGAACTTATTCTAGATCTGAAAATGATTGAAATTATCTGGAAAAAAATACATTTTGAGATGGTGCCTAATGGTGTATTCATGTATATTTTCTCAGTCGTATCTCCCCAAATGTGACCATGAATGTCTTGAGACATGCAGACAGACACACAGACAAAGAGAGTGTAGGTGAGCCATGATGTGTTCATGTGTATTAACCTAATAGAAATGCAGACTGAACAAAGTCTTGCAAAACAATCAAGATTCTACCTGTCAATAATGACAAACATACAGAGAAAGTCAATATTTTTTCTTATTTCATCATGTAAAAAGAATAGAACGTAAGAGTTAAGGCCAACTTATCTTAGGCAAATCATATATATATATATATATATATATATATATATATATATATATATATATATATATATATAATTGTGGAATTAGTGATTTTGTGAAATCCAAGAAAATTTCAGAAATTTCATGAAATCTCTAGTTTCACAATCAGTGTAGTAATGGTTAACAAGCATGTGCTGCAAATCATTACTATTGTAATGAGCTTGGGTGCCCTACTACTGTGGCCTTTTGTCAAACTAAACTAGATTTAATGAATATTAAGTATATTCTGCCTCACTATTTACAGTGTATATTCTGTTCAGTATGACAAGACCACAGTGGTGGGACACCCAGTGAGGATTGAACTCATCACAATACTAAGGCTCAACATCATAAGACTGTCAACTGTTACATACACGGATTGGGAAACTAAGGACATCATGAAATTACTGAAATGTTCAGGAATTCCACAAAATCACTAGTTTCATGATCTCACTGTAACATATATGGCAATGTACTCTTGCTGAAAGTGAAATAAATACTCGCCCAAACGATCAATGCGTGACAGATCTTATCTTGATATCAATTAACCCAGCCCACTGAACTAACAAAACAATTTTTCATAAACTAGTTACAAAATCTCTACCCAATAAATTGAATATATTGTTAATTGAAAAAAAAAAAAAAAATCTCAAATTTGAACAAGAATTTGTCATCAGGAGCCCAGCATTGAAGTGGTTCCAAACCTTACTTGTTTGAAGAAAACATCGTATTTGAATTAACGATTCCCTATCTGATTACATAACTGTTCTGTTTGGGGTTCCCCAGGGCTCTGTTCTTGGTCATGTTCCATTTAATGTTTATATTAGATCTCTAAGTGATAGACCACGCAGGTTTCTCCACTAGTGGATATGCAGATGACAGAAATTCCAGACAGATCTTCATGCATATTTTTCAACATGTCATTATAAAAAAAAAAAAAAAAAAAAAAAAAAAAAAACAAACAAACAAACAGGTACCTCCCCTTATGGATCAGTTCACTTAATGGATGAATACCTTCTTTCTTAAGACCAATCTCAATAAAACAAAGATTACCCCACATGTTAAAAATGTTGAAACCATCAACAACATAATTCTCAATAACGGCAACTGCATACATTTGACCGGGTAAAAAAATCTTGGGGTCTATCAGAATAAATCTCTCAACTTGGAAATGCATGTTAATAATGTTGTCTCCCATTATTATAAATTAATTGGAGATATCCCTAGTAATATAAACTTCCTTTCCAACAATGAAACAGAGCAGCTGGTTCACTCTATTATTGCAAGTTGATTAGATTACTGTAATTCACTTTTCTTTGGTTTGAATGAATCGTTAATCAACAAATAAAGATTTCAAAATGCAACAGTTTGGTTAGTTTTGAAACATAGTAAATGTGAGTCTATTAGGACCAGCATTATCACTCTACATTAGCCCACGATAAAAGAACAAATAATATTCAAAATTTTAACAATATTCAAATGTCTGCATATGTGCCCCTATGAACACCATGCTCTGATTAACATCCGCAATTTAGATGATTTGACCTTAGAACTTGTCTTTATGACTCATGGGTGCAGGAGTTTCACCTATACAGCACACAGACTTTGGTATCAGTCATCCTATGACACCTGGAACATAAACATATTAGGAAAGTTTAAATCAAAAATGAAACTTTCTTGTTTCGAGATTTTCATAATTATATGAACTCAGTAAATAAATACACTTTGTAATTGTGGCTCCTGCCCGGTGTTACGTAAGTAACTTTATTGACTAGTTTATTCACCTCAAACTCTTCTTTAACAGATGTTACATTTTTTTTTCTACTGCAATGGTTTTCAAACATTTTTGTCCAGAGAGAACTTGAGTGTTGAGTTTCCAAAGAAAGGGCCCTTTTTTTTTTTATTGTTAATTATTATTATAATTAATTTTTTAAAATCATTATCATAAAATTTTTATCATTATGATTTTGAGTTATTTTCTTTTATTGTTATTATAACTCATTTTATTATTATTTATTTTTTCATCATCATCATCAATATATACTGATTTACTCAGACTAGTGTCCTCATCCTGATTGTAATAGATACGTTTTGGTCACTGTACCTTCCAGCCTTCTTTAGCTGTCTATCATAGTCAGTATTCTGATAATTTCAAGACAAACCCTTTATACAATCCAAAGGGTGTTAGACTGTTTTCATTCCACTGTCCATGCCAGAGGATATTTTGTATCACTTAATTCTTCCTAGTTGAGAATCCAAGTGTCCACCACCAGATTGTCCAACAAGACATGGCCTGGTGGATTAAAGCATTTGTTAAGCGTATCTACTTACCTGCCTGGCAGGCATGGAGTCACATTGAAGAGTGCAAAAAGTCATATACTCTGGTTCAGTGATAAAATGATGAATAATCAACATTGATAGTGTGCACACACACACATTCCTGCAAAATGGCTGAAGAAGGAGATTTGGCAATCCACCATGAAGAAACAAAGAATTACTCTGATTAATATGCCTACAAGCAATAAAAGACAGGGTATAATCCGAGAAATGTAAGCCGAACCAATAATGACTCAGTTTATAACAAGCTTAAGTTATATGAATGCACAAATTCTAATTATCTTCAGAGGAGGCCTATGCAATTCCCAAGTAAAAAATAAAAATTTGCAAGCCTGTCATATTTTAATCATAGAATTATCAGACACTGTCAACATAGGTTACTTCAATTTTCTGGTCTGGCTGGCTATATATGTATGTATGTATGTACATAGCATACATAAAGGCCACACCAATGGAGCTAGAGGAATGAAAATTTCAACAAAATTATGCCTAGAAAAAAAACAACTTTTTTTTCCCCAAAATATGTTTTAGTGAGAGGTTGAATTTACAATGTAAGTTTATGCTAAGTTGGTCGCTAGTTTGTGTCCAGCTATTTATTTATGCATGTTTTCTGAAAATTTAGGCTTTTTAGTGTCCAAAAAGCAAGAGAACTTCATCACTGATTCATTAATCTCCCCTTTCTCCTGATTTTGATTGATCACCCTCAACACAGCATGCCATCAAAAAGATGTAGTTCACGTGATGGTTTCTATTGAAAGACTAACCAGACCTGTTTTGAAGACATCAATGAAAAGCAAAATCTTTTTTATTTCGTATCATCATCACTTCTTTCATTTCACTTACTCAGTATCAACTACCAATCTGAAGAATATATCTTCCAAGTTCAAAACCTTCATGCCTTATGCAGCCAAAGTTAGGTCATGTAGAAACACAGATGAACAGATGTGCATCCACATTTTATAGACCACTAGTAGAAACCTGTTGCTTTGCTGAACAATATGCCTAGGGGTAGAAATCCGAAGCCCTGTTATCAGAAAAGAACTCATTGCCTGGAGCGACTATGTCCTGCACTTAATCAATTCTCTGCTCTCAGACAATCGAAAAAGAGTTCTATTCCAACAGATTTCACTATCTTGCTTTCTTCTCTTCTTGATAGCTGAGTTTCAGCCGTTCTCCTCTAGCGAATATCTGTCTCATTTACTACCCTTTCACAGACCCTAACCCTGTTTTTTCCCCCTTCATCCCCCCCCCATTCTCTTTGTGGTCTTTGTGCTGTGGTTCCATTCTCAGAACCTTTCCTCTACCCTTCACCTCTTTCAATATAAAATTTTCACTTTCAAGCATGATAGATAGAAATGTGCAGACACCTTTCTTATTATGATAGAGATTTAGATACAATATCTGATTATGAGGAGAGTATCTTAAGTTTTATTGGTTTGGCAATGATTAGTCATCTAACAAGCTTTGAATATTCTAGATTGTGAATGAATATTTTAATCAGATGGCATGGCTCTGAAGACCTTGATTGTGAGCATAAATAACACAGACTCCGCGACAGGAAGCTGGAAGAAAAAAATCAGGATTTAGACCAATTACTTTTGCAACCAAGAGATCATGTCAATTTTCAACTTTTTGTATCAACAAAAATACACATAAGAAATATCTTTTCACGGAGGAATATTATATTTACTAGTTCATGATCTGTCACCTTGATGACAGTTATCATAAAGGTGAAACAACGGGCTTGGATGATGGCTGCTACAGATACTTCAAGTAGGAAAGGAGTGGGAATAAAAGAAATTTAGGTAGTTTAATAAGAGGGTGGGAAGAGAGAGGGCTGATAGCTACCACTGATTCTATAAGTGTGACAGACACAGCTCTTATTACCGTAAAATGGGGCAATTGAGAACCACATTCACCTTATTTATTAGTATATTTACTGGTTAAAATGTTTAGAGTATGCCAATAATCTATATTAAGTTAAAATAACTTCAGTGCAAAATTCTTAAAATTTTATTAAATCAAATTGTTTTTTTAGCAAAATCCAAAACTAAACTAAGCTAAGCTTTCCCAAGATATATCCAATAAATTGTAAATCCTTGAATTTAAATCACAGTATATAGTTAGAGTAATAGTTTGGGCTACTAAAACTGCAGATGTGTTAAGAGGTACTTAATTACTGGCCATATTTTTAGGATGGGGCAAATGAGGACAACCTTACAATCTGATTATTAACTATTTTTTTTTTTTCCACAGGATGGTGAGGAATTATTTTTTTTTTAAATCTCTCTCCAAATGTGGTCAGCTATCCCGGATTTCTGGGGATGGCAGACCACATCTGAGGAGAAAAGGGCAAGCAGTATTCTCTTCAGGAAGAAAACAGAGAACTCTATTGAAAGCTGAGAATAATCAAAGCAGCAGTGTATATTAACATGTTGGCTGAGTGTATAAGTGAGACAAGTGTGGGTCTACTTGGTGTAGCTTCCACTGCTTAATAGGGACATGGCATGGAAATCTTGACCAAACAAAGAATGGAAAGAAAACACCCAAATCCTATGTTATAAGCATTGCTCACATGGGAGAGAAAAAATTCTGTTTACCACCATCACATTTGGATAGTGCACCTGAAGAAGGCCGTAGAATGGATAGGTCAAAATGTTATGTTAACAATACAAACAGACAAGAAGATGTTCAACCATGTAAAAAAGTCTTTGAATCTTAATAACTCTTCTCAAAACGATAGACAAAAAAATGTAGTCATCTTTTAGAATGTAATTGGCAAAAGACTTGTCCAATAGGAAGTTATTACAATAGGGTAATTAAGAACATATTTTTGAGTAGCTTACATATTTTCCTACCAACATTATGGAACATTCTATATGATACATCTTTCAAAAATTAATCAATTCGTAAGCCTGCTGAAAATGAAAAATTTTCAACATTAACTTGAATTTTGGTGAACCTTAAAACATGGCAAAAAAGCCTTAATTTGTCCTCAATTACATTATTCTACAGTATATATATATATATATATATACACTAGTAAAATACCCATTGCTTTACTAATGGTGTACTTGAGGGTGGAAATCTAAAGCTCTATGGAATCAGAAAAAAACTGAAGGGTGATGGAAGGGTAAGGGATAACAAAGCCATATCTGATAGAATGAAATTATCCTTATTTTCACATTTCATTCTACGGACTTGGAGCATTGTCTCCATTTAGGTATACAAAGAAGTAGTAGTAACACGCATAAACTCAGCCACTCTCCTTTAGCAAATATCTTTATCTTTCAACTCCTAACCTTTTGCATTCCACTTCTCTCTCTCTCTCTTCACTCACCTAGTTTAATTCCACTTCTTTTTACGTTCTCTACTTTTTTTCGACGTACTAGCCGCCTAAATCAGATCAGACAAGCAGCCAATGAATACACACACAGAGAACACGGTTAGCCAATTTTGTGTTCATGTGTTCACATTGCCCCTCTCCTTTTTTTTCGGCATGACACGTCACAAATTATAATATAGATACATAGGTAAATGATTTAGTCAATCTACCTATTCATTTTTTTTGATTTATTCAATATAAGGATTCAATCTAAAGTTGAAACATTGAAATATGATGATTAAAACCACATTAGATATAAATAACTCATCTTATAGAGTCAAAACTGATGGCTGTTTATAATTTCAGATATATTTTCTTTGAATTTGCATCGTATTAATTCATCAAATTGAAAAATCAAATTTTTCCGAAGAATGAGTTCAGTTAAAAATAATATGAATAAATAGAAGATTATTTTACCATCACCAGTCATCCAATTAAAATGTACCCTTAAATGGTTCTTGTTGAAATTTTAACAATTACATGTTTATTTAATCAACCTAGTAGTTGAGAGAGAGAGAGACAGAGAAAACATCATATTTCCAAATAAATCTGATTGAATATAATTCAAAACATTTGACACAAGTATACCAGGATAAAAAAAAAAATCATTATATTTGAATTTGAAGGATAAGTTTTCAAGTTAATTAAATGTACATTAAATTGTTAGCTGCTTTTTTTGTTAAAAAAAGGTTAATCCTTACCAACAAAAATTGATTTAATTTAATACTTTTGTTTTGTAACTAAGATTATAATACTCTCTTTCAAAGTTTAGAAAAAAAACAAAAAAATAAAGATTTTGCCAGCTAAATAGCCTTTTTATTTCTTTTCAAACTAGTATGAGTCACATATTATAGCTTCCTCAGGCCACTAAAATTTATTTTTAATTAGTTTGGTAGCTCTCACATATGGTGGATAAGCATTCAATATTTTCCCTTTAATTTTCAATTAATTGCTTTTATTTTTCACAAAGAATGAAGAAAGAGACCATGTAATGTAATGTGTGTTGTATTAACTGACCAAAGCTAAATTTTTCTCTCTTCCTAAACGTATGCCCGCTGAAGAAAAAAGTCATAACTTTAGATTCTGGCTTATAAGAAATGTTATAGGAAAATATTCAATAAAAATAAGAAATATTTCAATAAAGTAAATGTTCATGAATTTATTATCAAATTAGAAAAAAAAAATTAAAATATTTCTTATTTCTTTACTATAAATCAAATAAATAAAAATATTACTTATTTGAATATAGAAAAAAATACATGACTTTTTTCTTAGCCTACGTAATGTCTTTTTCTTATCATGTACTTTTTCTACAGTCAACCCCATGCCTGCTCTAAATGCATTGTTGCTAACCTCTGCCAACGAAGTTAGTAGTATAGGTTTTCATTCACAGTAGTGTTTGTCTACACAATATCTCCAAAAGTTCTCCAAGATATTTTGTGGAGCAGTGGACCATGTGCTAAGGTAAGGAGGTGGAAGAATTGATTGAACTCTGAGGTGGATCCAGGAATTATTTTACAGTTACCTCCCCTGCATTGTAGCTATATGTGGACTGATTTTCATTCAGTTTTTTTTTAATTACAATAGCATTGGCAGAGGTGTGCGTTTTCTATTTCTGATCAATTCATTATTTTTTATTTAATGTTTCCCTAGACTTCTGATGCCAATTTCATACCTGACTCAGCTAAATTAAAATCAGGCAAAATGACAAAATTTCAGCTTTTTGCTACTCAGGAATATCTTCCCCTTGTATAAAAAAATGGAAGGTTTGATGAAGTCAGAGGATGTAAAATGTACTTCATCCTCTCATTCAATTCATTCTTAAAACTGGTGTATAATTCATCAAGGGTGAATAAAATGGGATGGGGAGATGTCTTAACTTTTTTGGATATTTACATTTTTTTTCTAAAACTCTAAAAAGTATGTGAACTCTTAAAAATTTGAGTAATTTGTGTTTTTTTCACTACTAGTTTCATTTACATATTTTAGAATGTTTCATTTAAGTTTTTGAACAAACACTTAAGACTTAATTTACGTATTTATGTTTCTTTTCTCATGATGAAAAAATAATTCTGCGTAAAATGATACACGAAATTTTAAAAAAACGACAACATTTTGTCGAGAGAAGATGAAATTTTTATACAGACTTGTGAGGGTGAAGACATCGAAATAGGTTAAGAAGCACTGCATTATGCAACAAATGTGTGTCTGTCGCAATACTTCATACTTCATTCATTACCAAATAGTATTTTTTTAGCTTTTACGTTTAATAATTACAGATATTTATATTTTTGAGCAATCTAATTTTTACAAAACAACTAAGCTGGTTTATGCAAAGATTTTCTGTAATATTTGCCACATTATAGACGATTATTTATTAGCATATTCGACATAGGTCATCAATTTCTCCAGTCAGTTTTCTTGATAGTCAGTAAAGCATTTACAGCATTTATAATGCAAATCATACAAACTTTGATTTTACATGACAACCTAAGGAAAAAAAATCATCAATTTCATTGAAAATGAAATTATACAAAATATTACCGAAAGTTAAGACATCACACTCGAGAATTACAGTCCTATAATCATAACAGGAAAAAGACATTTTTGTTTTATTTCAGATTAAAATTCAATTCATTCCTTCACAATGTTAACCGAAAGTCTGAAAACGTACTCCCTAAATAATGAACTTTCAAATTCAGAAGCGAGCAGACTTATTTTTAACTTTTACGATATTGTAAAACCTGTCCCATAATAGTTGTTACATTCGCATGGAAAAAACAACACTACCGTGTAACAAATATTATAGGATAGAGGTAATAAAATTTAACAGAATTTTCCTTTCATTTTTGGATCGTATGAACCGACACTTTTCACTTCACCTCTAAAAGTACTTTTCGAGATAGAAAAGAAGTACAGAACACACGTCCAAGTAAATTTTAAACAAAGCAAATTTGTAATACGAAGCACTGTAAAAAAAAAATCCAATGAACAAGGGAAACAGCCCAACATAACAGAGTAACGCAAGTTGAACACGGATGATTTTTCAAAATGAGAAAAAAAAAAGATGGATATCAAAAAATGATAGAGTGACTATGACTTCCTTCAAAATGAGAAGTGATTTAACTGACTAAACGGGATATCAAATTTCTCTGCTATATATCATGATATCTGACATAACCCTTTCAATGGATCAACCCCATGTTATCTCACAGTCAGTCAATAACTGTTCACAGCATTAAAACAAATTTTCTACATTTCATTCTCCTCCCCTGATCCCAGAAGAGGGGAAAAGTGCCCCTATCAATTCTCTAAGGGTAAAAAAATCCTTCAACTTGTAAATCTAAACACTTGAAGTCTTTTTTTTTTATTCTAGTTTGACTCTAGGAGCAGAGAATTTTTTCCTCGTTCTTTTCACTACGTTTAATACCCAAGTGATTCAACATGAAAGGCTTAGTCAGTGCCCCCAAACATTTCAACAAGTGATTTATATCTCGATATTGGGAAAACATAACTACATCTATGACATTGAGACTGACTCATGCCGCTTGATCATAAAATTACGGAATCGAAAACAGGAGAAAGTCATTTCGATTACATCACTTTAACTTACAAATGTTAACTTGTTCAAAATCGTAAAAGTGGACACTAAACAACGTAAATTGTAATAAACCATCTATTAAAAATATATTATTATTATTATCACCATCTTTAGTTGCCGTAAAAATCTCTCTGAATTGAAGCAATAAAAAAAATCTTCTAATGGTTGATAGTCACCATAGACGATAAAATTGTCATATTGGGAGAAATAAGTGCTAAATTATATTCCGATTATTCAATAACTGTTCCCGACAAATTGAATATACCGTTCTGAGGATACTCCACAGAAACGAGGAAAAAAATACATCAATTTGATGAGTCACATACTTTAACTTACTGGCAATGAAAGAAAACTGAAGCAAATAGAGGCGTGTATTTTAGCAAGAAAATAAGGCAGAAATAGTACTTTATATGGTGACATTTAAAGTGTCGGTGTTAATGGAATTATTTAAATCCAAAATCGTCAAATATTGCATCAATGTAAAGAACGAATTGAACAGAAATTGAAAAATGCAGTACTAGTCAAACAAGGTAAATAACCAAGAGACAGCAACATGACATTTCTTGGCGTGGTCCCACTCCTAGACAGGAAGGCATGATCGGTCTATCTTTACCCTGATACCTACAGACAGATGCTTAGAGCAGAAAAAATGTTTCAAGAAGTCTTCAGCCAGCACATAAGAAATTCAAAGTAAAACAATTCTCTATACATATATATATATTACTCTTTCTTTCTGATCAGTGAATATTTGTCAGATTATTATCCATGCAACCTATGATGTACCGAAAAGCCAACATATCGATCAAAATCTCAACGCAATGATAAATAAATTATCCACTGCACTCGGCAATAAAAGTAATTACACATCATTTCATAATGTTGAAGCGAAACTTGGATAATTTTATTCACGTTAACAGTGTGTAGCAAGAGCAACTAACGAATAAAATGCCAGATTTTTTATTTCAGAATTTACACTTTGACTTGAAGAGGCAAAATGTGAAAAACATTAAAATAAAACATTGAAAAATGAAGAAATGATAATTTTATGAACATGAGAGTACATAGAAATTGATAACCAAGAATTGAAAATCGATTATAAAACAGAGAAAACGTGATTATATCAATCATTTATTGATCAACCACAGAAAAACCACATCGTATTGACTATAAAACTGGTTGCTGCATATTTTAGAAATTCTTTCCTCACCAACCGCCAGATTTTTAGAATCATTAAACCTTTAAAAAGCTGTGAGATACAAAATTATTGGCCAACAATAATCATTTTGTAAGAAAATCACACACAAAAAAGACCGGCATGAAAGGGGGGGGGCTAAAGTACTAAGTACGTCTATTGTAATGCATTGCTTGCATAAAAGGCATTTTTCTCTAGATTCCGATTGAATAACAAGTGAAGTTAGTAGAATTGCTAAACCAGTAAAGAACCACTAATAAACAAGTACAACTACTACCAACACCTACACTTGAGTTTTTGGTAGTCAGTAATTTGTAGCTTTCTCTACTAGTCAACATCAAATGTATTACTATATCTGCATTGTCTGTTACTGTCTGTTATATTATTACTCACTTCCAAGGTGGAAAATGCATTATGAAACATGAACTGTTGCATTAGCTAACAAAATTGAATTGGTAATTATGCTAGTAAAAGAAAAAAAAATGAGGGAAAAAAATGTAAAAAATAAAGATGCAATGGCAATTAATTTGGCTCACATGTATAATCATGGTATTTTTTCTTCTTCTTGCATCTGCAAAAATGGATGTACAATTAAATGCAAAGCTATTTAAAGTTATGATAATGCACAATATTAAAAAGCAACAAAAACTTTTGGACCTTGAATTTAAAAATGAACCAAATAACTACTTGTAATTATCAGTTTTTAAAGTAACTTTTCTGATTTCAAATCATTTGAAAGTTTTAGAAGTTTGGGATTTGTTTGTTTTTTGTAGTTATTTTTTTTATTCAATTTTCCTTATTTATTACTCTAACAAAGTAATATACATAGAATAAAACATTAAATCGAATTTCGAAGAAATTACACAAGTTCCAAAATAAATACGTAAGTCGAAACACAAATGTTTGTTTATGGTGGTCCCTGGTTGGTTGCATAATTGTACTAAGTGTAAAAGACACGAACTGTTTTTCACTCAAAAAACTCATCTTCTCTTGTTTTTACGACTGGAATGGAAAGATTTTTTCATGTGTTTTGACAATTGTGACAACCAAGAAAATAAACTCAAATGGAAATTAAATTCCAATTAATAATTTCTGCTGACCGTGACTATCTTCATAATTTTGGGACCTAAAAAATACACGGTGTGTTTGTGTAGAATAAAGAGGCTTTGTTTACATTTGCATAATTCCTTAAACACTAAACAATAGCATCTTTTCGAGAAAGATTTGCTTTGTTCTCAAAAAAGTTTTTAAAAATCAGATTATTTCCAGGGGGGTGTAAAAATATGAAACATTTTTAAAAATTCGATGCTGAAATTTCAGAAATTATATAAATTTTGATCTTGAAGTCGACTTCAATTTCCAAGAAAACTTCTATAATAACAAAAGACTGCCAGTTGTTGGTAAAATAGCTGACACAATAACCTAAACAAAACCACGTTATTAATAATATTTTAAAGAAGGGATTTATTTCGAATAATAAACAATATTTAGCAAATTGATAATAGTAATACTTAATACATGTATTTAAGGTAGAAAAAGGTGTACAAGCAGACAATAATACACATCATAACCTTAAAAACCTTCTGCATTTTGTGATGTTGTAATAATAGTAATGAATATCATAATTCTTTTTACAGTTATTTACATCTGACGAAAGCACTACGAATTCTGTTTATGTAATTCTATAATCGTACAACTGTTGGTTTGTTGTTTTTTTTAAGAAATTGTATTTTTCCTATAAAAATTTTAATCAGAAAGTCTGATTTATTTGCGATGAACTGACCTCTGAATTTCTCTTTTTAAATGGCTTTACCTCGAATAATTCACTTCGTCGTCGAGATTGTTTTTCTTCTTGTCTCGTCAAGCGAGTTCAGTTCAACTCAGAAAACAACCAGAAAACTGACACAAAACAAACTCTATTCCCAATACTCCATTAATTTTGACTACTTACTTTCGACTTGATCTTTTAAGAGAGTTGAAAGTTACCAAAAACTACTAAAAAGATTAAAGATGAAGGTAAAAAGTAGTCGAAATCATCAAGATAATGCCTGGGTTAGAAGAATACTTCATCTAATTTTAATAAACAACAAACTATATTCGTTCGATAAAAGGTTTATTATGATTATACTGTTTGGCAAAACTGTATTTTTGCAGTAAGAATGTAATTTCTGAGTTAGTTTGATGTTAATTTAAATAACAATCAGAAAAACAAACTGAAAGTAAGTAAAAAATGAATTAATTAACATAACGAACCGGCAAAGTTTTAAATTAATGGTTCTTCTCGGAATATTTACTTATTTTCGAGGATTTTTCTTCATAAACCGTGAATCTTTACGTTTATTTCCTAAATCCTAAAACTGACCACTAAGTGGGTGAGGAAAACAAAACAGTTGCCATAAATTCACCATTTCAACATTTTGGACTTTTAGTATACAAACAACGGAATTATGAGCAAAAATGCATTCAATTTTTATTACTTTTGACTAGTGTTTACCTTCATCTTAATTTTTAGCTGTTTTTTATCACAACTTTGACTCGGGTCGTCATTCTAAAACGACTATAAAAAAAAATCATGAGTCAAAAATTAATTAAAATATTGCGTTACAATACTTCATCCAACAATAATTAATAAAAATAAAGCATCATATTATTCTTAACACTGCTCTATATTCCAGATTTAAACACGAGATTCTATCCTAAACGTATTTTTTCCCTGTACTTAATTGTAATGTTTTTTTTTATTGTTGACGAAATCGTCATTATTCGTCTGGTCTCTACAATTTTGCCGGAACAGATTTCTTCCCCAAAGCAATCTGTTCTTCTTCCTTGCATTTTTTTTTATTTCACAGCAACGAAAACGAAAGCATCACGACAACAAGCAAATAATCTAATGAAAAAAATACCTGAATATTAATTGCAGCTCATCCAAATCGGCCATGGATAATATCCTAGTTGGTTTGAATAAAAACTAAAAAAATCAAACGTGTTTTAAGAGTGACCAGACAGCCGCGTCCTTCCGTTTGTTTAAAATTATAGACTTTTATCGGCAAGAAGGGGGCGGCAGGTAAGGGAGATAACTGCTACCTTCAGCTTCCTTTGCTGCAATGACAATTTTCAAATCCTCATTGGCATAAAAGGAGTTTGCAGCCTCGACATTTTTAGACTGCGTACGCTATTTGGCTATTTAGCTTTGTCTGGCTCAAGGCCATAACTATGGAGTACCCGATGAGGATCTAACTCACAAAACAGTGCATTCAAAAATTTACTTGTGTATTCTGCTGCAGTGACAATTTTCAAATGCTCATTTAAATAAAAAGACTACAACCTTTCTCAGCATTTTAAGACAGAGTACTTTTTATGGCAATTTACTAAGGTTAGCTCAGTTTGGCACAAGGTCATAGGAATGAGGTACCCAGTCAGGATCTAACTCACTAAACAGTACATTCAAAAATGTATTTGTGTATTCTGCTGCAGTATTTCAAATGCTCATTCAAATAGAAAGACTACAGCCTTTCTCAGCATTTTTAGACTGAGTACTTTCTATGGCGATTTACAAAGGTTAGCTCAGTTTGGCACAAGGTCATAGGAATGAGGTACCCAGTCAGTATTGAACACACTAAACAATGAGTTCAAAAATTTATATGTATCATAATCTAAAAGTGATTATCAGTATTCTTCTCTATTCCTATACAGTGACATTTTTCAAATCCTCATTGACACAAAGTACCATAGCCTTTCTCAACATTTTCAAACTTGAAGAACCCTTAAAATAACTATAATATTTCCAGGATTCCAGTATGAAAATATCATATGCATAATAAGAACACATTTGTGAGTTGAAAAATATGTATATAACATAATCAAAAAGTAATTATCAGTATTTTACATAATACACACATAAAACATTTATTTATTGTGAAAAAAATATATAGGTTATATATACAAACACACATCATAACAAATATAGTCTACACAATGAAAACTTTAAACATTTGCAAGGTTGTAATATATATAATTCTCCTTAAAAGCATCTACATTTGGTGAAAGAACTATATACTCTGATATACTATTCAATAGACCTGCAACTCCATTGCCAAAAAGGAATTTTCAGATACTGAATCTACTTTTTATTTACTTCTGCAGTGTGTTCATAACTTCTAGTAAAAACATATCAGGATCGGCTGATTCTAAACTACGCATAATTCTAAACATTTCTATTAGGTCACATTGCTATTACATGACATAAAAGGGGTTCAGCATTTCTTGACCTTGTTAGATTGGTGGAACTCATGAAATAATTGCCATATCAAAAAGAGCCCTTGCATAAAAGTATTAAATACATAATCAATGTCACATCAGAGTATTAAAAAATGGACTTATATAATATTCTAAACATAATTATCAGTACTCTACACTGTACAAGAAGATAGTTTTCTGCATATGTGTTCATTTTGGTGAACATTCTAAGATACACTATCTTTTCTTTCCCTTCTCACGCAAAGGACATTTGATATGAAAAAAATACAAAAATGGAAGTCAGCTTCCTTGAGAAAATTTTCATAAGTTTAGCTAATGTTTCATATAATGAATGTTTATCATGAATTTTATACGCTTAAACAAAAAATGAACAAATACACGGAAGGCAGACATGATAAAGTCATCAAATAATTGGGTTGATACAAAGAAAAACCTAGTTTTTTAAAGATTAAGTCTTGATTAATGAAAATGAAGTTCAGAAATTTATTAGCAATTTACACGTCATGCATGTATAACGTTTTTGTGAGACCCCAGCGGGTTTAAAATATATGGATTATACTCACCATATACAAAATTTAATTCAAAAAGCATGTTCCATAAATCATTTGACAAAGAGGTTAATATAATAAGTATATACTTTTATTGAAACACATATAACAATAAAAGATAGTTTGTCTTTTGTTTGGCAATGCAACTATGTTTCTGTTCAAAAAGAGTCTATGGTGAATGAAGTTTTATGAATCGTTATCGCTTAAAATGAATGCGCATAATAGTGAGTTTATGTACGTTGTAGTAGTTGCATCATTTATGTAGGAAAAAGTCAGTAAGGTGTGAAATAGGGGAAAGGAAAGTACTCAGTGTTCATACATGTATGTATGTATGTATATGTGAAATGAAAATATATCCTCAGCAAAATTGTAGCTGATTACATACAATTTGAGCTGTTCTAACTCAATGATGCCTAATGAAGAGAAAACCGAGGGAATAGGTTTGAAACTGGTTTGAACTGAAAACTTGGGGGGGGTCTGAAAGTTACATCAGATCCCTTATATAATTCTCGGGGGATGCTCCATCAAGGCCCAATTCAACTGCTGTCAGGCTAGCTTGTGATTGGTCATCAATTTATGAATTTTTTTCATTTATTTCAATTTTTGAATATTTTTCCGTTAAAATTTCCAAAGGAAATCTGTGGAGCTCATTTTTGCACAGTTTACTGAGTTTGGGTCTAGACACCCCTAGCAATCTTTCAGAGATCCTTAGGTTCTGTACAATCCTGGTAAATAAAGACTGAAGTGGTACATATTCAAGAGCTGCTAAAATTTAGTCTCTGTAAATAAAATAAGTGCTAATTTCAGAAATTTACAAATAGTATTTAAGGTGAAGATTTTTTTTATAAAATTACTATAAATGTTTTTTATAAAACTCAAAAACAGGAGCTGACTTTATTTTTCTATCGTAACAACAACAATCCTTGCCAAAATTAGGGGAGTGAGTCAATATATAAAATTCACATTCCCTTACCTTGATTTGAACTCATGACCAACTGTCGTCAGGAGGCTACCTCACTGCTGAATTGACAAGTCTTGGATATCAATGAAAATTTAACATACAGATACACTTGGTCTTATCTCATTCTGATAAGTAAATACATTTATACAACATATATATTTTTATAATTTTTTATTTATCATTTATACAATGGAAATTTTATGGTAATCATATTCAGTCGGAATGGAAGTAGAAGTTAAGTTTGACATTGTTTATATTGTCTTTATTTAATCTTCAGCTATAGAGGTTAATTTATAGTGCCATTTTAACAGTAATTTCATGTAGTAACTTGCCAGCACAGTCAAAAACTGAAGAACCATTGCATCAAAATAGAAATTCAAGTAAAAAATTCCGTCAAAGAATAAATAGGGTCAGAATAAATTCTATTTATGACATCACAGGCGTTTTCCCCTGGAAAACATCTAAAATAGAGTTTTTTAAAAATCATTTAAAATACCCATATTCTTGCAAATCAAGATGTTATTAATAAACCCGTCAAAATAAGGCCTCAAAAAGGTCAAATGGGCTTTTTTTCCAAAAATCAAAAAAATCATTTTTAAAAGGTGTCTAGTGGAGTACTGATACCAAGTTTCAAATCTGTAGACAAAAGAGTAATGCCAGGAGCACTGGAACGCATCAATAACACACATACACACATACACTTTCAATACTCTTAAAATATTACTAAGAATATTGGTCATATTTTATGTTGTATCACATTTTGTTAATTGTTTTCATTCCTTGATGTTTTTTTATTTATCATACTGACGTATAATTATTTATAATAAAAACATAAATTATAAACAAACCAACTGAACCCAGACTATTAGTCACTTCCAATTCTATTATGTTGTTATACAGTTTATCAGAACCTTGTTTAAAACAGGTAAGTCCTGTGATTTGCACTATATTTCGCAACCCTTCACAACATTTTTCTTCTTTCCTTTCACATATGTCATTGAAAGATTGTATAAATTCGAAATTCAAAAGGTTGTTTGCGTTGTTTGTTTTGGGGGGGTTTTTTTGTTTTTTTTGTCCATTTGAGTCAAGATACTCCTAATTGTAATCAACCCACAAATTTCCAACCGCGTCTACCCAAGAAATTAGACCAATTCTCAAATATGATTTCGAATTAAAACATAAGAAGTTGATGATGTCAGCAATATTTGGAGTGAATACAGAACAGACTGTTCGGCATTGGTTCAATAGCTTTAGATCTGGAGATATCAATACCAATGATAAACCAAGGGAGGCCCCAAACTTGTTCCTAATGATGAAAGATCATCAACTGCAGTGGCCAACAACCAACTAACAATGGTTTGAGTACAACAGCAACCATATTTCAAGGCAACAAGAAAGATTAAAAAGTTGGGAAAATGACTCCTGAATTATCTGAATGAAATGCTCTGTGACAGCGTCAGACCTCACACATCAAGCCTCTTTCTGGTAATAATAAATCAATCTCTGGTTACTAATAAGTGTGGGAATCGGAGTGGCAAAAAGATTACTGGTATGAAAAAGATATTAGCTAGCTATGGTCAAAATCTAGCAGAAGCTATTTGCATTCATTCTGCTCCATTACCCTTGGGAAAGGCATTTGCCTCTTCTAACATCAGCTATAAGTAAAATAACAGGTCAGACTGGGATCTCTAGCCTTGGTTGGCAACCAGTCTACAAGGAAGACAATTCAAAACCAGGAATGGAATCTACTCAATCTATGGGTGAAAATAGCAGAAGAGAAATGTTGGATAGATCTTGCAATCCCTGGCAACCATACCATTTGTAAATGAAGCTCTTGATTGCACCTTCATGTTGAAAGCAGCCCATTTTGAGGAAATAAGCACAGGAAATTGAGTAAGGAAATTTTTATAGATTATTCGACCAGACCATATAGTCGTAGACAGAAAGAGATTTGTTTAAAATTGAATCAAATCTCCAAGAGACTCCACTAGGATGTTCCTTTTGGGCCATCTTGCCGGTCCAAGACCAGGGTAAAGGAAGTGGGTTTGATGTAGGCTAGCAACTTCACACCAAACCTGGTTGCTTTTGCATCAGCAGCATCACTCTACCAATCACCTCAGCAAGAGCTTGGTCTGGAAAATTCTCCTCCAGAAGGGCTCATGACACATGCTAGTCTAACTCTACAGAAAATCAGTAAACCAAACAACCTTCTGATGACAAAGGCAAAAACCAGGATAGGGAGATAGAACATCAGAACCCTGTTCGAGAGCTGGCAAAATGATTAGGTGGGGGCTAAAGCTGATCTGAAGAAGATCAGTCAAGAGTGAGGCAAAGACAGCATGACATGGGCCCAGCTGAGGGGAGTTGCCCAGAAATGAATCTGCAGGCGTGGTGTGGTGTGGTGTGATGTGATGTGGTTGTAGCCAGGGTTGCCAATTTAGGTGTGATTTTTCAATTTTTCAATTCCGGAAGTCACTCTTGAATACAAAAGAAATTTATCAAAATACATCTCAGTTGGTAACAATTTAAAATCATCTAAATATTATCAACACTGGACTTTCAAATAGAAGAAAAATCTAAATTAGCAACCTTGATTGCAGCCCAATGCTCCACAAGGAGACTACAGGGATAAACACACTCACTCTAAGAGATAGGAGAAAAATTTTACATCATGAAGCATGTTATAAGAACTATTTCTGTCACCTTTAAATAATGATATCCAATCAGCTGCTAGATGTAAACAGTGAGAAAATAAACAAAATCAGTTGCATTACATTTAAAAATTAAAATGTAATAAGAGATTTATATCTCTCATAACAAGAGATTTGAATTATCTCTTGTCACAAGAAAAAAAGTATTATTGGATGAAATAATGCTTCAACCTGACATGGAGAGACCACAAGACAGCACAATACATTCGGGAGAAAATAGAAGTCAGGGACATCAGAGAATCCATTAAAAATCTCAAATGGCAATGGGCTGGCCATGTTACAAGAATGGCAGACAATCGATGAACATCACAATTCACAACATGGATCCCCAGAGATCACATACGCAACCAAGACTGGCTGAGTATTAGATGGAGAGATAAGCTAGACAAATTCAGAAAGTACTGGCTCCGTGACGCCCATGATAGAGAAGCATGGCAAATCCTAGGGAAGGTCTTTGTCCAACGATGGACATTAGGATCTGACAATGATGATGATGACGATGCTGAATGATAAATATTAGGTTGCTGCACATGAAATGTTCTTTTTTTTTATCATAGAGATTAATACTAACAGTACTAACAGTTTGAGGTTCCTGAGCCTTTAACAGCCATGGTGTCAACCCAAGAAATTAGACGAATTAGAAACCGTCAACCAAAACTGTCATCATAGGTTTCTTCAGTTTTTGAGTGGATCTGGCTGGCTACATATGTATGTGTTGCATATAGAGGCCATACCAACGGAACAAGGCTGAAAATTTGAACATTTTGTCTATGCTTGATTTTTTTTCAAAATCACTCAGAAAATATATTTTTAGTGGGGTAGGGGGTCAATTTACGACGTGAGTTTATGCTAAATTGATCCCTTAGTATGTGTCTGGCAGCATTCATGCTAGTTTCTTGAAAATTTGGATTTTTAGTGATCCAACAAAAGGCAGAAATAACTTATTTATTGATCACCCCTTTCATCAATTTTTAAATTGATCTTCCAAACATGGCATGCGGCCAAAAGACATCTGTTATGTGATGGTTTCTATTGAGTGACTAACCAGACCAATCTTTAAGTACGATTTCAAATTAAGATGTTATGCTGCTCAAGCTGCTGATAATGTCAACAAAGATTTGGCTTGAACACTATATAAAATGTTGTTTTTTTACAACAGAGACAATGATATTAAAAGTAAAAGATTTAATAACTTGCCATCACAGTCAATGATTTAACAATCATTGTGTCAAATTGGGAATTATGTAAGAAATTCTATCGAAGAATGAATATGGTTAGAATAAATTCTATTTATGACATCACTGCTGTTTCCACTGGAAAACATCTAAAATAGTTTGAAAAAAATCAAGATTCAAGAGAATTAGATGATATTAACAAAACCCATCAAAATAAAGCATAAAAAGGTCAAAAAAGCGTTTTTTTCCCAAAATAAAAAACAAAAAAACATTTTTAGAATGGGTCTGCTGCCAATTTTCAAGTCAGTAGACAAAACAGTATGGTCAGGTGTTCTAGAACATACCTACATACAAAAAAAAATAGAACACTTCACCACCTTTGGAGTCTACAGTTGTTAAATATAGTTATATTTTTTGCAGATTCAATGTAAAAAGATGTATAAAATGTTATTATTTGGGCGTTTTGAGCCCTAAACAGCAATTGTGTTTATTAAAGAAATTTAACTAATTTCAAATTACTGTTTCAAATTAGAACATAATGCTACTGATAATGTTAGCAAAGCATTTGGAGTGATCCCTACCATAGTGCAAACTGTTCGACATTGGTCCAATTGGTTTTGGAGTGAAAATTTCAATAAACTTCAAGATGAGAGGCCAAAACTTGTTCTTAATGAAGAAATATGAATAGCAGTGGCCAAGAACACACAATGGTTCGAGCACTTTTCAAAGACTTTAGGTCTTCAACAGTGACCATATCATGTCATCTCAGAGCAATAGGGAAGATAAAAGCATTGGATAATCAAATTCCACCTCAACTGAAGGAAACGCTTCATGACAGCGCAAGACCCAGGACCTCTCAGCTGACTGTGTCTGGGCTTAAAGAATTCAGATATGGAGGTTTGCAGCATTCTCTATTTTCAACAGACTTTTCTCCCCACAGATCATCTTTTCAAGCATTCTGAAGTTAATATCTGTTATAAAAGCTTCAATAATAGTGAAGCATTAATTTGTACTTTTACAGAATTCATGACCACTTAACCAAAAGAATTCTTAGAGATGGCATATTATCATAAGAGAATCATTAGAGAATCGATATTGCTTCGAATGGGTGATATTTATATGAAATATTTACCGTTTATAATGATTAAAAGAAAAATATATATTTGTAAAGAGCATGGTAGAAAAAATCCAAGAAGGGGCTTCTTCTCACAAAGAGTTGTCGAAGTTTAGGACAAATTAATGGATCAAATCCCAGAAATAATGGGCGCTAAATCAGTGTATGGCTTTAAAAATGAGTATGATAATTATAAAACTAACAAAAAAAAGCCACAAATAAAACTTTTTGAGGAAAAGAAAAAAAACAAACCCCCATACAAAAAAGTGAAATACAAGCACAAATATATATAAACATTTTACTTGCTATATATCTTCTTTCTTTTTCGTTTATTTCATTCTTTATTTTTCTATTAAAAAATGATATTTCGTATTCAACTAATTTATATGCATGAAAGGTCTTCTAGTGGAACAAAATCTTGAAATTCTTGCGATTAGTGTTTTAGAATAACAATCAAAGACATCATGCTTCAAGACAATGTTGTGACATGATTTAAAATCCTTGTAACAATACTTCTTTCAAATTTGGATTATTTTCTAATGTTTCATCCTCTGAATAGAGTCAGATAAAAAAAGCTTTTTGTAGAACAATCTTATTTAGTGTCATAATATATGTATATTGTAAATATATATGAGTATATGTAGTTATTTCTGTTTGATATGTGTACACTAATCATAGGAATTTTAAAATTATGTTAAACCCTGAAACTGGTCCATTGTGAAACAGCTGAAGATCCACACAAAGATATCTAACATACAACATTAGAATAAAAATTTAGATAACAGTGATAAAATTCAGTATTCAGTGTTCAACACAAAATATCTGAACATAGTACTTTAAAAGCAATCAGAAAGTAACTGACATGGTAGGATGATTTGGAGGACTTTTTTGATAAAATTTATGAAATCTCTAAGATTCTTTTTTAGCCAAACATGCAAAGTTTATGACTATATATATACATGGAGAGAGAGAGAAGGAGGGAAAGAGAGAGAGACATCATTGGAAAGTTTCAGTCATGCTCGAGTGAGAGCCTTCTGTGATAATATATCTATGTGTACATGGTTATATAATGTTTGATACTAAATATTTAGCAAGTCAAAATACAAAATTTAAAAATGACCGACCCACTTATACACTATGGTGTCAGCAACATAGATATAAACTGGCCCAGGAGTAAATAAACCTTTTTTTCCCATGATGCAACTCTAAAAATATCCTTTTTTGCTCTATCAACAGTTCATAAAAATCTCTTCAGTAAAAAACTGAACAAACTTGTGTCCATCCCTCTGTATATTTATTTGATACTCTCAACCAAAACTGTCATCATAGGTTTCTTCAGTTTTCAAATTGGTCTGGCTGACTCACTATGTATGTATGATGTATATTGGCCATATCAATGGAGCTAGAGGGCTGACAATTTAAACATTGGCACTTCATTACGTCTTTTTAAAAAATCAATGAGGATAACATTGATGTATGTGTTTCAATACAATGCTATTTTTGTAAGAAGTCAACCAGAACTGTCGATACAGGTCTCTTCGGTTTTCAAGTTGGTCTGGCTGGCTATCTATGTATGTATGATGCGTACAGGCTGCATCGATGGACCTAAAGGGCTAAAGATTTAAACCTGCACTCTTTATTAAGTCTAAATAAAAAACTTTTTACGTTTTTATGAAAATTTCCCACTTATGTAGGTTTTTAGTTGGGAGGGATCAATTTACAATGTAGGCTTATGCTAAATTGGTCCCTATTTCGTGTCCTGTAGCGTTCACACCAGTTTCATGTAAAATTTTGACTTTCTTAGTGATCACTGTGAAGCAAAAGGCGAGAGAAGTTACTTATCTATTGACCCCCCCTTTTTTCAATTTTTTAATTGATCAGGTCCAACATGTGATGGTTTCATTTGAGTGACTAACCAGACCTGTTATTATCACTTGAGAACTACTCAATTTACAAACATGTTAACGAGATAGTTCTCGTCAGCGATGAGAATGGGTTTGGGGAAGTAGGTATACGATAAGGCCGTATCCTGAATTTACACTCAGGGGATGAAAGAGGGTTCTTTCAGGGATGAGCAGAGTAAATTTTTGCGGCTGGGGGGGGGGGGTTCTAGGGCACAGTGAGCCCCCATGGGTAATTTTATCTAATAATTTTAGCACTGTTTTGAGATATACAAAAAATCTATGAATTTAGAAGTAGGTATACGCAGTACCCCCCTCCCTCTATTTCCACAACTGATTGTCGTACAGACAACTATTCTCTTAAATCTTTTTACCTCGGCCAAAGAAGTTGGAAGAGGTATGCACATTCACCCATATATGTCAGTTCGTCCACACAATATCTCCAGAGGTTCTCAGTGAATTTCAATGACATTTTGTGGATGAGCGGGCCATCAGCTAAGGAAGAATTGATCAAATTTGAAGATGGATCCAGAAATTTTTTTTTTTTTTTTTTGATAGAAAGAAGTTTTTTTTATATATTAAGAGAGTAGTCCAAAATATGGAAAATCAAAACACAGTTACCACCTCTGCAGCATAGCTATATATGAACTGATTTTCATTCAGTTTTTAGTTAGTCTATAACATTGACAGATATATGCCCTCTCTGAGTACTCCCAAGTTTTCCTTGTGGATAACAGATATTTTTTAAGTACAAGACTAACAGATAGGTGTAGGAGATCATTTGACCTGAATTAGCATCTGTTTTTCTTCTAGGTCAGAGCCTCATTCTTGTAATTCTTGATCCAACCTTAAGCCCTTCCTAGATAGAGTGTCTTTTAACTTTACCAAGGCTTTGTTGATTTCAATTTTATACATAAATGTTGTGATTACTTACTTTCCTGCTATCTGTAGGCAGAGAGAAGTGGAACATGGTATCAGTTGGTTGGAGTCAGTTTTGACTTTCTTTACGTCGCGTTATGCATGCAGTGTTTTGAAATGGATTTAATGAACTTATCTCCTATTTAAGTAACAAAACAGCAACCTTTCGGTGACATTCACACTTTTGAAAAAAAATACAAAAAAAAACTGCTGATGTGTACGAAAAATAGACTATTGGGAAACATGCAAAGATTGTTAGAAAAAATCATTAATGAAACTTTTTTATTGCTTCATAATGACTTTAACCTGTTTGCAGCCAAGCATATTTTTTTAACGTGTAGTGATGCAAATCAAATATGAAAATAAATAAGAATTAGCTTTAGATACAAAATCTTACCTAGACACATATGCAATTTAAATAGTCTTTTCCTAAGTGCTGGTCGCTCCAAAGACCAGAATGATAAAGGGAAACAGGATATTCAGTGTTATGCCTTTCGTCAAAGCCTACACGGCAAATATATAGTTATAAGATTGAAAGTTATAAGAGGCCTATATTGTGGGGAAGTTATAATAATAGTTGTGATCCAGTGTAGTGAGAAGATTCTATTAATCTCAGAGGACAAACAAGTTTGCTCCACGTGTTTGAGTTTACTGCCACATACTGAGTAGAAGAGTCGAGAAAGAAGGGAGTCATTAGTGGCTATGACAATGCTTTGTTAGAAGGGAGAATTTTCAGTGCCTAGTTTGAATATGGACATGGAGATTAAGAATATAGTTCATAATTGAAATAAAGACAAATGTCAATGTTTAGACTAACAAATAGGACATACACAACCATTATATTCAAAACTGAAAAGAAAACATATTTAAATATATAAACATTAAAAAAGATAAATTGTGATCGAGCAGGTCAATCTAAAATAGATTACTTATGTAGGTTATTATTTAAGGAGGGCGGCTGGGATTTTTTTTGTCTGATTATGAGAGAAAATTCCTTATAAGTCTAACTAGCAGGAAAAGTAATGAGGAAAGATCTGTGTTAATCTAACCATTGTGGCTACAATATGAGGAAACACTGAAAGAGGTTATTTCCCTAAGTGCTGATTGCACCAGAATAATAATTGGAAATGGAATATTCAGATATTATGCCTCAAGTCAACACTTGCATAGTGAATATGTGACAAACCCAAATTAATGATCGCTGAAAGCAAACTTCACCCAGGAAAACTCATAATAGAAAGACTATTTCAATCACAGGAAACACATGGGGTTTTAACCCATGTGCACTTCTTAAAATAAGGAGAATTAGAAGACAGAAGATGTCTATAACATATTGCTAATTCATTCATGTATGTTTGAATTATGTATATGCATTTAGGTAAGAGAAAGAAAATACACACAATTTAATAGCCGAGCATATGAGAGAAATCTCAAGATCTGCAAAATGAAAGTGGCAAGGTTTAGAACAGTGATTGGTCAAAAAAAAAATGGTAAAGTTCAAGCCAGCCGGGAGGCCAGGTGAAATATCCTGGAGAGAAGGAAAGAGACAAATGGAGAGAGAAGGTAACCGGTCTGAAAGTCAAAGCTAAATGAACAATGGTAAACATGAGTTCAGGACTTTGATTGACAAGGGCTAAAGGAAGTGACAAATTGCATAAGTGGCTAGATTTAAGGTTTCATATCTAAAGCTAATACTTATTTATTTTCATATTTAATTTTAACTAAAAATAAATGAGTCATTTCATGCATTGTAACTACTACACTGGATTTTAAGTCTCTATCACATGTTTTAAAATGGTTTTATTATCATCTAAATCTGCTAAAATTTACAACAGAATATCTAATAAATATGTTGTATACATAAATGTATGCAAAAAAACTGCGTCAGATGAGTTATCTCATTGTTAACTGCAGGCAGCTTAAAACTGAGACATCTTAGTAGTCATTAATCATCACAGATTTTCCATGGAGTATAGTTTTCAGCGATTCTTTCCTCTTTTTAAAGTGGTGTTCAAGAAATTTATATAGAGCAGAATCTCACTCTGTTCAAGACATTTTCCAATGCAAAACACCAGTGATGCCATATACAGAATTTATTCGGACCATAGTTAATCTTCAATGGAATTTTTCTTCACATGACTTCAAATTTCAATACTATGGTTGTAATGGTGAATCTTTGTTGGTGTCAATTGCAACAAACATTGATTGGGTCTCCATAGATCGTTCGGGAAATACAGAAAAAAATCATTGTCTGATTTGATATCACAGGGAAGCAACGATGCCTTTGCTCTGAAATGAAAATGCCAACATTTTTCTTGACCCACTTCCAAGTTAACTACCTGAACATGCTAAAGTGGCTACCTTTTGAAAATCTTTAAAGATGAGCGGCCACTTTCACATGTGATGGAGATGTGAATATGCATTTAGGCTAGAGAAAGAAAACACACACAATTTGATAGCTGAGCATATGAGAGAGATCTCAACATCTGCGAAATGAAAGTGGCAACATTTTTCTTTATCCACTTCTAAGTTAACTACCTGAACCTGCTTAAGTGACCGCCTTTTAAAAATCTATAAACATGAGCGGCCACTTTCACATGCATTTTATATACAAACATTGATATGTTCCGATGCCCCAAGAATCATGATCCACTGGCTCAAGTCCAACATTGATCAGACACACTCAAGTCTAAATATCATATCATCTACACATTACTGGGACCTCAGAGACTGCAATCTCACCCCCTCAGTATGATGGAAAATATTAAAACGAACATATGCACGCCAGAATATTGGAACCCCATGCCACCAATGTCTGAATGAGAAATTAGAAAATATCACTTTCATTAAGACAGACTTATTAAATATAAAAAATGTACTAGCTGTCAAGTGTCAGCACTGCACAAAATTTCTATTAAAAAACATAATTTAACACCCCATATACAAGTATATAAGAATCAATCACCATAGCTATCTTATTAGTAGTAGTAGTAGTCATAGTAGTATAAGTATTATTATACCCCTATCCACTACTAGCACAATTCAATCATCTTCTCATGATTATCTTAGATATATAGAAACCAACCCATCAAGAATGTTGAGGGCATTAAACATAAATAACTAAGGCCAAGTAAAAGTGAGCCTCAAAACAAGTCGACAGAAAAAAAGATTATATGATGTATCTTCTGTAACTAAAACCACCACACTGAATTGATGGGTCGGGTTTCCAACACACTGATTAAAAACAGTGTCTTAAACAGTCCAATTGCAAATGACATAATTTATAACAGCCAAGCTACAAGATCACTTCTCTTGTTGGAGATGAATAAAGAAATACAAAAAGAATTAATAGGAAAAAAAAAAACGCACAAAAAAGGTCAACCAATAAACAAAGAAAAAGGGAAAAATAGATATAAATGAAATGAGGCAGAGTTCCCCAACCAGAAAATAGACACACCATCCAATAACATCCGGAATAGGGATCTGAATGAATCCAATCATTCGCCTGAATAAGCCCAAAAGAGCAGAAACATAAATGTTTTTGTACAGCAAATCCATTATTTCATTATGTATATATGTATGTTATGTAATGTAATTACATTTACAGTTCATAATTCTAAATGCGTAGTGGGGGTACCTGGAGTTTGGTCGCCACTACTACCAAGTAATAAAATTGTTCACACTTAATCGACCTTGACAATGCGTCAAAAAATGCCAAAACGTGCAAAAAAACCTGTTAAACATTTTATGTCCATTTTTAATAGCTAAATATGGTTACATCTGACCTCAATTCCTAGAAAATAGCTAAAAACTAAATACCAAAACAAGAAATGCGCTAAATTTAGCACTAAAAAGCTAAATTGTTAGTTATGGTTAGTTGTGGTTACCTGGATATTATTATAAGGGAGTTGTACGTGTTTGGCGGGGTCAGTGTCCAAAGGGTTAATTACCTTCTTATTTTCTTTTTTCATGAATGTGATAACATCAACTTATCTACGTATTAATACCTTAGTATCTACCATCCTAAGTAGGTAAAGGGAAAGATGGAGTATGACATTTTAATTTTGATTTGAATTTCCTAACATTCCTCGTTCTCCCCCTTCTCTAACCAGTAACTGCTGCACACTGCCTACCCCCTTTCAAAGCACAACAACCCACACAATATAAGAAAATGGGATAGGGACAGGCAAGAGATTATTTTGTTGAAAAAAGAAACTATTTATGTTCTCACTCGATTCAGTTGAAACTCTAAAAAGAAAAGGCAATTTTTCGTTTTATAATCGCTAAAAATCATAGATCACTTGTTGAAACGAATTACAGATTTATCAACTTAATATTCAATTCCATCACTTCAATATTTAATTTTTATCAATGTAATATTCAATGGCCAGACCAGTCATTTTTTTATGGGTTGTATGTTTGTTTCTAATGAAAACTTGTTTGTCAACTAGGCAGCTTACCACCAGTAGATGATATCAAACACAACATTATATATGAGCAGAGCCAAATTGATAAATGAATAAGGAATACCAATATTTTGTATCTAACAAGCAAAATATCAACAATATGAATTTAGCATATTAAACAACTATGGACAACTATACATAAATCAGTACGAAGAACCGTTTTCATTCAAAAATGCAGTATTTCATAGGTAAAGGGAGATAATCGTATTTTTTTCTTCCAAACAATAGTATAATGCTGGAATACAGATACACGATCTCTTATCCGGAATTCTGAAAACGGGAAGGCTCCATAAAAATTTTTAAAATGTCCGGTTTTCAGAGGGTTTTTTTTTTCTTCACTCACTCATAAACAAAAAGTAATTGAATATAATCTTCAATTACTCAAAAGAATTCAATTACTCGAAAAAAAAAAAAAAAAAGAAAAAGAAAGAATGTCAGTTATTTCATAGTCTATCCTTATCTCGTTTCATTTCCCACTGAACAAATAAACCAGTCGTGGACAACATTTTTGATCTAGCAGGCCAAACATTCTCTTCAAAAATGTAGATCATATTACAGAAAGCATACTTCATTTCTGATCAAGACAACATATGAGTTACAATTATCATATTTTTGATTTGCGAAGCCAAAATGATAGTAATTTCACAATATGAATTATAGAATTGACTAGCTGAGAAAAATTACATAAGATCTTAAATGAATGCTCAGATTAGACACGGCCCGCAAAAATAGTTACCATGGGTAACTATAGGCCTGATGGCAAAATCTGGCCTGAAGGCCTATGGTCACCCATTTGTGAAATAGACTGTAAGGGTGAATAGTTATCCCCATTTGCAGGTGTTAAGGCCATTGGATGGGAGAGAATGCGCTGAATCCATGAATAATAAACTTGTTTCCAATTTCATAATTGTCAAATATAGTGTTGACTTTGTTTTCTTTCTGTAACTAGATTCCCTCACCCAAAACCGATGAGTCATACATTTAAAACTATGATGTACACAAAAACTAATGATAAGTTTCTTTGGTTACTTGATGTCAGATAACAATAATGGCAGTGATTTCTTTGATACAGTGCTTTTGCATACACTATAACTCATTCCTCTTTCCTTACTCTTCTTATGCTGAACCATCTGTAGTAGAAACTTGAAATTTTATACACTCACTCTCCTCAATGAGTGGGAAAAACATTTTTTTTCTAATTCAACTTGGTAGCTGAAATAGTTGTGTTGGGAGTGGAGTTTGACCCTGAAGCAACCAGTCTTATTTCTACTGGTTTTGGAACTCATGTGGATAATAATTTATTTTTATTTTATTAAGAAGATGAGAGAAAACAAATTAAAAACTAGCATTCCAAGGAAATTTTTAAATGCTGTTTTGGGGGTAATCAATTAAAAAGTTGGGAAAAGGGGTAATCAATGAATAAGTTACCACTCTCTCTTTTGTTGGCCTGTGATTACTAAAGATCGGAATTTTCAAAAAGCAAGTGGGTGCAAACTAGTGACCAATTTAGCAAAAACTTACATTGCATATTCACCTATTCAGCCCCCCACTAAAAACCTATAATGGGGAAATTAAAAAAGTTTTTTTTTAAATTTTCCCAACTCATTGACAGGAATGTTTGTGGTAGTATGAATAGTAAGGGTAGGGCCAGAAATATACTCAGATAGATAGATACACATGTCAGAACATATGAATACCCAAACCCAGCAACAGTGATTAAACTGGTCTGTTGTGGGTAGCGTTGATAAATGATTCAAATTGAAAATTTTCACATGCGTCACTGTGAATATCAGTGCTGTGATTTTTTTAGTATTGGTCCGTTTTTAGTATATTCTTAGTATAATCTTATTATTCATGCTACCCACAACACTGGTTTAAATATTGGGTTCAGGTTATTCATGTTTTGACATTTATATGAATCGATGTATCCTGACTTTGCCTAGTCCAAATCATGAAGTTTTGCACACACACTGCCCTCAATGAAAAGGGAATATTTTTTTTTGTTTTTTTTTTTTAAATCCCTCTCCAAATGATGTTTTATGGGGGGGGGGGAGGTTCAACTCTCAATGTAAGTTTATGCTAAATTAGTCCATTAGTTTGCATCCACCCCTGTTTTTTTGAAAATTTGGATATTCAAGTACCCAACAAGAGGCAAGAGAAGTAACCTATTCATTGATCACCTCTTTTTTCCAATTTTTTAAATTGATCACCCAAACATGACATGTTGCCAGAAGACATTGGTCACCGGGAGGTTGGGAAAAAAAAACCTTTTCACATATATCCCATTTATTAAGGATGTGACTGTTATAAATCATCACCATCCACAACAGACCAGTTTAAAAACTTTTGCTGGATTTAAAGTATTCATATGTTCTAAGTCCAGCTTTAGCGTTTAAAGTAGAAACTTGAAATTTCGCACACACACAAACATGATCTCCTCACTGAGTAGTGAAATTGTCTTTGTTTTTTCAAGTTTTCAGTGGAGGATTCGATTTACGATATTAGTTTAAACTAAATTTACATGATAAAAATGTGCAGCAGTGATTTATAACTTTCCTCAGAATGCTTTTTGTTATAAACAACTGAGCATCATGACTTCCACTTTGATTTGATACATTTATACATTAACGGTGACTGCAACCATCAGTCTCATCAGACCATGGATCAACAACCAGAAGGTTTGCTTTCAGTCTCTCTGGGGTGTAAGCAAGGTTGTATGGAAGACAGGCAGTTGCCCATGCCACAAATCCACCCTTTCCATGCACTGATATTGTCCGATGGAAGAGCAAAGGGTCAGTACAGCTTGGTACCAGAGCCATTGCCAGAATGAACCTGAAGATAACATCGGACTACCTTAAGGACTCTAAGACTGCTTGCCTCCAAAGGCCAGATGTTCCAGAAAAGTCAAATATGCAATAAGAATTGTTAAACAATCAAACTTTTGAATAGGAATTGAAATTCCACAGATCAATCAAAAACTGGATCTGAGCTGGTAACCCCACCTATTGCAATGGTGAAAATTTGTTCTCAGGAGATTCAACTCATTCAAGTTTGAAGCTTCACTCATTTGCATACAACTGCGTACTAGTTTAGTAAAAAAACTGTACATTTACAGAGATATTAAAGTTATTACGATAAAAAAAGACTTTTCTTCCTACGCAGAAAATACACAAACAAACCGAATTTTAATAAAATATTTATTCATTTGCAAATATATTTTACATTTAGTTAACAAACAGGTTGCACAGGCATTGTTACTGTCAAAATCTGAAAGGAAAAAAAAAAAGATTAATAAATTGAGTAAGAGAATACACCATGTTACAAATAATTGCATAAAGATTCTCACATATCAGGTTGTTATGAATGTTTGTACAATGTTTCAATTTATTTGGAAACATAAATATAGTGGTCTTCAGGGATGAGTGGGTGTATTTTTTTTTTCAATAATTAGAACCGACCCCCCCACCCCAAGTCACATCTCTCCTTTTGCAATCCAAGTTTTTTTTCAATTCACTTCCCACTTTGAATTGTGATCTAGTAATATTTCCCCCTAATTTTTTCCGGTATACATTTCTCACTCTGACTGAATTTTCTCCCTAATTCCTTCCCTGGCTAAAATTCCTCTCCTTAGTTAGGTAATATCTCCCCTGGGAGCCAAGTGCCTCCTGTTTTAGAATCTAGACTAACCCAAATGAATAGTATATCATTATTTATCAAAATCACAGATTCAGAGAATCTAAATCCCCACATGATAAAACAGCAACAAAATACAGGCTGATCTGATCTTATACTTATTTGAAATTTGACCAAATCTATTGTTGAAAAAGTTCTTAAAATTTTGAACATAGCTGTTGTCCATAGTGGTACCAGTGTTGCAATTTTGATCAATCAGTGCAAAGTCAAGGCCATAAGAATCGCAGTGAGTATTGTAGTGTTAAGTGGTTGATTGATTTAGCTGTGATTTTGTTTACACCACCTCTGCTGGGAATGCATCCCTGGCATTAAATCAAGGCAGTGAGTATCATATGGAAATTCAAATGCACCTACCTTGGATTTTCTGTTAAACTGAGCTCCACAATCCTCTTGAATGATATTATAGGGGAAATATATATCAAGTAAATAAGTATTCGATCTTGTCTGAAGAAATAAACGGTCTTCTCCAATGTCCAGAGTCAGGGAACAAGCCATTTGCTATGGATGAAAATAATCAGCAAACAAGAACATAAATACATAAATGAATGATATATAATCATTTACAGATATTTAAATTGACATGAGTTATAAAATTAATCATAAAATATGATGAAACATGAACAATTAATCAGCATTTTTCTTGAAATTAATCTACTAATTCACAATAACTAAGAAGTCATTTTAAAAGAATTAAACTCTGTACAGGGTGTCACAAATTCACTTTTGATTCAAAAACTTAAATAACATTTTTAATAAAAAGGTGGAGAAACTTTCCCTTTAGACATATTTATTTTGGACCCAAGAAATTTCTTTGAATTGATTGTGGAATATAACATCCCTCAAATGCATTTCATTTTCAGCTTTGCAGAATAGTTTCATGTAGATCAGAAATTAACTGGCCACCATGTTCACCAGATTTGACTGCTCCTGATTTTTTTCTTTTGAGATTACCTAGAAGAAAAACCTTTTATAAACGATCCCAGCCCCCAGCTCTCCTGGAACTAAAGAATAATATTTGACAAGAAATTGGAGGTTTGGAGCCAGATTTATCATGAACTGTCATAGAACAATGCCTAAAAACGGGTTGACACTGCCAAGCTGAAAATGAGAGGCATTTGCAGGATGTTGTATTCCATGATTAGTTCACAGTCATTTCCAAGGTTAAAAATAGATATATCTAAAATGAAATTTTTCAAAACTTTTTTTATTAAAAATGTTGTTTAAAGATCAAAATGAAAATTGACTTTTGTGCCTAACTGTAGAACTCATCCAATCAGATTAAGGCATGGTCTTAAGGGCCTCCAGAGATTTCATTTTTGAACGTTGGATCAAACTATAATTACTCTAAATAATCAATTTAAAAAAAGGTTCAATTAATATATTGCAGATATATTTGTAGTAGACATACTACAGCAAAAAGAAACAGGGTATATATAAGTTGCATGACGATTTTTGACATCTAAGAATGACTTAAACAGACTTATTCTAATGGCAATCAAAAACAATTTCCTCTTCTCTCTTTCCTCCTTACATGCTCTTTTTCATCCTCCTCTTATTATGTAGGTTTTCTTGGTCAGAAAGAATAATTGATTCCAGCTCAAAAAGGCCAGGAATTGGGCAAACACTACACTCTGATCCAAGTTAGAAAAATGGTAAAGTTGTTCATACAAACAATCAAAATGATATTAATTTTTTGAATAACAAGACAATGTGACTTACAATTTTGGGAAGCTGTATTTCAGCGACTAAAAACTCTGGGTGTCCTTTTACTGGTTCTTGAATCAGTTTGTACGTGGGTTTTTTTCCACTGAAAAAAAAAAAAAAAAAAAAAAAAAAAAAAGGGATAAATATGCAAAACAAAAATAAGCCTGGACTTTCCTTGCTTGGGTAAAGCAAAACATTTTTTAAATATCTAGGTAAAGAAATTTTGTAAATACGACAACAAATAGTCTCCAGTAGTTGTAAATTAATCTTGAAAACAAAAATTTATCATTTGTAAAAATTAATTTTTCATTTGACCCCCAATCCCCAGATCTGTCTGTTAGTCTTATCAATGCAGTACCACTGATATATCACTCTAGGAAAAGCTTGTAAATCTTGAATCATATTACAATAAAATATACTCGGAATAATGCAATTACTCTAGATCCTAGGTGATAATGATTCAATACTGTATATACTGGACTATAAGATAAATGGTTTACACTGGTATTTAAAGGACTATTGGTCACTGTGATATCCAAGTCCTATAACTGTCCATATCAAGCTTTGGTAGATTGCCTTCATAATAACATAAGCAATAATATTAGCGCATTGGACACAGTGTATATCTGCATAGTTATTTTCAATTAAATGCCCGCTTTATATACAAGCATGTATGGTACTAATTTTATTTTTTTCCAACAATTGTTTTTTTTATCCTCTGTGAGCAAAAAAGGCATGACTTTTGCAGAAACGGGTTTTACTTTCAAATCTTCTGTAACATTTACTGACATGAACTCCAAGACAAACCAGTCTATTCAGATATCTCAATTTTTTCGAGGTTTTCATCATTTCAGCTTGTTGAAATTCATTGAAATCATGGTTGATCTTCAAATGATACCACATTTTTAAGTTGGTTTTGAGTGATGCCACGTTTAAAATGTGAATACCACCCATACACTTGTGTTTTACCTAAACTTCTTCCTTAAAAGCTTTTCAAAGCATTACGACTTGAGCAGTTTTCCTAAAATTGCCAAACATGCTTGCAAACACCAGGAAAAAAAAAAAAAGAGAGGAAACCAATCAATCAATGCAGAACCAGACCACACAACCGATTGGCTCAAAATAAGGTTGATTCATGATACCTATCTATGTGATCTTTTGAATATCAAGGTCTCTTCTTTAATCAGAGACCCTGAAAACTTGAGTGATGATGGTCTTTCCTCATGTCATACTAATCTATACTTTTAGAGTTGATAACAACTGAGTTTAATACCAAATTTGAAAGTTTTTAACATATACTATTAGTCATATGATCAAGTACATATAAATACTACTATTTTTGTAACAACTAAACAGTACATTCAAACTTGACAAGTGTAGGCCTGAGACCTATTACAGGCCACCTGCACAATGTAACAATGGACTTAAAGGTAACAATTTTCCTGATAAAAGTTTCTCTTCCCAATCATTCGAAACAATGGACTCTTCCACTTACACGATTTCAGTAGTATCTTTTCTAAATGAAAAAACATTAAAAAATCAAACATATTCCATAATTTTCCCATGGCGATCAACTAATATTTACATAATTCTTAAGATGTACATACCTTGGTTCTATTTTCTTACTGGATATTTCTTGTATAAGAGGAGCTGTTTTCTTGGGTTCTGTGTGTGCTTCTTTTTCTGATCTGTAAGAAATTGAGACAGGTCTGGTTAGTCACTCAATAGGATCTATCACGTGACCAATGTCTTTTGGCAGCATGATGTGTTGGGGATAATCAATCAAAAGGGGGTGAACAATGAATGAATTACTTTTCTCGCCTTTTGTAGAGTTATGATCGCCAAAAAAAGTCTGAATTTCAAAAAGACAAGAAAGAATGCTGCTGGACACAAACTAAGGGACCAATTTAGCATTAACTGACATTGAAAATTGAACTCACCATTAAAAGCCTATGGAGGACAGAATTAAAAAAAAAAAAAAAGAATAAAAATACGTTTTTTCTTCTAGACATAATAGGGAGTAAATGTTCAAATTTCTGCTCCATTGGTACAGCCTGTATATATGATAAATACATGGATAGCCAGCCACCAACAAGTCGAGCTTAAAAACTGAAGAAACCTATGTTGACAGTTTTAGTTGATGGTTTCTAATAAAACTAAAAGATTTCCATACTTACCGAGAAATCTCTCTGATAATTGGCTGAGGTGTACTGCGAATATTTTGTGCTGAGAGAGTTCCCATAAACTTTTTATTCTTTAAAATTAACCATGATTCTGACAAAAAAAAAAGTAGCTTTGTTAGATTTTGATAAAATTTCAACCAAAAAGAAATAAGAAAAAAATCATTAAAAACTCAAGACACGTAAGAATTTCTCATAAAAATATCATTCAAGAGGGTCAGATAATTTAAAACACTGGTCTTCAACTATTTGGCCCCTTGCCCCCATCTCAATATCTCCAAAATCTGATTTCCCACTTATTATAATAAAATTAATTTGGCATTGAAAAGTAATAATAATAAAATAAAAAAAACTACTCAGAAATCTATCAAAATTTTGAGTTATTAATCATGGAAAATATTTGCAAAATAAATAAATTCTTCATAAAATAACTATTTATGTATTAACTTTAGGTCACTTACAATAATTTTTGTAATTTCTTTATTGAGTGAAATTCAGTTACAACAATGCAATTACCTGATCACTTTTATACCTCACAAAGTTGATGATTGAAGTATCAGTTAGAGCGAAATCTATAGTAAAATCAGTAATCAATAGTATTGTGTAATTAGGAACTTATAGTATTATATAATTAGAATTTAATCAGTTTTGCCTTAACACGGCTCAGTTTTGACCCACAGAACACTCTTCATACCCTATTTCAAATAGCACCCCTAATATATTCAAATTGTCCCTTTGTGAGGAATGTGATCCACGTTCAGAATCATTGATTTAGAATATAATGGAAATATAGACACTCCAAATTTTGTTTGGATAATTGTACCCCCTCTTCACCTACTTGATGTTGTTAATTCAATGTTTTGGCTGATTCATTCTCCAACCTGCATCAGGGATACAATCCATGAGAAGAGAGGGAAAAAAGTTGGTCATTAATAGACCAACTAGATCGATCCATTTCAGCAATGCTAGGTACACAGACATACTGCCACCAAATAACCCCAGGTGATTCCAAAATCATTTTTTGCAAATCATTTTACTTCTTAATGTAAACTACAGATTTTTTTACGCTAATTATGATCAACAACAGGGTTAAGGACTAAAAATTAACCCCACCTGAAATTACACAGTGGACATTCTAGGCAATCACCACCCTCTGTCTTGATGGTTGAGACCCCCCATTCCAGCCCCTTATCACCAGAGACAGCTGTAGAGTACAACGGCTGAAACATTATGTTCAAAATTTTTTTTTACTTGATCATAATCCCTCATCTAAAAAATTTAAACGGGAAATAATTTACTTCTGTTATCGCTAAATAAGCTTGTCCATGCACAAATTTGTCAGTGTGAATTAGTTTTGTGCAAAAATGTTGGGTTACAGTTCTCTAACACTTTCTTCACCAAAGTATGTTAGTTGTTATTTGGTCCTTGTGATGCTGTTTCTGCTTGTTTCACTGAACCCATGTATATGGATTTCACTGCCTGACCAAGGGATAATGGCCAAATAAATATAAGCATCAGTTAAGTGTTGCAGTTTACCTGGTGGTCACAGGTTCAATCCCCAAGTTGGGTAGTTAAATCCGTATACACTGGTTCAGTGAGAGGAGCAAAAGTGGCACAACAAGGACGAATTACCAAATACAAGATAATCTAGCATAGGTAATGGAATAAGATCTATGCCTGTTGATTGAATAAATGGTTTAGTTTGAAATTCCCAGAAGGTTATTGACTGCAACAGGCACCTGAGGAAGGCCAGAGTGTACAACAGCTAAAATGTTATGACTATAATAACCAAGATGAGGATAAGAGTTCAGATGAATTAGTGGATAATAATTGGGATAGAATTTTAATACTATTCCTTCACTGAAAAAGATTTATTTTGGATTGAAACAAATAGCTTAATAACATTTGATAATATGAAAATAATTCTGATTAAATTTTGTTTCTATTTAGGAAAATGTTAAAAAAAAAACAAACAATATTACTTACCTCGATTGAATTTCAGTCCATATTTTTCTTCTAAACCTTCAAGTGACATAGACACCATAAAAGTGCGAAATAATTCACTCTTCTCGATTTTCTGAAAGAATTTTGGATTAATAACGATATCATACACTGTACAGCCCTTTCCATCTGAAATAATAAAGAATATGACATTGAGATAAATACAGTGAAAGAAAGTAATTAAATACAAAAACATACTTCTATCTGTTCAGTATGCAGGTTTTTATGGTAATTCTACCAGAATATGGATAATGTTTTTCAAATTTTTTGTGCCAAAACTTCATATCAACAACTCTTGAACTGCTACTAACAACTATGCTCAACATAGATGGTGGAACCTCTTGACTGTCTCATGTGTCATGCAACAGGGGAGGGACTGAGGCCCAGCCTTAAAACACCAAATATAAAGAAGCACCATAAGATTTGATAGCAAAATAGTTACTTCATAAACAGGTCAAGTATTGGGTCTTTTTCATTAGTCTACATCAAAAGCTAATGTCCATAATTCTAAAGGACAGACACCAGGGAAAAAAAGTTAGTCCCCACCACCTTGAGGAGGCGGTTAATGAAATGAACTCGACATATTGATCCCGACTGGATATGAAGATTTTGGTCTGGTGGGTACTGATGAAAAAAATCCCGAATGCTATGCCATATACTTATAAGTTTTTCAAACTTTTGACATCATTAGCCTTTTCTTTTGGGGAAAACTCCAAAAATCTGACATTTGACTGATCTGAAATTCAACTAAAAAGATATGCAAAACTGACCATTTAGGAGAAAGGTTGGAATGTTTTGATCCTTCAAGATGAAATTGCTATTAAAATTAGACTCCATACTGATACCACAAATTGAGTTTCTCAGTCTTTATTTTCATTTCCAGGCTTTTGTACTTTAAAATTATGGATGTTAGCTTTTAGTAGAGACTAATAAAAAAAGACCCAATGTATTTCTCATCCAATACCTTCAATACCCTCTAGACATTACTTCTTAGCAGCTAATTTGATGACACCAAATTCTTTGAAAAGCACTCATTTAGCAAACTTTTAAAAAATTGACTTCAACTTACTTTTATCTAATTCTGCATGAGGTTCTCCAAGGCTCATTGGAACTCTATATCCCGTCTGCTCTTCAGACTCGAGTAATTTCAGCAATTCATCTTCAGACAATTCTTTTGGTGTTGGAACCTGAAATCATTTCATCAGAAATGATGACTTAGCAAACGAAATATCCACATTGAAAAACATCTACAGTTATTTAAAGCAGGTACCAACATTATTCAACGATATTTGTAAACAGTGCCAGATTAAGTCATGGGCTTTTCCCCCGAGGATGCTAAGACTCTACTTTATACAGAGATTCATTTTGTTTGCTCTAACATTATTTATCAACAAATTATATACACCAACCACGGTTGGGTGTTTCTGTGGTATAGATTTTATAGTTTGGGAAAACAGGTCTGGTTAGTCACTCAATAGAGACTGTCACATGATCAACATCATTTGGCAGCTTGCCATATTGTGGGTGATCAATAAAAAAAAATAATAAATAAATAAATTGAATAAAAAATTGGATTAAATGAATTGTTGTTTCATTTGTGAATGCTGAATCAAAGTATAAGTACTCTAGATTATTTATTTTAAAAAGGGTTCAATTAATATATTGTATATATATATATTGATAGTATACATACTATAGTAAAAAGGAATCACTGTACCGTATACATGCACAGCATGCGATAGTTTGTGATGTCTCAGAACAACTAAAACCAACTCTGATGACAAATAAAATCAATGTTCTCAAGAACTTACTATTCAAAGGTATTTTGGAGAAATCTGTTTCCAAGAAATTATGCAAAACAAATGCTTGAATTTTAATTGTAGTTAGTCTTATAAAAATGAATTTGATTTTTCTCTAACATTTTTTTTCCTTTTCAGAATAAGACTGGGGCCTGGTAAGCTCTAAAAAATCTTGACCCAGCACAGTAAATGTAGCTGGAAGGTGAAACCAAACTAAGAAATCCTAGTTTTTTTTCCACATTTACATCTAAAATGATTAAAACATCTAAAACTAGAGTTAAAATACTTCCCCTGCAGTAGACAATCTGATTATTTGCATAAACATTAACAAAATTTAGCTACCACATAATTTTCTTGAATATGACAAATCAAAGTTGACATTTTTCATAACTATTTAATGATTTGGTATCAAAAATCTATTTTTGATATAATTAAACACGAAGTAACTCATTTCATTACAAATATATCATAAGTATAACACGTACCCTTACATCTTCTTATACATCTTTAAAATGATCTTAACTGTGTGTCTGACCTATCTAATTAATTTTAGAAAAATTTAAATCATTTAAAAATAAAAAATATTATTAGACAAGATATTTCAATGGATCCTGATCGTACATGTTTCTTTTAAGGTGACCTTATCTTGTTGAAGCTTTTTAATTAAAAAAAAACAAAAAACTTTAGTATTGCACAATGAATATATTGTTTGGCAAGTCAGGTAGTTATTCTAAAAAATAGTAAGCTTTTGAATAGAGGGAGTGAGCAAATTAATTGAATTCATTCGTTTAATGTCTGTGCTTGTGTAACAAGAGTTGCTTCCCTTCTTATGTAATTTATTTGTTCTTCACTTATCGTGATATATTTTGAGAGAAATTGGAAAGAGAGAAACAGGAGCAAATACATAGGAAATCTAACAAGGTCAACATTTGATACTAAATTTCAAAACAATAAACCAAATGAGGCATGCATCATAAGTAGGACTGAAGAGAGTTCAAAGTTCTGATGAACAAAAACATCAAGAATGGAACCATGAGAATAGATAAGAACTGTTTGAATGTCTCTCTAATAGGACTGGCTCTTTGTCCAAATATTCCTATTTATAAAATATAGGTTGTAAAAAAAGGTTGTGATGAATCATTAAAAACACTAGTTGGACTTGTGGTGTTGTAATATATTATTTTTCAATGAAGTCAAAAGGGCACTTTTTTGTCCTAGTATAAGTAAACTTTTAAGAGAATGAGGTGTAGGTGTGTGTCTCTGAAGGAGTTTCCTATTAGAAAGAGCCAAGCCCATCCAGCTCATTAAAAATGTAGCCTTAAATGAAATGAAATTACTAACAAACGCTAAATGTCTATTGTCTGTTCTAAGGTACTGCCGGACAGTTGCCAACTCTTTTCAATTTTTTAAAATTCAAAATTGAGACAAAAAAATCTGAATTCTCCAAAAATAATCCTAATTATATCAAAAAAATATACTACATACATTTAAAATCAAACTACATAATTTCTTGAAATTCTAAAAATAGGGGACACCATATATGAATTTTGCAAACATATGCAGCCTATTTGGGTCCTATTGGAACAATTTTAGGCACGAGATTAAGTCAAAACTTCTAAAAAAGAAATCTTTCAATTGAAAATCGACCATTACAAAATAAAATAATAGATGTTAACTGAATGTTTATTTAGCAAACCCACTGGTGAAAAGTTTTGCATGTAAGTTTACTAACAGGACACTGTTACACTGTTCATGCTTAATTCACAAAATTCTTATAAAAGCCTTTGTTCAAAAGAAATCCAAAAGTTCTGGTAGTTTTTATGTTCATTGAGTGAATGTAAAGGAATATACATGTAGAAAAGGAATGCAATAAAAATCAAAAGAGATAAAACTATCGAAACATTTTTACCTCAGTGGCAAGGACTCTGTATCTTACAATTTCTGGTATAGAAAGAGGATGACCTTAACTTCACTTTGCCTTAAAATACAATTACCAATGACATCAGATTTTTTTACTTGAATTGACAATAGTTTAATTTCTTACATAACAATAAGAATTTTCATTTTAAAAGGAAGGGAGTTAACTACACCAAGTGTTACAAAATTTGTGGTGCAAAAATATAAAATACTATTAAAACTAGCCCAGCTATATTGAAGCATCATTGATACACATTCAATTGTGTGTAGTAGATTACCGTCATCATTTCTGTGAGCCTCAAATAAATCAATCAGAAGAAGGATTCAAATGAATAAAAACAGACCAATACAGTCATGCACCGACATACGTCTGACCGAATAATGTCCCCCTAAAAACTTTTAACCCATTAACTGCAGGTGATTGGAATTTCTATTATGTTATTTTTATCTTGCTGAAGAGAACACAGGGTATCATTATATTTGTTCTTCAGACAGAGAAGGTGAAAAGGAGAAAGTAAGAGAGCAGATACCTTGCTTGGTTGAGCTAAAGAAACATAATGGATGACATTCCCTTCAGAAAGTGAAAAAGCAAAGATGGATGTACAATATAATATTTAGGCAAATATGTATGTGTCATGTTATCTCCCCTGTTGTGCAGTGTGTCTATTTCACTTCATTCATAATGGTTGACTTATGTCAAGTTGCATCCATACTACCAGAATGTAACCGGGATACAATCTGGTATAAGACTGTATTTGCTTAAAATCTAATAGAATAAAAATAAATGATTAAAGAAATTCGCTGCTCACATTTTCCGCATGGCAAATGTTGAGGAATATTTTTTCATCTTTATCGTTCTTCGCTTTAATGCAAAAACCTGGAAAAAATACAAACAAAACATCAATTAGTAAATCTATTAAGAATTTTTTTGCACAGATCATTATCATACTAAAAATACTACATTAAACAAAATGCTACTTAGTTTTAGACACATCTAAAATAATCATATAAAATGTAATATAATGTAGATAATTATATTATATCTCAGAGAAGTCACATCAGAGATAAGTTGTACAAAGGTTTTTTTATAATTAGACAACAAAAGTCAAAAACAAAAATATTTTGTAATCCCTGTATATTTGTCCTAGAAACCATGCCTGACCACAGAGTAATCATCTGATGAAGGTTTTACCAGCAGTAGTATGAATTTATTGTATATATATATATATTATATATATATATATATATATATATATATCTTCCAACATGGAATGGAGCACTCTGGTGGATGAGGAATATATACGATAAATAAATATATTGCTTAAATTCAACCTCACTGACCGTCCAGTTCTGTGGAGTAGAGGGAGGATACCAGAAGCTAAGGTTTCAATCCTGCCTCATGGTACTAGATGGGATAGTGGATAGTCTATAGTTACACTGAAGAGTTGTAATACAATGAAACAGCTGTCCGTGGATGACACAATAATATATATATATATATATATATATATATATTGCGTTTAACACTTCTCAGTGAGCATATAGCTACTACACTGATTCTAGGCAGAGAGCACGGATACTCTGATCCTGGAAAAGAGCGCAGAATCATATGTAAATAATCCTGTCATTTTCTATGGATACTATGCAATTGATAATAATAAAATGGATGAACAAAATTCAAATATTCTACTTACCAGCTTTGGGAACAACCTGCACAAATGATGCCGGTTGTGTTGTATCAGGGAATCCAGCTTCTTTTGCGAGCTACAAAATGAATAGTAAAAAAGAAATTATTTCTCAAGATCATTGCTGTTTTTATTTTTTAAATGACACATAAATAAGAAGAAATAAGAAATTCCATGAAAAAATAACATAACATTCCAGTATTTGAAAAAAACAGTCAATCGTCAAAATTTTGACAGTTAGGAACTCTATGATTGCAAAACAATGATGTTATTTAATTCAGATGATAAATGCAGTAATTTTCTTCCAACAAATAAGTTGTAGACATTCTCAAGAGGCACTTTTGAAAGGGGGTCATAGACTGAAATAATAATAAATAAATTCCTATCAATCTGTTCATATAGTATCCCTGTTTGACAGGGAGCCCTTGAACCCTAGAAGAGCTCTTTGGGGCAGCCATGGCCCCAAAAGATTTGTGAATGGCCGAATAGAACTGGTTAATAAATTGAATCTAAAGTTTGATCAGAATCCATAATCAAACAAAAGTCAAATTCATTGAATCATTGGAAACAATTTCCTTAACTTACTTGCAAAGAAAAAGGAACCTTTGTCTAAATATCTGGGACAATGAACTATAGTGATTTACTGAAACAAGTGTCCTTGTCTTAGTTGTTAGAGTCTCAAGAAGAAGGATGAGGTTGCAACAGATAAGTTGTGACTATAATAACCAAACGAATACACTAGTCCAAGTAAATCAGAGTATAAAAAAAAGGGAACCTTTGGTAATTGTTTGGAATAGGTAAGAGTTATGGTGAGTAGGTAGGTTCGAAGCTTCTGCTATAGCCTTAACCCTAAATTATTTCCTTTTTAGTCAAATTCAATAAAATAGTTTCACATGTTCATAGTTTCTGCTTTCATTTTTTCGGCAAAATTTCTTTAAAAACCTAGCCACTTTTAACCATAAAGAAATGGCCAAATTCAGAATGGCGGTACTTCATAAATCGGCAAAATGTTCAATCGTACCCATTCCAAACAATTATTTTCGTAATCAACCATGAAGTTGAAAATTGAGAATTGAAAAACAAGACTAAAAAGTTGAGAAACATGGTTATAAAAAGCGAGATTGAAGATATAAGTAAAAATTAGGACAAGCTCTAAAATACAAAAAGAAATTAACTGCAGTATTTGCAATTACATTATTGTTTAAAAATCATACACAACAATGGGCATATTTTGAATCTTGAAGTAAAAGTAGAGTCACAAAAAAACAAATCAAGTCCATATTTTTTAAAAGAATAGTGCCATCACTTTCACTTTTAAAAAAACAAACAATATCTATCAGAACACAATAACACAAACGATAATAGAGAGAAGTCAAATTACTTGAAAATTTATTTTATATCCCTGATTAGAGGAAAAAAAAAACCAGGAAAATAGGCACTTTCTAAATTTTTAATCTATCTTTCATTTCTTTAACTAAAATACAAAACAAAAACAAACCAAGCATTAGAACATTCGAGAAAATAAAGTTATTTTAAAACAATAGACGGAAGGAAAGTTAACGAGTTATAAATAAATAAATGAATTCAAAAATAGTATTGAAAATAATTAATATAAAAGAAGCACCGGAGAGCAAATTATTCAACTCACAGAACTCAATAATGAATTATAAATATCTGATTCTTCTTTAGATTCAAGTTCCAGAAGAGATTTATCGACAGACATGTTTACAAGTTGCTAGACTGATGTTGATATGGCCATGAGGTGACTAGTTACTATAACTTCCGGTGGATATACTTCCTGTACACATGCGCAGTAGCTATTGAGTGTCGATAGAAATACAGTAGTCCCCCCCCCCTTATCCGTGGGGGATATATTCATTCAATAGAAACCATCATGTAATCTATGTTTTTTGACAGCATACCGCCTGAGGGATGATCAATTAAAAACAAGAAAAGGGGGCGATCAATAAGTAACCTTTCTCGCCTTTTGTTGGACCATAATAATTTGAAAAATGTTTGATTTTTCAATAAACAATCGTGAATGCTCTCGGACTCATATGAAGAGACTTATTTAGCATAAACTTACATTGCTAATGGCACCCCCTAAAAAGTTTTGGGCGGGAGGATTGAAAAAGTTTTTCTTCACCTAACACAGATTAGACTGTTCAAACCTTTAGCTCCATTGGTGCAGCCTATACGCACAATGCATGCATAGCTGGCTGACCAGTCAGCTTGCCAGCTATACTCACTTGAAAACTGAAGAAACCTGTTTTGACTACTTCTTCTAATTGCTTCTTCTCTTTGCAACATTCCGGATAGTGGGGGAAACACACACACACACACACACACACACACACACACATATATATATATATATATATATATATATATATATATATATATATATATATATATATATATATATATAACGCTCCCTTATTCAGGGTTGAGCACTCTCTAAGTCAGGTAAATCGTTCATTGTATGCTTATGCAATGCTCTTCCAACATGGAATGGAGCATTGTGGTGGATGAGGAATTTATGCGATAAATAGATATTTCACTTGAATTCAATCTCATTGACAGTCCAGTTCCGTGGAGTAGAGAGAGGATACCAGCCTCCGGGTCTGAAGCTAAGGTTTCGATCCTACCTCGTGATACTGGATGGGGAAAATGGATAGTCTATAGCCACACTGAAGAGTTGTAATATAACAAAACAGCTGTCTGTGGATGACACAATATATATATATATATATATATATATATATATATATATATATATATATATATATATATATATATAAATAATGTGTACTTTAGAGAGTGAGACAGACTCGGGAGTGAAGTTTTTGGTGGTAAGGTTTATTAATCCTTATATGTCAATAGTCCATACATGTTTCGGGATTTCTCCCATCATCAGTGGTGTGTGTTGTGTGAGTGTGAATTAAAATGTACCATGTGGAACCAGAGTCCACTGCCAGGGGCTATGCATTGTGGGTAAGTTTTGTTGTCAGGGCTACTAGAGGCCTCCTGCTGAATGTAAGAATGACCAGCAGGTATTGGGATTTTGGTAAAGCAGCAGCAGTTGGTCTTGGGGAGGGCAGAGTGTGTCAAGGTAGGGGGTAGTGTTGTGGAGGTGGATTTTTTGGTATATTTGGGATAGTGTAGAAGGAGGGGTGGTGGGGTCAATATATAATTGAATAATTTTAAAAGTGAAAGACATGAAGCGAACTGTCATTCATGATTGAATGTATTATATATGTACGTATATCTGTATGTATGTACGGATGCATGCATATTAGGGCCGGTTGATTTTTCACTTGTATATAAAAACCAGCTTTGGACAAGTCTTGATATAAGCACTGATACCAAAACTTGGATTCGTAGATTTTACCATCATTTGAGGAAATCGTCTGCGAAAATGCATGAAAAAATGGACGATTTGTGATAGAGAGATGAATTCGGAGGAATGGGAATAAAAGAATGGGAATACATGAATTATAAGATAACTGAAAAATACACAAGATAACATCCTCATCAGATTAGATTGTAGAGGGAGAAATATATATACATATAAACTAGAATTTTGAGAGAAATGACGAACACTCCAAGAAAAACCTATTTAGGATGGGAATTTATAAAAAGCAAAAAAAAAAGACGTTTTCTCAACTCATTGTTTCTCTCCTTTTCCTTCTCTCTAAGATCGTTATCATTTCGCCGACCCACTGGCCGATCCGATCTTGACCATTCTTCCTCCGTGACCAATCTCTGTACTAACTTTGTCTAATTCACTTCACCCATATTGAGCCTCACATATACGCACAGACCTCGCGACTACGCCACCGTGTCTTCACCACATGCTACAAACACGTATCACCTCTCATTCTCGTCAATGAAATGGCGAAGTCTCTTTACTATACGATAGTCACTATAATCTTTCCTGAACTTCTTTACTTCGGGAAACACGCATGGATAAAACTCCATGTTCTCTGTCTTTCATGGTCTGTTCGTCGAGAGTCTATCAGCGTCAGAGAAAAGTCCCCAAGTTCACTCACTTAGCGGTAATGCTCGCACAGAGAACCCGGTTTCCACGTATTATCTCACAGCAGTCCAACCATATGGAATCCAAGCAGTTCAGACAAACTCCGCTTCGATACCGACGCCAGTACTATCAAGACAAGAAAGCTCCCACCTTTCACAATCTCTTCTCTTCCTCTTCTCCTAACATCACTTCTCGTGATCGATCGTATTTATGTGATTCTTACATGAACTTCATCTTCATTCTTCAATTAAACGTACGTCTTTTCCCTGGCCAAAATATTTGCGTGTGTGCACTCCACTTGTTTCATCAATGCGCATCCAACTTCACATTTGGTGCGCATTCCATTCTTAAGGGACCCCCTTCAACATTTAATGAGATTTGTCACTAGAATTGCAGTAGGTAAAAAATATTTTATAAAGCTTTTATTCATTGGGGATCTGGAGGTGTTTTCAAATAGCCCCAGCTTTGCATGACTGACTTCTTATTGATTGTTGATTATTATCGAATTATCATTCTTGTTGGATTTCAATTCTTGCATCGGCTATGTGTTAATTGATTTGGTATTGAAATAGACTCAACAAGAGATAGAAACGAAATAGGAAAAAGGCCCCAATTCAAACGAACAAATAATTCAAACAAGAATCAGCAGCAACTATCAATAAGTGTTTTGAGATCAGACGTGGTAGGGAATATACCGCGTGATTACTACAACCATTTTTCGACCAACGCATCTACTCTACCTACCCTACCTTCAGTGCCAAATCTTGTATATAAACAACAGACAGATTTGTCAGTCAGTTGTCACCTTCGGTGCCTTGAGCAATGCGCAAAGTGGCTACCTATAAGTCGCAGGTACATTTCATGTAGAGGCCCACTTTTCTTAATTGTTTATTTCTATTTATAGTGTCAAGGTGAAATGATATATTCACCGTATATCAACAGGAGGTCATTTCATATAGAGTTCCAAAGTAATATAACGCATTAATAAATACTTCTGTCGGATTATGTATCCATTTCTTAATGATATATATTTGTTTTTTTTTCTGTATCTATTAACAATATTGAGAGTACTATATTTTAATTGAAATATAACCTCAACATATCTTTTCCGTATTTGAAATACGGTATGATATATATATATGTATATATTGCATTTCGAACTATGAAAAAATATATGGTTCTATTTTGAGAAATAATTTGATTTGAATAGTGTGCTCTCAATATCGTTCACAAATATAAAAAACAAGTGTTATATATATATATATATATATATATATATATATATATATATATATATATATATATGAGTTATATTACTTTCAAACTCTACATGACGTTACTTCCCGTTAATACACAGTGAATGTATCATTTGGCATATATATATGTGTGTGTGCATATAAAGTTTTTAAAAGTCCCATGACCTAGTACTGGGGTCTCCAAATTACGGCCTGCGGATGACATCTAGTCCGTCACAAGAGATTTTATCCGACTCACAGCTACTTGAAATATTAATAGATAGCAGAACTAATTATTTCCTGTCGTTTTCCCCAGGCGGGCAATTGACATACGCACTCACAATAATTGATTTATCTTATCCGGGCCTTTGCTAATGTTTGGCATTTTTCCTCATTGTGTATCATTTCTCAGAATGAGCACAGCATTTTTCCAGACTGTATTTCAAGTTGGTGTTGACTATTTCCCCCACCCCACAAGAACAATACTCACCCATTTTAGGAGAGTAAACTCGTCACTGTTGATCTATTGGCACCTTAAACCGAAATATAACTAGCGTTCCAAGAGAAATTATGAATCACCACCACCAATGTATGCTGAGTTGGGTTGATCGATCAAAAAGTTCGACAAGGGGGTGATCAATGAAGAAGTTATTTCTCCCGCCTTTTGTTGGGACGTGATCACTAAAGATGTCTGAATAAAAAAAATAAAAAAATAAAAAAAAAAACGAGTGGGCACAAAATAGTGATTAAATAGCATGAACTTACATTGTGTATTGAATCCCCACTAAAAAACCTATTCTGGAGAGCAAAAATATTTTCCCAAATTGTTGAAGGGAGTGTGTGTACTAAATTTCAAACTCCTACTATGAACGTTTAGGGCTGGGCGAAGTCCGAATAGATACATAGATACAGCAGATACAGCTACGATTTAGAAAATGGAAATTCCTTTTTTGTGGATAACTTTCATGTTTCTCGCTCGATTTGTTTAAAATTGGATTGTTTACCATTAAAAGTATATCTATTCGATATACGTAAATGATCTGGCATTTCCTCCCTGACGATTGAAATTTCTTCAATCATTTACATATGATGTCGATTCATGAGCATTCTCAGTGTCAAAGTATTGGTATGAATTGAGTTGAACTTTCGATGCCCAGCATATTGTCGTCTAGTATCTTTAATGGCAAGTTAACGATTTATCAGAGGCACAGAACCCCGTCATCCACGCGTTGTGGGAAGCTGGCAAGACTCAAAAGGGGATAGCTGTCCAGCTATCTTAGTCTGCTGTCTCGAAGATGACAAGAAAAATTTGTTCAAAACGATCCGACTACGGTTGAGTCAACTAGGGATTAACTGAAGTGGGTCGTTACGCCCCAACGATTTACCAATTGCAGTAAAATTTCCAAAGCCTGGAATCAAGCTGATGTTGCTGTGTCCCCAATCCTCAACATTTTTGAGACTCCATTAGCTCGGACACGACAGTAGAATACTGATTTCGAAGTCACTACTCGCTTTAAAGTAAGAACATAAGCGCTTAACCCAGGCTAGAGAACATTTAAGTTGGTTTTGTTGATCAATGGGACCAAGTCATTTACAATAAAGAATCAAAATTCTGTATATTCTTCGGTAATCGTCGCGCATGCATTTGGAGGAAAATCACACGGAAGATACGATACTTCGAGCGCGGAAAAAAAGTGTAAAATTCCCTCATCGGAAGTTTCAATTTTCAAAGAAAACCTGGAACATAGATGAAATACTACTATATTATCACCGTATATCGATATACTTTAAAAGTTAACTATCCAGTTTTGAACGGATTCGAGTGGGAAATATGAAAGTTATTTGCAAAAACGGAATATTCCATTGTCCTGAATTGTAGCTTTATATACCCTAGATAGATACATGCATGTACGTGTCAGAACACATCAATAATCTAAACCCTGCAACAATAATTAGACCGGTCTGTTGTTGGTAGTAGTGGTTGTCGTGATTTGAAATCGTGCTAAATTTACATGTTTTATGTACCTATGAATGTATTCATCTCATAAAATACAAAAGTTTCAATAATCATCTTCAGTCTGAATAGGAGTAACAGTGGAGTTTGACCCTGCATCAGACAAGCTTGTTTCTTCTAGTTGTCACATTTCTAAATATTGAAAAAACAACAACAATGTTTTGCATCAGTATATTTGTCAATGATTCTGCTCGCGAATGGCACACATTCCTTACAAAAAAAACTTTCTCCGTTGGGTTGTTTAATGGGAATTCTGCAAATTGAGAACCATGCAAAATACAAATGAAAGAATTATGCTGGGCCTCACATGGAGAGACCACCAAACAGCACAATACATCCGGGAGAAGACAGGAATCAGGGATATCATAGAATCCATAAAAAATCTCAAATGGCGGTGGGCTGGCCATGTTGCAAGAATGGCGGACAACTGATGGACATCACGACTCACGACATGGATCCCCCGAGATCACATGCACAAACGAGGCCGGCAGAATATTAGATGGAGGGACGAGCTAGAAAAGTTCAGAAAGTACTGGTTCCGTGACGCCCATGATAGAGAAGTGTGGCAAATCCTGGGGAAGGTCTATGTCCAACGACGGACGCTAAAAGACTGATGATGATGATGATGATGATATTAAAGAACGAATTTTTTCTCTTCGTTATCAAATTTTAAGTTATGTGTTCTTCAGAGTAGAGCCTGGTATTCCTGCTAGTATATATATATATATATTACACAATCTTCCGTATCGATTAGTACGAAAGTTCTGGTTGGCAGTAAGGAAAAATTCTAACCACATTACAAGAAACAATCAGCCCTACACGCCTTGAAAAACTTTAGAGACCTGATACATAAAGTAAAAAACATGGATATAAAAAACAAACTCATGGCCAGCATTGACGTGACATTACTGAACACCAACATCCCAATTATAAAATGCCTACGCCTACTAACTAATCGCTTCAATAAGGCCAAAATTAAACTAGCCCTACCCACGAATAAAATCAACAAAATATATACACTTATAACAAACCAATGCTTCCTCAGCTTCAACGGAAATTTCTACAAACGAAAATTCAGGTTACCGGTGGAGTTCCCGCTAAGTAGAGTTTTAGCTTGTCCCTTTCTAAAATCTCTAGAATCAGGCCCCTTCACATGTATCATACCCAAAACAGCCCCCTATTTTTACTACATCTACGATGTGCTACTACTGTACCCTTAACAGAGATCTAGACATTCGAGTGTCTAAACTGAACACAGTGGAACCATCCATTAATTTCATACTAGAAAAAGAGTCCATTAACACACTACATATCCTCAACACCTTACTACACATATCAAAGAACACTATCTAACGCAGCGTCTTCCACACAGCCTCTGACAAGATCAACCACAAACTCTTCCACTCCCACCACAACCCCAAAATAAAGAGAACATTGAACAAGTCAAAAAGAATAAGCACACCACTATTAAACGCATCACATTACCCAGCAACACCACCGCCACGAATCCTAGCTCCGACCTGAGCAAGCTGGAAATACACATCAATAACCATGAAAGATTTTGTAAGCAAACAACCGTACACACGCCCACCACCTGAAGCAGGTTTTTTACGCAATTCTCTTCAAGGACTGTGATAAAATCTACACCAGGGAGACATCGAAACCTCTCGAAAAAAGAACATACGAACACAACAGAGCCCTAAAACTGGATGAAAAGACAAATGCTCTGGTTGAACATTTAAATACACACAACCACAGCTTCAACTTTCACCTAGGCCATCTCATTAAAAATATTCATGACTCCTCAACACGCAGATGTATCGAAGCAGTCCTTAAACCTCGATGTAATACGATAACTCAATAGTACGGACACTTCCAGATTGCAAACCCTCTAAATGTATTGGTTTTGAAACAGGATCACATAAATACAACACATTGCCACATTAACAAAGAATTAGCTAATAGCCAACAGTCCATTCAAGAAATAGTATAAGCACACACATTCTCACCAATCAAAAAGATAAAAATAAAAAGAACACACCCTACTTCTGCCATGCCCTACACATGTCAACACCTATTCGTTAATTGCTAGACAACGCCTCTCCATTCTAAAAAAAAAAACAAACAAAAAAATAAAACCATCCCAAAAACCAGCAAAACTTTCCTGGGAACGAAGCATTTTGATTCTGACCCCCCTTTTCACTTCCCCATCATATCTAAGACAAACCCAACACCCATAGAGACAAACACTCTCTGACCCCTCTCACAGACCCTTCTTATTTCAGACAAAACTTGACTCTCACCAATATAGATAAAAAAAACACCTCCTCTCCCGCTCCTAATAAACAATCCACAATACAGAAATATACCCATTTCTTTCCTCAACCTCAAACACGTGAACAGCTCACAATTTTCTCTGCGCTGTTGCAAGTTTTCTATGAAAAAGATGGCTTGCATCATCGAAGCGCATCGAAACATGCCAACGCGATAATAAAAAAAAAAATTGAGGTGTAACACCTGCTTTCTCCTAAGTTTGTTCTGTTCGCTTTCCAATCGTTACGATTTTATCAACGATCTGTCGTATCAGACCACACCCACAAAGCATATATATATATATATATATATATATAATATTGTTAGTTGTTGATAAGTGCGTTAAACATGAAATCTTATTAACGTCCACCAGGTATATATCCTCGTGATTCTTTTATCTTTTTAATAAATTGATAACTGTATCATATATGTATAGCTCTATTTCCTATTGAACACTGCAATTAATAACCAACAAGGATAAAATCTATTTATTTCTTCTTGTATTCTTACTAATTAAAAATGTATCATGAATTATACATACATATATAAACGATTTTAAATATTGATTTTCAAGAAAGGCAATCTTTCCTCACTTGAAAGAGTGTTGCAACACATGCTTCCCAACCCTACACAACACTAAAGCATAACAAATACAGACACTGCTCAGATGTCCATATGTGACCACGTATGGACATCTGATCGGAAGGTTTCGTGTCCATTTCTTGCAAGAATAAATATTCGAAAGCTGTCATTACGAACCGAGGACCGACCGATCCCATTAGCATCTGTCATCTATAACATTATCTGGTCTTTTCCTTCCTGCGTTCGAATGTTACGCTTTCAGTGATAATATAAGAGAAATATGAGATAGTTTGATAAGGGTGTATGAAGAGAGAGAGGACAGGAGGTGGTAAGGTTGTTTAATAAGAGGGTAGGAAGGGACAGGATAGAAAAGTTTTGGTTGTTCAGTAAGAGGGTAAGAGAGGAGAAGGTGAGAAAGGAAGTTAGGCAGTTTATTAAGAGGGTAAGAAGAGAGAGAGCAGAAATGTTGGGTAGATCAGTAAGCGAATATGAAGAGAGATGGCAACAAAAAGTTAGGTAGTTTGAAAAGAGGGTGGGAAGGGAGAGGACAGAAGAGGATGTTAGGTAGTTTGATAAAAGAGTATAAATGGACAGTGAAGAAAGTTAATGAAATAAGAGAGGAGGGAGGGAGAAAAGGAAGTTAAGTAGTTTATTAAGAAGGGTACAAAGATTTTCGCAAATGAAACATCCATGTTTGTGTAAGATTCAAATAGAATAAATGAATAAAGGTAGACAGGTGGGTAACGAAGATCGGAAGGGATAAGGGAGAGAATAAGTAGATGCAAAGGATGAAAGAAGAGCAGAGACATTGGGTAATGGATGTCATCACCATGGAATTTCCACTGGTTCAGCTAGTTTAGTTTATTCTGAGATCATATAACGGACCTCAATTCGATGTGTCATAAATTACTTCAACTAAGTTATACATACTCCAATAGCTGAAATATATTTGCGAGAGTAATGTTAATATCCTCCCTATCAACACCAATGGTGGAGATGGGGGGGTGTATGGCATAAACATTTTCCAATTCCCACTTATATGTTCAGAGTCTATCAATGGAGACATTTCTGTATATCAATTCACCAAAATAAGCCTTACCGTACACCTAGTCACCAAAACCCATTTTTATCACCGATCAACACCCGTGGAATTTCTACGATTTCAGCTGGTAATCATATTTATTACGGGAGGCCCTCCCCACTCGCAAGGGAGACAAATCATTGAAATCATGGAATGGTCAACTGCTAAGGGAGATAACTCAGCATCAGCCAGTCGTCCTGTTTTTCAGTGGCTTGTCAAGAGGCGACAAGTTGACAACGCCAGAAGAGAGACGGCCAGAAAACAACACAAACATGAGTGTCCCGTGGTCGAGGGACACTTTTGCCATTAATATTGGTCAAGATAATACTTCATACGATAATAACAAATCTAGACGGAAACAATCTATGTGGAGGGTAAGTCGGAATCTTTTTAATTTTAAGCAAACACTCGGAACAGTGATCCGATTTCAAAAAAAAAAAAATTTTGAAGAAAAAATAGTCCGTTGTATTTCGTCTTCGTTAAAGAATTAGAAATTGGTCGAATTTTTAGGAATTTCTTGATTTTAATTCAATTTATATCCTTTACATGCTGTAATCAAAATTCAATAAAAAAGGTAGAGATGAAATGTATATGCGAATTTGAGACATTTTAATTTAGCAAGTGCTGTGTTTCTTTTTCGTTAAAAAATTACCTTGAAGAAAAATAAACATCCCAGTGGTAATTATTTTGATTATCAAGATTATTTTTGAAAAAATATCAAATATGTATTTATATATATATATGTATATATATAACGCCCAGTATTCGGTTCGACACGATTTGAATTATACACGAACTCATTTAATTGGAGACTACTGACTTTTTGAATTATTACCGAAATAAATCACTTTTATTAAATAAATGGAACGTTCTAGGGTGAGAAATTAAAATAGCTTTCTATTATTTGTTTTTTTCTCCCGGGGGTTGGATGTATTTATTTTAAATATTACTTTATCGGCTATTTGCCCGACCGATATCAGATGTATTGTTGAACAATATGATTTGGGACTTCTGACCGACTATTTGCCCGGAACGAATCATCTGTTTTATGTGTGTGTGTACATGTAAGTAATAAATCGTGAAGGAGGTGTGTTTACTATACATTTAACTAAATAAATAGCTTTCCGTTGAGATTCATTGCTTCATTTCTTTATTGTTTACTTTCTTTAAAGGTGGAAAAAAATATTGGTTGACTCACTTAACTGCTATTATTTCCATTTCTTAATTTATTTCTTGGGAAAAAAAACGTAAATAGAAAAGCTACTTATATTGACTTTCCATATTGATAAAAAAAGTCTTCAAACAAATAAAATGGACCAACAAAATACTTTTTTTTACTTCAATATAAATTAAAATCGAAGCCTTGGTTGTTATGTAAGCAAGTTGGAATGGTTTATTTATTTTTGCGGTTTGGAGAAATTCTTATTTACCAGCTTAGTCTGATGACTTGAAGAATCATCCGGGGTTGGATTACAGGTTTGTGGGGGTGGATTACAATTTTACGGATTGGAATCCCCTTGGTGCCAAACAGATTTTACCGGCTATTATCCTTTATATTAAAATATATTCTAAAGTATATAGATTTAAAAGACTTTGGGGGGATTAGTATTTGAATACGAGAAGCAATTGCTGTAATCAGTGTATAACCCTAACCCTAAATTATTTGATAAATCACCACAAACTTCTGTATGAAAGGGCCATGGTAGAAGTAAAGAAAAGTGAAGGGAAAATATCATTCATTACGATTGCTCTAGTCGATGAATAAAGCTAATATCGCTTCCCCGAACGAAAGGTTGAAACAGATCATGTGTGCGAATTCTGTTATTGTGATTCACTATAAATCATTATTTTATTTTTGATTTTTCTGTCGCCAAACTGTAGAATAAATAACCCACCACTTTATACTCCTTCAATAGGGGAATCATAAAAGTGTTCATGACTTCGTTAATTTTCTTCCTCTTTGTAATCCAGAACCAGGCTGACTGAGTGTGAGAACCCTGCGTTGTTTAACCAAGAAATGTTGTATATTTATTTATTCAATATTCTGTTTTAAAGCGGTGTATAGAGTTTAAAAGGCGCTTTCCTTGTAAGACAAGGTAGAAAGAGTAAAATTGTTGTAAGTTTTGAAGAGAAAAATGTATTGTGCAGAATGCTAAATCACTGTTTCCTTCTCCTAACATGTTTTATTTTTAGGTGCGTCCGTGCATCTCTATAAGACGCTTCTCGGTCGGTTCTCTCGTTATGTAAAACAACCGAAAGAGGAAGGATCAAGTTTTCTTTTAATTACTAGCTGCTATTCATGTCATAAGAGGTGTGATGTCATCAGATGACGTATTAAGCGTTTTTTTTTTTTTTTTTTTTACCGTGTTGCCAAGTATCGTTTGTTATTAATAACTAAAACTGGTGATAAGCTAAAATCGGCTATTTTTTTTTTCAATTTCTAGCTGCGTTGCAAAAATATGTTATCTATATTCATTTTAAACCCACATATCGAATAAAATAACCATGCACCAAGATTCCAGAACAAATAATTGATGACTTTGTTCACTTACTCTAATTTATACTTACTAATTGTTTTTTTAATTGCCAGATTTCTGGGTGATCTATCCTCACCTTTCTCTTCCTCCTGCTCCTACTACCATAATTAGTCATACTACTACTCATTTAAAATCCCTTTGAAATTGGAAATCATAGATATGGACTTCAGGATAGTGGATGCAACAATGAACTTATGGTTCTTGTTGTTAATGGAGAACCTCATTTTTTGCAGGATGTTTTTTTTTTCTGGGATTACACACTTATTGCAGCAGACATCAGGGTGTAACTTTGACCCTTCTCCTTTTTAATATAATCGATGGGGAAGTCTCCAGTATCTCCCAATGACTCTGCCTAACATACCATCATCACCATTTTTGGACCTGGGAATGCTGTAAAAATATTTTCCCATATGAATCGGTGGTAATTGATTCTTCACATTACACCCTTTTAGTTTTTATTGGAATGCTTGGATAGGATTTTGAATATCCTCCCCAATTGCCCTGGGGGACCCAAAAAGTTTCATGAATAGGAGTTCATCTGCAACATTTCTACTGGTATTATATAGTAACAAGTCTCATTGAATGTTTGATGGGGCCCCTCAAGGAGCCAAGCATTCCTGGGCCCGCAAGTCGCCAGCTACGTCCCTGCTATACTCATTTTATTTTAGTCTTGTAATTAAGGGCATGATGCACTTATTAGTTTCGATCAAGTGAAAGACCTGTAATTTCAAACCATAATAAAATGGGTCAACGTTATGCTTTTACGAATTCTTATCTATTTACACTCCTACTCCAAACACCATCTTGTTCATTTTTTTATTACCTTGTAATAGTCTTAAATTATTTGAACTCTGAGATGAAATTTGTTCACTGTTATCTTTTGGCTTGTTTTTTTTTTTCCTCCCTTATAATTTGTAGGTGAAATAATGGGGTTATTTATGTGTGAATCAGCACTAAGGAGTCTAAAGCTATGAGGTAATTTGTTTTTAATAATTAAAGTATTCTAATTTTGAATTTTAGAAAAAATCAGCTAACTCAATATTAAACATTTCTTTTAGTCATTTGCACAATTTTCTTTTTCTTTTCTTTTAGTTACAAATATCCAGTGATTCTGAGACATAGTCTGTTGTAGCATAACAATGAATAATATCTCATTTTATTACATCCCTACAATTGTTTTTCTTAGCTCTGTCAATCAATTTCACATGGACTTATTCATTATAATTTTGTGGTTATTGTAGGTTTTGACAGAACATACAACTAAACAATTGAACATACTAATTTACATGTATGGCTTTTATATAGAAAGGTGTATATGCAATATGAAGGTATAGACAGGGTAGCTTAATGGTTACTAGCATGGAAAATAGATTTGGCAAACAAAATACCATCTGTTTACAATCCCTTTGTACTTTTGGCCTTAGGAAAAATATGAATCAACTTCTTACTGTGTTTTATTCCGTTGCCAGATATCAAGATAAAATGTTTCATCACTGGCGTGCCTTGAAAGTAGAGAGGGGAGTGTATATGAGTGAGTACTTAAGCAAACCACTCTCCCATAATGATCTCGAGTAGTAGCAGCAAAAAACTGTTAACCTCTCTGTCAATCTGGACAGGTTCAATTCATACACACGTGTGCATACAATGAATTTCTTTGTGAAGAGCTGTATCTATTTCATAGACCGTGAACTGTATAGTAAATTCCAGAGCGAATTGACCACGCTAATTGAGATTGTGATAGATTTTTCAGACACCCCCAGATTTTTTTGAAATGAATTTGAAAGTTAGACTATGAAAGGACTTGAAAATTCAATAAGTGTTATTTTACAGTCAATGCGTTCGTATGTGGATTGTATTTGTGAAATGGAAAAGTCATAGGTCAAAATTTGTATTTATGAATAGAAAATTTATAGGTCAAAGTTTGTGAATGATTATGTGTATGTGGTTACCGATTACATCTGCTTGCTTGTAAGTATGCCTACTATATAAGAACTGTGTTCTCCTCTTCTCTTCATGAATATATATATATATATATATATATATATATATATATAAAACTGTTAACATGGGGTTCTTCAGTTTTTAAGCTGGTCAGGCTGGATATGTGTGTATCGCATATACAGGCTACACCAATGGAGCTAGAGGACTGAAAATTTGAATATTTACTCCTTATTATGTCGAAGAAAATGTCCAGCAGCATTCACTCTTAAATTTAAAAAATTTGGACGACTTCTAGTGATCACTGCCCAACAAAAGGCGATAGAAGTAACTTTTTCATTGATCACTCCTTATTCCAATTTTTTGATTAATCCCCCCTCTTCAACATGGCCTGCAGCTAAAAGATGCCAGTCACGTAAAAGTTTCTATCAAGTAACTGACCAGACCTATTTCTCTCTACCAAAAAGGCAACAGGTGTCAGTTATGAACAGCTAAAAATGAACCCTTGAAAACGCTTCCAGGAACTAGTAATTTTTCGCTACCTTACTGACTTGATTGATTGTGATATCAGTTTTTGTTTATTCATGTCGGCTCCATATGGAGCATAGGTCAAAAACCACTCAGCTGCGCCTTTCAGTAGGAAGTCAGTTTTACAGGATGGAGTTGCTAGTCACACGCCCAAGCTGTTCTCTTAGATTGACTGCTTTTCAAGGCTGAAGGACTCCAACTACACTGCTATGATTCTACAGTTAAGGTGGAGAAGTGGATATGAGCTTTCCAAAGGAATTAGTTGACGTAAACAGCTGTGTTATCAGTAGCTTTTATATTTTTTTTTCCTTCTTTTCCTCGAGGGTCAAGAAAACTAACAGCTGTATCTTGTGTGTGCATCTGTCTATCCGTGGATGTGTGTGTGTGTGTATATGCATTGGCCCAAGTTCTTCGGACAATGACCTGCTTACTTGATTCATTGGAAAAGTTTCTCTTCTTTCATTGTTAGCAGTGGGTTGAGAGCGAAAAAAAAAAAGCTCAAACCAGATAGATCAACTTGGACATTTATCAGAAATTTTCCACCAAGTATTATCTTGTTCTACCTGAATACACATGTCAGGTTGCCTGTAATGAAAATATGAAGTCTCAGAGTCTTACCAGGCCACAAAGAAACAATATGATTTGCCAGTATTTCTTTGTAAAATGAAAAAAAATCCATATCTTTCAATACAGGTATTAGATTTGTAAGATGAACCTTTTCGGAGACAAAATTAAGTGTTTTAGCCGTTTAGGAGTGAAGTAGTTGACCTACCACCTATTCCAGGTGAGATTACTGTCTCCATCCACAAGAATACTATCGATATCAAACTAGTCTATGGTGCAAAAGAAGTTAAGAACCCCTGATTTAGTGCATAAACACTATTTCTCACTGTGGTGTGCCTGTGACCTGGAAATTTCATGTTGACTTATTTCATAAATAAATGTACTATGGTGGTTATTTTTGGTTGTTGTGAAAAATGTTTTGGCATCTTTTTTAACTTTTTAAAAAATTTTGATATTCGTTAATTCTGACCTTTGTACCTCTCAATTTTTTCCTTCCATCCTAGCTTTTGATTTGTTCAACACAGATCAACCCTTATTCATATAGGTATGCAACATGGCTTAATGCCCTTGGAAAGGGCATGAATCATCACTGTCCTGCACTTAATCACTAGATCTATTGACAGAGGTCTTATCATTGGTATGCCATGATATTCAATAGAATAGTGGTCAAGTCAGGGATTCTAGTGCCATGTTGGTTTTGTCTTTCCCTAATGTGATTGCACTCTTCTCTTCCAACCATCATGTCATACTTACAATATCTGTGTCAAGATGTTAGGGAGAAGTAGTTTCATGTCTCTTTCAAGATTATTAGTGCAAAGTGAACATGTGCAGTTTGAAGATCCCATCTTTCACACTAATAACCTTTGTACCATCTCATACCTATTTAGAGGAATGGACTCTAGTCTATAATGCTGACCATAAATAACCTTTAGTATAATTATCTTAAAAATTTGCTCTATTTAGAGGAGGGTCCTTGACACTCAAAAGCATTTTTCAGATGTTATAACTCCCCCATGTTTTTTTTGTTAACACAGTGTTTCGACTGATCTATTTTACAGCCTTCTTCAGGTGTACTATCTAGATATAATAATGGTAAACAGTAAAACAAGGAGAAGGAAGAAAAAATACTGAATCCTATGTTATAAGTGTTGCTAGTATTGGTGAGAAGAAATTTTTGTTTACCACCATTACAAGAAGTTCCATCATCAAAAGAAATCTTTGAATATCTTTAAAATGATTTTGTCTGTTTCTATGTTCAACCGATACAAGTTGAACTGTTATTCTTTCTGATTATCATTCATTTCTCTGGTGTCTTCTGACACTAATAAAACTTGATTTATATTTCATTTTAACATGTTGTCGAGTTTTATTACTCTTTTCCCCCTTTGAAGTGGGTCAAGAATAGACAATTGCTGTCCACAGCAACTGAAGCTTAATAACTTACAGCTATGAAGTCTGAATTCTCGTGATATCTTTCATCTTTTCTCCTTCCCCACCCATCCTTGCAGTGTAATCAGCAAGGGAGAAGATGCTTAAGCTTGAATGGGAGCAGAAGCAACTCAACCTTCTCTATTATAATCTATCTTCATCTAAGAAACTCAAATACTATCACATCTAATACTACTTGTGTGATGTAAACAAAGGAGGTGGTGTATTGGCTTTTGGGAAGTAAGGAATGTTGCTACATGGTTAGATTTGGATGAAGATAGTAGAATGACTATTTGGGAGTTATGATAAAAAGCAACAGAAATCAGAACGATAGCATCTAATCAAAAATACCGACAATGCTTCATCTAAGAAATTTGAACACCACAGTCATGTGATTAACGTTTTTGGCAGCATGCTGTGTTGGGGGTGAGCAATTAAAAAAATTAGAAAAAGGAATAATTAGTGAATAAATTATTCCTCTCACCATTTACTGGGTAGTGATCTCTAAAAGACAAGTGTGAATGCTGCTGGACACAAACTGGGGATTAATCGAGCAAAACTAACTTTGCAAATTGGATCCCTGTCTATAAACCTATTTTAGGGGGAATTTTCAGTAACAGAAAAAATCATTTTTCTCTAGGTATAATAAGAAGAGTAAATGTTTGAATTTCCAGCTTTCTAGCTCCATTGCATGCTTGATGTATACATAGCCAGGCAATCCGATTGAAAAATTGAAGGAAGCTACGTTGACAGTTTTCATTGACAGTTTCTTACATGAGCAAAGTTCTTATATAAGTAACTGCTTTGATCGTTGTTTACACTTCGCTGGCCAAAATCTGAAATAAATCTGACTCTAGGCAATGAACTCTGTAGATCAAGTGCAAAATGAATCAACCTTATTTTCTCTTTAATTAGATTTATTGATTCTTCCCTCGATTTAATTAATTACTTACTTCCTGTTAAATAAAACCAGGCTTTTAATTATTCTTCTGACAGAATTAGCTGATGAAGATTAAGGCAGCTTGTGGAAGTTATTTCAATTCTGGCAGTGTCATATTGATAACTTCTTTTCTTTTTTTTTCTATTAGAAACCGTCCACTAAAACTGTCAAAATAGGTTTCTTCAGTTTTCAAGTTGGTCTGGCTGGCTGGTTATGTGTGTATTGAACATACCAGCTGCACCAAGGGAATTAGAGAATTAGGTATTTCAATATGCTTATCAACATTTACTCCCTATTATGTCCAGAAAAAAACTTGGATAGGGGTGCAATTTACAATGTAAGTTTATGCTAAATTAGTCCCTTGGTATGTGTCTGGCAAAATTTACACTTCAAAAAAAAAAAAAATTCAGACTATTTAGTGACTACTGCCAACAAGTCTGAAAAAGTATCTTATCCATTGATCATCTGTTCTTCCTATGTTTTTAATTGATCACACCCAACTAAACATTTTGTTCATGTGACATCTTCTATTGAGTGACTAACCAGACCCCCCTTTTTTTTTCTTTTTTTTTTAATTATCTCTCACTTTTACTCAAGTTGTTGAGGGGAGGTGGAAATAGCAGTCATATTATTTTTGTCCATCCACTTCTTCGCTCCGTTGTTTTACTCGAGAAATGTACCACAATCAACTTCCAGTTTACCAGGCCCATCAAAGTGTTGGACACAGGCCTCCCTGCCCCAAGTCAGGAGACGTTGGGTGGGACGATTAGCCCTCACCCTGCCACACTGGCCCATGATGTATTGAGAAGGGGAGCCCATGATGTATTGAGAAGGGGAAAAGACATGGATATATACCTTTCCCTAGGACATTAGAGTGAAGTGAGTGCAATCTGTTTCAGCTCATCGATTTTCTTTTCCATGCCATTACTGACTTGGCCATTTTTAACCCCCCACCTGAAGAAAAATTGATAATGAATGATAATTTACTCCAGGATGGTTGATGCTAAAATAGTTAAGCATTAAATGTGGTTTTACTTCCTCTTCTGCCAGTAAAACATTTCAAAGTTCAAATTTTCTGATTTAATATCTCTGAAATTCTTTTTTTTTTTTTTTAAATTTCTGCCAATGAAGTTTGAAAGCCTATATGTATTCATGTTTGTCTCTTTGTGCACGCTATCACTCCTAAAGTTTCCAATGAATTTCAGGAACATTTTGTGGAAGAGTTAGCCATAGGATAAGCAAGAATTGATTCAACTTTGGAGCAGATCCAGGATTTTTTTTCATGGTGGTGTAGGGTATGGGAGACATTTTTTTTTTTTTTTTTTTCTTCATTGTTTTTAGTGACAATGACATCAGCAGAGGTATACGCTCTCTGATTGTTTTATAGTTTCTTATATTGTTTTATATTTTTTATGATAAGCTCACAATGATCAAAATCGAAAAACGCAAAGCTGGACGAAGTAGACCACTATATCTACCTTGGACAACGAATCTCCATGACATCCTCAGAAGAAGAAGAAATTAAGCAAAGGATCACTCTAGGATGGCAAGCCTTCCATAGAGCAAGCTCAACCTTCAAGAATAAGAAAATCCCATTCGTCCTAAAATGAAGAGTATGCAACCAGTACATTCTCCTGATAGTCACCGATGGAGCTGGAGGCTGACCTGCAAACTGAGAACCAGGCTCAACATCACATGTAGAGACCACAAGACAGCACAGTATATTGAGGAAAAAAGAGGAGTCCAAGACATCATAGAAACCATTAGGAAACTTAAATGGCAATGGGCTGGCCATGCTGCAGGAAAGTCAGACAACCATTGAACATTACGACTCACAACATGGATCCCAAGAGATCAAATGCAGAACCAAGGTCTTAACCATAACCATACCATGTGAAAATATGCACGAATCGAAACACTCCTGTACCAGAAACCGTCTACCAAAACCATCAACATAGGTTTATCTCAGTTTTTAAGTTGGTCTGGTTATGTATACAGGTGCTATGGAGCTAGAGGGCTGGATATTTCAACATTTATTCATCAAGTCAACAAAAAAATGTTTTTTTTTTTTTGTTTTTTTTCCTCTTTGTAAAACCCCCCTCACCTCAATAAGTTTTTAGTGCGGGGATGGGGTTCAGTTCATACGTATGTGAGTTAATGCTAAATTTGTCCTTAGTTTGTCAGCTTGTCCCCACTTGTTTTTTGTAAATTCTGACTTTTTAGAGGTTACTGCCTAACAAAAGCCTGGAGAAGTAACTTATTCATTGATCATCCCTTCTTCCAATGTTTTAATTGATCACCCCAAAACAGTATGCTACCAAAAGATGTTTGTCTCATGATGGCTTTTATTGAGTGACTAACCAGACTTGTTAATTACATTTGTTGAAAATAATCTCTTTAGTCAGCTTTTCAAATAGCACATTTCTGCCTCACTAAATTCCTTTTAGCTTACTGAGTTCTTATTGAAAAAATATTGATTCAATATGTTGAATTCTAAAGGAGTGAAGGACATGAAGCGCAAGAGTATTGCAAGTTTGTTTGATGGCTTAACCAGATGGTAGAAACAGCTACACTGAAAAGCTCATGAGGTCATGAATGTTCAGCTGCGATAAATATTTATGCACTCACATATACCCGTCAAGAATGATGAGGTTATTTTCGTATGGATCAGTACTGAGGAGCATAAAGCTATTTTATTGGGTAATTCATTTTTGATAATTCAAGTAGTTTTAGAAGGGGTTAAGTGGAGTACTGATGCTAATCTAGTCTGTAGACAAAACGGTCTGTCCAGGAGTGCTGGAACACAGAAACACACAAACAAACATATAAACGTATAAATACATGCACATATGAATGAGGATTAGAACCGTTCGCCATCTTTGATGGCTCTGGTTGTTCAATGATGATTGCTTATGAAACATTGCCCTACTCCAGTACACACCAAAGATAATTTTTTTTTTTCTCTTCCGAAGTCCCAACTCAACATTAAACATTTCTTTAAGTCACTCACACACACTTTTTTTTTCTTTTCTTTTAGTTTCAAATGTCTATTTTTCATTGTTATGTTATAGCATCTCATAATCGAACAAAACAGACATTATTCTTATGTCACTACGGCCCATCTCGGTTTATTACAACCCTATAATTGTTTTTATTAGGTGTGTGAATCTATTTGACATGGACCAATAATCCATTAAAGATTTTTGCACTCATTGACTTATAATAATCAGCGAGAACATTTCAGAACTGTTAGAAACCATCCACCATGACTGTCATCTTAGCTTTCTCAAGTTTTATGCGGGTCTGGCTGGCTATCTAGCTATCTATGTATTGTGTGTACAGGTGGCACCAATAGAGCTAGAGGGCTGAAAGTTTGAACATTTAATCCTTATTATGCCTATAAAATATGTTCTTTTTGTTTTTTGTTTTTTTTTAAATTCCTCCTTTAAGTAGGTTTGTAGAGGGGGTCAATTTGCTATGTAAGTTTATGCTAAATTAGTTACTTAGTTTGTGTCCAGCAGCATTCTCATTTGCTTTTAGAAAATTTGGACTTTTTAATGATCACTGCCCAACAACAGGCGAGAAAAGTAACTTGAGCATCCATTTTTCTAATTTTTTTAATTGATCATTCTAAAAGACATTGGTCATGTGATGGTTTGTACTGAGTGACTTATGTTTTATACACAAGAATTTGTGTACCAGTCTTTGGTCATAAGTACTTTTTGATAATCAGGATGAAGTTGTCTTGTCTCGAACAAGAAAACCTGTTAATAATGCAGGATTGTGATGTATCTGAACTACACATTTTTAAGGGTCAAATTTTTTCTCCAGTACTCCACTAGTCATAAAACGGTAGAATCTCGGCCAGTTTATTTTCTAAAAGAGTTCTATATTTTTTTCTTTTTTTTTTCACTACTTACCACTATTGTGTAAGTCTAATGGCCGACACTATCATCATGGCTTCCAGTGACTATTGTGTGCCTGCTGAACATCATCAGTTGTGTATCTGATATTTTTTTTTTTCTTTCAGACGGATTCGTTTTGCGAATTTGAAGAAAAAATTTTTGCTGGAGTTTTACGACAAACAAGTGAAAAAAAACTGATCAAAACTTTTTCACCAGCCTTTACAATCTCTCCAATAAGTCTTTTCTATATCCATATCTTCGATCTCTGACTAAGAGTGTGAAATACAGATACATAAGATATAAAAGAAATTTTTTTGAAATACAAAAGAAGCAAACTTCTGCAAAAACCCTTTTTTCCCTAAATTAGCAAAATGAAACGGTCAGCAAAAAATTAGGAACATGATGTTCAACGCATGCGATACCCACCAGAACGCATGATAGAAACGGCAGCCATTACGCTCGTACAATATAATTATAAGTTGTAAAAAAATTTAACATTTTTATAAAATCAACTACTTGTTTTCGGACGAAGCTGGCTGAGATTGTACAGTTTTGTAACTAGTGGAGTAGTGGAAAAAAAAATTGAACCCTTAAAAATGTGTAGTTTAGATATGTCACAGCACTACAGTATTACCAGAATCCCTCCCCATAGAATCAGTGTGTGTGTGAGTGACTGTCTATATTTGTGTTTCTCCTTGACATTGTCTGATCTGATTTCAACCAGACACTGCATCTAATTTATGTGCTACTTACATGTCAGGTTTACTTCCAGAAAAAAAGAAATGACATATTATCAAGGTTTGCATCTTAAAGCCCTAGGAGAAAAAATACCCATGTCTTTAATTTTTTTCCCTCTTTGGTTTTAAGATTCAGATCTCAATAATGTTATGTTGCCAATCATGTGTTGGTAGTTGGGATACAAGTATACTATAGGCATCTCCCATTATAAATTTGTTTGTTAGAGCATGGTTCGCATTAAAACGTAAGTGGCTGGATGAGCCCAAAATATCGAAATAGCCATAAAATTTAACAAAAAAATAGCCAGATCTAGCTAAAAAAATAGCCACTTTTTATTGTGGTTTGGTTGTAATGCGGTTGGGTTTCTATGATCCCAACACCCATGTTATAGCAGGTGATGCCCATTCCATTATGTATGTGGTTTCTTCAAACTTATTTCCCCGTCTTTGTTTTGGGGTTGTTTTTTTTCACTTTTTTCCCATCCGTGTACTCTCCAGGCCGTCCCTGGGTGTCTGTTGTGTTCTAGAATGTTCTTGAATCTTACTTTGGTGGGGAGCCTGTGCATTCCTTCTTGTACATTTCACATCCGCTTCCTGCATCTGTGTTCTTTAGATTGTCTCGTACATGTCCTATTCAGAAGCAAATCGATCTGCGGATACAGTTACCCTATGACTGCACTTGAGTATACCAGACACATTGCCCGTTTCCGCCAGCACTTCAGCTCCACCAAAGTGCAACAGGAAGACTGAATATCTTGCACTTGTTAGAAGATGAATCACTTATTGTTTTTTTTTTTATTCTTTATTTATTTATTTTTTTTTTAAAGGTTTACAGGTTAGCATGAATGACTAACATTGGCAGTTTTGTTATACAATGGGGTTCAAGACCAGGAAACAATGTTCAGTTGGTGATTTTCTCTAATAACATTAAATTCATGTGAGAAAAGGATTTCTATTGTGCAGTTCTTTTGTCTGCTTCAAAGAAATATCAAACTGTTTAGTTTGAGAAATGATGAATATCATAGTAAATGATTTAATTATTGGTTGTGGAATCAGGAATTCAATTCAGAGCTGCGAGTAACAGACAGAAACTTCCCCTCATTCAAAATATGCATTTTTATTACTGATTTTTGTGTTCTTATATTGAAAAAAAAATTGCTAAAGATATCAGGTAACCATTGTTAATTTTTGACTGGGATTTTCTTCCATGTTGAATTTTTTTTTTTTTTTAGTCATATTTTATTGCAAATAACTCGGACATCAGTTTATGGAACTGATTTAAGAGCACTGATTATAAATAAAGAAAGAGCTCAAGCTCGTGTCTATTTTAACTCGGGGAAACTGCCTATGTATGCCACTACTCTGACCAGCTGAGCTACTAGAGCTCCTATGGCTGGCAGATCAAATCTAATCCTTAAACTCACCCTTCATTCTATTCTCCTTCAGGGTAGGGTTTTTTTTTTTTTTCTTTCTTTTCAAAGTTTACTTGATTCTTTTGCTTGTGTTTGTACAATGATGATGATGATGATCACTGCCAGTTGATATGAGTGTGATGGCTCCCTGGGGAGCACATTGTCATGTGTCCTCCATTTGCTGGAGGAGGGGACTGGTTTCAGCTTGGCATGATGTTCTGTTAATCGGCAACAGAGCATAGGCCGAGATGGTCGCAGAGCAATCTGGTTACTGCCCACAGCACCTTGTATTCCCAGACAGTCACCCATCAGGATGATAACCAGTCATAATGTCTCTTAACCTCGGTGATCCCGGAGAAGCAAAATATTCTATGCAATTTGGCTGTATTTTGCACATGCATACTCAAAAGTATTGTCAGTAGAAAAGTGATAGTTTTACTTTGTTTTGTTGAAAATCTTAGCTGAATATAAAAGAACACATTCAGGATTGTTTACAGTTCACATTCAATCTGTGGTAGAAATGCAGTGAAAACTCAGCAATAGATCACAGAAGCTTATGGTAATGATGAATGCAGTTGGTCTACTGTAAGCTTATGTCAAAATGGTTGAGGAGTTTAAGAAAGGAGACATTGAGCTCAAGGACAAAGAATGCACTAGAAAACTGATCTGAATCATTTAAATGATTCATTGGAACATGAAAAAGGCCTTTTCTCCATGCGAGGAAGTCGGTTGGTGATTTTGGTGCATGACGAAACCTGTTTCCCCATTGCCAATACAATGTAACAAACAATTGTGGAGCTCAGATGAAAAGTTTATCCATTTGCATGTCATTTTTCAGACACGTCACTTTTAGACTCTCACTTGTTATGTTCTATGCAACGCTCGTCGTCTAATCAGTGGTTCCAAATGGTTCTGGATATTGGAAAATCATTGCAGAACCTGAACCATTATTTTAGGATTCCTTTTCAGTTTATGCTAAATTTACATGATAAAAATGATCATATATAAGTGACGGTGACTCATAATTTCCTTTGGAATGCTAGTTCTAATTAGAAATTATCACTCAAAACTGTTGACGTCATAATTTCCTTTGGAATGCTGGTTCTCATTAGAAATTGCTAATCAAAACTGTTGACGTCTGAATGAAAAAATTTTTCTCCACTCCCCCCAAGTTTTTAGTGGGTGGGGGGTTCAATTTTCAATGTAGATTTATACTAAATTGTTCCCTTGATTTGTGTCTGACACCTGTTTTTTTTTTTCTTTTTTCTTTTTTTCTTCTTTTTTCTTTTTTTCTTCTTTTCTATTTTTTAAATTTCTAATTTTTTAAAAATTCTATTTCATTTTTTTTTAACGACCCAACAAAAGGCCAGAGAAATAATTTATTTATTGATCGCCCCTTTTTCAAATTTTTCAGTTTATCACATTCAACAAGGCATGCTGCCTAAAGATGTTGGCCATTTAACAGTTTCTATTAGTTTAAAAGAGTTTTTTCTTTTTTATTCCCCACTCTAAAAAGGTTTTTAGTGAGGGGTTCAATTTGCCATATAAGTTTATGCTGAATTAATCCCTTAATTTGTGTCTTACTTGTCTTTTTTTGAAAATTCAGACTTTATTAATGAACACTTGCCACCAAAAGGTGAGAGCAGTAACTTATCCATTAATCACCTCTTTTTCAAATTTTTTAATTGGTCAGCCCCAACATGGCATACTGCTAAAGATGTTGATCACATGCAGGTTTCTTCTAAGTGACCAACCAGATCTTTCTTATTCAATGTTTTTAAACGACTTATAGATGAAATGTAACTAGTAATTTTGATGGTACTGACCAGTGTGTTTTGGTGCACCAACAGGTCATTGCAGTTGCCAGTTCTTTCTCTTGTCCATCCCACCATTGTTGAGTGAAAGGCCTATGTGCAAATATTTTTGGAATTTCAGACGCAAGAGTGTTAGGGGTGTCCTCTTTTAATAATATTACTAGACAATGACCCATTGTTTCACTTACAGTTATCATAAGTATACAATAACAGGTTTGGCTGATGGCAGCTACTGAGACTATGAATGTGAAAGACCCTTTTGAAAGGGTGAGGATAGAGAAGAGAGATATGTTGCTTAAGAGAGAGGAGAGAGAAGAAAGCTAGTTTAATAAGAGAGGAAGGGTGGCTGATGGCTATTAATGATATAGTGACAGACACAGTTCACATACACATATATATATATAATGTCTAGAAAGCTTTAAACACTAAATATCACTTCGGTCACTTATTTCCCAATACCTGTTAATGTAATTTATGTAATTTTCTTCAGTGTTTTTTTTGTTTTGTTTTGTTTTTTTTAATGTTTTACATATACTTATTTATATGTATACTTATATCATAGTACAATGTGTAAATTTTAAGTTATATTTACATGGTACCCCAGTAGTGTTGATCAAACACCACCTGTCTTTCAGCTCTGATTTTAATATACATATATATCTATTATTATTATCATTACTAGGGCTTATTAATCTTCACTGATGGGAATTTTATAAAATCAAGTTTTGTTTCACTTGTCTAACTAGAAAAAAAAATACTTGTAACATTCTCTGTACATTTCATGGTTCAGTGATTTTCAATAAAATTGAATACATTTGTTATTTAGGCTGGTTAGAAAAAAATGCTGTGACATGTAAAGAATTTTTTTTTTTCATTTTAATTCTTTGTTTGGAACAACAGAATTAGTATCAATGATCAACACACAATTCCAGAAATTAGAAATACAATCGTAAAAAAAACATATCTAATTTCAATTGTGTTCTGATATTTTATTCTTATATTCATTTATTTATATATATGTGTGTGTGTGTGCGTGTGTGTGTGTGTGTGGGTGTGTATGGATATATATATATATATATATATATATATATTAATTTACATGCCATATAATTGGGCTAAGTATTTTACCAGAATGCATAGAAAAATTGTTGTTTTTTTTGTTTTGTTTTTTTGCTAACAGCTTTTTTCATCCCCCTCCTCATCTTCTAATTACAGTTATTACGACACCTTTGGGGAATGCCGTTGTAACGAATTTGCCATTAGAAAAATAAAAAAATATATGGCATGCAAATTATTTGCTTTTTAATTTGCTCGGGAAAAGGTATCATCCTCGACAACAGTTTTGCGAGAATATAAACAAACAGGTCTGGTCAGTCACTCAATAGAAAACATAATACAACCAATGTCTTTTGGCAGCATACCATGTTGGGGTGATCAATAAAAAAAATTGGAAAGAGGGGGGAATTGATGAATAAGTTACTTCTTTTGCAATTTGTCAGGCAGAGATCACTGAAGAGTCCAAATTTTCAAAGGAAAGCATAAATGCTGTGTAACACAAAGGGACCAATTTAGCATAAATTTGTATTGCAAATCAAACCCCCTACTGAAAACTTATTCAGTACTTCTTCTAGACAGAATGAGTAAATGTTTGAATTTTCAGCCCTCTAGCCCCATTGATACATACATAGCTGGACCAACATAAAAATTGAAAAAAAAAATATGTTGACAGTTTCTAATATGCCCTCATAATGTGTGTGTCATTGAATAATGCCGTTGGAATGAGAGTTCACTGTAATTGTTTTTTCCTTTGTGGGTTGGTGGTAGGTGGGAATTTAACTTCATAGTGCAGAATGGTCTGCGAATTACTCCACTTTCCTCACAAATTCAGTTAAAGAATGGTGGAGCCGAAAGAGTTGAAAGTTCAGAGGTTAACCCTAATAACTAGCATCAGTAGTTTTCTTATGCACCAAGGTTCAAGTCCTGTGGGCGATTTTCTCCAATGACAATGAATGTCAGTGCTGGATTAACTTTATAGCACATAATACAGGCGACACAATTTCAAGTGCCTGTGCTAAATGCTTGTAAGCTATCAATTCTGGTTCAGTGATTCTTCATTTGCTCTCAATCACTCTGACCTTAGCTCCCTTTTATGAATGACTTGGGTTGGCATTTTTGACCACTTATCATCTTCAGTTCAAATTATGATTTTGATACATTAATTAATTGATGCGTGATATCTATGTGAAGTTCACTCAGATAGTGTTATGGTTAGCACGTTTGCCTCACCCCTAGAAGGTCCTGGGTGAGATTCCAGGTATGAGCAAAGACTGGATAACTCTTCATTCAGAAAAATTTCCTTGCTTACCTAGCAGCTAATTGAATACACTCTAAGCTGTGTGATTAGGGTGGGGGTATCTCTTCAGTGGACCAGGGATGGTCATAAAAATTTGTAGGTATAAAGTCTTGGTCTCTACCAGACTTGGAACTTGCAAGAATCACTAAACTGACCCATGAAATGGAAACTGGGATTTTGTTGCCAGACATACCTTCCACCTGGATGTTATCTCTCAAGAGAAGGACACTCTACTTTGCTCATCTATGCGATTCATATACAAAGTAAATATGTAAGTATTTGATACTAAAGTCATAGCCACTGCACAAAAATGAAAACAAATCAAAACTATTACCGAAGAGTCAAACATATTTGTCTTATTATCTGACTGTAAAGCAGATGAATTAAGAGATAAAAATGTAAATACTATGCAAGTAGAAAATGTGTGTGTTTTAATATATATATATATATATATATATATATATATGTGTGTATTCAATGAATTTGGGGCCCATCACTAACTTGATCCATTCTTGATAAATGTATGTGAATAAAAGTTTCCATTCCTGATTTTTTTGTTCACTTTCACCTCTTCTAGACTCCTGTGATGTACGTATCACAAATAATAAAACAAAAGAGATTTTGTGGTTTTTACAACTGTAGACAAAGATGTCATAAAAAAATATGAAACTCTCGCAGAAATTAGTTTTCATTGCATGACTGAACAGTTGGCAAAGTGATCTGTTAATTCCATGTTTTTCATCTGTCCTATTTTCATAATGCAAATACAGTACAGGAAATGTTGGTCGAAGGTCATAGAATACTGGGAGAATACTCTGAGGGAATGATGTTATGAATTCATTTGGATGAAGGATTTGACCAAAAAAGTGTTGAGATTAAAAGTAACAAAAAATTCAAATCTTAGCTCATAAATTGAACAGGACATGTTATCTTGCAGATATTCTCATGGTCTCAATGGATACAATAGACCATCAATAGACCATGTTTTACTAATTTGTATCCTCATTACATGCTCAACACTCCTGGCCTTGTGTCATACTAAAATAAGCTTAGTAAATATCAGTAAAATACTGGTTTCTTCCACTATCCAAATGTAGCAAGTTGCTATAAAAAGCTGAATTGACATAGAGCAAAGTAGTAATTACCATTTAATAATATGGGGGAAATGGTGATGATGGTATGTTAGGCTGAGTTGTCAGAGGTTGAGGTTACAGGATACTAGAGTATAGGTGAGATTGGAAGAGGGTGTCCACTGTACTTCGTAAATTGGCTGCAGTACTTGTAAAATCTGGAAAGCCTTCACTGGGTATCATAAGTTGAAGACTTTGATGTTGAGATAACATTTCAGATGATACTTCAGGTGTCAAATGTAATATCCTGAAAGAAAGAGATGGGCGAGAAGGGATTAGCTTGTCCAAAGGAAAGTTTGTGTGTGAATGACTCTTCTTATCACTGTGTCAATTTTTTTGTATTTGTTAGGTATATTCGATTTTTTTTTTTTTTTTTTTTTTTTTTTTTTTTTTGCCCACCTACTCCCAACATTTATGAAAAATCATGTAAAAGATATAAATAGATTGCGAGAGTAGAGTTCACTAACCACTACAGTGCATTTACCTCTAGATAATCCATGGCATCACTTACGACAGCTGTTCTGATTGTGTTAGGGACATTTGTCCCTTATTGATTTTGATTAATCCAAATTTATTTACTCCAAGTTTATTTACAAAGAGATTTTTTTCATGAAACTGATTCGCATCACCTCATCCAAGGCCATATTTAGCATTGATTGGGCCCAGTGTATAACATCTCCTGGGGGTCATTCTATTTTTGTACATAGCTATTATTTCAAAACAAATTTGAAATATTCATAAAATCATGTTGTTTAATTAAACATAAAATCCTTTATGGATCAATAATATATCTCTATTGTAACATAAAATCCCAGAACAGAACACTGAAAAATGTTGAAAAAAATTGAAGTGTAAAAATGTAGCCTCTTTTTTCTTCCTTTTTTTTCTTTCTTGTCTTTCTTTCTCGCTTCTTTCTTGTCTTTCTTTCTCGCTTCTTTCTTGTCTTTCTTTCTCGCTTCTTTCTTGTCTTTCTTTCTCGCTTCTTTCTTGTCTTTCTTTCTCGCTTCTTTCTTGTCTTTCTTTCTCGCTTCTTTCTTGTCTTTCTTTCTCGCTTCTTTCTTGTCTTTCTTTCTCGCTTCTTTCTTGTCTTTCTTTCTCGCTTCTTTCTTGTCTTTCTTTCTCGCTTCTTTCTTGTCTTTCTTTCTCGCTTCTTTCTTGTCTTTCTTTCTCGCTTCTTTCTTGTCTTTCTTTCTCGCTTCTTTCTTGTCTTTCTTTCTCGCTTCTTTCTTGTCTTTCTTTCTCGCTTCTTTCTTGTCTTTCTTTCTCGCTTCTTTCTTGTCTTTCTTTCTCGCTTCTTTCTTGTCTTTCTTTCTCGCTTCTTTCTTGTCTTTCTTTCTCGCTTCTTTTTTTCATTTCTTTTTTCTCTCTCAAATGCAAAATACACATAAACAGATATACACACCACATACAAAACACTACTCGCACATACACAAATACCACATATGACACTATTGCTCACACATACAACATATGTGTTTGCATATATTCCACATATGCATATATGTACATGTAAGTATGTTTGTGGTGTGTGTGTATTTTGCACTTTTGATGAAAGTTCATTCAATGAAAAGTGCCACAGTTGGCTGCTGATCAACCATCCGCCCCTTTATCTCTTATTCTTTTCCTTAATCTTTTACTTTATCTCGATGTGTTGGGTATTGTCAGTGACACTGCGCACCACACCATTAGTCTGCAATGTACAAAGTTGATATACTTTGCAGCATAAGAATCAGAACCATATTTAAATATGTTTTAGCTTTTTTTTCCTTTTCTTTTCTTTTTTCCTGTATTGTTTTGCTTCACGGTCAGGTTTTAATCCAGCAACCTTGTCATATGCTGAAAAAAGAACAGTGGGGTACAGGGGAAACCAGATGGGAAAAAGTAATTGTGACAGTGAAAAATTAAAAACATCAATGGTAGTATTTGATTTTTGTTCTTGAATAATGGTCACCAGTCTGTAGTAAGCTCATGCAAAAGGATCGGTGGGCGGCATACTTTAGTGGATAGGAAAAAATTTAATCTGTTGTAAAAGCAAATATATGATTGTCTTGAATTCTAAAACAATCTTCCTGTGGATGAAGACCTTGTGGGCAGGACTAATAAAAGGATTAAGTATCAAAATATCTCAACGTGATTTTTTTTTTTTTTTTTTTTTTTTTGATCAAACATTGTCGACTATTATTCATTTCTGATGAGTATTTTTTTTTCATCTTAATTCTAATGGCTTTCCATTGCAACCATTCAGACTGCATATTGGATATAAAGAATAAATTTTAGGCGACACTTTACCTAATGTCCCTTTGTACTTGGGTGGCCTGCTTATGTATGGCAACTGCTCTATCAACTGAGCTACAAGAACTCTTGTGGCTGACAAAAGATCACATTCTACCCTTAAAGCCTTTATTTCTTCTCAATTGCTTTAGTTCAGTTGAGGTAATTCATCAACTGTAAAGGTCCCAAAATAGTCATTTTTTTTTTTTTTTTTTTTTTTTTACAATCACTAGTATAAATTACTATTTTTTTTCAAAGGAAAAATTCTGAGTTCTTATATTTTTATATCAGTATATAAAGTTTAGGAAAAACCATTAATTTTATGAAAGTCAAGCTAAGCTTATCAATATTTTTTTCAAAGAGACATAGTTCCAGGTTATATTTTTCATATTGTATGTCCTTTGGGTGAGGTAAAAAGGTAAAATGTCTGTTTGTTAAGTCCCCCTTGATTTAATATATTGGTTTCTTTCAGCAGGATAGAAAACAAATAAATGAAAAAATAAACCAACATATATAAAAACAGATCAGTAATTATGTGATTTTGTAAATTCTTAAGCCTACTGATGTGTTGGTTTCGCTAAATGTATAATATTTTTATGCATGGGCTCCTTGAAATATGAAAGTTATTTCAAGGGTTCCTCCCATATAAAAAGATTGAGAAATACAAATTAGTTTCTGGTAGTGATGATAAGTGGGTACATTATGATCATTTCTGCCAATGAAGTTGAAGAGGCATTTGTTTTTGGTTACGTCTTTTTGTCTGTCTGTCCACATGACATCTCCAAAAGGACTCCATGGATTTCCATGAAGTTTTGTGGGAGGGTTGGCAATGGGGTAAGGAAGAGGTGGTTGAAGTTTGTGGTGGAATTACTTTTTGATTGAGATATATTTTTCCATTTGTTTTTGATGCATTTATAGATATATCTCCAAAAGTTCTCTGTGAATTTCAATAAGATTTTGTGTTCGAGTGGATAATAGGCTATGGAAGAAGAGATCTAAATTACTCCCCCTGATAATGTCTTTGGCAGAGGTATGCGCTCTCTGGGTGCTTTCTAGTTCCTTGCAGTGACGACGATAAGTGGATGGTTATAATTGGTATAATTGGTAACTATGAACAGATTCTTCCAACCACTGAATCTCCTTTCTCCTCACCCAAGCGTAAGGTACAACCTACTCAGGGTGTAACATTTCACGTTGTAAACTTAGGTTAAATGGAGAAGGTGCAACATTGAATGGAGCCTCAGCCTTCAAGTTTCATTTCGGTAAATGATTTATTGTGATTTTTCTAAATCATTGATGGAAGGAAATCATTAAACATGCTGTTTTTTTTTTGTTTTTTTTTAAATATTCATTTATTTAATACAACTTTTTTTTGCCTCTTGCCAAGCATATCCAATTGCATCATGCTGAATGAAGAAGTTGATCATCAAAAAGTAATGTTTTTTTTCTTCTTCAACTCTTTGCAAGTTATTAGGTTGTTCCCTATCAAAATGCTGTTTTTTTTTTTATAGTAAGATGATAGAAACAGCATGTAACGGTAAATATTCAAAATATGACTCATTTGAAATAGTACTTGAAAGTTAGTCCAACTTCTTGTACAGACACCATTGATGCTAAGGGATCGAAAATCCTCCTATGATAATAAATGAATCTGTAAAAATGCAATTACAATCTTTCTCTTTTAGCAGTATTCCCTTTTAGGTTTGAAAAAAAAAAAAATTGTGTGTAATACTCCAATGTAGATGCCTATCATGAGAAAGTAGTATTTTTTTCCTTGACGCTCAACTAGCTAGTAAGATGGTTACTTATGTGAGACTTGCTGTTCTGAGTTAAGCATTGAATGTTTTTTTGTAAACAAGTATTTCATGGTCTTTTTTTTTTTTTTCTTTTTTTCCCCTAGGTCTAGCATTTTGGGTCAAAAGGTAAAAGCAGGAATGTGAAACTCTATTGCCATCTACCATTCTCAACTAAATGACTTCACCCACGTCAGCCTTAGAAAATTTCTCTTCTTAGGAAGTTTTTACTTTACCAGTAGCCTCTCTTTCTCAAGAAATTTTGAGCAAACCCTTTTTCTAACTTACTGTATTTACTTGTGTACAATGTGAGAATTTTTTTTTAATACAAAAAATCAGGGTCAAAACAAGTTGGTAAACATATCATTAGAGTGTAAAAAGTAAATAACATAATGTATTACTAAATTTTAGCCTCAAATCATATTTGAGATTGCAATTTACTTGAGCAAATAGGTATGAAAATAACAAATGTAATCTTGTTTAGTCGTGACTAGTAAAAACTGTCCCAATCAGCGGAATAATTCTTGACGGCTATTCGTTAAACTTTGCCAACTTTTGGCTGTTATCGTTAACTTTTCCCTTCTTACTTCCTATAATTACTATATTAGTATTCGGATGATTGAAATCCTTGTTTTTTATATTGTTAACATATAGTTTTGGCCCATCCATTCTACGGCCTTCTTCATGAGTAATATCTAAATTTAATGGTGGTAAACAGAAAACCTTCCTCCAATGTAGCAACACTTAAAACGTGGGATTCAGGTGTTTTCGTTTCCTTTCATTGTTAAGCCTTGATTTCCATACCTTGTCCTTATTGAGTAACAGAATCCACTTCGAGTTGAAATCCACATTGGTCTGATTTATACACTCAGCTGACATGCTGATGTATGTTGCTTCTTTGATTTTTCTCCGTTTTCAATGGTGTTCCCTGTTTATAATCCAAACTCCTTACCAGAGAGAATAACGTTTGTTTTTCTCTTTTATGGCTGACCCCATCTGGAGTGCTAACAATAATCTACCTACTAAAAGTGTCAACTTTTACTATGTTATGGTAACATAGCCCAGACTATTGGAAATTCTGTGGAATGCAATCGGGGCAGTTTGTCTAACTCTGAAATTTATTTTTGTCTCTAAATTTTTTTTTTTTTTTTTTTTAACTGCAGTGAAAGTCGACAATTCTATGAATGGCAAAACGTTTTTTGTTTAGATCAAATATGATTTGGTTCATAGCGTTTATAAGAAAGGAAGGATAGAGAGAGAGAGAGAGTGGGCAAAAAAAAGGATTTTTTTTTTCTCTTTCAGATCACGATACTTCATTATATTGGAAAGTACCAGAAAGAAAGGAAGCAGACTATACGGAGTTGATAACTAATATATACACTTCATACATATATATATATATATATATATATACTTATAACTTTTGCATTTCAGACAATATTTTACATTTTATTTTTGACACAGCAATCATTAAATTTTTCTCGGACATTGTAATAGGAATAAACTTGAAAAATCAATCGGGAACTAATAGTTTTATTACCAAAACAAACATCAGAAATTGTACATACACCATAACAGATTTTGAATAGAGTTGGTTTTTCTTCTTGTTTTTCTAGGTATGGAAGCGTTTGTCGCGGATGCAACGGAGTGTGATCCTGCTGATTCTGTTGCTTGGCTTGTTGTCCATGCTCTATATCATCCCTGTCATGCAACTGGAATGGGCAAAGAAGCGCGAGATGTCGGAACTGATCAAGAAGAAAACGTCATTTTTCCGCACGCAGAGCAAGATCCTGCGTACAAAGCTGCTTGATGAGTTAGAACAGCAGCAGAAAGCTAAACAGCAACTGTCGGACATGCAGGTAAGAAATTTAGGAAAGTTGCAACCTTATGCACAAGCCAATGAATTATCTAACCTCTACAAAAAAAAAATATCCCTCCAGTATAATTCCATTTATGCTATATGCATGCACACATGGAGCAAATGCACAAAGGAAGTTAAAAGGAGAGTTAGCTAATAAGGTAGTTATTAGTGTTTATAAGTTCAATTATGAATTTAATGATAATATATTAGGATTGAAAATAATCTTTAAAAATGAGAAATACTCGTTGATGTTTTATTTAATGAAACGACAAAGTAGTTCAAAGTATAGAATAAAATCCTAACTCGATACATTACATAAAATTCAATTATTCTTGTACTATTAGTAGGAGATATTAAAACATGCCAATACAGTTTTATTAGTCGTGAGAAACTGTGCAAAAATTGCCTTGAAACAATTTCAAGTCCAAACTAGCAAAAGCATTCAGTGCACATATACATACTTTTGTCACAGGAAAATATTTGCACAAGATTTTTGTACACACAGACTATTACTATTACTATTACAGACTATTAGAGGAAAACCTGTTCTTCAGTCTATTTTTTAAAAAAAACATCCAAAAACATGTCAAAGAAATTAGCAGATTTTTTTTTTTCATTTAGATGTATGAATTAGGATCTTCAGCATTGTTATTTTACTGGCAATGTCTAAGACCATGCTTTCTCTGGCATTCTTGATGTTTTTAGAAATTCGGAGATGAACTTTTGTTATTATTCCCAAATCATTGAAATGAGTATTCTCATCTTTGTTTTTATAATAACCTTTCAGCCAGTGCATTCTCTGGCATTCCCAAGCATTTTCTGAATTATTCAAACATGTGTGTATGTGTCCTGAATTCACAGAATAGAAACAAATTCTGATACAATCTGTATTTGTCGGCTGCTTTTATTTTTCTAAATGAAATTCGCAAAATGAGTATAAATTTTAATTATTCTAGGAAATCTGAAAGAAAAAAAGTAATTTAAAAGTTTCCATAACATTTGATACATAAGCACACACACACACACACACACACAAGGTTTGTATGACTAAAAAGGGGGTTTTGTCTTATTTGAAGGTCACCTTATTTGCCAAAATATACGATGTATGTGTAATATATACATGCACGTGAGAGTGTATCAATAGGTTTTCAGACTGACACCTAGTTATTAGCTAAATTTTGATTTGAAATTCTCATTGTATAATGCTCAATCTCTGTGATTAATATTTGCCACCAAATTCAATGCATTGATAAGGAAAGAAATCATGTTCAAAAATTAATTTGTTGTGTAGAATAAATGCTTTTTTCATCATTATGATATGGACTTATCAATATACCTACATGTAGATAATGTTATGTATGTGTGAGTTTAACACATACTTTTTTTTTTTATATAAAGGATAAGAAAACTATGTTTCTTTTATTTTTTTGAAAACTTTTTCACTCTCTGCATTTTCTTTTTTTTTTCTTTTCTTCTGCTGAAAAGAAAGCGCAAGATTCCTTGGCAGGCAAAAAAGAAGAAGAGCATCAACTGAACTTCAATATGCAACCTGGCCATAAGGTATGTTTTCATTATTTGCAAAAGAAGGAAACCCAAGAAAAACCATATCATTTCTGTCCTGTATGTTTATAACATTAAAAAAAAAATACAAGTAATTTCTCATAACATTACATATGCAGTACCAGATTACTTATTTTGCTATTTTTTAAACTGGCTTGTTTTGAAATTAAGCAGGCTTTGTAGTGGTTTACTGCTGGGGTGCTCTCTGTTTTCATTTCTATAACGTAGTTGAATTGTCTTCAGATGATGAATGGATGAAGAAGGAAAATAGCATTCCAAGGGAAATTATGAATCACAACCACTCATATATGCTTCTTTTTACCTCTTGAATTAGGCTGCAATGTTGGTAAAATTAAGTTAACTTGATTAAAATACTGGCAGCACAATTTGAATCATAAATTTATGATTGAAAAAAGATAGGATGGTAGGATGATGAATGAAAATTTGGAAAAAGGGGTGATCAATGAATAAGTTGCTTTTCTTTCCTTTATTCGGCTATGATCACTTAAAAGTACAAATGTTAAAAAAACAAAAACAAGCATGAATGCTGCTGGACATAAATTAAGGGACTGATTTGGCAGAAACTTTGTAAATTGAACCCTCCAATGAAAACCTATTTAGGGGCTGAATCCTCCCCAAAAAATGAGAATATTTTCCCTTATCATTGAGGTGTGTGTGTGTGTGCGTGTGCGTGTGTGTGCATGCAAAATTTCAATATTCTACTATGAACAGTTAGGGCTGGGCTAAGTTCAGATAGATATAAATGTCAGAACACATGAATAACCTAAACCCAGCAACAGTGATTAAACCAGTCTGTTGCAGTGTTGAGCAGTTATTAATATTCATGAAACTATGATGTTTAATTTAATATAAAGTCCCTTATAGATCAATATGAAACCCAAAGATTCCTCCAACAAGTTTAGTGAAGACATTTTACTTTTTTACCTGCAAAAAATAAAAAATATCAAACTTTATTTAAAGATATATTTTGGGGGAGGATCCTAAGATATTGGGGTCCTGTGCAGCTGTTTGAACTGGCTTAAGTAAGGCCCTGGATAATTGTCTATGTTAAAGGAATTTACTCTGTATAGATGTCCATGTGCCAAACATTCTTTTCTCAACATTGATAAGTATTTTCATACATCAATCAATTGATACATTTATGGCCAGTCATTATTATTGAGAATATCATTTTTTTGTTTTAAAAAAAAAAATGTTTGATAATAAATAGAGGTGAATAATGATTTATTATTCAGCCGTGATAAGGACTTGTAAGGCAGTTTCAAATCTGAAAAGCCACGTTTTGAAATACAATGCTTCTTATCTCTACTCTTTGGTGTATTACCAGATGAGAGATAAACAAGAAATTCACATCAAGGTCAAAATTTGATAAAATAAGTTGAAGACACATTAGAAGTCTTTTAAGATTTTTGAAGAAATTTGAGTGTGTTGCCACAACTTTTTTTTTCTTTTAATGGATTTGGATTATTGCCCATTTTATTTTATTTTCATGCAAGTGATTTATGGGTGAGTGTTTTTGCATCTGACTGTCAGTGCGTGTGTTGTGTGTGTGTATATATTTATATATAATGGTGCATGTATGTGTGTGTGTGTATATGTATATATATATATATATATATATATATATATATATATATATATATACACACACACACACACATTGCCTGAGACATAGCTATTTGCTGAATTTTGATATAGTATAAGTATTTTCTGTATGACTGAATATGTAATCATTAGAGTGAATTGAATTTTTATGTATCTGTTGAACAAATCCTACCCCTGATATATCATAGGTTACTTTATCTATAATGATGTTTAGAAATGCATTCATAATTTTTGCAAATAAGTTTTAATTTTTCTGATTTTTATTTTTTTGGCAGTTTGACAACCCAGCTGAAGAGAAACTTTTTTTTGAAAAGGTTTTCAAAGGTTTGTTCACTTTTAAAAAAACTTCACACCACCTTTCTAGACTGGGGGAATCCTTGAAATGATCTCATCTCTCAAGAGACCCATACATAAAAATATATGTACAGCTAAAAACCTATCAAATTTAGATGTATAATAATCTAAAAGTATTCTACAGTGCAGGAAGAGGTTTTTTACATATCTATTCATTTTGAGGTGGCTCCAGACACAACACCACTTGTGACCACTCATTGAACTAGTGTGAGAACCACAAGGGGCCGCTTGTAATTTTTGTCTAGATTAAAAGTTATGGGAAAATCAGTATTTTCTTTGAAAACATTCATGTAAACAAAATTCACTTTTTAGTATTGATTGTTAAAGTCTATTATATTTCATCAAGTAAAACAAAAAATGTGGATCAAAGCTATTGAATCTTAAAGCCAATTGTTTCAACAGGCATTGGATTATTTTAAATTTCTATTTTCACCTTTCATAATCGCTACTGAAGAAAGAAAAGTTACAATTAATTCCTAATATCTATGCTTACAAAATGAAAGGAACAATTCTTCTGAAGGGAAGAATAGATTTTGAGAATGGATAATAAATTGAACCAGGTCATTTATGTTTGAATTAAAAAAACAAGAAACAATAAATTTTTATCAGAAACGATATTTTCTATATTAACTTTTTTGATTCAGCTCTCAATTTGCTGAAAGAATTATTAAAATTCAATAATTACTACTTTTAATATATTGGCATATAAAACCTTCCCACACACTGTTTCAGGAGGGATTATTGAGAACCCCTCTCATTTATTCCCCAAATTTTTAACTTCTCAAGTTCTGGTCAATGCGGTGGCGTTCTGATTTGAAACTATTTAAAAAGAAGTTGGGGGGTCTTATATACCATCAAATAACACTAGTTGATTTTCACATTTTGAATGTAAATGGGATCTGAAAACCAGAAGAAAAATATTACAATGTTGATGTTACAAAAACAAACATTTTTTTTTTAAAAAGAATATTTTCTTTAATGCTGTATTTCTTTTTTATTCCATGTTCATTTTTTTTTTTTTCCTTTTCTCTTCCTGTTTACAGCAGCTGGAATACAGAACAAGAAGCAGTTGGCTGTGGTAAATGCGTTCTTGCATGCATGGAAGGCTTATAAACAGTTTGCCTGGGGCCATGATGAATTAAGACCAATCGGTCGAACTTATCAAGAATGGTTTGGTATTGGTCTGACCCTTGTTGACTCCTTAGACACCATGTACATCATGGGATTGAAAGAAGGTAAGGCAAATTGTTCAATGCTGATCATAATTATCATCATATAAATATACTTTAAGCCAAGTTTGTTACACTAATAGTATCAGTAGCAGCAATTAACCCCTCCCTCTTCTTACCCTCTCATTAAACTCTCTAAATTTCCTCAAACAATATCTGTAATTTGAGATATTTTGCACCCTACAGCAAGGGTGTCAAACTCATTTACTATGGCAGGCCCAATAGAGTATGAGCACACAGTATGTGGGCTAAATAAAATAACTATTAGCAGTTCATGATCACGTATTAGGTGAGTATTATAGAAATAAGAAATGTAGATATATTTTACTCTTGTGCTCTGCTTGTGTAAAACTCTCAAAGACAAACAAATGTGTGGCATGGGGGCCTAGGTTTGACACCCCTGGATTACAGTTTCTGACAACAACAAAAAAATTCACTGCCCTTCTCTCTGAGAAATATTTTTATTTCATTCTAATTTATTTTTTCATTAGATGAAACATTGTCAGCCGTTATTAAGTTCTGACTAGTGTTTTCTCTTATCCTAATATTTTTAGTTGCTTTTTATTTCAATTTACTGTAACTGTCAGTCTACAGCAGAGAGTGAACAACATAGATCAGAAATAAACAATAAGATCTAAGTATGATTTGAACTCGCGTCCCCTCTACCACAGTAAGCTGCCAATTCTAGTTCTGCTCTACCAACTGAACTACCAGAGCTCTTACTGCTAGCCAAAAATCAAATCTAACTCTTAAACTCATCCTCCCCTGATTGTACAATGCTGTATTTGTTATTGTTCTTTCATTCATTATTTTTATGTCGAATGATAATCGGAGATAGATGTGATAAAAAGCGAATAGAAAATTTAAGATGAAAGAAAATACCAATAAAAAATTATCAATGATTTTTTTTTCTTCCTAATTGTTCTACAGTTAAATTTGTTTGTTGGAAATCTTTTCTTGCATCCATCCATTTATGTTTTCAAATTAACATTTTTGGGTGGGGTCTTCTCTTTCTTCTTTTTCTCTAGAGTTTTCCGAGGCCCGTGACTGGGTTGAAAAACATATGAGGCTTGACATCAACCAGGATGTGAATTTGTTTGAGGTGACCATTCGTGTCCTAGGTGGACTCCTCAGTGCATATCACTTGTCGGGCGATGTCATCTTCAAACATAAAGCAGTGAGTTTCTTCTTATCATTTTATTTTTTTGTCAAACTCCAGTCCAAGTTCAAGGCTAAAGTTGATTTCAAACAAGAACAAAAACAATCTTCATTTAATTTAGGGAAGAAAACTCTTCACTGTTTGTCTGTCCTGTTTTAGTTTACCAAACTGATTTATAAAATGAAAATTTCCCTACTGTGATTTGAAATCTCAAACCAACTGAGCCAAATTAATGTTTTAAATACATAAGGGAGTAGAAGTTGGAGTGGAGTTGGACCCTGCAGCAGCCTAGCTTGTTTTATCATTGTTCTGTTTTTTCTTTCATCTCTGTTTAACCCATTGAATCCTGAGACTGTCCCTGAATATTAACCACTGCCATTAAATATCATTGGAATTTTCTTTGTTTTTTAGAAAGACCTTGGAGAACGACTGATGTACTGCTTCGACTCCCCTTCCAAAATTCCCTACTCTGATGTAAACCTGAAAACCAAAAAGGCCCACCCACCCAGATGGGGCCCAGATAGTACAACCTCTGAAGTTACCACCATACAACTGGAGTTCCGGGATCTGAGCAGAATTCTTCGGGATCCCAAATATGAGGCAAGCATGTATTCAAAAATTCTCAAATGATATTGTTTCGGAGGTGTGGAATGGTGTAGTGATTATCAGTATGGAAAACAGCGTTTATGTTCTCTTTGAACTGATACCCTAAGGAAAGGTATTAATCCACTTTATAGCAGTGCACCTGGAGCCTTTTATTGCCTTGAAATGCAGTCCATCTTGGATGATGGGGCTAGCAACTCCACCACATAATAACTATTTGCTCCTGAAACTACATTGCTGCCCTATGTTCCATTAAGTGTTTACAGGGAAAAGATAAAGAAAACAAACTTTACCCAGATGAGAATTAGTAACAACATAAGACACAATTTCTGTCTGAATTTCTGTGTTGAGGAATTATCATTATACGCTGATTTGTTTGCACTGATGTCCTTATGTTTTCTTTTTTGGTTTTTACATTCTGGCTGTTGTACCCTTGGGGCTCCTTCGGGTGCATGTCATATTTAGTAACCGTGTGGGAATTTTGAACCGAACACTTAATTCAAAGCACAAGTAGATTGTTTTTATATTGCTGTCCATAATACCACTTGAGCTTTTATCACTGAACCAGGGTATACAAATTTCATTGCCTGACCCTAGGATTGAACTTGCAACCCCCCATTAATTTGACTTAAACTCATATGCATTGATTCAGTGAGAAAAGCAGAAAAAGTATATTTTATGACCGAATAGTAGTTATTACTGACAATGGAGTTGGCAAAGGTTTACGCTCTTTGAGAGCTTTCAAGTTTTACTTATTCATTATTTTTGCCCTTTCAGGCAGCAGTCAGTGAAGTGTCCAGTCATATACACAACCAACCCAAAAAGAATGGCCTTGTACCCATCTTCATTAATGCTCAGACAGGGGCCTTCCGTAACACAGCCACCATCACTCTTGGAGCCCGTGGAGACAGTTATTATGAATACCTTTTAAAACAATGGCTACAAACGGGCAAGAAAAATGACACGTAAGTTTTTTCTTGGTTGGATGGCTTTTATCTTTCACCTGGATTTTTTATTCAATTCTATAAATATATAATCCATAAAAACCAAGAAAATATTACAGGTACACAATCACTAATCCAAAACCTTTTGGATCCGGACACTTCATATTTTGGAATTTTTTAAATTTCGGAATGGTAACACAAGTATTGTATAAATCAGGGGTCCAAACTTGCTTAATGTAATGAGCCCCCGATGTTTGAAAGCCGCAAGACATGAACATAAATCACCCTGACATTTTTATTGTTACATGCATATTTTCTAACAATCATTTCATGTAAATATTTACAAATATATGATCAGCAATATTTATTCATCTATGCAGTTTTCCAACTCTTAATCTGTACCACTCTGCAAATAAGTCCCCTGGCGTTGTGGTGTGGCTTGCATATTCCAATGACCCAGAGGGCTATGCTGGTGGGAATTCAATCCCTAGTAAGTCTAACTGAGTCAGACAGATCAAAGGAAAGGAATTTAACCAAATCTTACTCAATGCCCCCTCCCCCAGCTATTATCCCAATTTTATTTTTTACTAAAAAGAAAAACTATAAAAAACAAACTTTTAATGTACAAACTCTTTAGTTCATAACTGATTTCAGCATTGAATAACCCACTGAAGGTCGATGTGCCATTAAATTAACCAACCAACCTTAATCGGTAAAAGTTTCAGTAATCACAAAGTAGACCTAACAAATGTTTTCAAAATCTTTACTGATGATTGTTTTAAGTATATCAAATCCTATATTGGGATCTAGATATTATGTATTAACCATGAACATCAAACTTGCATTTTAATGGAGACGGGTTGTACTTCATACCCAGTAAATAATTATAGAGCTTGAATATTTTTCTTATTGCCTTCTACTACTAGATTAACTGTAATGAAATGGTTGGCTCAACCAACATATTTACATGAGCTGCACATTAAATGTCAAATAGCCACCTGTAGCATATTGGGTAGACAATTAAATCGATTGTTTGGGAATGGCTGTCTCTCTGCAGTAAACCTTCTAAATATCCTCACTGCGTGGAGTAAATTGAGACTATAAATAACATTTCATTTTATTTTGGTAAATGAAATGGGATAAAGATCAACCATAAAATTACTTGCATCCTTTTCATTAAAAAAATTTACTAAAAGAAAATATTCAAAGTACCTTTTAGAAAGCCCAACATTTTTCTGAAAACTTTTCAAACTTCAAGAATTTCAGATAAGAGATTGTGTACCTGTAAACCAAATATTCAATTTCTCCAATCACTGAAAACATCAACTTTTGGCCAGTCTTTTCATCTTATTGTTACTTTTATTGCAACATTCTGGGTTAGATTAGTGACCATTTCCCAAAAGCAGTACATTGCAGACCGGGGGGGGGGGGCTGACTGACCCTATCAGATATGTTGACCATGCGACTTGTACACTTCAGATCATAAACAGTGGTGATATTGGCAATCATGAAGAAAAATGTTAACGGTTGTTATAGATTTCAGATCCAATGGTTTAAAGAATATCTGGAGTGATTTTTACGATCTTTTTTAGTCATACTCCAAAAAGGAGGACAAATTAACATCCGATTTGAGGTTATGCCAGCTGGAGATCAGAGTGCTCAAAAGCCAGACTGTCCGGCCTAAAGCCTGAGGTCTAGTCTCCGTAAGTTGAATATCCTCTCTAACTGTTAAAGTAAATAATGTAAAAAAAGAACAAAGAAGTAGCTTCCGATGGGACTTCAACTTGCATCCCATATCCTGAGAACTCATCTTTCATGGATTGATTCAAGATACTGATGTTACCCCTCTTCTTTTTCTTTCAGATTCAAAGCTGACTATGTGGAAGCAGTGAAAGGAATGCAACTTCATTTAATGAAAGAATCTGAACCTCATAAACTGTTGTACTTTGGGGAATTACTCGGAGGACGAAACTTCAGTCCTAAAATGGTGAGAGGATGTTTGGAGTTTTTTTCTGTTTTTTTTTCCAGCCATTGCATTCAACATTGTAGAATACTGTGGTTGCTTTGTGAAATTTTTCAGAATTTTGGTTACACGGAAACCAGATGCTATTGAACTGAAACTGTATGTATGTATGTATGTGTGTGTGAGAGTGAGAGAGATATACGGCCCAGACTCTAGAGTAACCATATAATTGAATTTGATGTCTAAATATCTTGATTTTTGTTGGGTTTTTTTTCGGTCTTGATGAATTTCTAGAGGCATAAAAGTGCTCATTGTTTTTTTTCTTCTTCCAGGACCATTTGGTTTGTTATTTGCCAGGCACTCTGGCTCTAGGTTATATGCATGGACTTGGCGATGATCACTTAGAATTGGCCAAGAAACTGATGAAAACCTGCTTCAATATGTATAACCGGATGCCAACCAAATTGAGTCCAGAAATTGTCTACTTTAACATGGCGCCTGGTGCAAAGGAAGATCTTATTGTTAAGGTAAGGTATTTATTGATAAATAGGAAAGATTTTGAATGTAAGTGATTTTAGCCATAAAAAATTTAGTAATTTTAAATTTCCAAAATAAATGATGAATGATAAAAGACATCATGGACAATCTCAAAAATAACAGTATACTGCCCACTTTGGTTTATTTATCATGTATCTATATACAGCGACACCAAGGAATATTTTATTTTTAAGCTGCAAACTTATTGAGGTACCTTCATAGAATCTTGTAAAATTAATCTTATATTTCTTTTGAATTTCACAATGTTGCTTTATTTACTTATTAATATACTTTCCATTCCAGCCAGCAGATGCACATAATCTCCAACGTCCTGAGACGGTCGAAAGTCTCTTCTATTTGTACCAAATCACTAAAGACAAAAAATACCAAGAATGGGGCTGGATGATCTTCCAGGCCTTTGAAAAATACACCAAGCTCCCAAATGCTGGCTATTCGTCTATCAGTAATGTAAAGAGCACGACGAACCAGGGATTCCGTGATAAAATGGAGAGCTTCTTCCTAGCGGAAACCCTTAAATATTTCTACCTTTTGTTTGCCGATGGCACCCCTATCATTCCACTGGACAAGTACGTATTCAACAGTGAGGCACATCCTTTACCCATTTACGACTCCTGAAGCTTCAATCTGCTCTATTTCCGAGCATAACGAAGGAAGAGAAAAAAGAAAGCATACAACGTGAGTTGGGCTGGATTGAGGAAGGGTGACATCCAATTCATTCCCAACCTGCCACCCGTCTTGGACTACACACTCATCGACATTAGCAATCATGAAAGGAATTGGATTTTTTGTGGCCGTTCAAGTCTGGTGATCTCAGTTTAGTCCAACTTGGCTCAAATCAAATCTTCTGTCTGCGGCAACATTGGCACCAGCTTTTTTTTTAATTTAAAAAAAAAATTTTTATCCGTTATTTTGTCTCTGTCCATCTCAACTCGAGTGTCGAATGCGTCAAATTTTCGATTCGGTGAACATTGCTCAGTCAGATTGAGACCGAGTCCGTATTTCACCCATAAGACTGTTTCAGTCCATATCTATTTTAAATCGATTCATGGTAAATTCATTGCAGAAAATTCATCGCAGGTAAATACATCTCCTGTAATTTCATGGCCTAGTAAATTCGTTGCAAGGTAGATAAATTGCACACCAATAGATTGTTGGTGGATACTAGTACTGTATATTTTCCATTTTTCCTTTCTTGTCAGTAAATACTAGTACTGTATATATATTCCCTTTTTTGTCAGTAAATACCAGTACTGTATATTTTTTTCCCCTGAACCTGCTGGGGTTATAATGTAAAAATGTATAAATAGTGTATAAATATAATGTTTGAATAATGTTTTTTAATGTATGCCATCAAGGTGTAATTACTTGCGATAGATTCACCGCAATGAATTTACTAGATACGCTTTAATTCATTTTTTTACTGTGCTCTGCCTGCCGTTGATATCACAATCATTGAGAAAATCTTCAGCTGTCATGGTTCTGCTCAGCTTGATAGGACCAACAGATATTTGGGAAGAAAAGAGACAAAAAAATAACAAAAGTTCTCTGATGCTGTCAGATTTTCAGCTCGGATTGTCATGCAATTATTCATATGGAGGAAGATATATACATCTACCATTTTGTCTATAATTTTGAGAAGAGTCATTAAGATTCAAGGAGTTTTCCAGACTGTTGAACTCATCCTTTTTGTTATTCCAATAATGTTTCAAACAATCCATTCTACAACCTTCTTCAGGTGTGCTGTCTGTACGTAGAAAAATTTTCCGATAGTGTCATGTGAGATATTATTTTTTCTCAATGCTTGTAACATAGGTTGCAGATGTTTTGAATTCCCCCTTTTTTTTTTTTTTCCCTACAAAGAATTTTTCACTGTTGAGCAGCTAAAATCTTCGTGTTGGGGAAAAAAGAGAAAATTTCTGTTCGTTACTGTATTCAATCTGACTCTACTGATAAGAGTCCTTCCCTTTACATCTGGATAGTGCACCCAAAGAAGGCTGTTGAATGGATCTGCTGAAATGTTATGGGAACAACGAAAAGAATGATTTCAATCATCCGAAAAACTTTTCGAACACTTAACATTTATTTTCATACGTACATTTTTTTATAAATAACACATTTGGAAAATTATTATTTCTTTGAATTTATTCATTCCAGTATACGTTTTGATGAATTTTTCATCTTCCTCAACTAGTTAGATTTTTATTTTAAAAATGGTAGCGACATTCAGTTCATCCTCAACTTTCTTTACAATGTAAAACTATTGCTAAAAGTTTCAAATTGAAATCTAGCTGACTGAGGAAGATGAAAAATTCATTGAAACATATGCTGGAAAAAAATGAATTGAAGGAAATTATGATTTTCCGAATTTGTCATTCATTCAAGTCTTGTCAGATGAATCATTCGACTATCATAGAAAAATATGTTCATTTATTTGGTCTGTATTGGGGTTTTTGTGTTTCAGTCTTTATTGTGGGAGGGGGAAGAGGCAGGGTTTTAGGGATCTGGGTTTTGAAATTTGTATAAATGGTAAATGGTGAAGCCTCTTATCAAAGAAAAACAATGTACTTATCTATATGTATATCTATATATATGATCATTTGTGACCACATCAGCATATGTGAATGAATGAAAGTAATGTGTGTAAGAGAATGATAAGATCAATATTTGATGTTACCATATTGCAAAAAAAAATTTTCAAAAATTATTTTTTTAATGATATTCTTGGGAATGTGAACATTGAACAAAGCACATTTCAAATAACTGCACAAGCTAAATTCAAAACTAAGATGAAAGATATGAAATTTATTCAATATATTTTTCAGCCTATTTTCTTTATTGTCTATAATAGCAGTTCCCAATTAAGGATCCAAGAACCCTTTGGGGTCCACAAAGTTATTACTATGTGTCAGTAAGCTTGTCGAGTAGGCAGACCTTTCGAAGGCCTGGGGTCCATGAGCTTGTTGAGTTGTTACACCTTTAAGCCTGGGGTCTGTCTGTGGATAAAATTCATTTAAATAAAAGTGGTAATGAAAAGGTGAAGAACCACTTCACAAAAGTCTTTATATTCCAAATTTTGTTCAGACAACTGAATTTTTTTCTTGGCGTCCTTGATGTTGTCTACACAAAGTAAAGGTTCGTCTCTTCTCTCTGTATATGAAGAATGGATCAGTGGAAACATTGACAACATCAGGGACCTGAAGGAGAGACTCTATCGTCCATACAAGATTTAGGGTTTGTTTTTTTTTTCCATCTTGACTGTTTTTAACATAATATTTCAGTCAGTATGCTCTCCGCCTTTGTTAAGTGTATGTAGCATCTAGAAATCCTTTGAAGTCATTTTGTACTTCTTTCTCGGATCGCTTGAGTATCATCCTCCCTAAGTCTTGTCAATTGAATATCCTCCACCCCAAAGCAGCCTACGAGAGAGAATGGTTAATTGTTACCCTATCATGATTTAGGGATAGTTAAGGAAACTATTAGAGGCATGAATTTATTACGAATCACTGTAGCCCAAAAATTGGCCCAGCCAACCAGCCAATGGTCTAAAGATTCTTCTCTCTTTGGAAATGTGTATGTACCTATCTGTGTGTGTGTATGTATATGTGTGTTTAGCTTGGGGTCAACCTTGAAAATTTGCACGAGTACACCACTAAGCACCATCTAAAACCAATTATTTTTTTTTTTTATAACAAAAATGTTTTGGGGATCTCTATGATCATCTCGGACCAACAATGCCCAAATCTTCTAATAATGTTCTTTCAGATAACTTTAGACAAAATATCTTTTTATTTGAGATAATTTTCTAGATAATCAGTTGTGGTACATATACGAGCTACAGTTATTCATTCGTGTGATACGGAAATAATTGATAAAGTTGAAGAGGACATTGGTCACTTATATGAATGCATTAATTTTTAAATGCTTTTTTTTATTGACAAAGTTAAAGAAGATATATGGGAATGCATGATTTTTTAAAAATGCATTATTGCATAAATTCTTGCAACTTTTAAGAGTTGTGCATATAGCCATGCTTGAGAGTGATCACTTTAACATCCTCCCCCATCGAGCTAGTCTAATTCTGGTTACTAGTTTCTAAAACAAATTTCTAGTCTGAGTTGGGGACAGAAATTGTAATATTTTTCTCTATTACAATTTCAAAATGATTTTGTGTGTGTGTGTATATATATATATATACACATATAAACATTCTATCGGATCATATATTCATTTCTTAATAACATAATTGTCATGTTGAAAGAAACAAACAGAACAGATATAGACTGGGAATAAGCAAAATGAGAATTTTGAGTTTAAACAGTTATTTAGATCTTTGCATTATTACTGGCAGCTGTTTAGCTCAATGGTAAGAGCCACTCACTCACACACACTCACACACACACACACACACACACACATATATCCAAAGAGAGAAATCCACTTATTGTAATCACTGTGGGATAGAGTATTTTAGATAACAGTAACCTTCTGGTAGCATTAAGCGTGCGGATATATCGAGGAAGATGCTTATTATGATCACTTTGAATAAAGTGTTTTGTTTGTTAATGAAAACCACTGTATACCATTATCTGTGATTATAATAACCAGTTTCCTCTGTTGATAAAAAGTGTCTTGTTGCAATTTATTTCCAAACATATCAAAGTTTTTTATTTTTGTGTCTAATACTGCTGCTGTTTTTATTTCATACTGAGGCAAGTTATCCATTCTAGAATTTCTGACATGTCTGGTCTGTTTTTGAAATTGAAAATTAAAAAGATATCCAATTTTTTCAATTAATTAATTTTTTCAAATTCATTTTTTTAATTTTCTTGATTTCATTTTTTATTTATTTATCAAATTTTTAAATTTTTTTTCAAAATAAAAAAAAATGTAATTTTACAAATTGAAAATTTCTTGAAAAAATTTTGAATTTTTGATCAAAAAATTTTCAATTTCGTTTTTATTTTTCAACATTGCATTTTTTAAACTTTCGTTTTTTTTCCATTTTTTTTTTTCCAACTATAAAAAACTTTTTCATTTTGATGCAAAATTTAAAAATAATTTATCCCCCACACATGTTCTTCGTGCAATTACAAACCAATTTCAGTTTTACTTCTCTCAGTTTGAAAAAAGAAAACTTTAAAGATACATTTGTTGAAAATTTTGAAAAGATGAACCAAAATAAATGGAAGAAAATTGTTTGCCTTCTCCCTATTTTTTAAACCCTATTGTTGTCAAATCATTGTCAAATATCACCCCTTGAGTGATCCAAATGTTTTTTGCAAATTGTTTTTTTTTTCTTTAAAGAAAAGAAAAGAAAAAAAAAAGTTACCTTTTATCTTCTGATCGAAAGGATCAAAAAACACTCTGATATGCTGTTTTATATTTCATTTCATCTTATTGAGAACTGTTTCCTAAAAAGGTAGCAGAAATAAGATGAAAAGAAGACTTTAAAAAAATAAATGAATTATACCTACAAGCAAATTTGACAGTTACTTTAAACCTTGTTTACTCAGAAATCAAGATATGTGATAATTGTAGAGACATTTTTATTAAAAAACATATTTCATCTGGCACTGATGTTAGGCTGACACAAATCAAACAGCCAACCCCAAAATGAATAAAGATAATGATCGTCATGCAGGACTTAAATAGAGATAGCATAGAAAGATGAACAGTTTAGGTGTCCTATCTTGGACACTTGTCTATCAGCAGTCTCATTAGCTCAGTTGGTAGAGCAAAATACTTCCTGGAGGATGGGGTTCAAGTCTTGTATGACGATCATTTTCTTCATTTATTCATGTGGTTGGCTGTTCAATTTACTAATGGTTAACATCAGTACCGGACAAAATGTTCACTATAATAATGTCTCTACATTTATCTCATTCTGTAGGACACAAACTGTCTAATCTAATGAAGAACACATAAAGATATCAAATTTTGTTAGTAGCTTATTAAATGCTGTAACTAGGATGTTTTCTGAATATTTTTTCTCTTTCTCTCTCTCTCTCTCTTTCTTCTTCTTTTTCTTCTTTTTCTTCTTCTTTTTCTTCCTCTTTTTCTTCTTTTTCTTTTTCTTCTTTTTCTTCTTCTTTTTCTTCTTTTCCTTCTTCTTCTTCCTTTTCTTCCTTTTTCTTCCTTTTCTTCCTTTCTTCTTTTCCTTCTTCTTCTTCCTTTTCTTCCTTTTTCTTCCTTTTCTTCCTTTTTTCTTTTTCTTCTTCTTTTCTTCCTTTTTCTTCCTTTTCTTCCTTTTTCTTCTTTTTCTTCTTTTTTCTTTTTCTTCTTTTTTCTTTTTCTTCTTTTTTCTTTTACATTATTCAAAAGGTTTGTAGATCTTTTTTTTTTTTTTTTGTTTCGAAATTTTTTTTTTTTTTAATCACTTTCAAAGAATATTTAACCTACCCTCAATATCTGTTACATGCATACATGACTTGGCTCCGAAAACAAAGATTCTTGAAGGGTTTTTGCCACAGCTATAGGATCTTAGACTGCAGGGCCTGTACAAGTTGCGTCCATACAGATGTATAAATAGCATTTGAATATATGTGTTTATTATTTATGATGATATAAGTGTAAGCATCTGTGTTGACATCTTAGGGAACAGCCAATTGTGATAACCCTCTTCCATGACAGCAGAAAACTCAGCATTTTTAGCTCCTTCCAGAGGCGTAGCTAGAGATTTGAGGAGGATATGAACTTGGCGCCTTGAGGGCCCCCCTTCCAACATTTAGTGGGATTTGTCAGAAATGCCGTAAGTGAACTGCAATTTATAAGTCTTTTAGTGTTCCTCCTCCATTTGGGGCTTGGGGTGTATTATCTTCATTTCTTCATCTCCTTCCCCTCTCGAAACCTAGGCTATGTCTCTTGCTCCCATACTGATTACTTACCAGACTTTTGGCATATCCTACACTACCAACCTATGTGTCGAGTTTCTCTTCTTTTTTTTTTCTTTTTTTTTCCTTTTCTTTTTTCCTTTTTTTTCCTTTTTTTTCCTTTTTTTTTTTTTCCTTTTTTTTTTTTCCCTAAAATCCTGTTCTGATACATGCTCCTAGTCTACAAGAATTCCACAAGCCTGACCAGTCGTCTGTTGCATTGCTAAGTCAACTTGTATCTATGTTTCTGTGCTCATTTTGGAAACAATTCTTTCTTCAATCTCCTTTTCTCCCCACATCATCAATTGATCAACCATTATTTCTTAATTTTTGACTGATATTTTCTTTTCATTTTAATCTTTTATATAAAATTTTCTTTTCATCTTGAGTTTTTTTTAATTTTTATAAAAACAACTATAGAATTAAAATGAAAGAAAATGTTGATAAAAAATCTATAATAATGGTTGATAATGATTCTTCATCTAATAAAGAGAAAATAAATGATAATATTGCTGGTACCAATGCTACTAGTGTAAAAACAATAACAAAATATGTTGATAGAGATTGAGGAAAAATAAGAGGTAGGTTTAAAGGTTAGATTAAATTTTCTGCCAACTGTAGAGTCCTTGTATCTCAGCCAGTAAGAGTAGCTGGTATGTCTAATCAGGTTTCCCCTAGGCAAAAGGGGCAGGAGTTTGTTTCTCACTGAAAGCTTAACCTTTATTTCCGATCCAGGCTGTTTACTCACTGCCATAGAGTGATGGCTTGAGTAAAGTTGCAATAAAAAGCAATTGAAAAATCCAAGATGAAAGGAAATAATTGTCAAAATGGTTGACAATGGTTTATCTAATGAAAATAAATCAAGATAGTTTTGCTGCTATCGATCGATCTATATCTATAAAATCTTGTTTGTCCGTCCCGCCATAAAACAAGAAAAAAAATCTGCTGAAAAAGCACTACAAGGATGAATTTGAAAATAAAATATCTTCACGTTACTTCAATTTGATGATCCAGTGGAAGCTGCTTATTGTGATCACTTTGGGACAGGGTCTTTTAGATAACAATAACTGGATGATAACATTAAATGAAGGATATATAGAGGAAGCTGTTTATTATGATCACTAAAGTGTTTGGGACCAACTGATTCTTGTTAGATTATTGGTGATTATAGTAATAGATTTGCTTTATATACAGAAGAAACCAAACTTTAAATGTTTAATCTTAGCCGTCAGTAGATTTAATTGGTTATAAGTCAAGTAGTATCCTAAAGTGATACCAGAAAAGAAAAACATTTGTAAAATTGACTTTTTGGTTCTTGGTAATTCGTAGGAGATTGCAGATGAGTTTGAATTTTGCTTTTTAACAAGTCCACTGCCAAAGGATGTGAATTAATCTTTTTTACTACTTTACCTATTAAGAACCAAATGAAGTTAATTAACCTTGAGAAACATGCTTGCTGGTAATCAATATTTGGTCAATAATCAAGAGTTATGGTTGTATTTGTTAATATTTTGATTTTTATGACATTATGAATGGAAATGACCTTCAATACACTTAATAAATAGAATTTAATTGAATAAAGGGTGCAGTAAGATATTGGACAAAATTACCAAGTGTGGCTAAAGTAAAGTGTAAAAGTTTGAATAGCTGATATGTAAGACAAATAAATAGCCTAGTTAGTTCATTTCTAGGGGTGCTGTGCTGTTAGAGCTCACCTCTGTAAAAAAAAAAGAAACATTTTTTCAAAAAGCCAAAAGAAATGAACAAGACTATGTTCTGAACCCTAAAAAGTTAAGGCAGCATCCTTGGTTATTTTAACTTCAGATCTAGGAATTTTAGAAATTTTAGTTGTTTGTTTATTATTTAATGAATAACTGATTAAACAGGAAGCTACTAGGATTTTGACTGTCCCTTTAAAACATTTTTTTTTTCTATTTTATTGTGAAATTTCTTTGGATTTGAACAAGGAATTCTGCATGTATGTATATGCATTTCACATACCCTCACAGGTTATAGCTTTCAGTTATAGAGAAATACCATATATACAGGACTATGGAACAAATGGTTTACAAGGGTATTTGGTAGACTAGCGGTCACTTCAACTCATTCGAGCCCTAAAATTGTCCCTATCAAGCTTTGGTAGATGATCCCTTACAAGTCATAATTCCAGTGCATTGGACACTGTAATATTGGTATAGTAGTTTCATTTTTTTTTTTTTCAATTAAATGTCCATCTTATGTACAGTAATGACTAAGGAAGAGTGATTACTGAAAGCCTGCAAATCTCCTGCAGCGATTGAGACTGAAATCATTCAGGCCGTAGGGAAAGGGTTGAACGTACGTATATCAATGATTAGAGCTTCCATGGTTTTTGCCACAACTTATACTGCTGAACATTTTAGTGGGGGACCGGGTGAGCGGAGACAGAGAGATGTATTGCTTCATCTTTGGAACTGTCCTTAGTCGGCGAGGCCAAACACACACACCTTCATAGCCTAGGGAAGAAACTTGATGTTTTGACTACTTCACTGTTCTGTGGTAAGCACTGCATTTGCCAGTCTATAAGACCCGTGATTTACAAGGGTAATTAGGGAACGACTACTCCCAAGAACTCATCTAGGTTCCATAGATTTCCATTTTCAGCTTCATTAGACGATTCCCTAGTCATTGTACCAGTACATTGGACCCATGGTAATTTCTGAATAATTTGAAAAAAAAAAAAAATGATTCAAATGTACGTCTTATATGCTGGCAAACATAGTAATACCCAAAAGGTGGATAATCTAAAATCTCCCTTCAGGAACTAAATTCCCCGATTATCAGTGTTGTACTCGTGTGTTGAAAAAAAAAAAAATCATTTGAACCCTTTCAAGACAAAATGATTAAGATGCTTGATGCCTGATTTGAAATATCCCAGTAGACTTCTAAATGAGATCTACGGGACATATATATCCCAGCAGTCATAGATACCTCAGGATATATGACCCTGGAGTCTTTGAAAGTTCAACCGAATTGTGATATTGTTGACGTCTTGTCCTAATACTACTGAACATACCACGTTCCTTGCAGGTGCACTTCATATTGTATGTATTGTATTCACTTATACAGAGTGTTTCAAAAAGGATGCAACAATCTTTTTGACTGCTTGTGTTGAAACTATTTTAAATCAAAAAAACTATTTTTTAAAGACACAAATTACAAAAAGATGTTAATTATACACACATTTTAACTTAACAGTAGATGTTGAAAGTCATTTCCTTTTAACCTGGATGCAGTTTTGAACTTCTTTTGTTATACGGGAAAACAACATGGCTGACACAATGCTAAGAAGTGGATGCTTGAATGAGGCTAGTGCATGATGCAATCATTTCAACTGCTAAATACTGTTGTCTCAGAATACAGTGTTGTCATGTGACTATTACTGTAGCATAAATTTTACAAGCATACAAATTCTACCCTTTTATCCTTTGGGTTGCATTAATCCTTTATGAAACACTGTGGAGATTAGGTTTTGCTTACAGCTCTCTTTGTATCAGTACCAAACAATTGAAGTGTATGCAAATTGAAAAAAAAAAAAAGGAAACAAATCCCAAAACTGCTGATAACAAAAACACGTCCCCTTTTTGTCCATAGATATTTAAATGTAATATTCACTGTTGATTTGAAATTTTATTCGTGATATTGACTCTGTACAAGGTGAAAAAAGATCGTTGGATTCTAAGTTTGAAAAAGAAAAAATCTTTCTGCAATATTGTGAATCATGGTATTTCATGGGTCGTGGTAAACTATGAGAAGTAACGAGAAGCAAAGCTAAGATATCTTTTATTACCCGCAACTATTACTCGAATCAAAACAATTTTTTTCTCTAACTCAAAATTATTTAATCAATCACTACAAACCTGTGAATGAAAGCTTTTTTCTTGTTAAGCGATATTCTGTTTGCTTTTTGTTATGTGAAGCAAAGGGAAGCAACAAGAAGCTAAATAGAGATATCATCAATTACCAGTAACAATTAATCTAACTCAGTGGTTCAAAACCTTTTTTAAGTCCTTTCCCCTCTTTTTTCAATAAGGTTACTAGTTCCTTTTCTCTTCCATTTAAGTTGCTACAAAGAATAATTTAAAATGATTATTTTATTTTGAGTATAATTATACGGCTTTATAATAAGAATTAGTTTAACTTCATAACCTTTGGTTGCACAGTTATACTCCATATTGTACCACAAACCCCCACTACTCTTAATTCCCATAATCCTCTGTATAAAGGTTTTTTACATTCCTTTTGCTTCCTGTCACAGGAAGTGAAACTAAAATATTCTTTATTTCTAATAAAAATTGTTCTAATCAAAGAATAATCCTTAACCCTAAATTATTTTCTTAATGATTACAAACCATTGAGAGTTTTTAAAAAAATTACATTCTATTTGCTTCTCGTATTTTACTGCCACTGGAATTCTATTCGGAGAAACCTAAAAATGTTAATTTCAACATTAATGAGGAAAAGTCTTTTTTTGCAATATGGTAACATCTTCGCATTAACCACTAGATCTGTATGATTACTTGATATTCTCTGCAACAGCAAAAAGGTCTATGATTACATTGTGCAATGCAATTTTATTCCTGGGTAGTGAGTGTTATCTTCTAATGGCTAATGTTTAAAAACTATAGAAAATGCCTATTATTCCTTTCAAACTTTGTTTTTGTGACCGATACAGTGATATTCATTTGTTGTTGTATTTCTTACTTAATGTGATTTAAAAATGTGTTAATTTGACCGTTGTCCAGTTGGAAATGAGTAGATTTGAATCTGTCACTGTTCTAGTCACAAGAGCAAAGTTTGAAGGGAATGAATGATATTTTCTATGGTTTTTAGACATAATGAGAAAAATAATGCTTATTATCCAGGAGCAAAAATTAAGTCTATGTTGCACGGAGTTATTTTCTATTTTCTTTAATAGCAAAAAAAGGTGAATGTTATGAAAAAATTATAAAAAGCCTTTTTTGCAACGTTGTATCGTTTGGGTAATTGATATTTCTCTCTTGAAATTTCAAAACATTTTTTTTTTCTAATGTTGATAAAATTGTAGAAAACAGACACTTCCAAAATACAGCAACAAAAATATATAATCAAACCAGTTCTCAAACTTTTGGTATGATGGCACACTAACTCTTTGCTCCATTAAAATATGAAGATACGTTGGTCTTGCAAGGTACATTTTACTGTTTACTCATCTTCCTGCTTCCACTAGCAGTAAACTTTGAAGGGGATCAACTGTAAAAATGAAATGAATTTGGCAAAGACATTTCAGTGGTCAATGAACAAAACTCTTTCATCATACCCATCAACCCTTTTTCCTTCCATCTGTTGATGAAAAATAACTCAAGATCTCACAAAATCCAGTGATAAAACCTCTAGATTAGCAATTCTGTGATGGAAGGCATAGTATCTGTGCTGGACATGTTCAGGCCTCAAAATATATTTGCGTATTTGGGAAACTTCATGCAGCACACTTGGGAGATAGTTGCGGCAAGCTATTTTGCAATGGAACACAGCTTGAGAACCATTGAATTGAACACTTCATTGTATATTCAAGAGATGAGAGAAGTGGAGTAATGGTGAGAACAGAATCGGTGAATAAAGTTCAAATTCTAGCTATTTATGTTCTTGTACTGATTCCCATAGGAAAGGCATTATACCACATCTCCAGACTTTCTTGTCACTTGCATGCCACGATGGTTGATATAGAAGAGAGTGGATGATTGAGCACTTGATCAAACCACTCCCCTGATAATCTGGCCAGGCTATAGTAACAGTTTAAAGCTGTTACACCCATCATTTTTGACAGGGACCAATCAATCGTTTTTTTTTTAAACCCCATCAGAGTTTTTTTTTTTTAAATCCAATATATTTATTTTTATTCACAGAAAAAAAAAATGCAAGAAACCAGATCATCAGTTCAAGTTGATTAAGAAGTTGCCCTGAACAAAAGCAGGCATTTCTAAAAATATTAGTCTATCACAAATATGATTTCTGAAAGGTTAGGATTAGAGGTTTTGTTGTAATTAGTAAACTTTCTTCTATTACAAAATAATGATTTTACTAAATATAATTGAAAACCCCAACTCTTGAAAATCATATTTCCCACGATTCAATCTACTGGAAGATCTCACGTATGGTTTGTTTCTATTTATACAGACTTCTTGCTCTGCATCCGATTTTTTTTTTTTTTCCATAGAAATTTTTCCTGCCAGTTCCATGAAACGGCTCAAAGCTTGTAATAAGCTAATTTTGAATCCATTCTGTTGCAGTTTTTGAAACGTCCATTTTCTACGATTTTACCAAAATGTCTGCTTGTTCGGTACGATGAATGGAATAGTAAAATAATTGCTCAAAGTCTCACTGGTCGGTACCATGACTTATCGAACGCCTTTCATTGAGAATGTAAAATACATACCATAAACTCAAATATACACACACGCAAACACTTACCACTTCTGCACATATATGCGCTAACTCCCAAATACCACACACACACACTTGTATTTTGAATTTTCAATGAAAATGGTGCCACGTACAGATTGCCGCACGGAGTCTGAATACTTGACTGGATGGTAATCATAGCTACGAAAGACAAGGGAATTAATATTTTGTACATGTGAAATTTTGACTGTATTGTTAATGTTAACTGTTGAAATCAAATTGGGAGATCTGTTTTATGTGATGAAGTCTGGTGGATGAATTGATTTACTGAATAATACTCAATCAATAAAGGCAATTTATCAACATTTACTTTGAAAATGTTTCGGTAATTTTTATTATTCTTTTTCTTCCAACAGCTATAATACAGAAGAACAGCTTTAATATTATACAGAATGTCTAAAGCTGATATACAAGGTCTGTCCACTAAGTCTCCAACCATTTTGAACATCTTGAGAAACAGTTTGATACCAAAACTTGCCAAGAGAAGAAATACTAAACATTATCTTTCAATTTTTAAAAAATTACCAAGTAAGTTTTTTGTACTGAACACCTGTGGCCATTTCTTCAGTCAGGTGAACAATTTATTTTGCTATAGACCCATGTTTTAATGTGTGTAAAACTCATTATCTCATAAAAAAAAATCAAATGAATTAGGAATTAATTGATCACATGAAGAAAAATTTTTTCTTAAAATTTTGAATAGATACTTTTAAAAAAATTTTCTACTCTATTGGATAAGTACCAAAAATAATTATTAAAATCCAATCAGTTGATTTGGGGGAAAAATTTAAAAATCTACTTGTTCTGGATGTGAAAATTTCTCAATGCAAATTGTCTAATTTATTATTTACATTGCAGCAACTTTTTACACTGTTTTAAGAAATCTCTGGTTTTATAAGGTGTACACAAATAATTTTTTGATCAATTTTTTTTTTTACTAATGACACTAAGATTTGGATGATAAAAATTGAATTTTATACAATTCTAGCATTTTTTTTTTTCTTTTTTAAATTCGATTCCTGGTAAATATGTCTGCATAGATACCTAAGTTGTTTGATGTATAATAAGAATACATCCTGTCTAAATTTGGTGAGGATCAATCAAAAATTACATCCATAAGTCCTACACATACACCCACACACAGAAATTTGCCAGCTCCTTTCAAATTCAAGTTTTGTTACACGTTGACTGCCAGCCTTATTTGACACGTTTCCTCAAAACTTCCAAGGGCCCCTGCACTGAGTCAGGTAAGCCATATCATATCTTGTTTGACTTCTTTGGGGTCAAGAATTATGAAATATCATTGGCACACATTTGGAGTCCATGTTTGATGGCTCAGCAAATACCTAAAAAATTTGTGATAAAATACTTAAAACAATGAAAATATATTTTTCTCTCCTGACTAATTAATATCCACCATGAGTGTACTTGTGGTTGGCAAAAATTGGTGGGCCATGCATCACAAGTATACTCGTGGTTGACAGGAAAGGTGTTGGAACATCCATCTTACTGCTCTAACAGAAATAATTCACAAGTCGAATACTGCCATTAATCTCAGTTCTCCATATCTAGTCAAGGGGAGATTATTTATAGAAAACCGTCAGTAATCCAATCAAAATACTTCTTGCTCCATTCAGATAATAGACCTTGCAGTTGCCAATATGGATAATTTTTTTTCGTTCTCTTTGAATTTGTTAGTCCAGCGTTGCCAAAAAAAAAAAAAATTATTAGAAAGTGTCAACATGGACCAACTTGAACACTGAAGAAACCTGACAGACTGGCTATGTTTTGATGTATTGTGTATATGCTGCAATTTTCAGACGTGGTTCCTTTGGTGTGAAAATTTAAACATTTACTCCTTATTGTCTCCAAAAATTCCCCCCAAATAGGTTATTAGTGTTGGTGGTGAGTGGAGGGGTGTCAATTTGCAATATAAATTGATAAATTGATCCCTTACTTTGTGTCTGGCAGCATCCAGGTTTTTTTTTTTCTCTAAATTCAGATGTTTATACTGATCACTTCCCAACACAAGGTGAGAGAAGTAACTTATTCATTGATCACTCCCAACACGGTCTGCTGCCATAAGATGGTCACATGATGGTTTTTATTGAGTGACAAACCAGATCTGTCCCACCCCTTTCAATTGTGTCAGATTTTGCTTGCTACATTTTTGAATATTTATTATGGCCTATTTTTTTTTTTATTAGGTCTTGGTCTTGAGGGTTTTTTTCTTTAGTTTAATTCTGAAAAGTGTTTAGAGAATTCATTTCTGATAGCTATTCTCACCCACAAAATTCTTCAAATGACTCAATTCTTTATATTTAAGTGAAAAAGTTCAGCCTTTTCCAGTTTGAAGATCAGAAACAGATCTGTCACATCTATATTGTACACTGAATTGAGATAGAAATTTTCACCAACTTCAGAAGACAGAGTTTTTCTCAAGTATCCATTAAAAAGATTGGGTATCGTGGCTGTCATCTCACAAGCCAGGAGAAGTCTCATCCAAAAAGTTTCCTCCAAATTCTTTTGTGAACTCATGAGAACTTACCCACATTAACAGATTTCTCCTAAATTGATTTCGGTGAGGGGTGATGACCATGACATCAATGAGAAGAGAGAGAAGGAAAGATGGAAACCGAAACTTGTTGATGCCCTCAATATACCATGTTCATAAAATCACATGACTCAAAAGAGACCAGCATTTTCAGTTACAGCTGAAAACGCCACCCTAACTAGAAGTGGGAGTTAGCATGGAGCTGGAGCTGTGTGTAGGAGAAGAATCTACTTACATTTTTTACAATTCAGCAGAAGATACAGATTTCAAACCATAATAATACTTCAAGAATTACTGAGAGTTTTTTTGTCTTATATAAAAATGTACATGTCTTCAGAGTTGAACAACTAATCAAAATTAAAAATTAAACTGCCCAAATAAAAAGAATATTTTCACAATATCCATTATGTTTATTTGGATACATTCTGGTAAATGAATCGCTACATTCCCATGGAGATCCTTGTTATAAAACAACTGAGTTTTTAAAAATTTAAGCGAGTGGGGGGATGGGGGGGTGATGACCATTTTACAGTAAACTCTCATTAAGGCAGTATTTACTGGAACATTATATTCTTACAAGTCTATGGGATCATTCATTTTATTTATTGTAACCCATATATGGGATATTAGAATGTGAATGGTTAATAAAAAGGTCATTTAAAAAAAATTTCTTTGTCCTTTTTAGTTTCTCACTATTAATACACTATGTATAAAATCCACCTGCTATGACAGTTAATTCATTGTTAAATCACAATCAAATTACAATATTTTTCAGAACTGACTCAAGAGATTATGCTTCTTTTTTCTTTCTTTCATAAAATTTGATAATTTTTACGTACTACAATATGTATTCATAAAGTATTCTTTTGAAACTATTTCAACCGATTTTTTTTTTTTTTAATCTAAATTTTGGAATTTTTCTGTAATAATATGTATCAGAAACGAAGAGCTTTTTGATAACTGTGTCAAGTATTAGAGCTATTTACAGTTTGAAGAGAGAAATTTATCAAAACAGGAAATTCTTGATCGATAAAAACCATATTAGTGTTATGCTATCTTTCAATTTGAAGATTTTTCAAAGACTCTTAGTGATTTTAAAAAATCGTTTAGAATAAGCCCTAATATGAGCTACTAAGTTATTACCAAAATCAACAAGTTAGTATAAGTTGTGAAGACAGGTTGAAGGAGTCATAATTAACATCGTTGAGATTGGAGTGATCTGGAGACTTGATTAAAGTATTTATGATTATGTGTGGCTTAAAATCTAGACCCCAATGTATTTTTGACTAGAACAGAGTACTAGAGACAGAGGCCAGACATATATGGTAGAAGTAGGTTAAATGTCAGAAAATCCAATAGGATGGTTGTGTGGTCTTACTATGGATTAGGTACTACTATTTGAGTAGGCAACAGGTGTGAAAAAATTTCTTTGTCCTTTTTGGTTTCTCACTATTAATACACTATGTATAAAATCCACCTGCTATGACAGTTAATTCATTATAGTAGCTCTCTTAAATCCCCGAGGGTGCTGTAATAATGAGGGTCTGTATTATTAAAACAAAAAGATAAAAAAATCAAAATGTGTTGAAGTCCTCAAGATTGTGATGTTCACAAGATCACAATTCAAAAGAGGCAGCAGGTATTAGCCAGCATTCTCAGTAGCCATTTATCAGGTAATTTCTAATAGAAACCAATTGCCGATTTCCCAATTAAGCAAAGCCTGTTTTTGACCATTTTTAGTGTCTTTTTGGCTATACTTGGCTTTTTCAAGAATACAAGAACAAAAATATGGACGTCGAAAAACTTCCCAATCCTAAAAATCATCATCAGTCTTTCAACGTCCCTTGTTGGACATAGACCATCCCCTGGATTCACCACACCTCTATTGTGGGCATCACAGAGCCAATAATTTCTGAATTCATCTAGTTTGTCTCTCCGTCCTGTTTTCTGCTTGCCTCGGTTTCACATGTGATCTCTGTGGATCCATGTTGTGAGTCGTGATGTCCATTGGTTGTCTGCCATTCTTGCAACATGTCTAGCCTATTGAGTTCTTTAATGGATTCCATAATGTCTCGGACTCCAGTTTTCTCCCTGATATATTGTGCTGTCTTGTGATCTCTCCACATGAGGTTGAGCATGATTCATTCGTGTGTATGTTGCATGCTTCTGTTTGCAGGTCTGCCAGTTGGTTGGGTTCCCTGTTTCAGCTATGGCGATGGCTATCAGGAGGATGCATTGGTTGTATTCCCTTCTTTTTAAGACGAAGGTTGGGCTTGCCATCTCAAAGTGATTTTTCACTTTATTTCTTCTTTTGAGGATGGTTTGCACAATCCTGGAAAAAGGGTGGATAAATCTAATTCCTGGCCCACACCCTGGATTGTTACAACTTTGAATACCACCTAGGGTTATCAAAAAAGTTTGATTTAATAAGTAAAAGAAAGACATTTTTTTTTCTTCAAAATAAACTTTATTGAACATATTTACCATTTTCTTCCACTATCTTGCGCCATCTTTCAGGCAACTTCATAATTCCATCCTCCCAAAACTTGTCATTTTTCTCAGCAAAGAATTGCTCAAGGTGTTTTTCGCACTCCTCCAGGGAATTAAAATTTTTGGGATTAAGAGAATTCTGTAAAGATCGGAATAAATGGTAATCTGAAGGTGCAATATCTGGTGAATACTGCGGATGAGTCAAAACTTCCCAATCGAGTTTTAACAATTTTTGCCTGGTCGCCAAAGAAATATATGGTCTATTGTTATCCTGATGGAATATTACACCGTTTCTGCTTAATTCTGGACGCTTTTCCTCGATCGCTGCCTTCAGTTGATCTAATTGGGAGCAGTACTTGTTTGAATCGATCGTTTGGTTCTCTGGAAGGAGCTCATAGTAGAGGACTCCTTTCCAATCCCACCATATACATAGCATCACTTTCGTCGGATGAAGACGTGGTTCACTTCGTTTACCCCATGATCTCTTTCGTTCCAAGTTGTTGTAGAGTATCCACTTTACATCACCTGTCACTATTTGTTTCAGAAATGGAACGTTTTCATTACGTTTGAGTAGTGCATCACACACAGAAATACGGTCCAGCAGATTTTTTTCACTCAACTTACGTGGAAGCCACACATCAAAGCGACTAACATAACCAAGCTGGTGCAAATAATTTTCAACGCTTGTTTTGGATATTTTAAGAATGTTAGCTATCTCCCGCATCGTATAACGCTGATTATTCTCTAGTAATGTCTTGATTTGATCGCTATCAACCTCAACTGGCCTACCTGACCGAGGAGCGTCATTCAAAGATAAATCTCCAGCACGAAACTTTGCAAACCACTTTTGACACGTTCGCTCATTCACAGTATTTTTTCCATAAACTGCACAAATCTTTTTTTGCGTTTGAGCTGCATTTTTACCTTGCTTAAAATAAAAAAGCATAATGTGCCGAAAATGTTGCTTATTTTCTTCCATCTCCAACACTTGAACCAATAGATGTATGTCAACTTTGACAATCTTTTTAAATGCCAACTGGTGCAACAGCTATTACAATACAATCAAAAGTGATCTTCAGATGAAGTTAAACCCTCCTAATGCCACCCAAAGACAAAAACACGACTATGTCTTGAGCCAACCCATAAAATTCCATAATTGCAGTATGTTTTTGGACAGTCCATTGAGGCATGATGTGAGATGCTGTATAAAATGCTGGGAGTTTTAGCTGAAAAATAAAATAGGAAAAGTTTTTGAACAAGCACGATGTGTCAGGTAACGTTTCCTTTAATAAGAGTAGTTTTTTTTTTTTAAGATCAAAATCTTTGATTTCGAAATATCGATGATGAAATCATTCATGTTGAAAGTTAAAGTACTCCCACTGAAAAATGCTTATCTCATATTCAACTTTCAATGTTTAATATAACCTAATACAAACCAAAGCCCCACATACAAAAAAAAAATCAGATTTTGCCACATTTCACTGCATTGGCAAAATATGAAAAGACATAATTATACTTTTTAGAGACTTTGTACGACTTTCGGGGCAACGTAAAACCAAAGACTAAAAGATATTACTTATTTTAGATGTAAAAAATAGTCATAAAATATTACCAGTTTCATTCAAAAATTATTACTTATTACTGTACAAATTCTGAAAAATAAAATGATTTCTTATTCTTCCTCTGACATATGGTACAAAATAAAAGATAAAATCACAATAGAACCTTTATTTATTCAAAATACAAAAAAATAAAAAAAATGAAAAATTGAATTACTTAATAAGTACAAATTCAGTTAAAATATCTATACAAGAGAGTTGACACTCCAACTGATGCCTAGTTGGCTGATCAAGGCGGGTAGAACTACACTGCTTGCATTTTGACTGTCTGTTGTTCCAGGTCACATTCCTCCCCCATTTATAATTCTTATCATCAAATATTTTTTTTCACAATTACTCTTCATATCATATAATTACATATGGGCAACCATAGGCCTGCGGTTTTAAATTTTACTGCTTTCCTAAAGATCCAATTCAAAAGAGAAGACAGACTTCTTCAATTAGGTAGATATTGAAACGATTTTGAGACACATGATGGCATGTGTAGTTTATAGTTAGAGCAAACATACCATAACATTTATTATAATGCTATAAAATAGAGTGCGATTAGTATACAAGCACACATAACAATCATACATAATATCAGGGGCCTTAATCATTTGTTGTAGCGTAATAAACGCCTGTACTTTTAAATATCATTCCACACCTGTTGCCTACTCAAATAGTAGTACCTAATCCATAGTCAGACCACACAACCATCCTATTGGATTTTCTGACATTTAACCTACTTCTGTCTCTAGTACTCCGTTCTAGTCAAAAATACATTGGGGTCTAGATTTTAAACCACACATAATCATAAACACTTTAATCAAGTCTCCCGATCACTCATATCTCAACGATATTAATTCTGAGTCCTTCAACCTATCCTCACAACTTATACCAACTTGTTGATTTTGGTACTAACTTAGTAGCTCATATTAGGGCTTATTCTAAACGATTTTTTAAACTCATTAAGAGTCTCTGAAAAATCTTCAAATTGAAAGATAGCATAACACTAAAATGGTTTTTATCGATCAAAAATTTCCTGTTTTGATAAAATTGTCACTCTTTAAAGAGAAAATAGCTCTAATACTTGACATAGTTATCAAAAAGCTCTTCGTTTCTGATACATATTGTAGTACGTAAAAATTATCAAATTTTATGAAAGAAAGAAAAAAGAAGCATAATCTCTTGAGTCAGTTCTGAAAAATATTGTAATTTGATTGTGATGTAGAAGATTCAAATTTGGTGGATTGTTGATAATTTTTTTAATTGAATTTTTTTTTTTAATGAAAAATAGTTGAAGTACTGTATATATAAAAAGAGGGCAGGCAGTATTACTTGTGAGGCCTAATTTGTGCCCTCTCCAATAGTTCTTTTTATTCAAATTTTTATAACTAATACGTTTTTGTATGTTTGGTGGAATACAAATGTATTTTATTCTCCAGGATAAACTAAGTAGGAAAAAAAAACCCAACTAATTTTGGATTTAATGTTTTCTAGTTTTACAATTTTATATCATTATGGTAGTACATCATTTTTTATCGATCTCATTTTGCAAATGCATTTTATTTGTAATTGTTGACGACCTCGTAAGTTTAACGCCTCATATTAAAACGTTCGGATTGTTTGAGGGCACTCAGTCGATACTGTTGTACCCCGTGTATAATAGCGGTCAGTCTCGCTATTCGCAATCGGTCGAACGGATTTCACTTCCAGTAAGATACATCCAAGACAAAGAAAATAATTGTTCATGTAAGTGTAAGACAAAGACAATCATTATTTGTAATAGCCTTTATTCTCTCTGGGGAAAAAAGCTAGCCAAACAACTGACACCTTTCTCTCGTGTACTTGTGACTTAGTACAATTTATTTTTCATGTTAACAAGAACAGATCTTCTAAAAATCCCATCACAGTAATCAAATGATTCTACGTGGTCGGATTTATAATGGTTTTCACCCCAAGAAATACTCTTGGGCTCATCTGGAAAGAATGTTATTAATGAATATATTGACATTGATGCCATTTCTTACCCCACAGGGAGGTTGTTAGGATCCCCTGATCAGTAACTATGGAAACGTGACGTCAAAGCTTTGGTACTCATTTAAAATCTTGAATATTTTTCCCCAAGTTAATTTTATGATTCATATTATAAAATTACTATTGTCTTCATAAATCAATAATATAATAATTGTAATTATGAATTGGAAATTAAATACGATTTCTGTTAATCTACCATTCCTCAAGTGACTGTTTGGCAGAATCGGCGAATGAAGATGGAAAATGATTCATGTTCAGCTAGAATTTCTCCCCTAGAAGAATCGTTCGTTTGGTGAAATTTAAGATCACATTTCAAGTAGTCGGAAGGAAAGAAAATAAACTGAAGTATATGATAATAGCAAGCTGTGCTACTATAACATTTCCTCAAAGAAATTTCTGATGTTTTAGACAGGGCCTGCCCTGAGTACTCGCAACACGGTCAGTTTCCCGGGGCACGTTGAGTCACGGACATGAAATCAGAGAAGATTTTCGAGTTAGAAATTATTTTTTGAAAAATAAACTGCAGTTGCCGTTATCATTCGCCACGTGAACCAGTATTTATCATCAATACACACACACACATTATATATATATATATATATATATATATATATATATATATATATATATATATATGCTCTTTCTAACGTAAGTTGGACTTTCTGTAAACATTATTCCTTTTTAAAACTTGCACAGATTAGGCGGTGTACTAGGTATAAAGATTAAGATTCGCTTTTATCTAGTTGAAAAAAATTTTTCGCCAGCATTTTTTTTTTTAATGCTTTTAATCCATTAGACCCTAAAACCTTCCAAGAATTCGTTGATATTTAGAAAAAAATCGTTTTTCAAGCTTTTACCGGGGGTGGATGTCTATTTACAATGTAACTGTATATGTAATTTGGATCTTTACTTACTGTCCGTGTATGGAAATAAATCGGTCGAAGAAATTTTGGGCTTTCTTTGAGGATAAAGGGGCTGCTCGAGGGTGTGCAGGGTGGGGTGGGGTCTTAATGAAACCTACTAAAAAAATTAAATATCTAAGAAGCCTGATAACCTATCAGGGGAAGTAATCGAATACTTCCAAACCCCACTTCCGTACAACGAATGCCAACGGAAAGTGACAGTCCAATTTACCATTATTTATATAGTAAATGCCCCCACCCACCTGTCTGACTGAAACCTTTACTAAATCGATTTTTCTAAAAACAAATTCCTGGAAAGCTCCAGAGTCTAATGGATTGAAAAGCAGCAAAAAAAAAAAAAAAAAAATTACTGGCGAATTTCTTTTCTATTTAACCAAGTTAACTAAAATTAAGTGAATCTTGACCGGTAAATCAAATCTGATTATTTTGTTGAAACTTGTAAACGACCGAGGGACTCCTTTTACAACAATGATAATTTTGGATGCTGAACTACGATATCACTTTGAGCCTCGGCATAGAATGAAAAAATGAATAAGATTCTGTTTAGAAAAATCTATACTCGTTGACATGAGCAAAAAAACAAAGAATCTGCCAAAAAATTATCACACGTTCTTCTTTCTTACCTTAAAAATCGCTGGAGTAAGAGAAGCAAGCAGTGTTAACAATACTATCGGTATTTGTACATCCAAAATTATAGACAAAATAATCTAAAAACATCTAAAGTTTTTCCAGAGAATTGTCTAATATCATATAAGTTCTCCAGAAACAAATAATCTGACTATTTACTCTATGCAAAATCAAAATAACTCTCAAAATCATATCAATTTATTTCTGCTACTTATTTTCTTGGGGCTAATTAGCTAATTAATCAGGTAAAATAGATTGGCATTACAATAACTGAGTTATCTCCCTTATATATATATATATATATTTATCCCATTTGTGAAGTTTCGAAGCTGGAATAACAAAAAGTAATATATAATTCAAGATTTTTGACAAAAAAGACAATCCATCAGAAAAATCCATATTCTACCAAAAAAATATATAAAATATCTATGCCCCCATTTGTGATGAGAAAAAAAAATCGAAATTAACATGAGAATAAAATTTATTACCATTCCAAATAATCTAAATTTAGATGCAAAACATCTCAATTGGCATCGGTGTGTAAGTATTATTATCTGACCGAAGCGCCACCTAGGATAGAGACGGAGAGAAACCATAGATACATTTATCTGAGATAGTTATTTCAAGAGGAGATAACTGCAACAGCCAACTAAAGGTAGCAGGTAAAATGACTATTTATTTCTTTCTCTATTTTAATTGTTTTGCCAAATCAGGGAAAATTGACTTCTTTTTTAGGTGAAAGAAAGTTCGATTTCACTAACTTTTGATCATATTAAAATTACGTAACTATTTATTTTTTGTAAAAATAAGTCCAAATTTCACCAAGTATGCAATTTTGCCGATTCGGCGTAACACCCAAGCAAGTGCTAATTTACTTAGTAAAATCCACTGGAGAGAACTAAGATGCTTTTTCGGCAGTCTTCATCAGAGAGGACTTGACTGCACATGCATAAGCAAGGAACTGTCCCATAGGATTACTCAGAGATGCCTTTGAATGAGCATTGCGTTCTGTCAATGTCACATTCACTAAGACCATGCTAGCCCATTTCTCACATCTCATGCAGGGTTCTGTGGGAACACATTGGATCACCCAGGATTTGGCTCCCCATGACATCCGGACTTGCCCCATCGAAAAGAAGAATTGAGACTGTGGATAAGTTCAAGAAGAGTACGATGAAGTTGCTGATGGTGATTCCCAGAAGACTTTGCAGACTATTTTGTGAATTGGATGTATGCTAAAGATGAGAGAATGATATCTGAGGGGTTCTACAATGACGATGCTCTAGGTAGGCATTTTTCATTAATATTGACTTTATACTTTCAGACCTCGTACATCCAATTCTTGAGTACTTTCTGGCTGATTGCAATGGCATAAAATCAGGAACCATGAAGCATTGAACTTTCTGAGAATATCTCTACTTGAATGTGTGTATATACGTCCATTAGGGCATGTGTATTCAAGTTGTAGGTCGTGATTATGCACCTAGGATGCAGTATTTTACATCTTCTGAAGGTTAAGTTCATTAGCTAGTTAGTAATTTCCAATTATGTATTCAAGTGGATCAAAATGTAGTCTTTTCGAATTTCACCCCGTTTCCACTCATCGAATGAAAACTCACCTGCTCCATACAATCATCTCACCTTCCTTCAATATTTTTGGGGTGTTTTTTGTCCCTCATTAAATAATTTTAATTTTTTCCCCTAGGTCAGGTTCGTTTGTTTAGTATCTATTCCCTTTAAATACAATCACTTCAGTTCATAACAATTATTTCAGTATGCTTCTCTGCTGCATTAGATTCCTAATATATTGCTTTTGTCAATTTTGAATTGGTAGCTTCTTCAGAATGGAAATATTCATTTAAATACAATTTACGAAAGTATTTCAAATCTTCTATGGTTTCCATTCTGCAAGACGTCTTTCATGTTACATAATAATTTCAGCTGTATCACATGAGATTGATGTGAAACTTGGTCCAGACCTTAAAGAGAATCATCAACTATTACATTAAGAATCTCTGTGAAAATTTTTTTTAATGGTGAAACTATCAGAAACGGTGCCTCCGTAAATGAAGAAATAGTTGCTCATTTTTTTTTTTTACTGTTTCAAGTTCAATTAGTAGGAAATCCAGTTCAAGACCTGCAAGTCAAGTGGATGAATCAATTCACCTCTCCAGCTGCTGTGGAGAGCCCACATCCAAGGTTTTAGGACTTGATAACCTTAGGAAATTCTTTTCGCAGTTTCTTTCCTATCTTAACATCAATATTGTTGAGGAATGATTAGGCTTCCCATGTTGCAAGAGAAATGTATTCATTTGTATCATCTTGTTTCTTAATAGGAAAAAATGCAACCGTATGGACAGATATGGATGCAAAGATGATGAGTGTATGGTTGAACATATGGTTCTTGTTGAATTATACCCATGTATTTGAAAGAGAATACCCTTAGAGGTTTTCCAATATCAATCCCATCAAATTATTTCGTCCTATATTTAATTTTCAAAAATAAATGACTTGAATTATTTTTTGAAACATATGGATTCTATTATACTGATAGAATCAACATTTCAGGACCAGCTATGGAGTGTAACAATTGCTTTAAAAATTTGACTATCTTGAAATCTCAGTGTTTGTTTAAGATGTGTGTAGTGAATATGTATCAACACGTGTATACTCACTCATACAAATAATATCTAGCCCAGTGTTAGTACGTTAGGTATCCCAACAGTGGTTTGGAAACTGGTGTCCAACAAATTAAGATTGGATTGGCAGTGTTCTCTCTAAACCCAGCAGTGTATCTAAGGGCATAAAAACACACTGAGCAGCTATTGAACACCTTATATTAGACCTATATCAAGTACCAACATTCAAGTAAATGGAGTAGTATTTCCTCTAGAGACCAGACCAAGTTTTCAGTTTATAAAATCAGTGGAATATTAACATGTTAGTCTCCACATAAGCTTAAAATCTTCAAAAAATGGCTTCTCCCTGAAGAGGCAGATCAACCTTTTTTAGTAGCACGATTCATTCATGCATGTCTTAGCAGTTTTACTGGTGGTCCCATCTTTTCCTAGATTTTAAAATTATTTTGGTCAAAATACTCCCAATTCAGAAGTTATTACTCTGATGACCATTCAGTGCATTATGGTTGTACACTGTGACTAGCAGAGGCATGGTAGTATTTCCTCATTTTCAATGTACAATTGTCTAGTTTGACCTCTGTTCTGAATCATAAAATAAGGTACATTAGTTCATAACTACCATGCAAACCATCGAACTAAGCAATGTTGATCATTCTTGAAGCTACTTGATACTTAGTAAAAGTTCAAGTTTTTTTTTTTTTGCCATGTCAAGTATCTACTTGCATATTTCAACACATTCAAATTCTGAGTAGCTAGTTAATACACCGACTCACATGAACTACTCAGAAATATCCAACAATTCTTAAAAATTCAACAGTTGGTAAAGCAGTTTCTCAGAGATGTATTGGACTAGGACAAGTATATTTCACTAGTTTTGGGATATGAGCCAGTGTAGCAAAATAATGAATAGCCCTTGTTTCATATTTAGGAAAAAAAAAAAAAATCTATGTAAGTAGAGCCCAGAATGTTCACATCTGAAAGCATAATTTGATAACAGAAGTGTAAATCAGTATGCATTACATCTATTAGCAGAATCAAATTTATTGATTTTATATATATATGTACATACCTGTTGACTCCATACCTACACATACATGTATACTTGAATATCTACTGATCGTTGAAATCAACATGCATTACTTGTGATTGTTCAGCCCATCTGTGGGTGAAATTTTATTTCACCATGGAACTAAAGGCCGAGGGGAGGATGTTGGTCTTGTACAAACTTTTATAACCATAACTAGTTTCATCAGTGACTGATACCAATTCACATAATTGATTTTCATTATACCAAGTACTCTTTCATCTTGTTAAGGCTTATCATTTGCCACAATACTGCTTTTATGTAACCATTTTGGTTAACTTTTTTATGTCTAAATTGAGCCAAAGATTTTATAAAAGAGGAATTTGGAAAAGAAAAAAAAAAAAAAAAAAAAAAAAAAAGAATGCATGTAGAATTTCCCAGAAGTGATACCCTACAGGAAGATCCAATCAACATTCCTGTCTATCAAGTCTAATTCTTGCACATAGAAGCCTGCCTAAGTACAAACGTGTACCAGTTCATCTGCTGTGGGAATAATATGAAACTATTCAATACAGTTAACTTGAATGATCACATTCATTTTTCAAATATGCCCCGATTGCATATAATTATATTTGAATCATTATGGTTCCATAATATGCAGGTTTATCATTTCAAATACTCTTGAACTTAATTAGAGGTATATAATTTTGAGAAAAAGTGTTCATATTGTTATAGAATATAAGCATATATTCCTTTCCTAACATTCCACTTTAATGGCGACCTGGACTACTCAATCATTAAGTACATCTTCACTTGACTGATCCAACTAAACCAAACCAACTTTTCCTTCAATATTGTAAGATTGGTAAAAGCTCAAGCCAGTAGTTTTTGCCTCAGATTTGGTGACGTGTATTCATGAGAAATCATTAGACTGAGATATCCTCATAGGTAAACACCATGACTTGTTTTGTGTATATATTTCAAATGGCATTATCTTCCTATTCCTGTATAAAAAGGGAGATGACATGTTGGTAAAATTGTTCATTTTTCTTTCTATCGTAAAAAAAGTCTATGCAACACCACATCCTCTTATAGCAAAAATAATTAAGTAGTTTTTTTTTCTTCAAAATACTGCAGTTATTTCCCTTTAGAAACAAACCTGAACTAATTTTTTCATACTTCATTACAAGATTTTACCAAGCTATTCTTGTGAACTCTTCACTGCCTGTTTATCTGATAGTTCGGAGAATTCAAGTGTAAAAATGTCCTCTTCAAATGTTATTTTGGAAAGTCAAATTCCATACAAAAAGCCTAGTTTACGGTTTCAATGCTTATTATCTATATCAACACTAATGATCAACCATTTCAGGACCAATCCATGATGTATTAAAAGGTTGATAAAAAAGTCAAGTCTCAGAAAAAATAGCCGCAGATGGTTTCATGTAATTCAAACGGTAATTCCATTTTTCATCATAGAAATGACCTCTGCACAGGATTTCACGATCGGCAGTATCCTATACCCATTGTAATGCATCTTTAGGATGCAGGCACACATTGAGTTTACACTTATCAATGTGATCAATATTCTACTGGAGTCCTCATGAAAAGATTCCAATTGAACATGTTAGACCTATTTTATCAGTGAAGCTAACAATAACTGACCAAAACTCATTTTCTTTCAGTTACTGATCTGCAAATGCAATGCCTTATCACATTGAACCAGCTCATTTGATGCTATAAGTGATCAAGTTTGTTCCAAGCAGAAATTGTATGGTATAAGGCCCGGTGGGGTCTGGGGTCAACAGGTCAATATGTATAACTATCAAAGAATCAATATCGACATTCTTAATGACGAAGAAGGGATATATATATATGAACAACAAAAAACCCTATGATACTCTGGTCAAATAAACAATCCATTTAATTCACGGACCATCAAATATAGTGGTGTTTTTTTTAGGGGGGGGGGGGGGATCAAAATAAAGACAATGTATGTGAGGAACTAACAAAAAAAATATATCACAGCCCCTAACCGTAACCCAATTCATAATACCCAACTTAAAACATCAGATCATTTTAACACAATATACCAGAGATGGGGGGGAGGGGGGGAGAGATATGCAGCCTACTTACTATATTCATATGCTGCCATTACTAGGAGCACAGATGTATCAAGACTGACAGAATCAGATTATATTATCCTCACAAAGGGTGTCAGTGAGAGAGTTCAATCTTGGTAATCATCATTTGCTTACAGTCCTGATTATTTGACAATTTCCTAAAGGGGTAAGAGCTCCTAGAAAATGCACATTAGACATTACCAGTTAAGATATATTTCTATTTTACATCAAAATCAAGAAATTAATGTAAGGAACTATTTCAAAGCAATTATTTGTTATGTATATATATACCCTTATGTCAGAGGAAAGTTCACATCTTGGTGACTGAGATAGTTGCATATTCCCCACTGGGGCCAGTATGTGGACCCAAAGTTAAAGCTAGGATTTCAAAAGCTTCTATAAACCAAGCTAGAATGGGTAATCAATTAAATGAATACCATGCCAAGATGTTTACATGATATTTCCTGGACCAATTCATTACGTTCTGAAGAATAATAAAAGGCCAAATCTCAGAAAAAATAGCCGCAGATGGTTTCATGTTTTTCAAACGGTAATTCCATTTTTCATCATAGAAACGACCTCTACATAGTTACATCACTGAGATAGCCTACACCCAGTCAAGCTCACATATACGTTCGAAGAATCACTTTTTGGACAGAAATCAATACCTATCTCCAGCCCCACTACCAGCAATTTTAAGTCACTAAGACGTGTGTGTGTGTGTGTGTGTAGGGGTGCAGATGAAAACCCATCTACTTTAAAGACTACTACCAGAACACTTCTATACTTATTCATTGAAAAAAATCATTCTATTTTTCTTATCACATTAGTTTAAATCACAGCATGATGTATCAATGTCTGGGGGATTGTACAGGAAGAAAGATAATATTACTTTAAATAATATTAGTATAATAGTACTATTGAACAGACCTACGCAAAGATGTCCACATAACAAATCCACTTTCAGCCAATGCCTTTCCCCATGTACTAATGAATCCAAGATATGCTCGCTATACACCATTCTCAGAGAAAATAGCCGCAATTGTTTTCATTCCTTTCAAACGGTAATTCCAATTTTCATCACAGAAGGCATAGCAGAGAATTAAAGAATAACCAGTTTACAGTTCTATCATTTTCTGTGCTAAAAATCTCAAGTTTCCAACAGCTTCAAGTCTTATCACAGAGCATCTATTTCAATTCAATACGAAAAAACTATCTCAAATGTTACCCAACAGAAGAGTCTAGAGGAAATAAAATGAAAAATAAACCCCAAAAAATCAGAAATAGTCTGAAGAGACTAAAGAAATTTCATGTTACTACCAAAGCATATACTTAGAGAAAAGAAAAAATTGAATTGCACTTTATAAGAAGCGGTGTCTTCAAGTTGAAAGAATTTGAAACTAATTCGGGAATTTTTTTTCATTGTCTGACCTCAGCACTTGAAAGTGGATAATTTCTCATCATATTGGAAATCAAGAGTAGCAAATATACATAGACATCATCGGACAGACAATACTAAGCAATTCAAATCAAGTAAGCAAGCAATATTGACGGCAGGCAACTAAAATAAATGAAAGTTCAAACATCTAATAAGGGCTTAGGAGAGGGTCAAAAGAGAAAATGATTATGCAGTTTCTTCTATGAAAATAAACTTACAATAATAATTACAAGAATTACAGAAAGATTTGGGAAGCTCAAGCCACAGATATTGCCTCAGATTTGGTGACGTGTTTTCATAAGAAATCATTAGACTGAGATATCCTCATTGGTAACTTCTATGGCCCGGAAGTTTTTCTCAAAAAGTAACATCAGAACTACTGCCAGCTCAATTTGCAAATTCAAGGAGGTACTACTCACTACCCCACCCCTATGTACAGTATCCAAGTCTTAAACAGTAATAACCATATAAACTGAATATTGGAAAACAATTCAATATTGAATGAGCCCAAAGGCCAAGATGTCATATCAAATGATTCAACTAGCACTGAAAATTTGTTTAATTAAAATAAGTCATCTCATAATGGTTACTAACTAGGGTCGGCAAAAAATAAGATTCAACTAATGAAGCAATCAACCTCAGCGTTGGTGAAGATTCAAGTCATTTACCTTGCGACATCGGGTATAAATTTCAATCATCATCAGAAGATTGCTTTCAAACCAACAATAGAAACTGGGATGGGACTGAGTCATCTATGCCCTGCCTGACCACACATCACTAATGAAGCTTAAGGATATCCTACATCAAGTCACATCTGGAATAAGAACTATCTTCTAACCCCCCAGTTGTAGTTCAATTTACAATGTGAGTTTATCAATAAACTTATCAGTTCACAGCAGTAAAAAACAAAAACAAATAAAACCAGAGTATAGACCATGTTGATTTCATTCCTCGGAGAGCTAAGGCGGTAATTTTTGTACATTATTGCATTAATACTTACTAGTAGACACTTAGAGAAAAGAAAGCTGAGATTGTTGATGCCCTCAATATACCATGTTCATAAAATCACATGACTCAAAAGAGACCAGCATTTTCTGTTACAGCTGAAAACGCCACCCTAACTAGAAGTGGGAGTTAGCATGGAGCTGGAGCTGTGTGCAGAAGAATCTTATATTTTTTTTTAACAATTTAGAAGGTACAGATTTCAAATCTCAACACCTACAGTACTGACAGGGTTTGTTTTTGAGAGGGGGAAAAAAAAAAAAAGAAAAGAAAAAAAAGTATGCCTTCCAAGTGACAACTAAAACTTTCTGAAAAATTAAACAGCCCAAATAAAAAGAATATTTTCACAATATCCATAAAGTTTATTTGGACTCATTCTCAGGTAAATGAATCACTACATTCCCATAGGGATCTTCGTTATGAAAATTGTTTTTACCTCCACTTTTGAAGAGAAAGTGATGCTGAAAATCAAATATTCTCAGAACATGTATAAGTTAAAGCAGAAATACTTGACTCAAAATAGCTCTTCCTCAAGTTGAATCTTCCCGATCTCATTTCCACCCAAAACTCAAAATCTGCAATCTATTCAGATGTGCCAGTCTCAGATGGAGGAAAACCGAGCAGGGTCGTCTGAGGTTTCCTTTGCAAGAGCAACATTCGTACGGGCTTGGAACAAATTAAATAGCTTCAGTACCAAAATACTCAAAATCCATCAGACCGAGCTTGCTGGGAAAATAGATTGAAATATCTTTTGAAAATCTATTGTTCATGTGTAGGTTTAGAAAATTCTTGTCAACATTCCTCAGTACTAAATAGCTTTGCTTACTACTGAATTGGCTTAGCTTTGGTCTTGCAAAAATAATAGATGGCAACCCTTAGCCAAGAGGCCTCAGGAATTTATGCACTCAAGTGCAGAGCTGAATACACACAATTGTGTATGTAACAGACCAAATGAGGATTGAATTTCAATCAGCCCTTTCATATATACAGTTAAAAAAAGCTCCCTCCCGATGACTATTCAACATACTAGCCGCCTAGACTAGAAATTATAATTCACCCATCATCATTTCCCCTCATCTTTTGTTTCCTGAGGAGCCGGAGGTGGGGGCAGGCGACGTATGTCATTAGCTAGTATACGCTGTAGGGAAGACTTCGATATACACATTTCTTGTGATAGGCATCTCAAGGACTTCTGAGAATTCTCTGCCAGGCACTGCCTGACAGATTCTGTCATCTCCTTGGTCCGGACACTACGTGGCCGACCAGAATGTCTCGCATCACATACACTCCCTGAAGAACGAAAATTGTCTAAGCTTCTCTTTATCACATGTTTAGAGGGTGCTGGGCTAACTTTAAACTTAGCTTCAAATGCCCTCTGGGCCTCAGCTACTGAGTATTTATTTGCAATATATAACTCCACGATCGCAGCACGTTCTTGGATACTCCACCGCGGCATGATGTGAAAGGCCGTGAAAGGTCAGCAGTTTTTACTGAAAAATAAAATATAAATTTGTGAAAAGGTCATGAAGAAACTGTGGGTCAAGTTGCATCTCCAATAAAAGCATAAAAGGCGATTAACTATATCTAAATTTCTCCGATAAGGATACAAGCCATCAGCTCAAAGGATGTCAATTGCTTCTGATCAAAAGCGTCTGAAACTCATGAATCTTTTGACTTCTTACATAGGAAATTGGGCAATAATTGAAAAACAATCACATTTTGGCACGAATTTCCCCTTCCAAAATAACAGCTCCCAATAAAAATTGAATGCCACTCATTTCTCAAGAGGACAAGGTTACAAGAACACAAAAAACAAAATAAGACGAATCTTCAAGGCAATGGGCAAGGATAGATTTTTTCACGGAAATTTTACTAAACAAAAAATTGATATCTACAAATGCTCCCTCCATGAACATCAGCGAACTTGGTTGTAATTCAAATAATTGACCAGTGGAGCAAGTTTCTAGACATGACAGTAATCAGAAGTCATAATTTTCAAATGTTCCGGATATCATGGAAGGAGATAATTACCCTTCAATGGTTTGAACAGAGCTCAGCACGTGGTTTGCTGATGCATCCATTTTCACTAGCTAAACTTAATATTCTCGACCCCCTCCATCCCTCTGGAGAACATTATATATAAAATTATGATTGATGGAAAAAACAAAAATATGTAAACTTCCTGTAAATAATTCGATTTATTCGTGGACAAGTTTCTTGAATATATGCTAAAAATCATACGTAAAAATACATATGATGATATCGAAGAGCTTTCTAGATGTTTATAAAACACCTATGGAATCCCCCTGGAGCCATTCAATTTACCCCATGGAGATCGAAAAAAATCACTCATTCAGACCATCTGTGATTCTGCTCCGATAGTTAGATTTCATACAAAACGATGCTGACTCCCTATACAAACTTCACATGAAAATAATTCAACATAGTTAAGTGTAGCTGCTCTTAGGAAAGTCCTATCCACTTAGATAAGACGTACAGACTTAAGGTCAGCATTCAATATTACAGCTTAAAACGCCACCCCAAGTATCTTTCAACACTTGGCATGGAGCTGGAGCTGTGGGGTCAAGATAATAAGGGGTGGATCTGATTCAAAATTGGAAACGAAAAAACATGTCAACGCACACAGTAATACAATACATCAACAAAAAGTAGAAGAAGATTCCATTCAACTCAAAAACTAACATCAACTTGAAAATAAAATGAACCAACATGCTCCTTATATCCCCGCACCGAGTGGATTCATCTTTGTTACACACGCAGGTACCCTAACGAGCTCAATAATTGCCTAACCAAGAAAGGAGTGGCCTAAAACCTTATCTAAGAATTCTTGTATATAGATTCAAAGTCCAAGTGGGTACTTATAGCTTCCGTTCAAGACTCAATATCATGCAAGGGGGTAATTCCATAGGTTTCGAACCGAGAGAACTTGTGAAGGAGCATACAATATTGCTGGGGGTCAGTGTTAGGTGATTTAATCACTTGAAAATCATGTGTCCCTACCTAACTGTTATCATCATTCCCAGCAAAAAGCAGCCCATCACGTTTTACTGGACACTAAGTGACTAAATGCCCTCGAGATCTATTACACACTTCAAGTAATCGGGCGAGAACCTAAAATTAGCTTCAAAAACACCTTCGATGTTATCCCCTTACCCCAGGCAATACCTTAACATCTTGAAATTAGAAATATCATTAGAACAGAGGCAATTAACCGAATCATCGTAACATGTTCTTACTTAGTGATCTAGGAGACCTCGGATATTTTGTATTTCAAGTTAGCAAATGAGTTTATGGAAACAGAGCACACTTAATCTTACATTATAAGCTATCGAGAGGGTAAATTACTGAATTAGAGCATTCACGACAAATAAATGGGAACCTGTGTCAGAAAACATTTCCTCATAGAAATTCAGAGAGATTCCCAATGTATAAGAATCATCATCCACAGGTTATCTGATTCGAAGAGAAAATACCAGTTAGAATCACATCTCTAGATCGTACACTAATCTATGTTCAAATATAACGGCATAATCGTCCCCACCCCCAAGTCGCTAGCATGCACAATAAATTTTCACTATCTCCATTGACCAGAGTCCAAGGATTCCTCCCCTTAAAAGAAAAGAAATAAACTGGGTTCAATGCTTCACAAGTACTTCTGAACGGCTGTAGCCGCCCGTTACGCACAGTGTGAAAACTACAGCCGCCATATTTTTTCCGTTGCCACGTGATTCCATCATTTTCGGAGCCCAGGTTAATTGTTTTTCACCGAACTCGAACGTATGCAGTAGGAAAAAAAATATATTTTTCTCAACTGTCCACGTCAGTTGATAATCTGATGAGCGGGAGTCACATAATCGAAACTAGATCAACCCTATTTTTCTCAGTTCGAAAGGTTATATTGAGTGACTCCTTTAGAGCTATGGAGACTTGGACCTGTGTGAAAATCATTCTCCACCTCGATTGAAAGGAATTGTTTCCTGCTAAATTAGATAATTACTCTAGCCCCAAGAGGCAATTTCGATGTTTTTGGTCAGAAAGGGGAGAGATCAGTTCAGTTAGAGCTAATATCACAAGACATCAAGGAAATTCAGGTGATATTTATCATCATGACTGGTTCCCCCAATCGCAGGAATCCTAACTCATTTCAATAGTGAAGCTGGAGTATAATTTCACTTATGAACCCACCTCATTCTTCCAGAATGCATTTAGCAAGTAATCCGGTAGCGAATTTGAATCCGTCCACATTCACAATAATACAAAAATAAATTGTATGATTCTCGAAAATTCTATCATTTTCCACGTATTGAGCAATTTTCACAAGGGATTTCACCGATATTCGTGGTAATGACGGAAATGCTCGTTACTACCGAGCTTTTGCAAAACTTAAAATCCACGTGGCTCGTGAAATTTTATATCTTTGCAACAAATGAATCGACGAATTAAGTAACTGAAAAAACTTGAATTTTAACGCGAGAACCTTGTTTTCTCTAGATATTGACTCATTGAACTTGGAAGATATCGAATTATTCAGAGGCGTGTGCCGATAGGTCTCTAATCTGGAGTTGATTAATACAAGTCCCTGGGTGAAGTTTAGGGAAGACATCAAAATACTTATACACAAACAACAAGATCGGAATATTAATTGAAATTTAGAGTCCACCATAAAATTGAAATAAGGTTTTAGCAGAAGAACAAAAGCCATCAAAAAATTAGTTTTACGTTAACACTCAGACATTAGGAAAGAATCTCTGCACATAGACATAATTCTACAGAATGGTCAAATGAAAATAACTACTTCAACTCAATATTTATCTATTAAAATTCAACCTGAAAAAGCTAGATATCATCAGAAACGAATAAATAATTCTTCTCACCTTGAAAACCGCTGGGAAAATGGCCGATTGGGAAGGCGCGCAATCTTTATATACTGACTGGCTCTAGCGCTACCTGGGGAGAAAAAGTATTTTCTAAGTGGAGATAACTTCAGTGATACCGCCCGCAACGTCGCAGATAAAGTGACTGAACTTATATTATCTTTCTTAAGCGACGAGGTACAATTATATGCTGATTTTTTTTCATGAAATTTATCTGAGCGATCCTAAAAACTGTTAGGGTTATCTAAATCTGTTTCCCAAAATAAAACAATCATCTTTCAACAGGGCCTCTCATCGATTGGAGGAAAGTGAGTGAAAAGTATTGTGCAGAATAAAAAATAAATTAATTATCCCTATGAGCAAAAAAAAAAAAAACAATTGCAAATAATTTCTTTTAAAATAAAGATCTGTGGAGTCTGTTTGAAATATGAAAAACTGTTTTCATACAAATGATTCATATATTAGAGGGGCAGATCTAGGTTTTTGAGACGGGGGGGGGGACAATTTTAAAAAAGTTTCCACTCCATCTGTCAAATAAGACAATGGATATTAAACATTTTTGATCCTGATTACCTTGGTATTACTTGGGGCTTTGTTATTTAAACCGTTTCTTTATTTGGATATTAAAAAAATCAACTTGTGTTTTGCTGGAGGGAATGGAGTGAAGGTGGGGTCTGAACCAGTCCAGCTTGGGATCCGCGCATGTATTGATTTTATTCTGTATGTTTCACATTAAGAAAATGTAAGTGATCGCCGGGTTTTCATGAGCTAAGCGGGGCCTTGGCTTCTGGACCTCAAAAATTAATTCACCATTAATTTCATTTCGTTTGTGACGATAAAACCAAGGGCATCAATCAAGTTTACGGTGTTTATTACGAGGAAAAAATAAATTACTAAAATGTATCAAAAGCAAATTTTTACGAAGTTTTTTAAAAAAATTACTGAATAGCATTGAGCCATTCTCACAGTAGGCCCCAGAGAGAGTAATTTCCCTGTACGGAGACGATAAGAAACACTAGTTACATGTACTCTTTGTAAAAGAGTTCCAAATATCTGTGACCTACAATCATCATTGAGCACCAAGGAGGTGTCTTGACCCCAACTTTGAGAAGGCCCCCTGGTTGCTTTAATCCGACACGATAGAGAGAGACAGACAGACAGACAGCAGAAAGACAGACAGAGACAGAGACAGAGACAGACAGACAGAGACAGACAGCAGACAGACAGACAGAGACTGAGAGAGAGAGGCAGGCTTGCTTGCTGGGTATCAAGAAATAATGAGTAAAAGACATATGGGAATAGAAAGTCATGAAAATTGATACATGAAAATTCTCTACGGAGAGATTGAGTAAAAAAAGAAAAAAGATTTAAAAAAAGGATGCTGTAGAAAACACTTGTGCATTCCTAATTCATTCCTTTTGCATAAGGAACTAATCTATATTGAACAAATATACCCATTAAAAAATGGTTAAGGGTTTCAAGCGTCTTTTTATTTGTGCACGGGTTTGTTTGTTTGTTTGTTTGTGTGTTCCAGCACTGTTAGCCAAACTATTTTGTCAACTGACTTGAAGATTGGCACCAGTGCTTCACAAGACCCCTTCTATTAATTTTCTTTTTTTAAGAAGCTTTTTTGACTATTTAGTAACCTCATTCTGACATGTTTATTTCTACGTGTCTTCTAGCTCTCCTAGCCATACCATTTTATCTACAGACTTGAAAATTGGTTTCAATGCTCCACTAGATCCTGCCTTGAAAAATTTTTTTGTGATTTTTGGAAAAAGAAGCTTTTTTTAAAAATCTTTTTGGGGCTTTATTTTGATAGGTTTGTTGATAGCCTCTAGATTCCCCATAATCTATTCTGGATGTTTTCCTGTAGAAAACGCCAGTGATACCATAAATAGAATTTATCCTCATCATATTTATTCATTGATGAAATTATTTTACATGACTTCAAATCGTGATGCTATGATTGTTCAATTATTGACTGTAATGGTGAGCTAGTATAGCATTTAGATGAAAAAATGTGGATGGGTAATGAAGATTGGAAGGGATAAGGGAAAAATGAGAAGATAAGGGTAAAGGTTGAGAGAAGAGTAAAGGTATGAGACAATGGATAATCTTACTTGTCAACACCCATGGAATTTCTGGGGATCAAGCTAGTTATTATTGTATAGGTTGTTTAAAAATGATTATCATTCAAGTTCTGTCAGCTCCACCTCTAAAACGAATAATGTAAGTTTTGATGAAAAAAAATAGCTTCATTCTGTCAATGATAAATTTCTAAATTTGTGACCATGGACAACTCCTTTCTTCCTCATTTTCAATGCATTTTTACAGGAAAACCATTTACAATACATTTCTATAGTGAAATCATTAGCAACGTATTTACATTATGATAGCCTTTATATATTGTAGCCTTATTCTGTCACTAATGCTTGCCGTAAATAGTGACTGCTGACTATTTTTCTTATTGGTTTTTCATGCATTTCTGCAGTAAAATAACTTACTATGAATTTCTATAATAAAATCAATAGTAATGCATTTACGATATAAATATAGTAGCCCTATTTTGTTAGTAATGCTTGCCCCAATTCTTGACCTCTTGGTAAGCATTACAAATACTTGTTGTAATATCTATGAACAGTACTGGTATTGTTTATAAGTATTTGAACCAGAACAAACACTGCTTCTCTTGCCAATGATTGCATTCTTCCCAAAATATATATTGGTCTAGTTCAAGACTATTTAACCAACTAGTTTGGCAACTCTTCCAAATAACAATGTTAGAAAGCCTTTCCAATCTCCTCGCTGATTGATTCTGAACAGAATGTCCACGCAATAGAAAAAAAGACTTAGTTTGATTCATTCAACAACCTAATTCAATTTGAAAAAAATTCCATGAAATTTAACATTTTGAATCAATAAAAAATGCCTATAAGTGTGCTTTGTTATATTGATTACAATAAAATTTGGCTATTCTTAGATAAAGTTGTTGTTTTCAACACTTACAACCGAGCCATACACAGAAGATTTCTGTTTGTTCAAACACTTATGAGCAGTACCATCTATATATATACTAGCTGAGATACCTGGCTTTGCTCAGGAAAAGAACTCTAAATATAACAAAGGAAAACAAATGATATTTCATAAAGATTTTATAAAATTGAATGGGGAGTGGTGGATTGCACTCATGGGCACCTCCCTCCCCCATAAGCCCGCACACATTCTGAGGAATCAACTTATAGGGACCTTAGGTAAATATATACATTCAAAACCATTCCACTTAAGACAAATATGACAGAGATAACTGGTAAAAATTCAGTGGTAATTACTTGTCAATCTTAGATTTGAAAATGCACCAAAAATATCATTTGGACACTATATTGACTGGAACTTGAATTGACCTTTAGGGACCTTGGAGGCAAATATCACCTATCCAATGTTAATCCTGGGTTTGAGTGAGTACCATACGCAAAATTGCAGCTCCCATAGGGCAGCTATAAAAATGAATTTGCAAACAAGCAAACAAACATTCATCATCTTTATAGTATCATATATATATATATATATATATATATATATATATATATATATATATATATATATATATATATATATATATGTATATATATATATATGTATCAATATCGAAAATATTTTTGTACTATGTATATATGTATGGAGTTGTAACATGTCTGGAAGTTACACGATGAATAACAAAAATAAAGATTACATTCATACTGTATGTTCCTGTTCTGTGTCTGAATAGTAAATCCATATATATATATATATATATATATATATATATATATATATATCTTTAGCTCTTATAGCAATAAAGATTTATAGACTATGTTAGCATTGTGGATGTAAAGTATATACATATATAGTCTAGAAAGCTTTATAATATCTGTCAATAATTCTCTTCAGTGTTTTTTTTCCTCTTCTACATATACTTTGTTATTATGATGCACTGAGTAAATTTTCTTTTGTTGGGATCATCAGTTGTTTACCATATAACCGTTTTGTGGATTTTAAAAGCAAAACAGTTGTGTTAACATGGCACCCCAGGATTGTTGATCAATACTGTCCATCTGCAGTGTTTTCTATATCTTTATTGTTGATGTTAATGTAGATCTTTGCAAATTCTATGGCTTCCTCAAAGATTACTTTGGATATATATTGGTAGAAGTCCATAATGTCGAATTGTGCAAAAGCACAGGTATTTTTTCGCTTAATGTTGCTAAATCAGATAATGGCCTCATTTGTGTTGTGCATGTATATATATATATATATATAACTTTCATTGTGCGGAATGGTTCCTGATAACAACAAAGGTGAGACCAGTGCATAATTTTCTAGAAAAATTAACTGATATTTGTTTCTTAGCCACTCTGTTGAATTGAAAACTGACTCAAGTAATGTTTTATTCCAGCAATTTTGACTTGTTTTAATTTCACTCATCTATTATATATTGAATCCTAAAGCTCCACTAATGGTCCACCTGACCAACCAGATTAAGTGGTCTACAGATTCTTCTCTCTTTGCTCATGTGTGTGTCTGTCGGTGAGTCTCCGCATACCTCTGGTCACTTTTTTAGGAAAACAACCTTGAAAATGTACACCAGAGGCTAGACACTAGAACCTTTTTTTTTGTTTTTCCAACAAAGTGTTTTTTTGGGTCTCAATGATCGTTTTGGACCAACATTGCCCAGATCTCGTACTGATATCTTTTAAAGGATAATTTTAGGTAAAAGACATATTTGGGGGATAATTTTTTTTAGACTATTAGCCTTGTGGTAGTGTATTCAAATACTTATTGAATTGTCTTTGGCACAGCCTGGAGTGTCCCACATTTCTTGTATTTTCTTCAACAGAGGCTGCAAAAATTGAACAGAACATGATGGAAAAATCTAATGCTGGGGCTACGGTGATTCATTCATGCAAGGTATGAATATCTTTTTATTCATCAATTTTTGTATTATTGATTATGTTGATTTCTTACTGTTATTACTACAGACAGTAAATGAACAGCTGAACAAATTGGAAATGGGGTGTCTCCAGCCAACATACTTAGTGGGGATGGTGTATGTAACTGCAGTCAGAATTGTTGGCTGGGGCAATCTGAAAAACAAAATGGTTACTGATAATAATGAAAATCTGTCTCGGTCAAGATTAGAAAATAAGATCAGTCCACTAGTTTCTGAAAAATTTAACTCATATATCTACTTTGGCACTAATTCTTTGTAGAATCCAAAACTGATGCAGTTACTTGATAACTAGTACACTTGGCAAAAAAAAAAAGCACAAGGAGGGGGAGTGGGCTAGGTCAAGGGATTATCAATGGCTTTAAAAAGGCGGATTTAAGTTAAAACAATAAGGTAGACTTTTTTTCCCCGGGGTGTAACTTGGACCTGAATTCCAATCTTGTTATATTGTTATACTGTTGGGCTACTCCTCTGAGGGGGTAGCAGACCTCAACAGTTAGTATACATCTGCTCCTATCAGAGTGTATAGGATCTGTGCTCAAAGTTGCAGATAGCATGCTTTCTTGATTCTCCTTCAAAAAGATAGAAGAACTCTATAGCCAACTCGGACATCAACCAACTATGGAATGTTTATGTGCTATAGTCAAACCAAGGGTCAGCCATACTGTTGGAATATTCCTGCAAAGGGGCAGTAAAACTCCCATTGATAGCCCGGGCACCAGCCAGTGGAAAGACACTCCAGGATACTAAAATGTAGTCTGATTTTGTACAAAAATTGGCTCCCAGTTTCCCGCCAAAATAAAGTTTATCAACATGACAGCAATAATTTAAATATAAAAATGAGTTGACAACAGTTGTGGTTTATCAGCCAATTAGGATATGAGAATCATAAAAACTAAGGCATGCCATTTGGAGCCTACCTTGTTCATATATAAACAAATGACTGACAAGATTCATCAGTTGCAACCTCGCTACCTAAGGGGCATGGTTGTATAACTCGCACTTTTATACACAAAGTATTCACAGACATTAACTAACAAGGCAATTAAGTGACTTACATACATACACACGTATACCATTCCATACACTCACATTACACAAATGCTATTACCAACTTTCTTGAAAACTTTAATAAAGTTGACCTTTTTGTTTCAAATTCAACTCATGAGCACCTTGCAATACAAGTCACACCATTTCCCAATAATCCAATCATTACGTTGTTATTGATCTATGAATAAATTTGTTATTTGTTACATATAAATTTCTTTCTTGATTAATCATTTGAACCCTGAACAAGGTCAAATTGAATTATTATTGAAGTCAGATATACACTGTCCTTACAAATGGTGACACTGACTTTTGGAAACAGCAACAAAATATATGGGTTACATATGACAAATGGTGACCTCTATGAGTAATAAAGTGTCCTGAACTTTTGGGTATTCTGAAGGCTTGAAATAAAATACAAATTATCACCTTGTTCTGTCTTAAGCTAAGCTAAGTAAAAATAAATAGATGAATAGAGTGGACATAAGAAAAATTTTTGGTCAATGCTAAAAAAATATTCTTAGTCTTGTAGTAAATTTCTTTGATTAATTCTCTTAAATTTATTCTTTTATCAATTCAATTTCTAAAATGCTACAACTTAAATATAAGTGAAAAAAATGCCTGATTACATATTACTTTCTTTGTATATAATATTTGGAATTTGTTTGTTTCTTCATTTGTTCATTTGTAAAAAAACATATTTCTGTTTGGAACCGATCCTGCCCAAAATCATGAATCTGCCCGAAAATCAATTTGAAGACATTGTAAGAGTTGTGGCCACTTCGGTTCTATACTGCAGTAGTTCATACCGGAAGTGAGCACCGTTTCGCTTTTTGCTTTACTTCCCCAAGTCAGCAAAGCCGACTGCACCGGTTGTGAAAATTCTTTTTTTTTTCCTTAAAAATCGAAAGAAAAATAAAAAAAAATGATGAATAATTATGTGAAATATTAAAATAACTCATTCGCTGGTTGGTATGAGCGGTGCATAGACTTTGGCGAAGAGGGCCACACACTTTGAAAATCCTTTTTTCCCTTCACATTTCATCTCTTCTCTCTCCAAGAAGACCTTTAACAACATCGCCATGTCGGGTCCTTGTGTAATGGTAGGTTGATTTCTTCTTGATTTTGTTTGCTTTTGTCTTTTTCACTATTTTACTAAGTTTGAAAATAAAAATTAGCAAATGCAAAAAATACGCATATTTCTCCTTTGTTTGAGAATTTTGATCATAATACTTTTTGGGGGTCAGGGTTCGGTTTCGTTTACAATACATCGCTGTTTTTGTATATTTTTTATTTATTTATTTACATTGTAAATTGAATATCCGGTGTCGCGAAGACGGACACGAAGTCAGTGTCAAGTTTTACATTATAAGTAGATTGTGAATCGATCACCCTCTTTTGAGCCAATTGACTCACTCCCCCCTATAAAGATTATTTTTTATCAAAAACGAAAAAATTCCGAAAAATATGTAGATCAGATTCAGTCAAAGAAGTTCATACTATAAAGGAAAAGTATTTTCTCACAATTTCTTACGTACGTTCTGTAAACCGAATCTCAACCATTTTTTTTTCTTTGTTAATCATTTGAGCTTTTTGAATCAGGTCTTCTTGTTTTTTACGGAAATTCGTCAGTTTTGAGAAAATTCATTTCTGGAATAGGGTTTTTAGTGGAGGGGTTCTATTTTCATAGTAACGATAATCCTCAACTGGTACCTTACTTTTCGTATGTCATACCAAACTGTGTCTGTGAAGTATTCGGTTACTTCCGTTATCTCTTAATCTACCCCCTGTGGCTTTTTTGATTCAATTAAAATGTTATTGAATGCACATAGAATTCTTTCTGCGAACACAGAGATTAAACTAAACCGAATCACAATCCGCTTTTTGTATTTTTTTGAAGACAGCGAGTTATTAGTTTAATAATTTAAAGTAATCTCTGACGCTTTCAAAGTAAATAATGGTGATAATTGTTGTTTCATTTAATCTAAATAACAGTTTAAAACTTTTTTCTTTTTTTAGAATAAACAATATGGGTGAGGTTAGTAATAGTAAATGCTTCACATCCGCAGTTCCGTATGACCGACGGAAAGTAAGGGTACATCATTATAGTTACATGATAAACAGACCCCCCCCCCTTCAAAAAATTGAAAAACCTCCAATTAGTTTTTCTCCAGTGTGACAAATTCTCTAAAATAACAAAGATCCTATTGATTGAAAGCATATAAAATTACCGAAAAAAAATTTTGTGATGAAATAAAAATTGGCCGTTTTGGGTTTCCGAATCGCATCTAATTTTTTCTTTTTTTTTAAGTATAAAAAAAAACATGGTTAATCGACATGTATAAAATTCACTGCTTCGAAATAGATACATAAAAATTTCTCTTTTCCTGCATAATTTCTCGGTATTATTTCTCCCAAACTTCAAAATAATTTTAATTTTTCCACATATTCACTTGAAATAAAAACTTCAGATTAGCGTATTTTCAGGGCATCTCTTGCTTTGTTGTTGTTGTTATTTGTGAATCTTTAAAGTTTTAAAATAGAAGACATCAGACAACAACGAAACCCTAGTTTATTATTTATCATTAATTAAATACTGTGTGACATCACGCGATCTAATTTCATTTTTATTTACTTGACGTATTGTTTAGTTCCATTTAGTCAGTATCATTTTGTTTTTCTTTACTTATTTATTTGGGTTAAAATTTGATCGAGTTTAATATTCGATAGAAAAATAGAAAAACAAATTTCGCTAATAATTTTTGTGCTTTCAATCCTCATTACGGTATTACCTCACTTACCTATGTAAATTTGACCAAAAACAACTGGTTTTTAGAATGGGGATTCTGTTTACAATGTAGCTATAATGCCAAACGGGACAGATACTTTAGGCCATCTTCGTGGAAGTAAGGCTGCGCGTGTTAGCCCGCCGAGGTGTGTGTCAACGCTGTTGAATGTGGAAGGCTTGGTGAATTTTAATCATACTGAGAATTATTGAAGTTTATTCTAAAAAAAATAAGATATCATTTTGCTGTGCACAAAGTACTTTATTTGATCAAAGTCTGCCCATTAGATCAGAAGCTATGAAATAACAATTTGACCAAAAAAATTTGTATTTGCTGTAACTCAGGCAGGGGCCTGACTTCATGGTTTATGGAGTTACCAGCCATAATTGTCATGTAAAATAATCTTTCGTCCATTGTACAAAACTACAGCTACAAATTATTTCGGTTACTTAGGTGTAGATATTCTATATCTATATTTAAATCTATAATTTTGAATGAAAGATCTATGAACAATAACTTTTTCCATTTAGATTTCTCAAGAACCACTGATTCAAACAATCTCAAATGCGACACTGCACTCACTGCCTTGTGTGCTAATATATCTGACTAATGTCAACTATGTACAATGGTCTGTTATTGCATGATCGCGGCAAATCGGATTTCTTGTGAATCTGACTACTTCAAATCTCAATACCTTGTGTGTTGACTAATATATATGTCGAATATCATGTACAATGACCAGTTATCTTTGTATGCACACACCCTCTGAGATTTCTTCAATAAATATAGTTGGAGAGAATTTAGCCTCTCCACATGGTTCAGAAGACGAAAATAATGCAAAAGAAAAATCCATTTATTGTTCATTTTTCCAACTTCCTGAGATGAAATCTGGGGAAATTAGGTAAGTCAATACTGGAAGTCATATTTGTTGTTTATATTTTTGTAAGAACTGTGCATCCATGGTAACTGTTGCTATGGTTAATCAATATGTTCATAACAGACAGGTGCAATTCAGAACATATGTTTTGTGTAACGTCAGCAATTTAGCTCTTTTGGAGCTAGGCCTAGCTCATTTTTTTCTTGTTTGGACCCGAAATTCCAAATCTGGCTTATAGTTCCGATTATAGCACTTGACAAATTTTTATAGCCAATTTAAGCTTTTTTTTTCTCCTGGGGCATTTTTGCTGAATTTATTTAAAATTATCTTATTTTGATTTTTTCAAAAAATTATTTTTAAAAAATTGGTAAATATCTTATCAAATTCAATTGATAGCCTATAGCTAAGAGAAATTTTGTGCTCATTCATATTGGAAATTGCAAGTTTAGCTTGATAGTTTAATCTAATGATATTTCAGCTTGATTGGATAAACAAAACAAGTAATTGATTGATGAACTCAGAAGTTGGATGTCTTTGGGTAATACGAAATTATTGAAAGTTATTCAAATGTTCCTTGAATGTTACAACAATGTTAAATTAATGTCTCGAATGAATCCACTTAACATAGTGTGTGTGAGTTTCAACAGGGACAAGTATTTGTGTTTTTGTCGTATAGTTTATTGGAAAGTGGAAGTTATCATTTTTTGGAATAGAATCTTGGCAATTGGGTTAAATAATGTCTAAAAACCAACCAGATTAGGAAGAAAATTGTTGCCATTTTTTCTATAAACTTTGAGGGTGGCCATTTTGAAATTCAAAATGGATGACTTTGAGTGTATATTTCTTCCAATTATGACTAAGTCATTGTGTATGGATGGATCTGTCCCCGAATTGGATCACTTCTTCTGTAGCCCACTCTTCTACAAAATTTAATTGTAATTTTAGAACTTTTAGAGGTATCATGTGGACAGTTTGGAGTGAATACAAGAAATACCTCTCTTTCAAAAACAAATTCCTTGATCCACCCCCAAATTCAAATGCTTCTTCCTTATGATGTGGTTTGCTCACTCTTTCACAAATTGAAATTCATTGAGAACTTCTAGAGATGTTGCTGACTGGAGTGAACACAGAAATTTATGAAAAAAAATTTCCCATCCCCGTGGCTTACCCCGTGGCTTACTTTTCCACAAAATTTAATTGAAATTCATTGAGAAATTCCGTAGATATCATGTTGACAGACAAGCCCAAGTATGAAAAAAAACCCAGCAAAAACATCTCTTTCCATTTTATTTTTTTCATAAATTCATTTCTCTCTGTCTATGCGATATCTCTTGAAGTTCTCAATGAATTTCAGTGAAATTTAGTGGAAGAGCAAACCAATATTAAAACCTGATGGGCAACACTCTTGTTCATCTATAATAGAAAAAAAATCAAATTTATTTGCTGCTCGAATATTATGAAATCAAGAGAGTATTTAATTTCTATCACTCGAAGTTTAGATCAGTGGTTTCAAACCTTTTCAAGATCATTCCCCACTTTTGTCAATAAGATTACTAATTTTTTCCCCAACCTCAAGATCAGTTCTGGGAAACAAACTTTGCAGTCATTTACAAAAATTGAAATTTCTCTTTCATTGAAGTTGATTAAACACAGTGACAAAAAGCTAACTCTATAGTCCGATTTAAAATAATTTTAACTGACAACGCTTGTAAGGAAAATTCAGATCTTGGGTTGCTAAGTTATACCCCATCTTTATCATACATCCGCACTTCCGTTAAGGCAAAAACATTTGTCACAACTTTTATTTTTACCTAATAGCCTTATCCCCTTTCTTCTTCTTCTTCTTCTTTTTTTTTTTTTTTTTTTTTTTTTTTTGAGAGGAATTACCCCTGGTTGGAAATCAATTGTTTTAATTTTGATTCAAACATGTGTCTCTTTGGGACTTCTGACTCAATTCATATTTAGCTTTAAATGAAACAAACTTATTGCACCTAATTTTGATGCAAAATTTCTCAAAACATTTGAAAGTTGAGTTACAAACGCTGTAGTTAGTTGCAGATTCCACTTTTAGAGATTGCGAACTGAAAAACTATGCACCAATCATTACTATGACTTTGGATTATAACTTTTGATTCACTGTCACCAATTATTAGTGTGCTGTTATCCAACAAGGTCAACTAATGATGATTTTAAAAAGATGAATAAAAACATCATTATTGATATCAACAGACTGCCTCAAGCGAGTCTGACATTTCTCAAAAACTTTCAAAGGTACAAAAAATCTCTTTGAAATTGATATATAATGTCTAGTAACCATTGATAGAAGCTTTTATTTTTTAAACCTTAGATTTACAATGTAATGATAAAAATGAAAATATCTTCATGAATTTTAGAAAACTAGCTCTGTTATCCATGAGAAAAGTGATAACACTTATTAGTTTGATAAGTAGGAACTAGATTTCTTGCTGAAACTTGTAAGACAACTAGTGTTCAAAACTGTAACGGCAATCGTGAAGAAAGAGAATAATAGTTTATACTTACTGCAAATACCTGTTTATTTATTTGAACAACCGTGGCCACCAAAGGTAGTGGGAGGGTTCTTTCCCTTTTTATTTGTGTGTGAGTTTGTGTGTTCCAGCACTCCTGGTCATACCGTTTTGTCTACAGACTTGAAAATTGGCATCATTGCTCCCTACACACCACTGCTAAAAATTTTTTTTCTTTTTTTTGGAAAAATAGCTTTTTTGATCTTTTTGGGGCCTTATCTTCATGGTTTATAAAAAAGACAGAAAAAATCTAGTTTCTCTAGAATCTAGATTTTTTTAAAGTGTTTTTAATTCTATTTTAGATGTTTCCAGTGGAAACAACGTCTAGAATTTCCAGAATTTAGACTTATTTGTTCCTAACATTCCTGTTACTGCAATCTCTTTATTTTAGCATCTTCTTTCCAGATATATGACGTTCTTTTAAAGCATTGTTATGAAGATGGATCAATAAGTCTGTAGTGTGACAGCTGAATTTTGATCTGAAATGCTCATCATATAATGATCAATGTGGTTAATCGACAAGCATTTAGTTAAGTGCATCAAAAAGGAAGGAGAATATATTGAAGAATGAATATTTCTTGAATAAAATAGATACCTTTTCTCATTATTAGGCTATGGACATCGATCTACTTATATATAGGTACCATATAAGCGATTCAAAAAAAATTTACTCGGCTGTGTTACTGAAGATAAAATCTTTTTCTTTCTTTCACAGGAGGTAGATGGTTCTCTAAGCCACGTCGACATATTACTTTCCAATGATGCAGATCGCTGGATGGATTCTATTGTGTAAGTATTACCAACAAAAGTCAAGACTATAGATTTTATAGACATAAGGCAACATGCAAATAATGCTAATAATAATATATATATATACATTTATACAAAGCACTCTTTCTTGGGATCCTCAAAATTCAAATCCCCAACAGACCAATGCGCTTGAAAACGTGTGTAATCATTACAGTAAAATACAAGTCCTGTTAGAGGACAGTATCAATATCAGGACAATATTTAAAGCAGATGCAACTTGTCGATACAACTATTTATATAACACAGGGCAAGAGTATCTTTTTACCTAGTTTGTATTATTATGAAATACTTGAAGCAAAATCATCTTTATTTTTGTTGTATTCATTGTAAAAAAAAACCTTTGGAGAGTGCATACCATTGTCTTGTCAGGGAGAGGTAATTGTGCATGGATCCGTCCTGAAATTGGATCACTTCCTCTGTAGCCTATCATCCATCCTACCATGAAATCATAGAAAATCAAAAGAACTTTTGGAGATATTATGGGGACAGACATAAGCGTATACATAAAGAAGTATGAAAAAATTTGTCAGGGGGAGTAATTGTGCATGGAACCGCCCCCGAAATTCAATCATTTTTTCCATAGCCTATTATCTACCTTTCCACAAAATTTCATTGAAATTCATTGAGAACTTGTCACATGATGTGGACATAAAACTACGATGTAGGGGAGGTAATTGTGACTGGATCTATCCCCAAATTGATTCACTTCTTCTGTAGCATATTCGCGTTTGGACAGACATGAGTGGACAGGTGGAGTGACATGATTAAATACATATACCTTTTGGACTTAGTTGAGAGAGATAAACAAGTTCTGAAGACAACAGTTTAAATCTTAGATGTTAATAAGAGCCTGGAATTCATAGGGGTACATATCCTGCAAACATTAGAATAATGTAATTGAAACTTTAAACACTATTCTTTCTTCTATCCTAAGCCAGTGTAGGATGATAAAGCCTGCCCTAATTGACTTGCATTTCCTACCTTTTAAATCTACCCGAGTAGTAGCATTTTGAACTTTTTTTAGTTTGTTGATTAGCAATTCATTCCAGCCAAAGAAAAGTGAATTACAGTAATCTAATCAACTTGTAATAATAGAGTGAACCAGCTGTTCTGTTTCATTGTTGGAAAGGAAGTTTCTAATACTACTTGCTTCTCTGATTGATTTATAACAGTGGGAGACAACATTATTAATTTTATATACATGGTGCTACAAAAAATTTAGGGAATTTTAACGGCACCTATGAATGAAGTAGAGACTTTTGCTGCTAAGTTTGTAAGCAGTACCCTAACAACTTGTTTCCACTGTCTCCTTTGAAGTACTGTATATGCTGGCATCTAAGACGGATTATTTAGGATTTTTTGAAAATGTGCAAATATTTCACTGCATTCTATGTGCTGCTATTATCTTTAGGGGGTTGTTTTCTGAAACTCAATATGGACAATTATTGGGCTTGGATGATTTGCAATGAGTGGTAGTCCTCCAAGTACCCTTGTAAACCATTCGTCTTGTAGTCCTGATTATATGGTATTACTTTGAGGGAGATGGTGCAAAGTAAGTATAAGGGTGGGTATTCTTTCAGTTTTTCAATGTTGAATTCCCTGAGCCTTTTGCTTGCATCTCTGATGTTCATGTGTGTGTTTTCACTAAAGAAAGATGAATAGGCTTGATGTTAAGTGATATGTTTAAATATTAATGTGCCTAAAATTTTATTTTTTTTCCACAATGTTAATTTCTCCTTTTTTCCTCTTGTATTCAGGCAGGTAAAAAACACAGTAATTGGTAACAATAAACAAAAGACCAATGTTATTGTCCAAGGCATTATCCCCAGGTAAATATAATAATTAATGCTTTGTTTATATTGATACTTATCTAATATTTTTGTGCTTGTATTAACTTTTACTGATATTCCATTGCCAGCGATACCATGAGCAATATTTATCGAACAGGTACATCAAAATTTTGATTCACTAAGATGATTACACTCATAATGATAGTAAATACTAAAAGCATACGTAGAAACACATTGCAAAAGATTTCACTATAGAAATGCATTGCAAATAATTTTATTGTAGAATTTGCATTGCCAATGATTACAATAGGAAACATTGCTAATGATTTTACTATAGATAAAAATGCATTGCTAATGATTTTAATATAGATAGAAATGCATTGCTAATGATTTTGCTATAGAAATGCATTGCAGATGATTTTGCTATAGAAATGCATTGCAGATGATTTTGCTATAGAAATGCATTGCAGATGATTTTGCTATAGAAACGCATTGCAGATGGTTTTATTGTAGGACTTGCATTGCAAATGATTTTAATATTAGCTGATCATCTAACTCATTGCTTATGATGTTGCTTTAGAAAAGTATTGAAGATGATTCTACTATCAAAATGAATTAAAAATCAGAAAAGGGCGACTGTCAGTAGTCAGGAATCATTAGTGCAAACGTTTCCAACCGAATAGAGCTGTTTTATGTATAATTCATAAGATTCCATTTTGATTGGAAAATGTATTTTCATTGTTGTTTTCTCTTTTTACCTTTTACAGACTCTTGCAATGGATGATGGATGACAACATTCCTCTGGATTTGAAAGTTGAATGTTCTGTTGTCCTTGGCAGCCTCTCTAAAGGGACAGAAGCAAACATTGCCAGTCTGGTCGATGCTGGCTGTGTGCCTGTTTTGCTAGCTGCAAAGAGTTGAGTTTTCACACTTTTTTCCTAAAATACTAGAACCGTAATATCCTTCCCGTTTTGTCAGTAGCCATTTTGCTTCCTTTTCCAATGCCTTCAGAAACTGAACTACCAATTCTAAATCAAACAAGAAACAATATATTTTTATCTTTTTTTTTTTTTTTCATCTTCTATTTATGCTGGAGGTATCATGGGGCAGTAGGTACTGCTTATACTGTATATAATGGCTTATAAGCCCCCCCTCCCTTATTTCAGTCAGGGAATATTTGAAGAGAAATGCATTTCTTTGATTTATCCTCATTTTTCACACTCAGGTATATCATTTTAACTACTGCTCAAGTTCTGGTCAATTCAGGGATGGATAAAAATGTTACGTTTACTTTTTAGAACATTTTTTTTTTTAAAAGAAGAGAGGAGGGTCTTATATATGTATTAGTCAAGTATGGTAAGATTAATAGCAGTAATGAGTTGATAGATGATTTGATAAGGCTGATTTATGTGTGTGGATGTGTCTATCTGTGTGTGTGTACTTGTCTGTCTGTCTGTCTTTTTATCCACTTTTTTGTTGAAAAAAAAAAGGTAAAGAAAAAAAACCTTTCTTTTTTCCAACAGTAGAGATTGTAAAATAAGTTACCAAGAAGTCAATAAATGAAAAATATGCTAATTTAAAAGAAAAAAGTAAAACAAATTTCAAAATCAGGGAAAGATCAATCAATGTTTGATACTTTCACGATATAATTCTTCAATTTTCATGCAGAGCTGACTCCCCAAATACATAGGCAAAGATCCAGACATACTTATTTTAAAAATAGGATAATTTGTCTGTAGACTTATAAAAAAAAAAAATCAAAGGTTTGTGCTAACAGTTTGAGAAAGATAAAAACCATCATATTTTTAGAATCTAACTTATTCAAAAATTTAACCTTTGAAGATTGAATCCAATAAGAACAAAGAGAATATATGAAAACAAAATGAGTCAAAATGTACTAATATTAAAAATTTTGTTAGAAATATCCGTTGTTATCTTGTAGGACTGTCAAATTATGATCTGAAATATGTGGAAGCTTGTCTACGTTGTCTACGCACAGTATTTCTCAGTCCCTGTGCTCCTAAAGGATATATTTTTGAGGTAAGCATCTATTACAATTTTTTCTCCTCTTCCAGCCTATTCCCCATCAAGAGTTACAAACTTGAGTTAAATAAATATTGAATATGGATAAAATGGTTAAATACACTCTACAGGCTTCCTTTGATATAACATGTTTCACTATATTATGTGAGTGGTTGATGAATCCCAATATTTTGACATATATCATTGCCCACAAAACCACAAATAAAGTCTAAATTTCCTTTTGAATCTGTAAGCCCAATATTTTCAGGTGGCATTATATTAATGGAAAAAATATGCATTCTTTAATGTTTATTTTTCTAATTAAATAATGTCTTTCTTATTTGTTCAAATCTCTCTTGATTTTTATGCAATACAATGTAACTGAAACAGACACAGGTATATTATTTAAACAAATACAAATTTTGATGAGCCAATTGCATACTTTCACAGCTTCTGAACCAAAGACCTGTGGTTGAGTTTCCTCAACACTCCAAACTTTTCTTGTATTGATATGGATTTATGTTTGCGCTTTATACCTGCACTTATGCTGGAACCCATTATTTGGTGCAAATGTATGCAAATCATGCTAAGGATTTTATAAAATCGATTGGGCAGTGACAACTGTTTTAGTATAAACAATCAAGAGTTGGCTTCACACACAATGCAGTATTTCAGAAAGAGGCTTTTGGATTGTGAAAATGAACATTTGATATTTTCTTTGCAGCAAGACTCAGCAATCATCCCTCATCTTATAAGTGTACTTCCCAAATCAGCCTGTACTCAGGAATGTATCACTACTATATTTGCCAACTGCTGTAAGGTGAGAATCGATCAAAATTCCTTTTCAACATTGTACAGGTATACCTTGATTAGTACAGTTGAATTTTCCAGAATTTTTACTATTCAAAACCGCACTGTTCAAGGTCTTTTTATGATTTAATGTTTTATTTTCCAGCTTATACTTAATTGCTTCAATTAGTACAGCAATACCTTAACCATTCTAGGTCAAATTTTGCACTAATCAAAACTTCACTATTCAAGGTATCACTGTATTATCAAAAAAGAAACTGTTATAGGCTTACATCTTGTACTTATTCCAGCTTGTATGTAAAACAAATAAGACTCTGAGATCTGTCTGGAAAGTATCCAGCCACTCAATATTAATGAAATATTGCCTATCTAGGGAAATGGTGTCTTGATCCTCTTCAAGGTAATCCCCTTGAGACCTCACACACTTATCCCAACATCCGTTTCACTCTTTAAAAGAGTCTGCAAAGTCCTCTTTCAGGATCTCTATCAGTTGCTTTGTCATATTCTCCTTAATCTCATCCATGGCCTAAAATCTATTTGGGAAAAGCATTGAGCCAAATCTGATGTGAACTATATCTTTCTTCTGTGTAATGAGAATGTATATTAATCATTTCAAGTTGTCATCGAATGATCGATCCTACACTTTGGACTTAACACAGGTTGTAGCAGTAATTTATAAAGTCAGCTCCTGTGTTTCATTATATTATTGTTCCCTGATTTAACCGACAACATAATAGTCTGTTTGCTCTAAGTACAACTAGTAGCAGGCTCACATCTTTGAACTACTGAGGAATCCATTTGTGATCATTTTGGGACAGGATCTTTTTGATAAGAATTGACTGACTGATAACATTAAGCAAAAGATTCCCAAAGGAAGCCCCATATCATGATCAATTTGAATAAAATCTTAGGGACAGACTGATTTTGACAACGATAATCATTTGATTAGATTGTCTGTGAATATATCAAATGGCTTTCTTGTGTTTATTGAAGTTTTAATTTTAGAAGCTATGTCAACAGCATTAACATTTGAAGATTTTAGAAGTATAGTAAGGTTCTTGCAAGATTGTTTTGTCACACTCTTTGTCTAATGCATATTTTTGTTTATCTTTTTGAAAGACGCAAGAACATCAAAATATCTTGTGCAGCAATGGGGCCATTGAGGCTTTGGCTCCTCTCCTCAAATCCAATATTTATAAGGTAAGATTTCCTCTTTTGAAGAATTAGAAATTACAGAATCTGAAAGTTTACTTCTAAGCTTTATAAGTAACTCTTTAAAAAGCTGCTTTTGCTGGTTTTTAAGCACTATGTCAAGTCATTTCATGTTTATTGAATTTATATTATGATTTTTTGCCAATAATTGAATAGATGAATAAAGGGAACTACTCTAAGCATTTTGAAGAGTTTGAATTATCTCTCTTGAGAAATCAAATCATAATATAGGTAATTGAGGTGAGCCCGAACACCAACTCCACACTATTATCAAATTGTAAATTGAACTTATAATAACTTTATTTTCCAAGTTAGTGCAATACCACTTAAATACTCTAACAGAAATCTCACTTTGATGTGCCATTTTTGCTGTATTACAGTAACAAACAAATAAGCATACAGAAATCAAATCATTACAATATGGATTAATAGTGTTTATAATTACAAATATTGATGAATGGAGGTGCTCGCCTTATTTTAAAGTTTTGTTTATGTTTATTTGTAAAACCAGCATAGCTTTTGGTATGGAAATTCAAATTTTTATTCCCAGCCTCTGTCCTTGGCAATTTTTCTTTTTTTTTTTTCTTCCCCTCTTTCTTTCAACTTGGTACCTCCCTTCTAAATTCAGGCTCTCTCTGCCCCCTTATTTCCTCTGAACTTCTAAATGCCAAGGAGTCTCTTCATTAAGGTTATACTGTTGTTTATAAAGTTATTCTATTGTTTCCTACTTTTGATTTTTTAATTGTATTTGTTGTAATGTTTTTAATTTTTTTTTAATTTTATGTTTTTTGTATTTGCCCTCTACCTTGATTAGCTTTTTGGATAGCCCCTCTTTTTTTTACCCCAGTGAAAAATCATGTAAGAAATAATGCACAACTTGCTTATTTATCTATGTCTCTTATTGGCCTTATGCCAGATTTTCATTCAAATAGCTCATCTTGATCATCTTCACCCCAGCTGAGACATTAGGCCCTACAATCATACCATACCATTAGACCCTGTTCTTTGGCCTTTGCTTCACTCAATGAAGAGACCCATCTCTTTCGGTTCTGTCATCACTCTCCTCTATATGGTTGTGGTTTTTGGGTCCATCTCAAAGCAACATTAGATATTCTTTCAATGGGGATTTTCAGGACCTGACCAAGCCATCCATCATAACCTATGTTTCTTTATATATATATATATATATATATATATATATATATACTGTCAGTCCTCAGGTACAGTTCCTCTTAGAGATCTTGTTAGACTGGTAGATATTACAGATCTTTTTTTAGGCAGCTATTGTTGAAGATGTCTACCTTTTTCATGTCTTTCTTTGTAACACTCCAGCACTCAGAGCCATACAAAAGGACGGCCTTCACTTCGTCATTCAAGTATACATGGTGAATAAATATTTTGCTTTATATTTTTCTTTTTTCCCCTCTTGCAGGTACAGATGCCGACATTACGATGTTTCTCCGTCATGTGTTACCAGAATGAGGAAGTTGCAAAAGCCATTGCGAATTATGGTAATGATTACTTTAAAAATAAAGAAAATATTACATGAAAGAAATAAAAATTTGAAGTATGAATGTTTCATCGTGAGATGGTCAGTGATATATTCATTTCCAATATCCCAAGGTTTGAAACCTTTTCACTGATTTTGCCAGCTTTGAAGAAGGCTTGCATAACATCCCCATCCCTTTATCTTTCCTTATCCTCTTCAAAAAATAATGATGGGATTATTTTCATATGGATGAATTATTCAATTATTCATTTTATTAAAAATAGATTTATTACCAACAAAAAATCCAACATGAACAAAATGTATTTTTCAGTTGTTTCTTCTGTACTTCCACATTTTCTGTTTTTAATAATTTTAAAACAATAATCGGGTAACAAGATTTTGAAGCCTCATCATCATCTTCAGCTGTTGTTGTAGTAGTGATATTACCAGCAGCAATTGCATGTATACTTCCTGCGAATAGGTATGCAGCAGAGCTTTGCTTACCAGCTTTAACATCATAAAAAACCTCACAAAGATATAAAGTAACTAAACCTTTTATAATTTGAATTTCTTTTATATGTGATGTCTGGTAATGATACAAGGGCTCACAATGTGTTCGGAGTCACGCCTTTCCTGAGCACATCTGCACAAGAAACCAGAGTGATTTAGTTTGAGGCCTGATTTAGTAACCTGCCCTTGTCACTTTCAGTATATATACCCACTTACATAGTACCCCTAAAAAATGACAGAATTATTTACATATAGATGAATTATTATCATTATTGTATATCATTGTTGTTCTGCAAGTTATTAAGCTAGGCTTCTGCACTTTGATGTCCTTCTTCAAAAATATTGGTTTGTATTTTCAGGTGGTAACAAGAAAGAGACTATTCCAGAAATGTTGGTACGTCTTCGTAATCGGGACAAGACATCTGAAATGCAGATGGCAGCAGCTAAGTGTTTGACATATTTGTACAGAGGGGGTGCCCTCAATGCCAATGACCCTATCATCATGTTGAAGGTGAGTTCGAACTTATCCAATAAATAACTTGATTTTCAGCTTCAAATTCTGATCCAATTTAAAGAAATTCAAATGCTTAGATTGAACATTATACAGTGAAAATTTTGGAACATAAGTTCGAATTTCTCTGAGAGCTCACTCTTTATTCCCATAGAGTGATAGCCCGAGTTGAGTTGTACTGAGTTTTGATAAAAAAATAGCTGAAAATTGAGATGCTTATAAATAGGAGTAAAACTCAACTCTTAAAATCATAAATCACTTGATATTGCTCCTAAATGATAGTGAAACACTAAGTCTTCTGTGAATTCAATTCAAAAAAAAAATTTACCTAACGATCAAAGGGGGGTAACTTCAATCATCAGCTATTTCCCTTGAAATTACCATTCTGATTTTTTAAAGACTTGATATGATTTCTCTCCTATTTCTCTTTGTAGACATTACCAACCCTTATCCGCATGTGCAAAAAGGATCGTACATTGGAAGAGAATGTCGAAGGTGCTGAAACTCTGGCTTACCTCATTGAGGTGAACTCTGAACTACAGAAAGTCGCATCCATATCTGACCATCTCATTCGTACCTTATCCGAATACCTCAAGTACACCAATGTCCAACAGATCAGTAGCACGCAGACAACACAGAAGAAGGCATGTACTTTAATTCTTGAAAAACTGAAAAACATTCCCAGCCTTTTCAGTTCTAAAATTTAGTCTTTCCAATAGAGTGTTTAGATGAGGTCTGCCCGGAAAGTACCCAGCCATTTAATATTAACCAATAAAATTGCCTACCTTAGTCCGCTTCAGAGTATTCCTTTTAGGACCGCACATAATTATCCCAGCATTCTTTCCACGTTTCAAAAAGTCTGCCAAGTCCTCTTTTAGGATTGTAGCCAGCTGCCTTGTTGTGTTCTCCTTATCATTAATCTTGTCTACGGTCAGGAATCTCTTTGGGGAAAAGTTAGAAGTCGCAGGAAGACAAATCTGGATTTTGGGGGTTGCTGGATAACCTGGGTGATGTGATGTCTTGCCTAAAAAACCCTGCACAAGGTCTTTGTGGATCTGACTGTCTCATGGTTCACAAGCACCCTAAATAGTGTCTGACAGAGTAACACCACGGTAGAGTGTCCATGCATGGGAAGTAAGGTCCTTTTTTATTAGTTACCAAGTTACATCAAGGCCACACAACTTGTTCTCAAAATATTCAAAGAGGCTGGTTACTTTCCGGAGAGGCCTTGTATTTTACATTTATTCACCAAAAGTCTGTGACAGCCAACCACATTACTAACGCCATGAAATTTCTGTCTTTACAAATGTGGCCATATGAATGGTTCTTGGAAAGTTGTTATTTGTGGATGAACCCTGGGGATTAATCATGTAAATTTTTGCTAGAAATGGACAATTTGGAAATTTTTTTTTTTTGTGCCTGCTTTTTTAATGGAATGCCTTGGGTACTTGAGAAAACTTTTTTTAACACTACATAAATAACTGTTTATAGGGGTTTAATTTTCTAACTTCCTGAAGTTGGAATTTCCGTTGTATGTTTATAGGATGTCAACTGGGGGAATGAACTAAAGCAAGCAGCATTCAAAGCATTTGCATCCCTCGGAGCAAATGATGAAGATATTCGGAAAAAAGTAAGTATGTTTTGAACTTTGTGATAAGGGGAAAAAAGTTGACTTTTTTCTATTCCTTAGGGAAAAAAAAAATGCAAAAACTGATATTTGGTGGTGGGAAATCTTATGTACTACATTTATTCATCTATAATGTACCTACCCTTATTTCTTCTGGTTAAAAAGCTCGATTCTATTTATTTATGTAATGTCATTTTACGATTTATTAGCAATAATCTTTCTCTTATGGGGGGGAAAAGCTAGCTAATTAGAAAGAATAATGCTACCCTTTCTTGAGTTTTTATCGTTAAATGAAGTATAATCAACCATTATTAATTTTTGACTGGTATTTCTTTCATTTTAATTTCCGTTGCTTTTCATTGCAATTACTTGGACCTCCATCTATGGCCATTTATATTCAACCTTTGCTGTTTACTAATAACTATAGAATGACACTCTGAGTAGTTGCAATGAAAAACACTTGAAATGAAGAAAGAAATACCAGTCAGAAAATGATAATGGCTACTTTTTCTGTTTTAGAATGTTTTATAATTCCTCATTTATTAGATGCATTTCAGAAGCCAAATCCTGGACTGGGATATCTTAGGTTACTTGAAAAGTCTAAATATATGGCAAAATGGCATTAGATTCAACGGTGTTTGTTCCATCACTGAATTTAAGTGACGTTGAGCCTTGTTAATACATAGATGGGTGATTGTCTGAGAATACCAGATGCTGTATGCAGCAATGAGATTGTTCTGCAGCCATTTTGACCAATGTTCTGCTGCTAATTAAGAGAACATCTTGCCAAGCTGTTATCAGTCTGTACACCTGGTCCTTTCTTACATACATGCACTATTGAGGACACATGACAGGATGCTTTCCAAGGAGCCACCCTATTTGTATTGAATGGCAGGACTCATCATCATCATCATTATTATCATCATCATCCAAAGGTCCAAAGATACAATTTTCTCCTACAAAACATTGTCTACTAGCTGAATACCTGGGGTAACCACTTGTGAGAAGTAAATCTTGTAAATTTGAAATTGTAGCTGTTAATTAATACAAATCAACGGAATTGTGAAGATATTACATTTCTATATAATGCAACACAATGTTAGCTTTTGATTCTGATCAAAAACTTTTTAGGATTATATTCTGTTCCAAACCTTTTTTAGAAGCAGACAGGATTAGAAATGTTTTGTCTTGCAGGCAAAGGTGAATAAATAATGAAACCATGATCATGCAAAGCTATGAAAACTGCTTGTTTTTTCATCACTTAAATGTTTGTTTTTTTTCACTATAGGAGTATATGCCTACTTGCAACTTCCCAGAACAAATTGCAAAATGCTGTTGTTATCTTTCATATTTTGTATATATTGATTGAACAGAAAGAATGCATAGTGTTGAAACATTTCTAGGTATTATACATCGATTCGCTTGAGGCAACTGCAAAAATGAGACTCCATTTTTTTTAAAATTCGAATTTTATTGTTCGCTAACCAAAGATAGATAAGGAAAACAGAATTTTTGTATGCAGCGTCACATTTTCGATGAAGTTGGTGGGCTGGATGAAATGCGGCTGCTGGCTGTAGCTTACTGACCTTTGTCTTATCCTATCCCATAATTCAGTGCAGGGATTTATGATGGACCAGTCCTCTCTCTCCATCCTTATCTCTTATAGCTCTCTGAGATTCAATGATACTCAGATCTTTTCACTCCCTGATGTTGACCTCCCACTTTTCCCTTTGTATGCCTCTCTTTCTGCTCCCCTGATACGGTGTCCAGCAGGATGGTCTTCAGAAACCTGGCTGATCTGGTTCCGTGCTTGCTCTACTTCAGTTTCAATTTCTTTGCGATGGTGAGAAAGTCATCAGGACGCCAGATGGTTTGATGGATTTTATGGTGAACCTCAACGTGGCTGACATGTTCAATGTAGATGCCCAAGATTTCCCTGTAGCATCTAATTTCCATGGCGTGGCTTCTTCTCTGAAGCTTGGCTGTAAGAATCCGTATCTTATATGTGTGTAGAAATGTTGACACGATCAATATCCAAGAATTGTGCTTTTGTCATTCTAGATTGACTCCAGTCGAGTCTGTGCTATTCTGGACAGGATTTCCGCGACTATGACACGCAAGTTCACATGGTTGTTATGAGTGGTGGGGCCCAGGGAGCACCCCCCCCCAATTTTTACAGATAAAAAAAGAAGAAATAATAAAACAAAATATGAAAGTAAGAATAAATGATTTTGAAATGAATTATACAGCTAAAATGTTTTTGGGTCCTGAGATGCTAGGAAATTCAAACCTCCCGGATGTATTTAGTTTGGTTACCCTTTGCTCCTCCCCCAACATTTTTTCCATGTTACTGCCCTGGTACATGAACCTGGGTACAGTTTGTAGTGACTCACCATTGACTCTGATGTCAATGGTGTTGTTGGTCAGATTACATACCTGAATGAATATGGTAGGCGTTCATTTGTTCAGGCCTGTTATTCATATTGGCTGACTTTTTGAAAAACAAGATTTTCCTTTTTGTGCAGATCATTGAGACTGAGAACCTGGTTGAGCACGTCATCAATGGCATGGATAGTGATGACGTCAAGGTGCAGGCGGCTGCAGTGCGCTGTCTGCATAGCTTATCCCGCTCTGTGCAGCAGCTGCGAACCACATTCCAGGACCATGCTCTGTGGAAACCTCTCCTCAAGGTAAGGCAGCACTCGGCTCAATAACGCTTTCGGGGACCCAAATTTGATCCACCTGAAAGATGAATTTTTTTTGGTCTTCACTGGTAGTCATTTGTTCAATTACACAATCCTTGTTTTGATTAAAGTTATTTTAAATTTTGTGATACTATTTCTTCATAATATTCGCTTTATGTAGCTATAGGGGTTTGGATTCTGATTTTCATGAAATAGATAAAATTGTTTCATGTTAAGATACATCAAAAATATTTAAAAGCAGAAATTGTGAATTTTATGCTACTCTATATAAAATTTAATTTGATTTAATCAAAACAAGAATGCCCCCATCAAACTTTGATGTGATTTCATTAAAAAATGGATTGGCTCGTTTGCACCTAGCAATCCAAATGTGTATGTATTTACATGCGTATGAATGTCTTTATTGCCAAATTCTTGCACTCTTTATCACCATTTTTTTTCACCATAAGCATGAGTGGTGAAAGCGAGTGCAAAGTTCAACTAGAGGTCAGGAGTTCAGTCAGCCCTGAAGTTGAGAGAAGACAATCCCTAGAACACAGAGACGCAAAGAACGAGACATGGCATGTATGAGAGGGGAATTGGCTTGTTCTCCCAGAACAAGATTCAATAACATTTCAAAATGCAATAGATACCCAAAGAAAGCTGCAGGATACTTGGCTGAAAAATTCTGTGAAGAAAGAAACAAAGACCAGGAAATAAGTCCGAACAAACCATGTATGATGATTAAAACACCCCATGCAATAAAATTCCGACAAAATCAAGTACGCACCTAAGAAAGACCAGTGAATATATTGGTTGAAATGCTGGGATAAAAATGAAAAAATTGAAATATGAGTATGAATAACTGGTGGAATAATGGGGAATTTAATGATTAAAAAGAAATTCACGTTTTCATTTTTTATTCTATTAGGATTTAAAATGTTTATTTATTTTTTTGTAGATGCTGCAGAATGGCCCTGAAGAGGTATTGCGTGTAGCTTCCTCCACCCTGTGTAATCTGATGTTAGAGTTCTCTCCTAGCAAAGAGGTAAGTGCATCATAGCAACATCAGGAAACCAACCTGAAGCAAAAAATTCACTGCTTTTTACCATCAACAAAACATTCTCAACACTTGGACTTGCATTAATGTATCATATTTTTCAGTGTTTGAAGCCTGCTCTTAAATTCTCTAGTGTTTCTAAGAGGCAGAAAAGTCTAATGTTTTTTTTTTTGTTTTTTTTTTTTCTTTTCTTGTCATGAATTACAAGATGGTATCAAGATACAGCGTTGCCTGATTTGGCCGGAAAGAGAGATAATCTGATTTGTGAAGTCTTAGTCAAAACAGGCATTGTATTGGAATAGCATTGAATTTGGAGATCAAGTAACTCTGGAGCCAGAGGTTGAATACCAGCCCTTTGAGGCGAGCCCCCCTCAAAAAGCTGGTATTAAACTTCTGCCTCAACCCCAAGAGGCTGATATTGAACAGATCCCAGATCCACTCTATTTGTAAATTCAATACTATTCCAATGCCTGTTTTGGCCAAGTCTCCTAGATTATGTAGGATTATCTCCCTTCCTGCGTAAATCTTGCCATGTTAAGATACATGAAGGAAGAAAATGCATGAACAACTCTGAAAAATATGGTTCTCACATCAAAACTGTGATTCTGTTTCTGCAAGTAACTCACATGCAAAACACTTTAACACTGTGGTTTCGAAACTCTCAAAACTATTTTGCATTTAGCATTTAGATGAATTAATGAAGTAATAATAAAAAGCAAAAAATCATATTTATTCAAAATAGATTGCATTTATTTAAATTTTAATTTATGGTACGTGTCTGTGTACAGTAATAACACTTTTTGATTGCTGTGCAATGGATGATGTTGTTTCTTTACCACAAGATTCACAATGTCAGATTTGGAGGGAACCCTGATGCAGATCCCCCAAGTATTATTTGAAGGACACCTAAGGGTCTGTGGACTCCAGTTTCGAAACCACTGCTCTAACACATATTAACATGTTAAATATCTTTTTAAGGGAGGGACTGAATTTAAACTAATCCTATTTAACTAACTGCTGTATTTAATGAAAAAATTTTGATGGGTCCAGGTTGGGGGGCTAACTTGCTTTAAATTTGATGATCTCCGTTATATAGCATCATAAAACTTGAGTATTAACCAAAGATTTTATTCAATTTTCATATATTTTAACACTATCTTTTTAATGCATTAATCTTTTTTCTCACCTTAAAAATGATTTCTCATTAAGTTTTTTTTTTTTTTTTCATTCTTTTTATAATGGTTGTCGGTATTAGATATTTTATTTGGTTGAAAAGTGGTTATTATTATCCTGATCTTTGTTGTGGTTGTTTTTTTTTCTTTGGTTCTGTTTTGTCCTCCTTGGTTTCTTGTCATCATCAGAAGGCTCATTTCACCTGTCAATCAAAATATCAGGTGCTTAAAGGCTGTGAAAAGTCGGTTTTCTTTCACTTAGTAGTAAATTTTATGTTAATGCAGTTGAAAATGGAATTACTAATTTTGATGTCGTATGATTGGTTCATTCTACTTTTGAACTGACCAACAATATACATCCTTTTTGAAATCTGTCAATTTCCATCTTCCTGGAGTGTGAGGTATTGCAAAGTGATTGTGTGGTTATTTCTCTTGATTTTTTATAGTATACTAAATAACTGTCAATGTATTTATTGAATGTCAAATCTGAGTAAAATCATGGTTTTTATTTGCTTGTGCATATATGTAATATATATATATATATATATATATATATATATATATAATGCACATTTAGCTCATCAGTAATCAAGGTGTTGATGATCATCGTATGATTCTCGATGTAATTATTTGTTCGGAATTTTCGTAACAGTACTTTGAGTTCCCTGTCCTCGAGAGTCTCTCTGGTGGGTTCCCTGTCCTCTCCATGAAAAGTGTCTTAAGAATATTTCCCCTTCTCGAGAGATTGAAAAACTAGAAATTTTCACAAAGTTGTTTTTAGGGTGTGACCAAAATGAATGAAAACGTTTCTTCTTAGTTATTCCGAGAAACATGTAACTGTTTCAGGTTGTGTCGTATTATCCATTGAACTTGATATAGCTGAGGTAGAGAATTGAATATTTGGCCATTTTGCTCCCACTTTTTTTCTTCTTTTTTTCCCCCCTTGATGTTAGGATTTTAGCCTTTTGTGCTCTTTGGGTGTCTTCCTTTGCCCAGCAAGAAGTTTGCCCTGCCATTACTGGGCAACTGTGATCACCAAATGATAGAATGTTTGACTTTTGCGATTGTGTTGTCTTGTCAATTTCATGTCATTTTCAGTCATACATGAACAGATACGCAAGTTACAGGCTTTCAAAGTTACTAAGTGCACAAAATCTTGGTGCCCTTGAAAAAAGAATGCAGAGTGCCAAAGGTAAATATCAAGTTATAACAAAATTATGGGGAGGATATGCGAGCCATTAACCCAGTTCCTCTTTCTTGAAGATATGGACAATAATATTCCTATATGTCTCGTTGTCCTGATATCTATAAAACCTCGACAAAAGGGCCTTCTTGCTTGCTTTCTTCTAGTCAGAACAAAAAGAAATAACGCTTAGTGTTTAATGGCCTATTGATGTACTAGAACGTAGTATAGAGCTTCTTTTTGTCTTATCTAGTTTTTTCCATCCGTCCCTCTATCTGTAATACGAGAAAAAGAAAGCTTAGTGCAGATGGCATTTTACAACAACCTGTCATCATAACGTTGTTTCCGTTTGGATTTTGTAGCCTATTCTGGAAACGGGCGGTCTCAACATCCTGGTCAACTTGACTAACAGTGATGACTCTTTGCTCCGACTGAATGGCGTCTGGGGACTGATGGTGAGTTTCTTCCGCTTTCCTCAAGGGGGAGGTGGCAGTTCATGCCTGTACGGGGAAAGAGAGAGAAGGAAGGGAAGTAGAGCCCTTTCCTCTCTTATTTCCATGAACCTCTTCTACTCTGCTTAAGCAAAAAAAAAATTCTTTGCAATTTTCCTCCCCAAACTTATTTAGTCGATAGTCCTTTCGACACTACTACCGTGTCTTTTTTTTTCCGCCTTCAGAATATGACGTTCCAAGTTGGTGAAAAGATGAAACACCAAATCCTGGAATCTCTGCAGACCGAACAGTTATTCCGGCTTCTGTCCGACCCTGACCCCAACGTTCTGATCAAGACACTAGGATTGCTGAGGAATTTACTCTCGTCCAAACCAGTAAGTTTTGCAATCAAGACATCCCTTCCCAGGGTTCCCTGGGTCAAATCGACCCAATAAGGCTCCACCCCCCCAATGGTTGTTTCTCGTAGGTGTTTTAGTTAGTATCTTTTGTGCGTGTGTCTGTGTAGATAATGTTATGGACACGTGTTTCCCTCGTTTCTGTTATTTTTCATCATCAAAATGTTGGTTCTTATTTTTCTCTTTTGACTTACTGTATATACTTGTGTAATGTTCAACACCCTTTGTTAACTGCGACAAAAGTCTACAGTTTTCTTGTAGCCAAAATGTTTTTTGTTCAGACTTATGTGAATCAGTTGATAGCGTTCATAAGAAGGGAAGGATAGAGGAAAGGAAGGAAGAAAGAAGATAGATAGAAGGAAAGCAGACTGACTACACTGTGTTTATAACTAAAGTATACACTTCACATATATATATATATATTTTTCATTCCCCAATGAAATATGTATATATATATATATATATATATATATTATTTTATTTTATTTTATTGTTTTTTTGTTTCATTTTTGAAGCAAGGATAACTTATCTTTGTTTTGGACATTTTTACCGGGATTCAATTTGAAAACTCAGTTGGGAATATATAGTTTTATAACAGAAACCAATTTAGGCAAATATTACCAAAAGTTGTCAAACATTGTTCATACAATATCACAGTGTTTTTTGTTTTTTTTCTTCTCTTTTTTTTACTTATTTGCCCAACAAATCATGGGTTTATTATCTGCTTCACGTAATGTTCAATTTTAGATTTTAAAGTTACCAGTGATAGATTCAGCAAATGTAATTTGAATTTTCATAACTCGAACATGTTTTCCCTTAGTGTAAGTGAAAACTCTCCGATTCATGCCTAGCCTAATGCTTTCTTGATGCAAGCAACATCTTCACTCTTCTTATGCCTCTTTACCTCTTCCAACTTCTGTTCTTAATGAATAGCTGTTTGAGAACATGCGCCATCAATGAGCAAAAAAAATCTGTTACAGTAAGTAAAACAACATTTGTAATAACATAACGTTTATTCTATACTAGCTGAATTCTTGCTCAGGTAGTATTCAGCTAGTTCCTGCAGAGGGCCCCACACCCTCCTCCAATAGGGGGTATAATTGTAGTAGTTGGCTGGGAACTAATAATACATGGCTGCTGCCCCAACCTCAGGAGAAAAGTCATTTAAAAACATTGACAGCTGCTCACTGTCTGCTGTCTGCCTGATAAATTGTAGAAGAAATTTAAAAAAAAAAAACCTGAAAAAATCTATTAAAATTGATCCCCTGCGCTGTAAAATTGACCTAAAAATGTATACTGAACATAGATTGAACATGCTTAATTTGATTGGTTTTGTTTTTTAGTCTCTGATGTATTGATCTCAAGTTAAGAGTACATACATACATACATGACAACTTTTTATATATAAATGAAATGGGACTATTTGTTGACTTCCGCTGCCTAGCCTAGGCCCCAAATTTTTACTGTTCATAACCATAACTCGTGTAATGTTTGACACCCTAATTATAGGTTAAAAATAGGTCTCAAGAAGTTGAACATTACACGAGTATATACAGTACTCTTTCTCATTCAGAAATTGTCGTTTGGAATATCAGAATTTTGTGGGTTGCTACATACCCTAAGAGATAAGGACCCAACACTATTCTCCACCCTCCCTACTAATTGATTTGGGTTTTTTTCCTGCATGTATTACTGCAGCAGGTTGCCTAGATAATATTTTTCTCCAATTCTCTCTCTTACTAATATGCAAATTGAATTTTTTTTATAAACTTACTAATTTGTGCTTGTGTGTGTGTGTGCATAGGCTTACATAAACACTCTTCTACTGACATTTCTATAATGTTTTATTTGTATGTCTATTAATAGCATTGCATGTTCAATTCTAACCTCTCACCCTTGATTGAAAAGACTCTTCTGTCTTTCTCATTATCCATTTCACCATATTTTTTCTCCTTCTCTAGCATATGCACCATCATATGCATGACGGGGTAATCTATCAACAAATACCAAAAGTTCAACGAGGCGTCCACTATAAAGTTCAAATGCTATTATTGCCCAATCATGTGACCCTGAGTGAAAGACTTTTCTAGGTTAGAAGCATCTTATCAAGGGACACCTTTCTACATAGTTCCAAGAAAATCTGACTTCAAACAACTGAGAAACAATATAGGGGCTGACTGACTGACTGACTCCCTTGTATAGATATGATGCTTCTAAAAATGAATTAGGACTCTCATAATTCTGGGGTGTCGGTATTATTCATCAGCATCGTACAAAAATAGTGGGATTATTAACATATGATTTGGCACTTCTGCCTTAGATCAAAGTATCTGGTTTTTTTTTCTGCCTTAGATCAGAGTATCTCTTTTTTTTTTTCTGCCTTAGATCGGAGTATCTCTCTTTTTTTCTGCCTTAGATCAGAGTATCTGTTTTTTCTTTTCTTCGTCAGATCAAAGTATCACTTTCTCGGATGAGAGTAATATTTGTGTGCTCATTGAAAAGTCTTAAGGAAAAAATATAAATATGCATTCACATTGGGTTCTCTATATATATATATATATATATATATGGATTATTGGACTTATTCTTTTTGTTGCTTTTGTTGTTACTTCATTCAGGCCAATACATTCTACAGCCTTCTTCTGGTGTACAGTCTCTATGGAAAGAGGGAATCTTTTGGGATGGGATAGGTTGTATGGTAGAGTAAACCAGAAAATTGTTATCAACAGAAAAAAAGCTGACAAACACACTGATTAGATTAACTCATTCCTGGCAACATGCATCATGCAGGTGATTCCATTCTGTACATATATCGCATGTACAGGTTGCATCAATTGGGCTAGTGGGCTGAAAATTTAAACATCTGCTCATTATTATATCTAAGAATTTTTATTTTATTTATTTATTTTTTTTCCAAAATCCTCCCCTGATAGGTTCTTAGTGAGGGAGGGGGTTAAATTAGCAATGTAAATTTATACTAAATTGGTCCCTTGGTTTGTGTCTAGTGTTCATGCTTAGTTTTTGAAAATTTGAACTTTTCTCTTCTTTAGAGACCTGATCATTGTTTCTGTAGCAATTGTGGGTTTTTACAAGGGCTGGGTGCTATTCTGATGCCTGAAATGGACTGCTGTGCTATTTATACATCGGGGAGAAGTGGATTCATGCTTTTCCCCATGTGCATAAATACAAAGTAAATGAAAACTGTCCCAGCCACAGTTTGAACTCAGTTTGCCGATTCCATTCTCTGTGCTATTAACAGTTAGGCCTCCCGCACCTCTGTTCCAATTCATGAATGAGCATGAAGTTGCTGAATTTTCTGCCACATCTCAGTCGTTTGAATAATGGTATAAGAAAGTTTTCACCTAGACAAACCACTGTATGTGCACCGCTGCTAAAGATTCCTGCTGTGAGAGACAATGTCTTCTGGTTGCTATATATACACCAGGTGTCACCATGTATAGTGTTTCCACTAATCAGTACAAAGGTACTAATCAATCATACTTCACTACTTAGTGTTGTTGATCTTGACAGATGATAATCCAAGTGAAGCTTAGGTATGAATTTAGCCACCTCTTCCCTCATCCATCTAAATATGTCTGTCCATGCTGGTCCTAGGGTTAACTTTCAATGCATCTGTTATCACTTTTACTCATTACTAAACCAATTCAGACAAAAATTTACGGACTTATATAACACAACCCTGAAAATGTCATTGGCTAGAAAGAAAGGAAAAAATGTGATGCCTCCATTTTTGTAAAAATTGAATTATATTATGCATTTCAAAAAAGTAGTCTAATTTCAGATTCTCATGAAAATGTCACTTCTTTCCACAAAAAAAATAATTGATTAAAAAGTTATCCATCTCAATTTATTTTGTTAACTAGTTGAGCAATGCTTTTTTTCTTGTTGTTTACTTCTAGTCACTCTTAACAAGGCCTTTCAGCCATTTTTTTTTCACATCAGAGGATTAGTAAAGATATATTTATGCCACACAATTAAGACCAGTAAATAAAAGTTAAAATAGCTTACTGATGTTAAAATTGTCAAGTTGGAAACACTAACACATAACATGTTTATAATGAAGACTAAAAATGACTAAAAAAGCAATAAGAGAGAGTTAGAAACACTAAAAAATGAAGAATATTAAGAGAATTAAAAAAAAAAAAAGAAAAGACCAACATTGAGTTAGACACTAGTTCAGTTTGGATTTAAAAATGTCTAGATTTGGGTATGCAATTGATTCTTTTTTGGAACCATATTAAATTCCATGTCTTGCCTGTAGAATTTGCCGTGATCATTTACAGACGCCAGTTCAACTACACCTACTTTTGTTTTTTCTCTCATTTACTGTAATTTAATTAGTGGAGCAAATACTGTAAGAATGCAGCGTACGATTCTATTCATTAAAGGCTTTATGTTAGCTACAAGTCTGCTTGTGCTGTGTTTACTTTCTAGCAATACTATTCCATGTACAGAAGAAGCTGCTTATTGTGATCACTTTAGGACACAATCTTTTAGATGACAATTACAGGTTGATAATATCTAAGCAAAGGATATAGGAATTGTAAAAATATTTGGTTATAATTAGTGGATCATTTTGATAATTTTAAATGAAATATTTGACTCTGACTAATTTTGACAACAATTACTGTTTAATCGTGATGTTTGTCCTTGATTATAATAAACGGCTACCTCTGTACATATTTCTTATCTTTCTCTGGGATAGGTTGACTTGTGTTTCCTTTGGTACTAAATATCATTATACTGCAAAGGTCACCTCACACTCCCAGGGTACAATCCCACCCACTCTAGTGTAAATTAGAAGGCCTCATATTGAATGACTCTTTCTCTATATTTCTTTTTTTAAAAATTTTAATTTCAATTAGGTGAAGTGTTATTAATCATTATTTTTTTTATTTTTGTTACTACTTTTTACTTACATCTTAATTCTATTAGTCACTTTTTATCACATTTTTTTTCTCAAGCCAACAACCTTCCAGCAGCGAGTAAATAATGTTGATGGGAAAATAGAGAATAAGCCTTAGGTGGGATTTGAGCTCACATCTTCATAACCTGGGAAAACATTGTTTGAATCAGCCTGTTTTATCAATTAAGCCACCAAGTCTTCAACTGGTAACTGAAGTTCAAATAACACCCTTAAGCTCATACGGGCTAAACAGTGCTTCTCCTGGCTATGGAGATGTGGTTTCAAATCCTACCAAAGACTTATTTTTTGTTATCAGATCAACGCTATCAATGCCAGAGGGTGATCAGCCTGAGCAAAAAGTTGCAATAAAAAGCAACTAATGATATTAATATTAAGATGAAGGTAAAAAGCAGTCAAAAAGATTTTAAGATGTCTCTTTTTCTGTTTTGAGTCCTACTTACTAAGTATAGAAAAGTTTGTGCTTTATTGACAGAAAGTTAGGGGCTCAAAATGAATGTCGTTTATGTGCTTAAGAGTTCAATGTTTCCGGCTAAGCCATCTGTCTTACTGTTTTGTGTTTCAGCATATTGACAACGTGATGAGTGGCTATGGAGATCAGATCATGCAGGCTGTGGTCTTCATCCTGGAGGGGGAACACAGTGTTGACATCAAGGAACAGGTAATAAAGACATTTACCTCTTTGTTTATTACCTCTGCCGACAGACTTGGGCTGAGGTTATATATTAACCTATGTTTGTACACGCATCTCAAAAAGTTCTCAATGAATTTCAATGATATTTTGCGGAAAGGCAAGCCTTACACCAAGGAACAATTAAATAAATTTGGGAGCAGATCCAGGAATTCTTTCTCGCTATCTTGTTGACATTGTAAGATACGATAATTTCTTTTCAGCTCTTTGGATGTAATGCGGCATCAGTAGTCAGTTCATATATGACAACCATTTTTGCAATTTAGTAAATACATTACTTGGAACAATATGAATATAACAGATCAACTTCATGAGTAGTATATTAACTGAATTGCAAAAGTAGTCTTGTATAAACTGAACAGTCATGTCACAGTCAGTTATATAACAAATCCAAGTCCTTTAATCTGACTTCTATGGTTCCAGAACCAAGTTGGATTATCTGATGTCATTGGTCATGAGGATTACAGTACTAAATTACACTGTAACAACTCAAAAAAGCCTAGTTTAGTAAGGCACAAGGCTGCAAGATTGGGACACCCAGTAAGGATCAAACTAACATTGTTTAAAAGACCAATCTACTAACCATTGGTGAAGCGACCTTTCTGACCTTTGTATTATACACTTGACATCTTCTAAATAGTAAATGCCCCGAAAGCTTTGATCAAATTAAGATATGCCTGGCTACAAGACGAATGGTTTATGAGGGTATTTGGAGGACTCTCCCTCTCTGCAACTGTTCATATGAAGCTTTGATAGATGGCAGCCTAGTGATGATATCTGCACATCAGACGCGGTCTGATATTTGTATAGTTTTAAAAAAAATTTTAAACATTAAATGTCCGTCTTATATACTGGCATAAACGGAAAAACAAGGTCTGATGACAGAACTTTTAGCTTTGTCTTGATGTGTGATAGTAATGCGTTGTTGGTGTTATTTTTTATTGTTAATTTTATATGCTATAGTAATGCTTCCTTATTGATGTTGGTGTTATTTTTACTGTTAATTTATATGCTTTAATATTTCAGGCTTTGTGCATCCTTGGACATATTGCTGATGGAAAGTCAGCGAAAGATTTTATCATGGGGAATGAAGATGTCCTTCGTAAACTGATCAATTATATGGTAAGTAGCTCCATTTCAAAAAACAATTATTTACATAACAGTATTGTTTAGAGTGTTATACAAAGGTTGCCTCATTCTGTGAAACAGCTGTAATTGATGAAGAAGGCCTTTTTGCTTTAGAAATATATAATTTTAGGGTAAGCTCTGTTAGAAACTGCCAAGATAGGTTTCTTCAGTTTTTAAATACAGGTCACATCAATGGAGCTAGAGGGCCGAAAAGTCCAACATTTACTCCTTAAGATCAAAAGTAAATGAATAATGCCTAGCTAGACCAGGGAAAAGGCTGATGCAATAATTACGTACAATACAATGCCTGGTGCAATCATCTATTGCTAAGAATTCATTTTTTTCATTGGTTGTCTTAATCATTGGGCAATTAATGGAGATTGCTTCTTCACTTTATGTCAATGTTTTTTTTTTTATATAAGAAGGCTTCAATTTTGGATAGTGGGGAAGTCTGTCTTTGTTCTGTTATAGCATAGATGTCTCAAGTGGCTTAAGAAAGATTAGTTTACTCTCAAGACAAGCCTGACTGCTGCAGAGTCAAACTCCACCTCTATTTATATTCTAACTGGAAATGATCACTGCAACTTTTGTATTGTATGTATAATAAATAGAAAATCAGAAAAATACATATTTTTTTAGTATAAATGTATTTATCGGTATGAAATAAGCCCTTTTGTATCTATTAGATGAATTTTTGTAGATATATAAGAATTGTCAGTGTGGTTCAGTTGGTAAGAGAATAGGCTACCTGTCACTTAGTTATGATATCAATTCATGGTAAAGGAATGTCAGTTTTATAAATTTATTTATCTATTAGAATGAAATAAGCCCTATTTTCTAGCAAAAATTTTGGTAGATATGTAGGACTCGTCAATTTAGCTCCGTTGATAAGAGTCACCACTACTGATCAGTTTGCTGTGATTTCAAACCACAATAGGGGAAAGTTGATTTTTATTCTCCTAAATTTGGTGAGGATTGTTCTTGTTACAGTAGAAATACAAAGTCAACTCCTGGTTTGAACTGGAGTTCAACAAATATATTTTTTGCTAATTGTGACTGACTTTACATAGACACTGTGCAGTTTGTTATACCATTTTGTGTTCACTAATTAAAATGTTTTTTCCTTCTAGGTCCACAGCAATGAGAAAGTACAATTGGCTGCTGTGTACTGTATTGGTAATTTAGTGTGGAACGATGACGAAGGTAAGTGTCCTGTTCATCTCGATGAAAAGAAGTAATAAAAATTGCTTTTAGACCTGACTTAATCGGATAAAGGAACAAGGACCCTTGTATCCGTGTTTATATACTCTGCCTTGAACTGTTATGGGTCACCCTCAGGCAAGGTTTAAAAAATTACAGCATTTGAAAATAATGGATGTTTGAAAAGCTATGAACCGGTAATGTATTAAGGTTCGTATGAAATGCTGTTTTTTTTTGTTTTTTGTTTTTTCAAACAGTAAAATGAAGGATGATGGAAACCTCAAAAACTATAAATGATCAATCAAAATTTGACTCATTTGAAGCAATAACAATTTTCCAATGATCCTCTAATGATAATATGCCACCTCTATAAAATTAGTGGTCACAAATTGAGTAAAAGCACAACTTATGACTTCCCTATTATTGAATCTTTTATTACTGATACGAGGTTCAAAATGCTTGAAAAGATGATAATCTGTGGGAAGAATATCAAATGAATATGAAAGATGCTGTACAACTTCATATCTGAATTTTTCAAGCTTAGACACAATCAAATGAGAAATGTTTAGTTTGGAACTGTCATGGAGCATATCATCCAGTTCCTGTGAGACCCATCTTTCCAACTGTTCTCACTAATTACTTCTCTCCATTCAGGAGCCATTGGATCTTGAAATTCAGGTATCTTCCATTTGGTTATTGGCTGAGGGCTTGACCTTCTCACTGTCTTTGTAATTTCAAAGGATTTTTGTTTGCTCTGTATTGTTTTATATAAAAAGGTTGATTAAGTAAAAATAAAAGATAATTTTTTTCTCAATATTAATTTGATTGAACAATAGAATTACTTTTTTATTCCACTAATGCTCTAGCATCTTTCAGGCAACTTCATAATTCCATTCACCCAGAACTTTTCTATCTTTCTTGGCAAAGAGCTTCTTTAGGTGCCCTTTGCAGTCTTCCAGGGATCTGGAGTTTTTCTTCATTCAGAGGGTATTGTGGTTCCATCTATCAGTAGAAGTGAGGTCCTGCTTCAATGTTAATTGAAACATGTATTAGTATTAAGAGATTAAAAGAAGTCTTTTGTTATCATGTATGGCAGTTTGTAAGATGAACGTTTGATTAAAAATATCTGTGCAAATATGGCACTGGTATTATGACTAGGGTGCCTCTACTGAAGCTCACTATGGAAAGTTATAGAGTTTGGATGAGTGACAGTGAGTGGTAGTCCTTGTTAGCCATTTGTCAGGTATATAGGGTAATTTCTTCAAAAATTTAAAGTGTATCTGTTATTTAGCATTAGAGGAATGAATTGTATTTTCTTTTATTATCACTGTTTTCTGATTCGTTCCCAGGGTCTGCAGAAAGACAAGCACGTCTTCGGGATTTGGGTGTTCAAAAATCTCTTCACCAACTGTCCACAACAACTTCAGGAGATCTACAACAGCGGTCAGTATTTTACAAGAATATCTGTGCCTGTCTCTAGGCTTTTTCCTTGTGACTGATTAATTTCAACAGAGCTTCGTGTGGAGTTTGGGTTTCCCTCAAATTTTACGTGTAGAGGATTTAAAAAAAATTTTGATGGGCTTTTACGTTAGTTCCAACCAGAAGTTTTCATCCATAATTTCAAAGTGCAGAAGCTTAAATGCGTTTTCTTCTTCTTATCAACTAGGTGCCAAAGTTTATTGGTGATTTGTTTTTGGAGAATCAAAACATTTCAATCTTTGTCCCAAACAGCCTGTCTTCATCTTTTTAGTTAGGTTCCAGGTCAGTCAAGTTGATTTCTGTAACTTTGCTTGAAGAAGATTAATGCTATCAAAAGTTTGAAATAAGAAAAAAAAAAGAAATATAGGGCATAGTAGATGGGGGCTTTTTTGTTAGTCCCCCTAGTGTCCAAAAGCTTCTTAATGAGTATTGTTTTTGTAGTGGAGATTAATGAAAAAGAACCAGTATTTGAGGTCTTTGTTGAGAAAAGCAAAATGCAACTTCATCTTTTTTTTTCTTTGAGGCTTCTGTACTTGAAAATCATGGATGTTAGCATTTGGTAGAGACTAACAAATAAAGACCTAATTTTTTTTTCATTGAGAAGAAAAGTGGAAGACAATTCCATTCAAATTTTGGACCTGAAGTCAAATTGCCCTAATTCTCTTCACTTCTTTTATGGGAGAGACTGTAACATTCAAAAGCCCTTACTCACTTGGAGAAAAATATTCGAAAATACAGAATTTGCTGACAATATGTACAATTTATTTTTAAGAAAAAACTGTAACATAAAAATAGAATCAAACCTATTCAGGTTGTAAAGAAAGTTCTGTTCATTTATTTTTGGCAATAGTTCTAACAAATCCTGCTGTTACAGTCAAGGAACTTTGTGATCAATTCAATGTCAGCCATTGAACTTCATTGTGATTTTGAAGAAGCTACAAAAAGTGTCAAAGGTTGGAAAATGGGTTTCAAATCACCAGCAACATGCTGATTGCTGGAAGTCACTGCATTCTTGACAGCTCCAGGCACTTGGGGGGGGGTGCAGTTTTACTGGGAATGAGAAATGGGTCCTTTTTCACAATGTTATGGGCTGACATCACTGGCTCAGTCGGGATGATAGACTTATGTTCCTGTCCAAAGAAGATCTTGTTGAGTGTTGGGTGCAAGGAATCATCCATTATGAACTTTTAAATGAAGAGTAAACAGTTGCAGCTGAAGTTGTCAATTATTCCAACATTCGAAAACAAATTCCACCATACTCACCTGACCTTGCTCTGACAGACTCTCATTTGTTATGAAGTTTGCTAGAGCATTTTGATGGACAAAGACTCAATTCAAGAGAAGAGGTTGAAAATCAGTTAGTCCCTTCTTTCAGGTTAAAATTGAAGGAATTTTACAAATCTGGTATTGAAAAACTTATTGATAGATGGAATAAAGTTACTGGAAGCAAAGGGGTGTATATGAAAGATCAAGTGTATCTTCAATCATCTCTATATTTGTGTTTTGAAATTAATTGAAACTTTGCTCTGAATTTTTGTTGAAATCTGATAAATTGGATAAATGTTAAACAGAGGTAGCAGCTTATTGTGATCACCTTGAGACAGGGTCTTTTAGATAGCAATAACTGGCTGATAACATTGATCAAAGTGTAAAAAAAAATTGGAACAATTTACATTTAACAACTTTACATAAGAAATTAGTATGAAATTCATTTTTCAATTGAAATATTTTTTTTAATTCATTTTAAATAAAATGTATGTGACAGACTGATTTTTATAACATTATTGGTGATTATAATAAATGGCTTTCTCTGTAAATAGATCTCACTATGTACCGTGCTTAGTGCAGATTTGCTATAGCACTCTTTTTTTCTAATATTTTTTTTTGCAATGTATTTAGTAATGTTGAATTTCCGAAATAAATAATGATGAAAGACAGCCTCATGGACAGTCTTGGAAATAACACTATGCTGTTGACTTAGGTTAATATGTAACACGGATGAGAATAAACACATACATTAGAGTTTATCATGTAACAAGCTACATTGTCACTAAGTGATATTTCACCAGTTCTGGTAAGTACCTACCAGATGAGATACACACCACTAATCCATTCCATCCTGTTGAGGCTCAATAACATCATGTATTTTAAAATGATTGTTAGCAAAATCTCTATTTGTGCTATGTTATAATGACCCTTATTTAGTGCTGCATATTTGAGGAACGTAGCTACAGCACTAACCTTGTTATGTATTGTTCCAATAAATGTTTCTTTTTGACTTTTTCAGTGTGAAATTGGCCCTGCAGCAATTCTCCTGACAATATCTGAAATTATTTGCGGTTGACCCTGAGCAGAGACTGTAGTAAGGCAACAACAAAAAACAACATTGCTGAATTAGCTTCTGCCTTTGATTCTTTCTCTTAATAATCATCAACACCACCAGATTCTATACTTACTACCTCTATAATTACTGCTACATTTACTTATAACTAAGACCCTAAGTAAAAGGGAGACTTACTCATACAGTACTGACTGGTAGGTCTTTCATTTTCACAAAGAATAGGGGTGAATGAATACTGTATATACTTGTGTAATGTTCGACTTTTTGAGACCAATTTTTAAATCTATAATTGGGGGTAGAACATTACACAAGGTATGCTTTTGATACAGAAGACCGAAAATTTTCACTGTTTCTAAAGCATACCTTGTGTAATATTTGAACACTTAATTATAAGTTGAAAAATTGGTCTCAAAATGTCGAATATTACATGAGTATGTATTGTATATTGTGTGGAGAACATTCTGGATTTGGTGATTTGAAAAATAAATAAAATTAAAAACAAAAAAAACTTGCTACTGTCTACACAGATCCAATCATCCAGGGAATACCATAAGATTCAAACATGATTAATTGGAGGTGGGTGGGGGGTCGGACAGAGTAAATGAGTGTATAGGAAAGGTTTTAAAGTCATTTTATTTAATAAGTCATTCAAACCTTGTTTTCATTTTTATTTATTCTGGCTGCTTCTTTTCTTTGTCATTATTTGGTAGATTTAATATGTTGTGATTTGAGTCAGTTTTGAGCTCCTTTTCATCAACAATAAATTTGAAAGTATGAAAATGATTTTTCTGTTAAGCTGATCTTTGTCGGATTCAGAGATTTGTTTATGAATTACAAGAGTTAGATTATGCGGATTGGATTAAAGTCTTTGGATTTCTAGTTTAGAGAGTAACTTGTAATCCTGGAAATTTTTTAAAAGTTTTTTTTTTATTGTGAATCTACCTTTTTAAAAAAACATAAGCAGTATGATTCATCTATTACCATTGTACCCATCAAAAATGACAGGTTATTTACATATATATATAGACACTTCTGCCTAGGATCAGAGTATCTGGGCACTTGGTCTAGGATCGAAGTATGCCCCTTGCCCTCAGTCTAGAATCAGTGTAGTATTTGTATTCTCATTGAAAAGTGTTACACACACACACACACACACACACATATATGGATACACATTGCATTTTATATATATATGGATTAAAACCTGATTTTAAAAACATTTTTTTAAAGAATCCAAACAATCCAGAAATTATCCTCTTTTGGGGAGATGGTCACATGACCGAATTCCTCTGTTTAATGAAATACACCAGCGGTTCTTTGATATATGATTTCAGAAGACTTGAAAGATTTTTTTCTTTGATATTTGGTGTCTCTAAACTCAAAATAATGCTGTTGAAGTTTGTAAGAAAATAATGGATAGATTTATTTTTTACATTAAATTTGATTATATGATTTTCTTCTAGTGACTTGAATTTTCACTTGAAAAAAATGCACCATGGATTTTGTTTGAACTAAATCCTGAATCAGGATTTAGTTTTTAAGAATCCTTCAGCCTGTGTGCCAATCAAACTAATTGGATTTCTAAAAAAGCTGTTCATTGTTTAACAAAACTTAGATAGAACTATTTATGAAAACAACCATTAAGATGTCCTACAGTTTTTATGACACTTGCTGTTGAAGAAAGGGAGCAAAAAAAAAAAAAAAGTTTACAAAAAGCCACCTCAAAATGATGCAGTTGACATTACTGATCTTAATTACCACAACTAACAGAATCACTCAAGTTTTTCATCATTTTGATTTTTTAAATAAAAAATAAAATCTTAGCAAAGAAAGTGTATTACTCCATTTTATCTTTTAGAATTTTTTTTTTTTTTAGGATCATCTGTACATTTACTTTGTTTCTTGCTCCCCCCCTCCAACCTTGTACTAAAATTTGAATTCATGAAAAAAAATTTCAGAAGATTAATGTTAAACAGTATAAAAGAAAATGATTAATGATAAAGAATAAGGGATAAGGAAGGCTGATGAGAAAAAGTGATGGTTTGATAAAGTTTCTTCCATTTGCAATAAACATGTTTTTCTTTTTTTTTTTTTTTTCCTTTTTTTTTTTTTTTTTTTCCCTCCCTTCAATCACTGCCTGCTTGGTCTGGTCAGTGATTTGTAACTGAATCTTCAATAAAAAATAATCAAACAAAAAAACATTAGAAAATGTTTTTCCTCTTGTCTATAATTTCGAGATGGGTCATTGACGTTCAAAGAGTTTTTTTTGTTGTTTTTTTTTTTTGTTGTTGTTCACATTAGGTTTTGGAAGATCCATTCTTCAGCCTTCTTCAGGTACTCTAATAGATAAGGTAAAGTGTTCAGTCTCTTAAGAGACAACTCCCTGTGGAGTCTGATGACTGGTGATGAAGTCCCGGTTTTTGTTGCATACATGTGCTTAGTGATCCTTGTAAGTCTCAAGTCTGGTTGAGACCAGGACTTTGAACCTAATAGTTTTTTTTTATCCAGCCAAGGGGATAGTCATTAAGTCAGCCGCAGGATTAGGTGTACTACTGAATGTAAAAACTTCTTCCTCTCACTATGTTTTGTACCAGAAAAAAAACAAAAAACTTTAATTTTGATTTTTTTAATTTAAAAAAAATTTTTTTTTATAGCAGCAACGCTTATAAAATAGGATACGTGTGTTTTTGACTCATTTCTTTGCGAGGCCAGGACTTACATACCCTGTCCTTGTTGAACAACGAAAGCCACATAGTTGAATTCCAAACTGGTCTGACTTATACAATTAGCTGACATGATGTATGGGTTTTTCACTATTCAATGGTGTTCTCAAAAAAAATCTGCATCCTATGTTATAAGTGTTGCTACTATAAAAAAAAAACACCTTTTTTTTTTGCTACCGTTACTTGACACTACTGAGAAATAAGAGTACCCTCTCTTTACAGTTGTATAGTACACCTAAGAAGAGTGCAGACTGGATCGGCTAAAATTGTGTGAACAATAAAAACAAAGGGCTCCATTGACTGAATAATTCCTTGAATGCTCTTCCCTTGTTTGAAGTTTTCATTACTGCAATGAAGGTACCTGTTGTAAGAGATTATCTACGACCTGGGCTCCAAAGGTGAGCTTAAGTAAAGCATCTCCTGGACCTTGCCACACTTTGTTGAATAGAATAAAGAGATGTTGAGTCTCATTAAATAACTTATATTGTGAACTGTGACAATAAGTCGACTGTTTTGAGAACAAAAAGTTTCATGTTAAGACCTCTTATGAGTAGGTTAACAGCGTTTTTAAGGAATTGAATAACTCCCAGAGAAATGAGCAACATTCCTAAAAAAGAAAGCTGTAATCTCAATAAGAGCGCATATGATGAAAGAAAAAAAGATCTCTTTTTTAAGTTACACTGTCATATTCCTATTTTTTGAAATTACTTCTAGAGATCAAGAAAAAAAAAGAAAACAAGAAGGAAAGAAATGAAAAAAAAAAAGAAAGGCAAAACTCTGTGTGTGTGTGTAGAAGCAACTCTTCAATGCTCTTCCAAATCTGGAATGGAATACTCTGGTAGATGGGGAATTATGTGTAAGTAAATGTATCACTTAATGCGGTCCTACTGACCGTCCAGTTCTATGTAGGACAGGGGTAGAGTATAATTTTTTTGCTCTCCAACCTTTTCAGCCTAATGGTTAATCTGTTACTGCAGTCTGTAACATTCAGGAATCTTTAATTCTGGTCTTTTTTTGTTATTTGTCCTATTCTTTGGATAAAGCTGCTAAAATCTGACCCCTTGACTGATCTGGATTTCAAGACTGACTGTTTAGGAGAGAGGTTGAAATGTTCTAATTTTCCAAGATCAAAATGCTGTTAAAATTTTACCCCAATCAAGCTATAACTCCCAGAATTGGGTGTATAGTTGGCGAGAAGAAGGAAATGAAACTTGATTTTTTTTTCTTTTAAGCTTCCATATTTTAGAATAATGGACGTTAGCTCTTGGTGGGGACTAACAAAAACGCCCCATGAATTCTTTGGTCTTTGTAGTTATATTCTCCTGGGTATATTTTTACTGCCACCAAAGTAGCCAGTATTATGGATGCCCTTTTCTCGTAGGCCGAATTTGAATTGGTATGTAGTGTTTTAAGAATGGAAGGATAGAGGGGGCAAAGAAAGAAGAATCTTCCCCCCCCCCCTTTTTTTACGCCACACTACGTCGTATAATCTTAATTTTCTTTATATCAATTCTCGAAATGAAATGTGTCGTAAGAAAAACCGTTCGTTATTCAAGCTGGAACATCTCATTGTAAGCGTTGAGTTAAGACCTATAACTTTAAGGGAACACAGGTAGATATACTACTTAGATGAAAACGAAAATGTAGCAAAGCCCGAGAAAACCATTCTCAAAAAGTCTTTTTATTTCAACATTTTTAGATTATTATTTAAAAAAAAAAATCAATTTGAAACAAATGGTTTTATGACAGGAACATGTCAAATGCTATCAAAAATGTGTAAACCACGTCGCAGTTTTTGAACGTATTCTTTTTCTTAGTTGCTAAGATTTCGCTTCCAGTTAAAAGAACCAATGAATGTCTGTCTATATTGAAGGCTGGATCTCTCATTGTAGTCACCGGACATGGATGTCGTTTCTATTGTAAAAAAACAGCGAAATTGCTATAAAGATCCGGTTAACCTTCCTTTGGAAAGAAATGCTCTTGATTAAAAAAAAAAATGCGTGTAAGTTGATCTCTTTTCTCGAAAAGGAGGGCGAAAACTTGCAATAGGATTTGACAGAATTAAACGGACAAGCTAATTGGTCTAAATATAATGTGAGCTTTTTGGTGGGATTGGTTTAAACGTCTCAGTCGTGAAAGAGAGGACGACGACATAGAAAGTTACATTAAGTTAACCTACTTAAGAAAAGGTGACATCATAGCGTTCATTGAGTTTAGCTGACTCATTTGAGAAAATCCTGAATTTTCTCCTTTTTGTCCTCTATGGTATAACTAAGAAGCACTTGAAAAGCGCTTACCTTTGCAAACGCCATACACCAACTAAAAACCGAATGAAAATCAGTTCATATATATCTACGACCACTCAAAATTTTGATAAAATCTTCCTTAGCCTAAGATCCGTCCTTCCTTATAATTTTCAAAATCATTGAGAACTTTTGGAGATATTGTGGCCAGTCAGTGGATATATATATATATATATATATATTTATTGTGTCATCCACAGACAGCTGTTTCGATGTATTACATCTCTTCAGTGTGACTATAGACTTTCCATTATCTCATCCAGTACCTCGAAGCAGTATTGAAACCTTCGCTTCAAACCCGGAGACCGATATCCTACCTCTGGGCTATGAAACTGGACGGTCAACAAGGCAGAATTTAAGCGATATATATTTATTTACACAGAAATTCCCCATCGACCAGAGTGCTCTATTCCAATGGAAGAGCATTGCATAAGCATACAATGGATGAGTTACCTCACTTAAAGAGTGCTCAACCCTGAATAGAGTAAGTAAATTAAATTATTTGACAAAAGGCTTTGTAATAAATAAATTTATTAAGCTTAGCTCAGTCTCAACAAATCCACAAGCATGGGGTACCCATTGAGGATTGAACTCACTACTAATGATTTACAAAACTAGCTTGCTAACTATCACACTACGACAAGACGACAGGAATGAATAAGCAAACAAACATAATTGGTGGTTGTGTGTTGATGCTAGTTTGTGTAATGGACTGCAGGCTAATGTTTTGTTAGTTTGCTACGAGTGACCTTATTGACTCGTGTTGACAATTTAGATATTTTTTTATCCAATTCTGGAAGTCATTCCCTTTCGGAAAAATGTGCAAACATCTGAATCAGCCAAACTGGACATCAACATTCAAAAGAATGAAAATAAAAAATGCGTAAACCGGTAACCCAGGACTCTCAGATTAGGAAAAAAAATTTCAATTGGCAACGCCGTTATTGATGGACTCGACGAATCTGTATTTGCAAGCTGAACGAAGCAGTTTTTTTTCCGAAGGACATTTGATTGGCGATGTTTAGTTGTCCGAAAATATAAATGGCGCTTTTCTCAAGCGACGTTTAGAATTAGAAATTAGAATTCACCGCTTCTTGTTAGATCACTGAAGTGGTGCAACGTCGAGCCTGGTCATTACCCAGATTGGCGACTGTCTCAGAATACCAGGTGCCGAATGCAGGATCTGCGACCGTCTCAGCCTATGCTTTATCACTGATTAACAGAACATCTTGCCCAGCTAGGAGCGGATAGTGCACTCGGTCCTTTCTCACTCACCTGCTGCTCAATGGAGGATATATGGCAGTGTGTTCTCCTTGGAGCCCTCAGTCTCATATAGAATGGCGCAAGTCGGCCACAACATCTTTCAAAGTGTATACTTGCTAAATTCAAGTTTTCGTAATTGTTTAACGTCTAAACCAGACTCGAACGATCGAGTCATGGAGCCACATTAAGACATCCGTATAATTTTATGGTCTTCAATCCTGCTACTTTGAGAAAAAAAAAAAATAAGAGTAAAATGTTTGGCAACCAACTGGTTAAAAACCAACGACTTACGAATAAGGCCCCAAACAAAATTACCAAGTATCAATCCTCTCATTACTTATAGTATTCTCATCTTTGTAACATGTCGGTCTCCCCAGCGTGTATGCTAACTTCGTTGGGGTCTTCAGAAGCAGTTTGATTTAAAAAAAAATTAATTTCTGAATAAAAACTCAGAGTTTACAGAACTAGAGGCTAAAGTCTTGTAGAGACTGGCAAAACTAGTTCAGTCTGTTATACATTACAACCTTAAGTATTCATGGCAATCAACGGGTGCCAAGTATAGTATAATAAAAAAAAAAAATAAATAGATAAAAAATAAATAAATAAAAATAAAATCAAAAACAAGACCCATAAGTTCAACCATGCGTCCACCATCCGTGGTAGGAGGATGGTTTACTGAAAGGTCTGGACCAAGTACCGTATCAAACCCTCATGATACGGCTGAAAAAGTTGATATTTAGCATTTGTTGAAGAAGGAGGGTTATTGTTTATCCGAAGGTCTGGACCAAGTTTCGTATCAATTCAACATACTGTCGTTGAAAAATTGGTATTTAGTATCGATAGTTGTAGCAGGAGGAAGATCAGGATGGTTCACCCGAAGGTCTGGATAAATTTTCTTAATAAAACATGATACGGCGAGGAAAAAATTGATATTTAACATTAGGGGCAGACTGATCGAAGAGTATCTTATAGAGATGCGTTTGTCGTATGAAAAACAAACTTTCTACGCAGCTCATGTATTATCGCAAAATCTCAATAGTCTGGGGTTAAGAAGCAAAGCAGGAAATGGACATTTAACAGCTTAAACGTTAGCGAGAAAGGAGGTGCGGGTAGCCTAACGATTGACGGCATGGAGAATGAGATCGGCAGAGTTCAAAACTAACTCGGACAGTTTGCGTTCACGTCGCTTTAATGCCCTTGTAAAAAGGCATGAATCAGTTTCCGATTTTGACAATGGGCAAGTAGCAGGAAAGTTGATGTCTTCAACTTTCCTACCATGTCTCAGGATGATCAGGTAGTCCATCTCGGTCATCGGGACAGCATTACGACTCCTTAAAAACTACAGCTATAGAAACAAAGATCAAGCCTCCACGGATCGTTCGAGGAATGGAGTCAAAATCATTGCCTTGTGCATCGCACGCCACGGCAGTAACCAGGAGTAATTCTCAGACTTCTGTTGAGATACTAATAGTTGAGCAGAGGTTATGACACCCCGCACCAGAGTCGAAAGTGTACCCTTATTTGGTCGCATCCGTCTCTCCGTAAAATATCACCCGAAGTACTCAGATTTTGTGGTAGAGTGGGAAATGAGATAAGGAAAGAAATGGTAAAGTTTTCGGGCAGATCCAGGAATTTTTTTTTTATCGGGATATTTCTTTTTCTTATCATACATGTACACGTTCCTGTCCGTCCATACGATATCTCAAAGTTCTCAATCAAATTTTGGTGATGGGTTGGCAATTGGCTCCAGATTACATTTTGGGATAGATCCACGCGAGATTATCTGTCTTCCGTCGTAGCTATATGTCTACACAGAATGATATTAGCAAGATGTTTGTCTACAATTTCTCAATGGATTTCCATCAAAACTTGTGAAGGGATGAAGAGAAGGCCATGGAAGATGTGATTGAGAGCTGGTAGGATCCATGCACGATTACTCCCTCTGACGTGGGCAGAGATGTTCAGTCAGCGCTTTCATTCTTTGCAAAGCCTTCCGTTTCAGCTGGGACGCGGGAGGAATTTTATTAGGCGGTGGGCTGCTGTTTTCACCCACCCCCTCACTGCATGAACACCCACGTCTTTCAGCCATTCTGTTTTTATCTGCTATGTAACCGTTTTAGTCCGCCATGCTATATCATTCGGTTGACAGTAAACAACAGAGTCAAGCCATTTTATTAATAGACACATCGTATCGACTTGGAAGTTCAACTCTCAGGGGCCCCCCTTTGGACCTCCAGGTACCAGTGCAATGCACCGGATGTACCCCCTTCCCCAGTGGCCCTGCATTTCGGAATACGTTTCATTCATTTTCTTAACATGTGAGTTTTTTGGCAATCGTACAACTTTTAAGAGAGTAAAAACTGTTCTTTAAGTATTAATGTCTGCGTATGAAATTTTAAGATTCATTACAGCATTCCTTTGAATTTAGTTTTTTTACGTTTATAAATACAGATCAGTTTTAAGAAGCCACATTCAGAAGCATTTTGAGTTCTGTATATTCATACAAAATATCTCTTTTCAAGGTTAAGAACCGTTGTCCAAAACGGTGCTATGCTACGTTAATACTATAAAGCGGAAAAGTATAAGAATTCTTTACAATTTTTACAATAAAAAAAATAATCATTTTCTTTCAGTTTTGAAGAGCTGTGACAGAAAAATTAGAAGTATTAATAAAGAACACCCATTTCACTAAAGAAAGATATCTACTTTATAAGCAACCTAGAGTCTGTTCCATAGGTTTAAGTTTCAAGTGTTTCGAATGTTATGAGAAAAAAAAAGCATTAAAATTTATCTTTAATTTCTGGATTATATTCAATTACTGGGAATACAGGGAATTTAAATGCATGCAATTTGTTTAAAGTTTACCTGATTATACAGAAAAATGATTCAAGATAGTTCAAAACAAAGCAGTTGTATTGACGTTCCCAAAAATAACCGGAATTTTTCCACGACAAATCTAAAGAATTTGGAGATTTTTTCAAATATATTAACATTGTTTGGATTTTTTTCATTCATTATAGTTCAAAGAAACTTTTTGCTTTAAGCATACAAACATTCTGGACATTGAAAGCTTAAAATGTAAACAAGATTCTAACTGGTTTGAGTTTACGGTATAGTACAGTGATGGATTAACTATTAGGCTGGGTTGGCTTATGTTTAGGAATCAAAGAGCAAAAAAGAAATTAATTGAGTAAACATGTGATTGTGGATGATATTTCAGTACTTCTGCAATTATATTTTTCATATCTTAAATATTACAAATTCTATAGTTTAGGCTGCTAACACTTAGGAGTGACGTCGATGAGAGGTCGGTTTACTAAAGTTCAGCCTATGGGCCCTGTTGGTAGATACAGATTCGTTATAGGTATAATACAAACTAGGCGATAAGAATTTAGGAAATTAAAAAAATTCCCTGGGGGAGGGTCTTATATACCATCAAACAATATAGTCTGATGATGCATCATGGTCGTTTAGCGGTGGCCAGATGAGAATCTGCGAGTTGGTTTAAATTCTTTCAGGCCAAGGTATTTCCCCCCAGTTACGAATAACTGATAAAAAGTTAGTCACGAAAGGAAAGCAATTTCCAGACCGCAACACAAGCCTCAGCGCTCAGTCATTTCCTGTCTCAAAATTAAAGGGAAAAAAAAAGTAACTTTTTGAGACCATTGTTCGAATATCCTGGTTACAGAAAAGCTGCCATTTATCAATGGCAGGGACTGTCGGCATAAATCACCCTAGTCCCTCCAATGCAAAAGTTTTCTTCAGTTCATAAGATTATCTTTTAAGCAGCGATCTGAAGCTCCGAAATCCGGAAAGTAATTGATCAGTCTCTCGGCTGCTACCGTAGACAAAAAGAATGGTTTATTGCAAAGAATTATTTTTCAAGATTCCTGGTTTGAAAGCCATTACGAGTGTCTGGAAGATACGAGACATTTGGAACCCCATACGAATTAGAATTATCAACAGTGGATAACCAAACAAGTCCCCAATAGTTTTCCTCCCATGAAAAAGGTGTCCTAAGTTACCTTTGAATAAGAAAGAAAAGACGAAAGAGAACTAAGCTTTCTTGATAAAAGGTCGAAATATAATTAAAATATCTACTGAAGAAAAAATGCTAAGATGTTAGAATACTTGGAAAGTCTAGTATAAATTTACGTAGTATAAAAAAGCTAGCCAAATCACGTAAGTGGATGAATATTGAATATAATGACACTTTGTGGGATTCTGCCCTGGACTACAACTAAGTAACCGTCTTCATTGACTTGAAGACATTTTGGATGGTCAAGCCCATCTTCCGCCGTTAGCAAAACGCAATCTAATCGCCCGTCTAAAGTCAAACGAGATACAGTATTACGAGAAGTGTTGCTAGTGTAAATATATTTTTTGTCCGTGCATACAGCTGAAGTTTCCGATTCTTCGTAAACAAACTTGAAGTTTCCGAGAGAATCTAAACATACGAGTCTATTGTAGACGGAATCGGCCATCACGAAACTTTTGTTAGCACTGATCGCGAGAGATTTGCATCCAATGGGGTCTGGGAGATGAACAGGCGAAACTTGAACAGACTTCAGGACTTCCACTTCGGAACTGTTAATCGGCGACAAAATGTCGATAGACGAAGACGACACCTCGAAACAAACGAGGAACGAGTTGGAAGCTGCTGCAACTGCTCTATAAGACTTATTGGTTTTTCGAATGTCTCTAATCGAAAGGTTTTTATGGTCGATAAAGTATAGTTTACGGCCAGCCGGTATTGTGGCAACCATCTGGTTGTTAGTCCAGGAACAGACGCCACCGATTATCGAATCGAGGTCAGTCTTGTGCAGTTGGACGCCATCAAACGAGTATTTCCATAACCAGGATTTGTCGATATCAGCGAGAATTATGTATTTATTGAAAACCAAAGTTAAACTACAGTCATTGTAGTTGTCAGAGAGACAAAAACGAGACACAGGTTTGGCCTTATTAGAAAATAGCCATTGGTCAATATTTTCACCCAGTGAAGAAAAAGGCTGGGGATCTGGCCATCGGCCGGCTTCGAGTGAAACTGTTCCAAGGCTGAAGTCCAATAATCCCTGGACGCCACGCAAGAAGGAGATGTTGGGTTGGAAATTCAACTCCATGTTTAGTTGACTGGTGTCGAGAATTCCTATTCTAGGAGGTTTCACCTTTGAACTTCCCTTCCTCGAGACTAAACAGATTTCATTGTCAGATCTCGAGGCAGAATTAACCAGTTTCACGTGTTCATTCAACCCCTTGAGATTTGTCGCTGCTTCCAAGCGCATAAAATTCAAGAAATCCTGTTGGGACCTGTAAAGAGAGTCCAATTGGCTCAAAACGTGCGCCTTCTTTCGTTCGAGAGATGAGATAACTTCGTCCACTGCTGTGGTTACTTTCCGGGCAATGTCGTCCCGGCTCCTGCCAATGTGGGTCGTCCAATGCCACACATTGTCACTGATGAGGGCCAGTTCTTTAGTTTTGGTTTCCAGTTGGGCCATGAGCTGATCACTGTCCTTTTGTAAGAAACTGATCGCACAGTGGTGATGGGTGTCTATCATACAAGTGTCACACACGCTGGTCAAGCAAGTAATGCAGAACATAAACATTTGTTTTCCTTCGTGGTCAGGACAAATGACAGGAATGTTACCGTTATTCGAAGACTTTATAAGAGTATCGTAGAGTTTGTGCAGTTGGTGAGTGACCACGCCATCTTTTTCGTGTTCGAAAACACACTCGCGGCAGACGGCCTTCTTACAAGGCAAGCAAAACCATTCCACCGGTTTCTTGTTTGATTCGGGACAGAGACTGCAGATCCCATTTTCGACTCTTATAGCAGTCTGTCGTCTTTCAGTCAGGGATAGTGACCTACGATTTACGTAGAAATTGGTTGGAAAAGCGGCAGCGCCGTTCTCGACGGCGATTTCTTTGTTGGGAGGCCGAGAAATACTTCGACACACAGGACAGTGGACATACCAGCCGTCCGAGTTTTGTTTGGCATTGCGAGATATATAGGTCTGCAGACACTTCTGGCAGAAAGAGTGGAGGCACTGCAAGGCTTTGGGAGTTTCCATATCATCATCATAGCAGATCGAACAGGATTCGTATGAAGACAAGAAACCTGGCATCTTTACAGACAGTTCTTAATATGGCTGCAGCAGATTTTTCTACTTTTTTTCGGTGTAGTTTAAAAATTAAAAATAAATACCCTATGTACTACTCTGTGGACTCTTTATATAGCACTAGTTAACATTAGTAGAAAAATATTACGGTTATATTTGAATCTCTATTGGATGATTTTTTCCCCGTTTCACTGGAAGAATCCATTGTTTCAAATGGTAGGTAGGGGATATTTTTTTTATCAGCTGTGCTAAAGTCCTGTGTGACGGATAAAGTAACAAGAAAATGCTACTGTTTATTATATGAATAGATTGCTTTTTAAAATCTATTTTTTAGATGTAGGGGGCGGGTATTTATTTAGCAAATCCACGTAAGACGCATCGTGTAGTCATTTTAATATAGTCCATTGTTATGGCTAAAATAGCTAGATTTAAAAAAATGGCTATCGGGTAGATCTAATTGCCTTGTAATAGCGTAGGTTTCATTTTCCCTGTAATAACGTTGAATTTTAATTTCAAAAGTGACCAATAAAATTATCTGTGGGTGACACTTATAATTCACATGTGTGAATTTTCTTTTGACGTATTTAATTTTAAAAACAGTAAAAATCCAGCCATTTTTAGTTGTTTAAAATTGCCAATTCAAATTGGTTTCATGATTCGTCTTTGCAAATATAGTCTGGATTCATTTATTAATTCAATTTTTGGTATGGTCCGTTGCTTCCTCTATCCGACACGTCTCGTATGATTTTATTAGCGATATCGAATGTAACAAATCAGCTCATTCTGTTTGAATGGTATTTAGAGTAAAAAGTATAAGATGGAAAACAACGATAGCAGGTTCAAGCCTAACCGATTCCGTACCTCAAATATACATTAGGTTGTTTGTTAGACATGGGATATTGTTTTCACACTTTGGAGAATAATACTAAAAGTGAAAGATTAACTGATGTAATCGCATTTTTTTTAAAGATTCAAAGTGAATAGATAAATTACAAACCGTCCACCCAAACTGTCAACAAAGGTTTCTCCAGTTTTTAAGTTGGTCTGGCTAGCTGGCTATAAAAAAAAAATTTTTTTAGAAAAATCCCTCCCATGAGGTTTTTAGGGTGGGGGGAGGTCAATTTGTAAGTTTATGCTAAATTGGTCCCCTGGTTTGTGTCCGCCTGCAGTGGTGAAACTTCTGCGTCCCACGCAAAGGGATCTGAGTTCGATTCCAGGTATGAGCGAAGAGCATGTTCATTAGGACAAATTTCCACGTGCACACATCCAAATAATAACCACTCAGCAGCTAACTGAGTACACCCTAAGCTGTGTGATTAGAATGGAATAAATTGGGGTAGGCGTAGCCCCTCCCCCCCATTATACGGAAAGGATAGCAGTGAATAAACGCGGAGCCTTCGGGCCGCCTCTGACAGTGGTCGGCCTATGTATGTATGCATAAGATATGAAGATTATTTCGTTTCTAGATACACGCAATGTTTTCTCCCTCATTATTTTGCCAAAAAAATTCTTGAGTTGTGCACATTTTTCCTGTGACAAATGTAAGTTCACACTGAATACTACTGCATGTAATGTAAACTTGAAATTCATTGCAGGAGCTAAAATTTTATTCTATAGTTAGAACTACTTTGTTTAGTTCGTTATTTCATTAAAAAAAAAAACGTCAGTGGGTATTTCTTAATGTGATGCAATGTTGAAATAAATTAATAACCCATCAACTCAAGGATTATGATTATCAAAGTTACTGGAAATAATTGTATTAAACCTCATTCAACTCAATCATTTTTACATCATTTCAGGTGCCTAACCTTTTGTACGCACATTACTTTCCTTCATGCGTTGGCTACAAAACGTGTGAACCATGAACACAAGTATCCCGAGGGAAAATCTATTTTGTAGCCGAGAGATATCACCCTAGGGCAGCAATTTTCAAACTAAGTACCGCAGCACATTAGTACATTGCAAAGCATCTATAGATGTCAGTGGCGTGACAAGGGTTCTCACCACTCGGGGGCAAAGACAGCGCCCGGGGGTAGTTGCGCTATTTCTTGAAGGAGGGCATTATTATTAACTAACATGTCAGTTTTGCCTCCTTTCAGCCCGCCTCTGGTAGGCGTGCCGTTGTAGTTTTGGGACCTCCCTCGAACAAGGACTGTGGGGCACTGTTCAGAGTTGGAAACGAAACATTTGATTATGTTTTAACATTACTTGTACTTTTATCTAGTGCATAAAACTTTTTTTTAATGATGCAATATATAAACAAACATGCTTGGTTGCACTAGGGTCAAACTCCCTGGCTTTATTAAAATCTAAAGGTTAACAAAACAGAATTAATTTCTCCATTCAATATTATTTCAAAACTATGTATCCCATTTCAATTCCTTTATTAGTATTTCGGTTTTAGCATTGAATATAAAAGGATAGGAACAACCCCCCTTAGAAATATGAAATGACGTCAACTCAGGTAGACTTGAGTTGATGTCATTACATCTGAATAGTTGTGATTATAAAGTCAACTCTCTAGGAGTTTGACAATAAATATGTTGTTACTTGGGGGCCCAAATGGCAGTTTTAAATTCTCTTCTGAATTCCGTAGCGTAGAACCGCTGACCCCCCCTTTTATTGAATGGCAACTTTTTCAATGACATCTTGTTTCAACGTGTGCTGATAATAAATGTGCACAAAACTTTCAAAATCTTTTGAAAACTATGATCAACAATATACTTTTGACAATAAAATTGATAAATCATTATTATATTATTCTCGTTTTTTCAAACTTATGAAAATTAATCATCATGAATAATCATTCATTTTCTTTTAAGCGATCAAATCTATCCTTAAACACCAATAGTGTGCCCCGACCATTTTAGTGCCTGGCCCACCGTGTGATGAAAAAGGTTGAAAATCACTGCTCTAGAGATTAAAGGGCCTGTCGTCCTGAATTGAAATTCTGACCTCCCTGCTTTTCTGATAATACACCGATGTTTTGACGATTAAGACAAAGCTACAGTGACCCATTTCAGTGACCTTCAGAGGGTTTTATCATTCACCGATATTTTAATTTTTGATTTATTGGTAAAATGAAAAGATTTAAGGGTAAAAGATACACGACTCAACAGATTACTGACTAAGAAATCTGAGCCAAACTCTTTCTGAAGTCTAGAATGTCAAGCTTTTAAGTCAGGAGAAAGAGTGGGTAGAGGGAATTGAGCAAAAATAAATCATATCTGGTTAGTCATTCAATAGAAACAGTCACGTACCCATGCATTTTGGCAGCATGCTGTGCTGGGAGTGATCATTTAAAAACCTGGAAAAGGGGATGATCAATAAATGAGTTACTTCTCTCGTCTTTTGTTGGGCGATGGTAACTAAAAAAAAGTCTGAATTGAATAAAACAAAAAACAAAAACAAAACAAAACAAGCGTGAATATTCCTGGACATAAACAAAGGGATCGATTTAACACAAACTTACATTGCAAATTGAACATCCCACTAAAAACGTATTTGTGAGATAATAAAAAAGAACAAAAAACAAAACAAAACAAAACCTCATTCCTAGATATAAAAAGGAGTAAATGTTGGAAATTTCAGCCCTATGACTCTATTGGTACGGTCCGTACGCGTGATACATAGCCAGTCAATCAGCCAGATCATCTTGAAAACTAAAGAAACCTATTTTAACTGTTTTGGTTGACGGTTTCAAAAAGATCTTTGTAAGATAGATTTCACATCCTACAACAAGTCATCATCATCAGTTTTTCAACGTCCGTCGTAGAACATGGACCTTCCCCAGGATTCGCCATACTTCTCTATCGTGGACGTCGCGGAGCCAGTACTTTCTAACATCGCCTGGTTCGTCTCTCCATCTAATACTCTGCCGGCCTCGGTTGCGCATGTGATCTCAGGGGATCCATGTCGTGAGTCGCGATGTCCATCGGTTGTCCACCATTCTTGCACTACCATTTGAAATTTTTAATGGATTCTATGATGTTCCCCTAATCCTACTACAATTCATCGAATATCTGACCGCCCGTTTGAAGCTGTGTCACTCAAGAACCACACAAGGCATCGCCACAGAATTTTCGTGAGTATTTATGGGGCCCTGGGCATGTTTTTAGTGGATTAGTTTTTAAAAATCAGAAAAGAAAACCCAAACAATTGTATAGTGTGCGTTGATGCTCGCTCGATAATAATGATGGTTTTCATCTATCTACCTATCTATCTATCGAATCACTTTAGCCCAACAAATTGCCCGCTCAACCAACCAACCGACCAACGAAATGGGATACAGATTTTTCGTTCTTTACTCTTTTGTGTGTCTCCAAGCGCCCCGGCACAGATTTTGGGGGCTACAACCTTCAAAATCTGCATGAGTACACCACTAGACACCATCTAAAATAGAATCTTTTTTTTTGGTCTATCTGATTATTTTGGACCAACAACGCCCTAAGTTTGTACTTGTATATATATATTTTGGGGGGTAATTCTAGATAGAAGATTTATTTTTAAAATATAGTTTTGGATAATTCTTTAGATAATTATTCCTGGTACACGCCAGGGCTACGGTGATTATTTCATGCGAGGTACAGATATCTATCTATCTATAATTGACCTATCTTTTGTAAAATTCTCCCACATATTCAAATTAAACGTAGTCCAAGAGTTCATGATGGTAATATTTTCAAATAATGTATGATTCAATAAGTGCGTACTTCAAATCCACGATTAATGAGGCCAAATGCCCAATTTAGGCTTTCTGCAAAAACTACGTGGAAATCTCATTTAAGATATTTCAGCTATTTTTAAGTTTTGAAATCAATTAAACGATTTTATGAGATAAAAAGGTCTCTGGGAACAATGGAATGGCACTGAAGTGATCTCTCCATAAGCCTTGGCGAAGCGTCTGGATATCCTCGTTGCTCATTCGCAGAATCCATCTCTCGGACCAGTCCAAAGGTCGATACCTTTTCGATTGGCATTAGCTTGGCCACAAAACTGCCGGAAAGAAGTCAAATCCACCTTAATTCCTTCGTTAAAAATTAGACTTGTTGCCAAACATGCCTAGAGAGCCTAGTCTGCTCTGCAATTTACCCATAGCTTGGGGGAAAATGTAGGATTCAAGGTCATTTGTGCAAAGATGAACACGAACTGTCCCAGCCAGAGTTTGAACTCGATCCGCCAATTCCATTCTCCGTACTGTTCACCGTTAGGCCAACCGTACCTCCATAGAAGACAATAACAACATTCCAAAAGAGTGTTTTGGTATTGCAACCCATCGATAGTGAGTTCTTTACTGCATGTTACACAAATATTGCTTCGAACTAAACTCAGTTCGGGGCACTCAGGAGTGTTTGTATTAAGCTTAGCTATAGAGTTGGGCCAATCTTCCAATTGATGAGAGCTTATTTGCCTTGAAAATCTGCATTCACATTTCTGGTGTTGGCAAAAACATGGAAAACAAACGCTTAAAATACATAAGAAACGTAATAAAACATACCTCACGGGGTACTAGAAATTTTTTTCAATAGAACCACAAGTAATGATTCAAAAAATAAATATCAATTTAAAAAAGATATCTGTAAAAATTTAGTTCGTTTTATTATATAGTATACGGCATCTTTAAAAAGCACACAGAAACTGATTGCCAGAAATGTGGCTTTCAGGAGTTAGGGTTGAATTAAAGAATGGGGGCTTTTCAATAATTAGTATTTTTGGAATTACGAAATACTGGTGAATAAAAATCTCAAACCTTTGGGAAATAATATTTTTCGCTCACCAAAGTTTGTATGAATCTAATTATATAACGAACAATGTGATTTCCTTGGTTCTCCATCCATAACCATGAACTCTTCCATTTAAGTTTACAGATGGAAATATCTCCTACCTACCATCTTAAATAATGGACTCTTTCTTTCCAAAGAAGCAAGAAACATAAGTCTAATGAAGCATCCATAACTCTTACGTCCATATTTCAAAGGGATCATAAATGTAAGAGGGGGATGAGAAAGAGAATGAGGATGGTTCACCTGAAGGTTTGGACCAAGTTTCATATCAATCCAACATGATACAACCGAGAAAATTGATATTTAACATAACCGGAAGCCACCTACCGAAAAGTGCCTTATAGAGATCCATGGACGCATCTAAAAAAAAAAAAATGGTCTCTTGAAAACGGACGCTTAATACGTCATCTATTTTTTTTAAATCTCAAAAATTGATTAAATAAACAATGACAATAAATAATGATTTTGAAGTAGTCCGGTCGTTGAAAAGAAAACCGAATACTTGTTATTATCGTGTTAGTCGGGATGATTTCATTAAAATATATATAAACAAAAATGGCATATTTTGCTCACATTTTTTTTAAAAGAAAGGAGGAAGTCGAAGACGGAAAGAACGGCGTAACTTCAATACCAACGGAAAGTCAACATTGACTAATTCTTTCTTTGTATTCACACAATGTTCTTTTAATGACATCATACATTCTCGTCTGACATCATAGCAGCTGGTAAATAAATCATCTTACCACCCTTACTTCGTAGTTTTCTGTGATTCAACTTATTGGAGACCCATCGAAAAAAAGAAAGAGATGCATGTTGAGGTATCGAAAAATATTCGAAGAGAAATCAAACATCGGGATTTTTCACTTTTCGAAGGTTCGCTAAAATGTAAAAATCGAAATTAGCATGCCTAGTCTTTTTTTTTTCGCAGCGAGCCACCATAGAGACAGCGCACACCCTCTTCCTCTCTTTCCTACATTCCAGTCTGGTCTAAGAGTCTGCTGTACGTCTTACTACAACGACCTCAGCCTGACATACGATACTAACCATTTTGGGGGGTCTGGGCCCGCTCAAATATGTTCCCCATTTAGATTAATGACAATTGCTTCCAGGGTCTGATCCAGGATTTTGAGCTGGTCCAAATGCAACATTGTGTGTTTATGTCAGTGTGTGTGTGTGTGTGTGTGTGTGTGTAGCGGGTGCTAGATAGAAAAAATATTTTTTATAAAAAAATATCCGAAAAAGAATTTTTTTCTGTTGGTATACTACCACTTGGATTTTTTAGACATAAAATTTCTCTTTCTAGGGAGTCCAGATCCCACCTCACTTGCCTGGGCAAAGTACAATTGAATTTTCAAAAAATGTCTATTTAAAAAAATGTAATTGTGCTTTGCCCGAGCATGGGGTCAATGTCCTCTGAATCTACTTCGCTTTACGCTATTTCAGCTTACGAAGTGCTTTTTATAGGAATGCTCTACTTTCGGATAGCGGGGTAAAACTTTATCCTTCTGAATTATTTTCACTGGGATCAAGGAGTTCCAATCAAATTAACTTTTTTTTTTTAAATTTATGTTTGTTTTTAAAAAAAAAAGAAAACATTCTTGGCACACAACGTGCTCATCTCCCAAGAAGTGGGGAAAAGCTGGTATGTAAGAAAAAAAATCAGCATTCGAAATCCTGGATTTTATTCGAGACCGAACACCGAGCGCTTGTGTTGTGAAAATAAAATACAATGTTGACTTTCTTCGGTTGAGACCGTCCCCGGCTCCACGTATCACGTGGTCTTAAAGGGAGCCAAGTGTCGACCACGTGACCGGTGTTCAGACAAGCGGAGATAAGCGAGTTTTGCTTGCGATTGACAAACGAAACTGAAGTGGTCTTGGCTTATTGACTGACAAGTCGGCGGAAGCCACGTCCACACTACTACAGTGTCTCCCTCTCTTTATTTACTTAGTTAATTTGGAAACCCAAGCGTTATTAACCCCGTGCGAAACGAGCATAAACTTCTAGGAAAAAGAAAACGTAATTGGTCGAAAAAAAAAATAATAGGACGTGTTACCACTGAAGAAGAAGGAACCTCTTTTCATGGGCACCAGCTCGGTTTGAGAAACGAATCCTTATTGGAGAAAGAAATTATTACGTTTATGGTAAAACCCAGGAGAAAAGAATAAAAAGCGCTATCAGGTTAACGCATTTTCTGGTTGTGAAAGTGGTGCGGCTTTTGGTGTATATTCTAGAAGACGTCAAGGTATGGCCTTGAGAAACGTTTTGTGTTTGTTATTGGTATGTTTGTACGTTTCAGTGCCGTTGGCTGTCGGACACGGGCATGAACATCACCACCACGGACATGCTCATGAACATCACCACCATGGGCATGCCCATGAACATCACCACCACGGACATGCTCATGAACATCACCACGAACCCGAAGAACATCACGGTCACCACCATGGACGTTCACCTGAATCTCCAAGCTTCAAGTACAGTCGGGCAGCGAATGAAATTCCCGATGCTGACAAACCCGAGGAATTAAGTGCTGAAGAACCCCACCATCCTCATGAACATGAAGACCACCATCATCATGCACACCATCATCACCACCACAGTCATGAGGGACATCATGAAGATGAAGAGCCCGGACAGAGAACAGAAGCTTCGGCGACGAAAACTGTTCCCCCCACAACAAAGAACCCTGTACTATGGTTCGAAGCCTTGGGGGCCACATTACTTATAAGTGCCGCTCCTGTAATCATTTTGTTCTTTATCCCCTTAGATAACACACAGAAGCGTGCGCCTTTGCTTAAGGTTCTCCTTAGTTTCGCTTCAGGTGGTCTCTTGGGAGATGCTTTTCTTCACCTTATCCCACATGCCGTGAACCCCCATTCGCATGGCGAGGACGGTGACCACGGACACCAGCATGGACATTCCCACGGTGGACATGACGAAGCAGGGGGTCACGGACACAGCCATGATCTTTCGGTTGGGCTCTGGGTCCTCACTGGCATCATCGTTTTCCTCACCGTCGAAAAGGTGGTCCGAATCATGAAGGGGGGACATGGTCACTCTCATTCCCACTCTCATTCTTCATCGCAGGAAGAAGAGAAGGTAGAGAAGGAAGAGGAGACGAAGAAAGAAGAGGAGACGAAGGAAGAGAAGGAAACGAAAGAAGACAAAGAAATAGAAGATGAGAATAAGGAAGTTGCAGAAAAGACAGAAGATGACGAAGATAAAAATGCCGACATCAGCAAAAATGAAAAGAAAGGTAGGTATCATTGAAAAAAAATGGATTTTAAACAAGATAAATGTGTGTTGCGTAAAATGTTTTGAAACGAGTCCATTTGTTTTAATGAAATTCTAAATATGGGTTAAAGTGAAATGAAAAAGTATCAAAATAGGGACACCAAATGGACCCCACTTTTTGCCCCTGACATTGGTTTTCATTTTACATCTTTACTCCCCACTGAACTGAAAAGAAAATGTAACATTATACAACAGAACAAGTTTCTTGTTTTCACTTGACGTTCTTTTTTTTTTTTTTTTTTTTTTTGACTGGATCAAAAATGTAAATTTGTCTCTCCCAAAGAAAATCACTGGTTTAATGATGAGTAAGGCTCTGTAGAAATAGCAAGAAAACTCGACTCAATTTTAATTAAGACAAAAAATGAATGATTGAATATAAATAAGACTTTTTTTTGCATTACACACTCACTGAAAAAAAACTGAAGCAACAGGTGCCCTACGCGAAAATAATGTAAATAAATGACTTGAAAAAAGTGAATTATTTGAGTATGGAACAAGTCGATTAATTAATCAAAAACAAACTTGCAAGATAGCCCGGATCTTATTTTTATTTTTTATTTCTTGAGAAAGATAGTCGACTAACTAACCTTTTTTCATGGAAAATCCTCATTTTAGAAGGAGAAAATAAAATAATGTCAAGTTAATGGTACAAACTCATGTGAAGGGCATTTAATTTTACTCAACTACTTTCTAACGTAATCTTGTTCCTTGTTAATGTACTTGATTAATTGGTGCAGCATATTCATCTCCGAACATTATACAGGGGAAATTTCAGATCGATCTGCTAATTATAACTACGTGTTCTGGCTACAGACTTATCAGCACCACCGATGAGAAAAAAAAGTGATATTTATAAAAAGCAGGAATAAACTGCAATGAAAGGATAAAGCGTTAGATAAGATGAAAACTTTTTTCTCTTCAAGTCGTGTCTCGTGTATCGCACCTGTGATATGTTGAATAAAATTACACACTCTGGGCTTTTCCAAAATTTTAATCAACTGAATGAATTTGTTGACTTAGCCTTTATAAGTTTATTAGTATTTGATTGTAAAATCAATTTTGGTATTTAAAGCTAAGAAATTGAACGAATAACTTGAATTTACACACACAAAAAAAAAAATGAACTTGGAAAAAAGTTAAAATTTAAGCCGCAACAGCTGTTAGTGTTGCGTGAGTCGACTCGTGTGATTACAATTGATTTTTTTTTTTTGGTCCCCCGCCTTCCATCCATGCAGGGCCGGTGCAAGGGTTTCATGCGCCCTGGGCGAGACTTAAAATTTACGCTACCACCCCATGTTGTATTCTGACGACTACCCCCCCCCCTGTTCGATCTGCACCCCGTAAGGCCTCGGCTCCATAGGCGACTGCCCAATGGACGGCCCGGTCCTGCTTCCATCAAAGTAACCCTTTATTCGATTTTAGCCCTTTTCACTCATTTCGTCGGAATGTGTATTATTATTCTACATGTCACAGGTGCAACCCCGCAAATTTTCCAGACACGACAGGAAGAGAAAAGTTCTTAGTTTATCTATTGCTTAATTCTTTCTTTGCATAGTTTATTCCTGCTTTTGAGAAACATCACGTTTTTTTTCTCATTCATGGTGCTGATAAACAAGTCTGTAGTCCAACACGTCGTTTGGAAGTTTTCGAAAGCAAATAAATGAAGGTCTGTGTAGCCACAGGTGTTTTAAGGGAACGTAAATCAATAAACGACCATGTCAAAATGTCTGGCTACAAACGGGATATACTTGTGTGTAAGTCGATTTCGCGTATGAACCGGCACTTTTCAATTTTTGACTGGCTTATCTTTCATCCAGTGCCGGATTTAGTAATCAATATGTCAGTGTTCATTGCTTTGTACGGCTCGAAACGTGTGCGTTCAGTGTTATGCTATGTTTTTGTCCATAAAGACTTGAGAGTGTAGACCAGATACACCTTTCATACCTTGCATGCATAACCCTTAATGTCTGCATAGAATAGTATATTTTATATGATGCTTATTTCAACTAGGCTCGTACCAAAAACTAAGAATTATAAATTGCTAGCAATGGTCACTTAGAAAAAAATTTTTTTAATAAAAAAAGTTCAAACCTATTGAGGTAATTTGAATGATAATTAAATATCTTTTTTGAATTTTGGTTTTAATTGCAAGAAAATGGCATTAAGTTTATCGTAAAAACATTACTTTAGCATACTTAATTGCAAGATTTAGACTTTAATATCAATCGTAATCTAAAATTGCTTTGATTACGCCATGATTGATGAAGTGGTCGACAGAAAATTCAAATTCTGTAATAAACATTTTTCCGAAAATAGTGATTTTATTCATGACACTGGTACTTGATTTGGCACCAAATTTTGTTCATTTCGATAATTTCATAAAAAAATTAGGTCATCTGCCTGCCAAAAATGAAAGTATTTGTCAACTTAGTTGGTAGATTCATTAAGGTGAGAGTTCCAGCTGGAATTCCTCAAAATGGGTGCATTTTGTTATGGATTAATGTACGTATTAAACCTGCAAAGGGGTCACACGTTTTATCCACCATGTACGCCAGATGTAAGGGAAGCAACTCTCAAATGTAAATCTATTCAAAGAAATGATTTTATGCACGCCAAACATAAATAGAAGTGTAGTGTTTGTTCATTTAAAATAAGATGTCAAATAAAAATAGTTTTCCTAGTATAATGTTTTTATGCACGAAAGAAACTTGAAATGTAGGGAAAGATAAATGAAGTATAATTTTTTTTTTTTGTAAATTTTTGAAAATTTGTCAGCGGAAAAAAATAGAAATAGATAAATTCATAAGTTAAGAGAATTCATAAAATAAGTTTATATCACAGAATTCCTGCACTTACTTTCAGTGTTAGTATTATCTTGTTTCTGTGATGTAAGCACTTTTTCTGAAGTTGTGCAGCATGTATTGCAATGTAATTATTAAATTTATGGTTTAGTATAGTTTTTTTTTTTTTTTTTTTTAAAGCTTATCTTGTCTTAAATCTATTGTCAGGTGTGTAGTAACACGGGTACTGTGATAATGCAGTTATACAATAAATATCCATTATTTTCATGTGTACTGTTACACTGGTAATTATTTTAATTTCATCAAATAAAATAACAAAAACAGAAATATCTACCTTTTTTTTGTGTGCTCAATTTGAAGCCATTTTTAAATTTGGTTATTTTAAAAAAAGATTAATTATTTTACTTATTTCAGAATATTTACAATGAATATGTTTCACTGGAAGTAAATAAATATTGTGGGACTCAAAAAATATGGTTAATCCTTTCAATTATTAGCCCCTGAAAAGAAAAGCTTCTGTTGAAGTTTAGTTGACTGACTACTGGAATGTTTTAGTCTTCCATTTTTATTATTACAGTTTTGTTGTGTAAGTCAAATTTCTAGAGGGGGTGGGGGGAGAGTAGTGTTACTTCTATCATCAAATGAGTTTAATATTAATGATGTAGAAAAGATTTTCTGTGCACATTCAAGTATACAACCTCCTCCTCTATTTGTACTTGAAGTACAAAATTGTTCATGTTCATACCTGTCAACCTCCAAAGTGCAAAAAGGGATGATTCTAAAAAGAATGAATATAAGTAAAACACGGGATTTAATTTTCCTATAAGTGTCACTTCTTATGAGCATTGTTATAGTTGACTGTTGCATTCTGGGCTTTTTCGGTAAAGTCATCTGGTTGCCATTTATGACATAGGATCCCAGACTCCTTAAAACTTGCTGCTCATTCTGCAGCCATACAACATGTTGGAAATAGGCAACAATGTTGCTGGTAATGTAAATGTAAGAATGTTTTGATCAAATGAATAGGTCACAAAAGAACTGATCAAAAGTTGTTTGAAATGGTCGTCCTTGAAAGTTCACTACAAAAATTGTTAAAAACCATTTGAAATGGACACTGAATTATGAGGAGACTTGGCAGGTCTGCATGTTTTGCACAAATGAATACGGTTGTTAATTTAATGATTATTGCCATGATCTCAATTCTAGTTTTTTGGCTCTGTTCCAAATATGCTCACTAGTATGGACACAACCTTAACATTGTTTCCAGGCAAGAACCCGTTTTCTTTTTTTTTTTTTCCACCAAATATTTCACTTTGTTTTCGCCCTGTGATCCACTAATACAGCTACATCCATAATATGGCTGGTCTTCTTGTCATTGTTTATTACAATCAAATCTGGCCTTCTCATTTGGATAGTGCGGATGTCAATCCTGGAGCATCTAATTCTAGAGCAACCCAGGGTTTGTGCGGATTTCATGGATGATGTCTTAACCAATTAGGCAGCAACTCCATTTCTAACCTTTTTGTGGCCATCTTTTTTCTGTCTTTATTCCATGCTGTATTGTTGACATCTTGTAGTACTTAAAATAATCTGAATTTTTAAAAATATTTTTAGATTAGGTGTTTTTGTTATTAAACAAGTTTTTCAGTTTTTTCTTTTTTTTTTTTTTTTGTTTTGATGAGTTCCTTCAATTAATTTCTAAGAATTTTTCCTACTCTTATCATACTTCCTACCATTCATTCTTTGGCATCAGAAAAGATGCGTAAATTAGTCAAATATGTTTAAAGATTAGGATAGTCAAAAATTTTGTTGAAGATGAAGACCTTTTGAAATCTTGAACAAAAAAGATGCAAATATTTAGGTAAAAAAAAAAAATCACTAAACATGTCTGGTTAGTCACTCAAAAGAAACTTTCATGACCAATGTCTTTTGCCACTATGCCACCATGTTGGGGGTGATCAATTGGAAAAAGAAATGATCAATGAATAAATCACTTTTCTCACTTTCTTTTTGGGCCATCAGTGAAAAAGTTTAAATTTTCAAGGACGGACCTTGATTGCAAACTGAACATCCCCACTAAAGATATTTGGGGTTAGGGAATTTGAAAATGAAGAAAAAAAAAGTTTTTGCTAGATATAACAAATTCAAATTTTCAGCCTTCTAGTTTTATTTGGTTTGGCCTATATGCATGATGCACTGTCAGCCGGACCAACTCAAAAACCGAAGTAACCTATGTTGATAGTATGTGGCAGTTTTGCTTTCAATTTTCTAACATTGACAAGTTATGTCTATATGCATACATTGTTTTTTATATTTTACACTGACATATACCTGTGAAAAATGACTCTGTTATTTACATATGTATTAGCACTAAAGAGCCTAAAACTATTTTATTTGGTAATTTATTTTTAATAATTCAAGTATTCTAATTTTTTCCAGTATCAACTCAACTATGTTTAATGTATGATAGGATATAGTGTTGGGGTTTCTATGATGTAATTCCCATTATGTCATGATAGGGAGGTAAATCGACCAATGAGATCCATGCGCAAACAAAAGAAATTTGCATATATGCTCATTACATGGATGTGTGTTTAAAACCCCTTTTCTCTGCTGGCTAGAAATTATAGTATGTAAGCAGGATCGGATAAAACTCTGTCCATTGATTCCATTTTCCGCGATGCTAACTGTTGCACCACTCTGCAACCCCAGTGGTCATATATATATATATATATATATATATATATATATATATATATATATATATATATAATATATATATATATATATATATATATATATATATATATTGTAACATAGATTTAACTTTGAGTTCTTGTTATGGTCAATCAGAAGCAAGTATTAATCAAGATGATTGTACAAAGCTTACATTCCTGGTCATTAATAGGATTTAGATTCTATCAAACCTATAATTATTAACTATAACTGTTTATTGATTTTTTTTTTTTTCACTGCACTGTCCAAAGTTGTCACGGATGGTTAAAGCCTAAGCCAACCCCTTTATTTTTTACGCTTGGTACAGAGTGGCTTTTGGAGCTAAAAATATATTGCACTTGGATTAATACCTGCAAATACCAGACTAAAATAAATCTGTGAGAGAAAAATCTAGAACAATAGGTCAGCAGGGACAAATATTTGAATTAATCAAATATGTCTCCTTTTCCCTGAGTAGCCATTTTTGTTGATAACTGCTCACTTGTCTGATTGTGAAAACATCTTTTAGTAATGAACATTGAATGTTTTTGTGCTTTCTGTTCAATTTGGTACTTCTTGAAGAAAAAAATTGTTTAGATTAATTGGTACATACATGTGAGCATACTGCAAAAATGCCTTTTCATACAAAGATGAGAACTGTTGAAGAGTTACCAATTTGATAAAGGTAATGTTGGGCTGGTGTTGTTCCTTAATGGTTTGTTTGGCCTCCTAAAGATGTATTATCAGTAGAATATTATCTTGTATAAATTCATTGAAAATTTTGGGTCACCATTGAAATGAATGAGATATAACAGTTATGTAGGATATATAGACTTTAATGGTGTAGACAAAAGAATGTAGTTACAGGCATGTTTCATCAATTATTAAGAATAAATACAATCAAAACCATGTTGAATTTAAAGAAGATAAAATGTGCACAATGAGAAATTTGCTTTGAAGCAAAGATATTTATTAAAAGGAGTTTTATGTCTGCCTATATCAGACTAGTTGATGTGACGTCTGGACTTTGGTGCTCCAACTTGAATACAGAATGCACAGATATTGGAGTAGACATAGAATGCTAAAAGACTGAGCTGAAAATGGCTAGTTATGTGCTTCTTTTATATTTTAAATCTTTCTGTGAGAGCTTATTTTAAGAGCTGTACAATTCTGTTGATGTAGAAAGAGATCTGTTCATTGTAGATTTATTTCTTCTCTAAATGGAAAATATATAATTGGTTTTAGTTCAATTTGGACATGGTTAAGTTTTTCTTTCAGCAGTAATAGAACCTTGGACATTTTCTCACCAGTCCAATACTTTAATCTACGAGCGTTGCAGCTTTTACTAGAAATAAAGTTGTTACACATGAAATGTTTTGGTAATCCTTGGTTTGAAGGGCCCAAATTTTGGTTGGCTATTTCCGATTAATTTTAGCTACAAAAATGGCTATTTCCAGTTTGTAACATCAGATCCAAGCTAAACCCTTACCTAAAAAAATTGAAATTGTTTGAAGAGTTCTAGAATGAGATAACTCCTGTATGCCATATCTTGGAGGCAAACCATTGATACCTGGAAAAAATAAAACCAAAGTTAATCAGAAATCGCCATTTTTATAGCCAACTGAAATTTAGGCTCTACGAACCAAGGATTAGCTGTATTTTTTTGAGTTTTTTTTATGTCATGTAGAAATGTCAAAAGTGGAATTATTTTGCTGATTCACTGTAAATAAAGATATATTTTGTTAACATTTGGAGTTTTTCAAAATCAATGGATAGGCTTTTAAAAAGGAAAAAGAAATTGATTAAAAGCATTCAATCAATATTTTGTCTAGACTAAGAAACTGAGTTTGATTTGTTTAGTGTAAATACATTTCTCCTCCATGCCAAGTGAACAAACTTTTTGAGACCCTGAAAACAATTATTCGGTGCCTTATCCTTTTTCACTAGTATTGGAAACTGTCAACATATGTTTCTTTATTTTTCTAAGTTGGTATAGTTGGCTATCATGGACAAGGCTGTACCAATGGATTGAAAATTTGAACATTTACATTTTATGTTTGGTCTTGTGATGGTTTTCTATTGAGAGACCAACCAGACTTCACTTTTTTGTTGCATTTAATCATATGATATAGCTTCAGGTAACATTTGAATTCCCTACCACAGGAGCTTGTTATGTCATGTAACTTTGATCAACAGAAGCCACTATGGCTAGACCTAGCCTTTTATCTCTAATCGTACACTACTGTCTTTGCTCTGACTTGTTCTATGTCTGGCCACAGTGGCTTCTTCAAGGTGGAATTGCATGACATAACAAGCTCCGGTGGTAGGGGACATTAAAAGCAACAAAAATCTCAAGATTATTCTGAACTTGAATATTGTCAAGCCCCACTCCCTTCCTATAATCATGGAGAAAGTGATGACACTTTTACATTGCTCTCTGAATGCTGCATATATATACATCTTGGTTAACAACTGATCCCTTGTAGTAGTATAACATCAAATTCTGTGTAAGAAATAAAAAAAAAAAAAAAATCCCTTTTGAGAAACGGTTATCAATAAATGATTGATTTGCATAACAAGGGGGTGGATAATTAGAAACTGCCGACATAAGTTTCTCCAGACTTCAAGTGAGTCTGGCTGGCTATCCATGTATTACATGAACAGACTGTACAAATGGAGTTAGGGGCCTGAAAATTCAAACATCAATTTTTTTTTTACCCCCCCCCCCAATGGGGTTTCAATTTAAAAGTAAGTTTGATAAATTGGTCCTTTATTCTGCATCTGGCAGCATTCACTTTTTTTTTTCTTTTTCAAACTTGAGTGATTACTGCTAAGCAAGAGGCGAGAGAAATAATTTATTCACTGATCATCTCCAACATGGAATGCTGCCAAAAGACATCAATCGCGTGACGGTTTCAATCAAGTGACCAACCAAACCTACTTCATCAAAGTAATTTATTCATCGATCATCCATCTTCCAAATAGTTTTAATTGATAGCCCCTAACATGGCATGTTTCCAAAAGACATTAATCACATGATTGTGTCAATTGAATGACTAACCAGATCTGTTTCATCAAGATCTAACTTTTATTTTATAAATCGCACAAGCATAACCCGAGGATTGAGTACAGAATCTTGTTTTAACTGCGCCATACTGATTCACAGGACTGCATTGTCCTTATTAGATTCTATTGTTTTCACCGTTGCTGTATAGAATGAAAGTAATATCCCGCTGTTCCTCATTGTCAAAAGTTTTCTGTTGCTATTTCTCATGACTTTGGAATCGTCATAAAGTTTCTAGTTTTAGATCAGTGGTGTTCAAACTGTTCTGTGGAACATTTCCAGAGGTTTTGCAAAACAAAATGACATTTTCGCAATATACATGATTCTTGATTATGTAAATGATTCATTCGGGCTTTTACATATATTTAAAAAAAATTTTTTTTCAATTAACACTAACAGTACTTCCTATATGAGAAAAAATTATCAATTTTTTGCCTTTTTCTTTAAAAACATCTTAGTTATTTACATGATACCGTTGCTGTTCAGATGTCTATTTTTTTTCTGTGTAAGCTTATTTTTTTGAATGTGAATTTTCTATTTCTTTCTTGTGCACATTCGGATAATTCTATAAATCAGGCTCAAATCAAATAGTGACACACTATATATATATATATATATATATATATATATATATATATATATATATATATATTATATGAATGATCCCAAAAAGAGAAAATTTACACATAATACCATAATTGCAGAAAAAAAAAAAACAAAATTCAGAAGAGAATTACATGAATTACATTAAGATATTTAGTGACTGACGTGACCTGAAAAAATTTTGAAGAAGTTTTGTTGTAAAGCTTTCTTGAAATTTATATACATATATATAAAGGGAAGTTATTTTTTTTTCAAATGGTTTCTCTTGAAGATTTAATTGAAAAGGGTTCTCCTCTCCCTGATTAGTTTGAAGACCACTGTTTTAGAATATTCTTTAAGATTTAATAATTTGGTTTCTTTTTCCAATTCACTTATGTGTGTGTTTGTGCACAAACAAGGTTTGTCTGAAAAGTATTCAGCCATTTTAGATATTTCAAGAACCGGTTGCCCAGTCCTGACGCAATCTTGAAACCAATCGGAGGGAACCTTACTGCGCATTTGTGAGCAGATACTTTCTCAGATCACTGTTGGCAGAGAGAGAAGCTATTTAATGAGCTTGTGTACTGTGTGACTGTCACATTCATAATGACAGTCATTCTTCATGTCTCTGACAGGGTTGTGTTTTTTTTTTTTTTTTTTTTTGGTCAAACATTGCAAAAACCTGGTCTTACAGTATAGATTTGGCTCCCACTGACTCCACAGCCCATGGACAGATGAAGGAGACTGTAACAAAGCTGCTGATGGTGATCCTGAAAATTTACCAGAGTTAATGTACACTTGAGAAAGGCTGGAGTACAAACACAAAATACTATTTTAAAATGAAGACTCGTCATCAGAGTCAATGATTGAGCAATAGTTGTATCAAAATTCAAAGTTATGTAAAAAAAAAAAAAAAAAAAAAAAATTCTATCAAAGAATAAATATGGTCAGAATAAATTCTATTTGTGACATCACTGGCATTTTCCACTGGAAAATATCTAAACACTTAGTACTGATGCCAATTTTCAAGTTTGTGGATAAACCAGTATGACCAAGAGCATTGGAACAAATGAACACATGAGAAAAGATAGAATCCTTCGTCTTCTTTGATAGCTTGGTTTCCTCACTGAAGGACTGAAGCCATTTCATAGAATAATCACGTTGCTTCATTTCCGAAGATATTTGACCTTTTTTTTTTATTCATTTTATTTATTTCTGATCCTAAAAGATACCTTATCTGTAAAGATATTGAAATTAGTGTTTACCGGTTCATTTAGTCGGATAGAAATTTCAAGTACATAGCTTTTTTTAGTACTCGGTTTGATTTGCAGGGCGGAAGGGGTGAATTGAATGCTGTGTTGTTTTTTCTCGAAACTGTAAAAAAATTTGAATGCCTCTGGATGTTTGTTCCTGAGAAAGTGTTACAATACAGAGTACAAAAATAGTTAGTTAAATTCAAAACCGAAACTTGATACCCGAGAAAGTAACCACATACGTACGCTTGGTGGCCCAGAAGTTTTAGGTTTTTTTACAGATGGAATATCGTTTTTGGAGGAGTTTGAAGAATGATATAAAACGGGCCTTCCCAAACTTTTTGAGTTGCAACCCCCTTTTAAGAGAAATTTGTTGTGCCCCCCCTCCTGCTCACTCAGACACCCATTTTGGTGAAAGCTTTTTGTTGCAGCCTCCATTAATTTCTTTTCTTGAATATAAACTTATTAAAAAACAGAAAATTCCCTTTGGTGAGAATGATGTTCTTTGCACAATGACCCAAATCTTGACTTAATATTTGTGAATGCTGGTATCAAGGCAATTTAAATGTTCTTAATACTTGAAGTTTTTTTTTTTTTAAGATTCTGGTCAACAATGAAATTGCTGATTTGCATAAATAGTTTGTGACAATTGGTAGAAGGGTCACCATTGCTAATTCAAACATTTAAGGTCATCCTAGAAAATTCAATCACTTGAGAGTACTGCATGTTCTTCCCGAGTTTTTAATGGCTAATATTTTACATGCTCTATTTTTCTATGTTTGCAAAAAGGTGATTATTTCATCAGAATATAACCCATTAGAAGCAGTGACGTAGCAAGGCTTCCAGCTTCCCGGGACAAAGACAATTCCCGAAAGCAGTTGCACTATATATTGGAGAGGCAATTTATTAATAGGCATTAAAGACCAATGGAAATTTTGCATCCTATTACACCTGCCCCTTCTTGCTATAACTCTGATTAGATACAATATCCTTTTACCAATAATCCTCTTACAAAAATATGCCATCTCTAAATAATTCTTGGTTACTAATTCAGTAAAAGCATGAATTATGGCTTCCCTATTATTGAGCTTTCTATCATGGATATATAGTTCAAAATGCTTGAAAAGTTGATAATCTGCAAGAAAAATGTCAGGTGAATATGAAGGATATTGTAAGATTCCATATTAAGATTCTCTAAACTTAAGCTCAGTCAGATGACTGGTATAGTGCGTGCGCTGTTATAGAGTATTTCATTCAGTTCATGAGGTACCCATTCTTTCAACTTTTGAATCTTTCCCATTGTTTTGATTTGATGCGATATGGTTGCCACTGAAATCTTAGTTTCCAGAAATATCTCCATTACGTTGGATCTGTGAAAATGTAATCACATTAGTAAATTTTTCAATTTTAGCATTATTCTCTATGAAGTAAAAAAAGCACAAGATTTTGCATGATTTTAACAAAATTACACTAATGTGCCTGAAATCAAACATGTTTTATTAGAATCTGAGGGTGATGCTTGACCCCCCAATCCCCCCCGGCAAGTACATCTATGTCCACACTCAATGTAAAATAGTTTCTCGAGAGTGATATCAATTCTTGGGTGGGTGGTGAGCAACTGTGCAGAAAATGGTGCGTGTTTTGAAATTTAGGAGTTTGAGTATCCAAGTCTGTAATTGACATTAAAAAAAAATGAGTCATCAGAAAAATTTTCTAATATCAATTTACCGAGCTGCATTGTGATATTGTGCATTATGTAAACCCAATGTGTGTGTCCTTGCTCTGTCCCGCCAGACACAGGGGTCGCATTGACAACATCCAAAAACTGTGTGTCAAACATTTGATATTACTTCTTCACTTTGAAGAAACGGTGAAAACTTCTGTTTTTGTTTTTTAAGAGTTGTTTTTGTTTTTTTGTCTTCCATCCTTTTTGAATATTTATGTTTATTATACAGACAGTGGAAAAAATTCTGATGTGAATGTAGGTGGTGATGCCAAAAAGGTTGAGAACACCTGATATAGAGGAAAAATTTGTGCCGCTATGTTATTGGATAAATGAGGACTGCAAACTTTGATAACTTTTCATTTCATTTTAAGTCTATGCTTTGTTGTCAGATTGAGTTGAATGTGTAATGTTTGTCTGTATGTGAATTGGTCATTCTGGCTTTGATTTTTGATTAATGAGTAGATAAAAGATAAATTAATTCCCTGAAGGATCAAATACCCTGAGAAAGATATTGAATTTTCTGATTAGCCCATTAGCTGAATGAGTAATGAGCAGAATATATATGGATCAGATAATGAATTTATAGGTTATACTTGAAATGATAGCATGTAGCAGCTGGTTTTGCTAGAGGGATCCAGGCCTCGAGTTAGTATTTATTCATTCATACGATTGGTCTTGTTACTTAGTTTTTTGTTTTTTTTGTTTGTTTTTTTTTTCCTCAATTTTGTTTTGCATCTTCTTTATAGATATATTTTCTTTTTGTTGTTTTTATTTTTTGTATCTATTGTTTTTGTAAATGCTAGGTATGTGTGTGTGCATAGCTGATGTTTGTGATATGTGTTTGTATGCATGTGTAGATTCTGTGTGTGTATATGTAAAGGCTGAGTAGATTCTGTGTGTGTATGTTCAAATAGTATCTACACTTGTCTGTTTTGATGCTGTGTGTGTGTAAATGTTTGTCCATGTTTGTTTAGATGCTATTTAAGCGCTCAAATCGATGTGTGTGTGTGAGAGAGAGAGAGAGAGAGAGAGAGCAGGTTCCTTTCTAAATAATTAGTTTCTTTACAAAAAAAAAGAATTATTGTGTCCTGAGTGGATTTCTGAGACTGATGAAAAACCAGGTCAAAATGTTGAATCCTCTATACAGTGAAAAAAAGGAAAAAAAAAAATCAATGCATATGTCTACAGATGCCACGTGTATGTATGTCGGCTACTGCTGATTGAGTTTATTTGCCCCTGGGGAGACAGTAACCACTGTGATTGATTGATTATTCTTTCTAACTCACTCTGACTCATTACTCACACGGTACTCTTTTTATCTCTGCCAACAAAGTTGGAAAAGTTATATGTATTCATTCGTGTCAGTTTGTCTGTCCGTCCATTGCAATGTCCCAAAAAGTTTGTGACATTTTGTAACGAACAATTTGATTAAACGTGGATCCTGGAGTTTTCCTCCCTTGCATCGTAGCTATATCTCCATACTGCGCAGTATCTCCAAAATTTCTCCATGAATTGCTAATTTTTGGGTAGATCTAGGAATGTTTCAGTTACCACACTTACATTGTATCCATGTCCCGACAATATCTCCAAGTTTTCAATGAAATTTCTTCATTGGACTCTGTAATGCAATGTTAGGTAAATAATGAAAAACAGAACACAAAATTCAGTTCAAAGTTATTTTATTTCTTTAGAAATAGCAAATTTTTTATAAAGAAATGGAAAAAAATTTTATAATTTGCAAATATTGGTTTCATAGAAATGCTCTACTTTAGGATATTTTAAACCAAATGTAGTCAGCTTACCGTGTACCTTTTCATACACAGTAATGAGGCATAAAATCATGTTATTACACCCTGGAGCAGTAAAGGTATTGCTGCACAAATTAATGTAACAAAGTATCAGTTGAGAAAAAACATTAAATCATAATAAGACCTTGAACAGTGCAGTTTTGAATGGTGTGGAAAATTTTGGAAAGAATTAACTGAACTAAGCAAGGAATGTCTGCATTATCAAAGTTCTTTTTTTTTTATTTTATTTTCTTTTTCTTTCTTTTCTTTCTCTTTTTTTTCTTTTTCTTTTCTCTTTCTCTCTTTTCTCTGAGAATTTTTGAGGTGTTTGGATTCCAACTTTGACAAATCTTGCAGCTAAGCTGATGGCAGCCATATTGCGTATCAACATAAGCGAGGCCAAGAGGGGGATTCTGTTGAGAGTTGCCATACGCTTTGCCCAGGCTTGTGCCCTGGAGAAGTTACTTCAGTGTTGTTCCATTATCCACAGAGATGAGGAGGCTATCAAATCCTTTCTTGCCGTTTCTCTGAATTCTCTCCTGACCTTTTGATTTATTTTGAATTATTCCCTTTGGTGTAGTCAGATTTTGGGGCCTGGGGGTTTTGGCTCCTAGAGGGAACCGCCTCCAAAATGAGCAAGATTTGATGAAAAATGAAAATTTGCAATAAATAGGGGGGTGGGGGCTTTTTTTTTTAAAAAATGCCCCCCCCCCCCGCTACGCCTCTAATTATTCTATTCATTATTTTTTTGATTTACTCTTTTGAAACCGTCAACTAAAACTGTTATCTTTACCGTCAACATAGGTTTCTTTAGTTTCAAGCTAGTCTGGCTTGCTATGAACGTATCGTGTACTCTGGAGCAAGAGGGGTGAAAATCTAAACATTTACTTGTTTACAAAATCCCCTTCCATGGGTTCAATTTACAGTGTATGTTTATGCTAAATTGATCATTTAGTTTTTTGTTGTTGAAAATTCAGACTTTTCTTATTCCTCACCACCCAACCAAAGGTGAGAGAAGTAATTCATTTATTGATCACCTCTTTCCGAATTTTCAGTTGCCCCCCCCCCACATGGCATGCTGCCAAAAAGCAATGGTCATATGATTGTTTCTATTGAGTGACTAACCAGACTTTCCTTTTTTTTTTTTTTTCCCCAGATGAAAGCAAAGACGATGGAGACAAGAAATCTGATGAGGTTGAAGAAAAAGACATTGCTGTCGCTGGTTATTTGAACCTGGCCGCAGACTTTGCCCACAACTTTACTGATGGACTTGCAATTGGTGCCTCTTTCTTCCTAGGTCAAAAAATTGGTATCGTTACGACCATGACTATCTTCCTTCATGAAATTCCTCATGAAATTGGAGACTTTGCCATTTTGGTTAAGTCTGGCTGTTCTAAAAAACGGGTGAGTCACTGTTAACTCATTGATGCATTGTGGGTTGAATTTCATCACACTTTTGAGGTGTTGGTATCTGCATGCTCGGTGATGATTTAAAAAAATTTTAATTTTTTAAATTTTTTTATTATAAATACCAACCTTTTTTATCTTCATACTAGCTGGAATACCTGGCGTTGCCCGGGGATTGAGGTGAACTCTAGGTGAACTCTAGATCTAACCATAAACAGGCAGAAACCTGTGTAGGTTCAAATAAATGGTAAAGAAACCTTCCACAGATGATGCTGATTCAAAATATGTATCAGTTAGTTTCATGGATCGAACTCCAAAAGTTTTTAGAAAATCCTAGATGAAAAAAAGTTCACAGAAAGAATATTTTTGACAGCCTTTTTCTCTGAGAGTGTGATCATAGACCCCCCCCCCACTATAGAAATCAACAATTTTTATTTTGTTGCAAAATTCAACCTAAAGCTGTAGCTTATTGGAAACTAGCCGATTCCAGATGTGCCTTTGTTCTGTGATGTGTACTTTTCAGCATCTTAGAGTACAGATGAATTTTAGTACTTTATAATAGGGGCACATGAGTTTTAAATTCTGTCTGAAATTTTTGTTTAGTGCCCAGGCTTATCAACAGATGGCGGGATAGTTCCAAGTAGAAGAAGGAATGGACTTAAAAAAAGTTAATGAATTGATCTGATTGATTAGAATTTTGTTTACTGTGTTTGACAGCTTATAAGACGCATTGTATGAAAAGGTATTTGGGCGACTACTGCTCAAAGTAACTCATCCAAACCCTATAACTGACCATATTTAGCTTTGGTAGGCAGCCCTCTAGTCATAATACCAGTGCATTTGGCATTGATTTAAATTTAAAAAATTGTCTTATATGCCTGAGAATATAGTAATAAAAAAAATCTCTTGTGCTTTTATCTTAGATTAAGTATCGCCATAACTATCAATTTTTAACTAACTTTTCTTTCCACTTATTTTAGTGGTTTGTTTACAGGTGGTAGTAGTAGTAGTAGTAGTAGTAGTAGTAGAAATGATACTCTTAAGTTGTCTGAAATTCTTTGATAAAGCATTGTCATTATTAATTTTTGTCTTGTTTTTCTTTCATCTTATTTTAGTGGCTCAAGATGTAATAGTCTTAAATTATCTGATAAAACTAGCTAGAAATTTCAAGTCATTTGCGTATATTATGATAAAAGCCTAAAATTTGGCATACTTGTAGCCAAAGGCATCCCCTCAAAATCAGGATATTGAGTCATTTTTAATAAGACACCAATGGCAGTTATTTCAAAATGGCTGCCAGCAACAATTGTTTTCAGATCAATTTTTCTATCAGCAATGGCTATGATATGATATTGAGGACATAAATTCAAGATGACCACCATGTGTTAGATCAGCTGCTGGTATTAACACCACAACTACATTCACTCTGTTGGTGATGATGATGGTGGTAGTTACAATGATCATCACCATAACCACCACCATTTCCATCAACCATCATCAGTCACTTCTAAGACACTGAATAAAGTTGTGGTGTTGATGCCAGCTGCTGATCCTATACAAGGTGGTCATCTTGGATTATGTGATGGAAAGCTTTTGGGTAATTCTTATATTCCAAATTTAAATTCTGTATCCTGAAAAATGTATGATTTGTCACTGATATTATCCATATCAGACTAGTTAACAAATCTTTATTGCAAATAATTCTCATTGCAGCCATCTTGAATATTTGCATGTATTTTCCAAATGGCAACACCCCAAAACTATGTTTGTATGGTAAATAAATTCAACTAATTATGTCTTCAATATCATAGCATATATATATATATATATATATATATATATATATATATATATATATATATATATATATGTTGCTGATAGGAAAAATAATCTGAAAACATTTGATGCTAGCGTTGTTGCAATTGGTGACATATTCCTATTTTTTTTTCTTCAATTCTTTTCACTATAAGTATACCAAATGTTATGTTTTTATCATAGAATGCACAATCAATTGGCCAAGTGGATCCCGCTGTAATATCAATTTTTGTCAAGTCTTTTTTTTTTTTTCTCAGTAGCTTGTTCACAGCTAATAGTTGTAGTAGTAGAAATTCTGACAACTCAAGACTATTACGTCTAGTACCACTAGGTTTAAATAAGTTAAAAGATTAGTGGGCGGGGGGGACCTCATCAAAAACTGATAATTCACCATCATGGTTAATAATTGAACAATGGTAGTGTCAGAATTTTGAAGTGAAGAAAAAAAAAATTTCATCGAAGAGTAAATATGTTCAGAATAAATTCTATCTATGACATTGCTGAGGTATTCCACTGGATAACATCTGAAATGGAGTAAAAATAGCATCTAGATTCTGGAGAATAAACCTGTCACAATAGGTCCAATAAACAAAAATTTTTAGAAGGGGTCTAGTGGAGTACTGATGCCAATTTTCAAGTCTTTAGACAGAGCAGCCAGGAGCGCTGGAACAAACTAACACAAGCACACATAAAAAGGGATAGAACTCTTTACCACCCTTGGTGGCTCCAGTTGTTCATACTGATTCACTTGGACTAGTGTCATCATCTTGATTGTTATTCACAATATTTTGGTTGTTGCACCCTGCGGTCTTATCGGGTGTTTGTCCATAGTTGGTAACCTTCTGGAAATTTCCAACCAAAACCTGTATTCGATACATGGATTGGATTCCACTCTTGATGCCAGAGGATTTTTCGAATTGGTTAACTATTCCTAAATGATTTGTTCTTGTGATGTTGTTTGTCTTCCTCTTCCACTGAACCGGTTTAAAAAAAAATATGGAATAATGCTTTAAAGTTTATCAGTTTGAAAAAGATTTTTTTTTTTTTTGTCTGTAATTGACTTTTTTAAATTTGCTTTTTACTAATTGTCACCATTAGAAATTGTCACCAAAGTAGGTGTAACTAGCTGGTATCACATGTAGAGGCCTTGGTTTGGGCTTGGCTGCATTCATATTTACTTTTTGAAAATTCTAGCTTTTTTTTTTTTTTTTTGTCCAGTGATCTCTGCCTAACAAAACTGCAAGAGAAGTAATTTATTCATTGATCACAATTTTTTTTTCAATTGATCTCCCTCCCTCCAACATGCCATGCTACTAAAAGATATTGGTCACATGACAGTGTCTATTGAGTGACTAACCAGACCTGTTCCATTTACCTTTTACTGATATTGTATTTGTTTTTTGTTTTGCAGGCAATGTTACTTCAGTTATCAACAGCGCTTGGTGCCATGTTGGGAACTATTTGCAGTCTGGTGGCTGGGAGTTCCGGCTCCACTGCAACAGCCTGGGTGTTGCCCTTCACTGCTGGGGGTTTCATTTACATCGCCACTGTCTCGGTCATTCCAGAATTGCTCGTCGAATCGCATCTGGGACAATCACTGAAGGAAATAGGAGCTTTGCTTTTTGGGGTTTATATGATGGTCAAAATTGCTGAGTATGAATGAGGTGGGGGTTTAGTAATGGGGAAAACCTTTTGGAATATGTGAGGGCATGCGTGCATGTTATGTGTTAAATGAATTTGTTTGATCAGAAGAGTGAGAGGGAGATAGCAGGGATCCAAAGGAGTTCTTGTCTGTTTCTAAGGGATTTTCAATTTGTTATGGTCCGCTTTATTCGGGGACAGAAGCTGAGTGAATGAATATATTGAATGACTAAAAATGAATGGATGAGTTAAGAATAAAGAAATACTCATTCATTTAATTTTCATTTGTTATTCGCTCATTTAATTTTTGATATTTCATCTTATTCTAATGAATGAAAAGAAAAAATAATTAAGTAATAGAAAATAATTTCTCATTAATTTTATTCTTGAATTATTTTTGCTATTAAATGAGAACCACAAAAATAATGAAAAGTCAATTTATAAAGAATAAACGTATTGAATGAATGAAGAAAATCAGTGAATGAGAATTTTGGAGAAATTGATTGAGAGAGAATAAAAGGAGAAAAAATCTTGTTGAAAGGAAGAAAGGATAAAGTGCTTATTTTTGCCATATTTCGTAACACTATCTGCTACCTAGTCCTCTGAAACAATAGAAAAAGGCAAAAAACACCCTGAAGACTTTATTATTTCACTTCAAATTATAAGTGACCAGGTATTATGGTTGGGGGGTCATATTCAAGGTAGTAATAATTATCAAAAAAAGAAAAAAAAAAAAACTTAATAAGTAACTCTTGGGTTCGGGGGAAAAAAATAAAATCTTTCAACATCAGTGTTTTTTCTTGAATTAAACGAAAGAAAAAAAACAAAACAAACTTTACCTGTCTTCAAAAGGTTTGAACAACTCTTTGAATTCATGTAATTGAACTCATTTTTTGTGTTTCTCTTTATTGTCACTGAAATGTTTTTGTCGATGTGCTCTATAGCCTTCCAACTTTTGTTCAGGAAACTGAATCTCTTCTTCCTATCTTTGAGGTTGTCAACACAATGTTTCAGCAAATCCATTCTTCAGCCCTTGCCAGGTGTATAATTCAAGAAAGAAGCAAACCTTTTACCCCCCAGGTGAAGAGAAATTATCCTTTTTATGCATGTCGGAGTAATACGTATTTCAACACGCGTTTTCTTTGCTTGGTAAAGAATTTGTTGAGGACATCTGCACTAGTGGGACTCCTGCGTTTGTTAGACAATATTTATTCACCTTGAGAAGAAAGATTTGTCTCTCTTCTTGAACTATAGACCTTACGTGAACTGAAGAATGGATCGGTTGGGAAGTTGTTACCAACATCAAGGATGGGAAGAGGTATGTTTATCTGAACGAAAGTTGGATCGCTGATGACTCATCGCAAACTTAGACAATCTCTGCTAGAAGTGTAAAATCTGTAAGGAAAAAGATTTTTTTTTTTTTCTTTTTTTTTCCCTTTCCCCAGAAAATGGTATGAGATTTGGGGCCAAGTTCTAAAAGGAAAAAGATTCCCTCATTTACCATACAGATTGTACACCAGATTCGGGGGAAACATTGAGGTAACAGCAGAATCAACAAAAAGAATGGGTTCCATAGTTCAAATGACTCTTCTTAAAATTGTATTCCAAATATTTTGATTGGAAAAATTTCCGATTGTCTGATGAGAAAGAACCAAATAACGTGAAAATTGAATATTTACTCGATAATATTCATTCCCAAAACCTATTCACAGTATTTTGATGTTAACCAAATAAAGTTTTTATTAATCTAAAATATATACATTTTATCATTTTTGTGTTGTATTTTTGAATGGAATTTGTTTCTCTGCTTTCCTTTCTTCTTCTCTGCTTTCTTCCCCTTTTATTTATCTCTATATGATTTAGAAAGCTTTACAGCTTTAAACATCAAATACTAAAAAAACTTGCAATAGATTTTTGTGTCACTTCAGTCATCCATTTCCCAATATCTATCATATATAAGGAGCTACCTGCAAATTTAGGAATTTGATGGAAGGGAAATAATCCAGGCTTTCTAAGATTTACCCAACATAGGCATTAGAATAGCATTAGATTTCAAGTTTAGTGGCAGATTCAATACCAGCCTCTTGAGGCAGGCTTACTTCAAAATGCTGGTATTGAAACTCATCTTCCAAATGGGCACTGCCTTAATTGTTACACTTAAGTGGTGGGAGAGAAGCTTAAATATACAGTTGTTTGATGAATGCATTCAAACAAACTGGTTCGGATCTGACAAAAATAATTTTGAAATCATCTAAATTATGACATGAAATTTGACTTGACCCTTTCAAGACTCCTGGGACAGACAGACAGACAGACAGACACACACACACATATATATATATTGTCATCCTCAGACAGCTGTTTCGTTGTATTACAACTCTTCTGTGTGGCTATAGACTATCCATTATCCCATCCAGTACCACGAGGTAGGATCGAAACCTTTGCTTCAGACCCAGAGGCTGGCATCTTATCTCTGCTCCATGCAGAACTGGACGGTCAGTAAGGTTGAATTTAAGCAATATACTTATTGATGCATATATTCCCCATCCACCAGAGTGCTCTATTCCTAGATTGGAAGAGCCTTGCATAAGCTTATTATGAACGAGTTTCCTCACTTAAAGAGTGCTCAAACCTGAATAAGGGATTGTTATATATATATATATATATATATAATCTGAAGATCTCTTTTAAAAGACTTCTAGGGAATATCAAGGGGAAAATTAGGAAATGAGTCCCCCCCCCCCAGCATTAACAACCATAGACTATGATGTCATAGTATGAAACCCATACTAAAATTAGTATGACATGACTGAACAAGAAAGAGACATCGGCAAAACAATCTGCTAATTCAGTGGTTTTTTTTTTCCATTTGTTCCAGGATTAAATGTCCAAATGGCACAAATATATCCCATCAGTACTTTGGCTCTTCGAAATATGAAAGTCTGATTTAATAAAAGAATTAGTTTCCAATAAATGGTTGCAAATGGTTTGGGCCCTTTCTTCATCAGTCTTTTAACTTCCGTCGTTGGACATAGACCTTCCCCAGGATTCACCACAATTCCCTATCATGGGCATCGCGGAGCCAGTATTTCCTGAATTTGTCAAATTCATCTCTCCATCTTGTGTTCTGTCTGCCTCGGTTTCTTATGTGGTCTCTGGGGATCCATGTTGTGAGATGTGATGTCCATCGGTTGTCTTTCTTTCTTGCAACATGGCCTGCCCATTGCCATTTCAGTTTTTTAATAGTTTCTATGATGTCACGGACATCTGTTTTCTTCCTTATATACTGTGCTGTCTTCTGATTTCTCCATGTAAGGTTGAGCATGATTCTCTCATGCCTTTTAATAGATTCAAGTAATGGGGACCTTATTAAGTTAGTCTTCAAAGTTAAAATGTTCAATAATAACAAGCTTGACTGCTGCAGGGTCAAGCTCCACTCCAACTTCTATTCCAACAAAATAACTGAAACTTTGTATTGTATATGTAACGATTAAAAGAAAAAATTATATATATAAAAATATTTTCAGTATCATTCTATTTATATATTACAATGAAATAAACCTTTGTGTATCTGTAAAATAAATTTTTATAGATATATAAAACTTGTTCTGTTTGGTAACCAGCTTTCTTACTGAATGAACCCATCACTTGGTTACAATTTCAAATCATAGTAAGGGAAGGTTAATTGTATGTATGTATTTATCTCTTAGAATAAAATAAACCCTTGCATATTTCTAAATTACAAATTTTCATTTATTTGAGACGTGTCAATTTAACTCAGGCAGTCAGTAAGAGAGACAACTATCAATCAATTGGTTGTGGTTTCAAATCTTGGTAGAGGATTGTTAATTTTTACTCTCTTTAATTTGGTGGGATTGTTCTTGACTTTGTTTTTTCTACTGTAACAAGAATAACTCCAGGTTTTGACTGGAGTTTTACAAAAATTTTAATGTTTTTGGTTTTCTTATACCGTTCTAAAAATTCAGGCATTGAAGAACACAATAGGTTAGTCTTGAAAGAATCAAAGTACAATAATAAGAATGTAAAAGTCTCAGGCCTCTTATGGTTCTCTCCTGCTTGGTGCATAAATTGAATCTGTAAATATTGAGAGATCTTAACTAATCTTCAACAGATGGCAAGGTAATAAAGGTGATTATTGATAAGTAATAATCATACAGCAGTTAGGGGTGGGGGATAAGTTCAAGCAAACAGACTGGACAGAAAAAAAAAAGTGTCTGTGTTGACTGTACTTATGTCAACAAAGCTGACCCTTGCTGATAGCAAATGATTTCTCATTGTATGAAATCTTTTTAGCTATAGGAAGAAAAAAAAGGTTTGTTTCTTATCCTGAATATGCACCTGACGAGGACTGAAAGATCAGGTCAGCCAAAACATTATGTTAACATCAGATTAGGAGAGGTGATTTGATTTTCCTAACAAAATTTGGTGTATTAAAATTAAAATTTAGCTAAAGATAGAAAATGGTTTACCTAAATTTAGATTGAGTACTTTTAGCTTGAGAGCTAGAGAGATAACTGGTCATGTATTCAGATAAATAACAATTTTAAAAAAATAGGATTTTGAATGCTGATTTTTAAGGCAACCAGGCAAGCCCTCTCAACTTGGAAGACTGAAGCAGTACAATCTTGCTAACTGCGTTTTTTTCTTTTTCCTCTTCTATCCTTACCCCTAAGCTCGGTTTTGGACTGATTTTTAGTAGGCAAAAATTGCTATAACTCCGTATGTTGAAATACAGAAGAGATAGAATGGATATGATTGAAACTTAAAGAATCCTAAAAAACAGCACTAGATCAACACTGACTGTAATTATCCTATAAAATTATCATAAAATGTCTCAACAGACATATCCTTCAACTAAATATTATCACACACGCTCATGGGCATTGCTACAAATTCAAAGTTCACAAAGACACAAGAGTTTATGGTCATTTCTTTCCTGGACTGGAATAGAATATCTGATTCTACTGTATAAGTTGAAACAGTGTCTCAGTTCAAGCAAAGAATACAGAAAGATTGGGGGATGGGTGAACCAAACCGATTCTATGCCTATGGATTCTCTTACTAGAAAACAACCCCTATCTTTAGCTTCTAAAAGATAAATAAATAAAAAGCTTGGTGTAATCTAAAGGCCAACTCACAAATGACTGAAACAAACTGGAAATAAACATCAGCCTGTCTCAATACTCCATCAACGGGTGATTACTGACAAGACAATTGATAAAGGAGTAGTGTGTATATGTGTATGTTTTGATGGCTACTTATGTTCCCTCTAATTTATTTTTCGCTACAGAACCAAAAAGACTGAGCAACTCAAGTTCAGCCACTTGGTTTTACTATTGAACCTTTTTTTTTCTTTGTGAAAATTTCAAAATCTGTGCACAATATTAAAATTTTACTTTGCAGCATAACTTTTTTTTGCATGCACATCTTAGAGGGGAACACTGCCGACCACCCAGTGATAATTTACCTCTGCTAATGAAATTTGTGGAGGTATATGTAGTCACTCATGTTTTATTCTTCAAGTTCACACAATACCTCCAAAAGTTCTGAATCAATTTCAATAGCATTTTGTGGAAGCACAGGCCATAAGCTTTGGGAGAATGGATTGAATTTTGGGTGGGTCCAGGAATTTTTTTGATTAAGAGCTTTTTCCATATATTGAGACAATAGTCCAAAAATTGAAAAATCAAAACTTACGCAGTTACTTCCACCTCCAATGTAGCTATTTATGCATTGATTTTCATTCAGTTTTTACTTATTGTATGATGTTTGCATAGGTGTCTTGGAATAATCAAAATATATATTATTTCATTATGTCCATTAGGTTTGCAGGCCAGTGAGTAGCCAAAAAAAAAAAAAACATCTAAAATGGCCAAAACACACCAAAAAGATATTAAAGATGGTCAAAAACATGCCAAAAAATGGCCAAAATGTTTGAGCATACCCTCTCTAATTTAGCATTTTTTAGCAGTACCAAAACAAGAAATGCTCTGAATTCAGTTGGCAACAATGAAATGGAGACGTGTCGTGAAAATGGTTTATGTTATAAAAATTAGCATACTTCATATCATATTCCCAGGGTGGAGGAAAATGATTTTCAGGAGGGGCAAGCCCTCCACCCCCACCCCACCACCATCACTTCTTTGTGCAGGGCCTGATACGTCCTCTACAAGCCTTAGAAAAATTCCAAAACAAGGAAAATCTACTCACAGAAATGAACAACTGTTAGCATTTGAAAAAGGCAGATTATATTTGTCTGGCACCGGTCCTGTTTGAAATTTAGTTATTAGTCTAACCAACTTGCATGGTTCCGAACATACGAGCGTATACGAGATATTTTATTGTCGGACATAATGGATATCTGGCTATTTATTCTATAATGTTGACTGATCTAATTAATGGATAAGTTTTCATCTAAAAAACTCTTTTGATGTTAACGTCCCTTCTCAAAACTATTGGCAGCATCTATACAGAACATTGATTTGAGTAAATTTATCTGGTAAATAAACTATGAAACTCATAATAATCAAGTTTGATAATTTACAGTTCTTTTTTTTTCTTTCCCTCAAAATCTATTAAACTCAAGGCAGCCATTCGAATTGATAGATCTAATTATTGACTGGTTATTCTTTATAGGAAAAACTCTTTGAATGTTTTGATTTGTGAGGCCAGACGTTTGGCTTGATGCTTGACAGTTCAGAGTTTGAGCACTTTGTCCTCTGCCCAACTTGAGGTTGTGCTGGATGATAATATGTCCGGCATTTCTGAGTCAGACTGAAACCTTCTTCAAATTACTTCAAATATACTTAGAATGGTAGGAAGTGAAAGTCAGTGGCAACTAAATATAATGGAAATATGTTAACAGTTGTCAACTGTTAAAGTATTTTTATTACATGTTATTGCCATTCTCAATACTGCTGATGAGCCACAGTATAAAGTCATATTGTCAACAATTGGGAGATTGTCAGTCCGTCTGATGAAGGCTGATTTTGATTGGAAAAATTTATTTTTATGTGAAATTTTATCAAAATTTCTCCTAAGCAGCATTCATATACTAGTCTCTTAGTGGTACAAAATGTTTGAATTCCTTTGATTCATGGATACATATCAAACTGAAATAATAACATATACCAATGTATTTTTCCATTATACATTATAATACATTTTTGGAGGTGTAGCGCCCCTATACTTTTAGTTAGGAATCAAATACAAAACCCTTCTTTTAGCTAGATATCGAAAACATCACTTCCTACTGAGACCCCTATAGAAGCCCTGGACGCACATGGTCTAATGCTCATTGGCGCTCCTAGCTGGTTATTCTTTTGGCCCCGACACTTGATGCCAGCTACTCTTTCCCTCTCACTTATTTGACCCTGGCATCTCGAGCCGGTTATCTTCCTTTACCCCTCTCTAAACTCGTGGCTGGCGTAGTCTCTACACGTTGACTGTGGCTATATACATACATTGTCTTGTCACTTATCTTCCTTGATGTGAGTATTCCCAGGAACTTCATAGTTATCATATGCAAACACTGCAACTACTACTTTTAGCGACCATACAAATGCTATGTTCATTATTTCACCTTTCTAGCTCCTTCTTGCATCTATCCTGATTAACTACTTTTTTCTAATCTAGCTTGGTCAACTATACCACTCATTATTACAGGCACAACTTATCAACCTCCATTTGATAGATGAAATGACATTATAACCTTAATGCATATGTTCTTTAAATTCTTATTCTTTCCTATATTTCATTTTTACGCATAGGAATAACCTAAACCTAATAGGCCTCTTCTCTTCTCTTCTATTCATAAAACGATCGAATGTATCAATATTTCCATTCCATATAATTCATTTACATTCTTCATTTGTATATTAAACATATCTCTCATTTTCCACATCAATATATTTGTACATCTTTTTGATATCTGCATCCACATTTGTACTTGGTGCTTATGTTCTCTAAACGTCTCCCTTCCTTCATCAACATTTCCAGTGATGTAGTTGCTAACATCGAACCACGTGGAAACAATTCTTTGGTCTACAACAACATCTTCTCACCACATCTCACCAACAGTTATTACCTACTCTCTCCCTCACAATATAAGGACAACAATCCTTATAGAGATAACTGGACATTTCGTCCCAATACAATTTTGTCACACTATTTTGGATATCACCCAACTTATTAGAACTTATTCAATTATTTAAAAATAATAATTTAAAGCAGTGGAGGTCAATTTTTAATTCAATATCGAATCATAAGCAAGTGAATAGCAAATGATAGCGTCTCGTGGTGATCACCTAGATTCTGACTACGGTTACTTCCAGTTTCGAAATGTGAACAAGTTTAAGCATGATTGTTTCTGAATCTATCATGTCTGCAGGAATAATTTTTAGTTGACAATATTCTAAAATCCTTTCATTTAACAGAATCTATTAAAAAGTTTTATCATGATAAAATAAGATTTCAAGTTTCAGGTGCTTTATTGAAACCTGTTTTATTTTTTCAAAAATCCATGGAGAGGTCCTTAACCTTACTTTTCCTGACAAAAATTATTGTGTTTGAAAGTTATTCGCAAAATTAAAAACAAAATAGTGTTCAACTACATTCTTCATAACTTTTCCTAAAATGTATTTTGGGATCCTTTCTTATTCTAAGTCATAAAAGCTGAAAAGCTGAAAAGGTGAGCAATGAGCGTCCAGGAAGTGTGAATGTTGGATTGATGGCATGTCAGGTGATTAGCTAAATTTCATACACATCTGATGTGAGGCTGAATATCCACTGCATTAAAAGATGTGCCTTCCACTCATTGTTATCAAAAAAACAAATATTTTTCAATAAGAATGTAAATGAAAAATGGTTTTATTGGCAGTGAGTAAAAAGTGTGAGTTCGAATCTCACTGAAAACCATAAGGTCAGTGAGTAGAGAGTACAGATCAGAAATAAGGAATACGTGCAATGAAGGAAACCATTGCTAGATCAAGGACAGCCTTCAAACATTTCATCTTTGATGGGATCTACTGATGAAAAATGGTTCTTCTCTGCATTTGGTTGGATTGAGATGGAATGTTTTCAAATTATTCTAGCTTTTTCAAATTCTGATTTTGAATGAAATATGTTTTCCTATTATTTATTCTAGCTACTTCAAATTTTGATTTTGAATAAAATACATTTTCACATTATTTATTGTAATTACTTCAAATTACGATTTTGAATAAAACATATTTTCACATTACTTTTTCTTGCTCCTTCAAATTCTGATTTTTGATAAAGTATATTTTCACTTTATCTATTTTAGCTGCTTCCAATTTTGATTTTGAATGAAATGTATTTTCACATTACATATTGTGGTTACTTAAAATTTCAATTATGATTAAAAAATGTTTTATATTACTTAATATCTAGCTCCTTCAAATTTTGATTCTAAATAAAAAATACTTTAATATTACTCATAGTTATTTCAAATTTTGATTTTGAATAAAATATATTTTCTCATTACTTATTCTAGCTCCTTCAAATTTTAATCTTAAATAAAATATATTTTCACATTACTTTTTGTAATTTCTTCAAATTTTAATTTTGTATAAAATATATCTTCACATTACTTATACTAACTCCTTCAAATTCAGCTTTCAGTTAATAGAATTTAATTTTCTGTAATTTTCACTTGACTGACTCCAAAACTGCAATTAATCAGTATCAAATCAAAAAATAGATTTAATGACATACAAACTATTCCTGAGAAAATCTAAGAGCCTGCCGTAGAGCAATGGTGAACAAGCTAACCTTGCAAGCTGTTGTAAGTGTATTTGATCCTCACTGTAGTGTTTTGCTAGATTATAAGCAAGGCCAAGTAAAAAAAATATCTACAACTAGAAAGCACTCAGGGAGCATATACCTCTGCTAAAGCCATGGTCACAGAAAACTGAGGGAAAATCTGTTCATATATATATATATATATATATATATATATATATATATATATATATATATATATATATATATATATATATATATATATAGCTACAATGCAGTGGAGATAACAGTAAAAATTCCCAGATCTGCCCCAAAATTTAATCAACTCTTTCTTAGCCTATTGCACTCCCTTCCACAAAATGTCATTCACATTCATGGAGAACTTTTGGGGATATCGTCTGAATAAACGAACAGACTGACAGACAAGAAAATACGAACTCGGAAGAAGTTAAAAAAAAATAAGAAAAGAATCAAGGATAGTTAACTCGGACGAAGAGTTTTCCTTTCACTACGCTATCTCGAGACATGTAACCAGTTGTATATATTGGTAACAAAGATGGCGTCGGAATCCGACATTCCAGGTAAATAATTGCTAGAATTTTAGCATTTCTTTCTGGTTTCCCTCACAGACGAGTAACGAGATAACTTCTGCAAATGTACACAGGTGTAAGGAAGGTACTTGTTGAGCGTGTTTGTCATGAGAGAGCTTGATATATCTAAATGATGCTCGTTGTTAAGGTGCTCGTTTGATAGTGTCATCATCGCATTACAATGCATCATAGCTAAATAATATCAGTTTTGAAAAAGATGAAGAGATAACAAATGTTGGGAATAATAATTTTGGTGGATTTTGGCGAAGGATTTTGACCTTTTTAGTTTTGTATGTTTACGGGAGTTTCTTTGAAAAAAAAGGATCAGACCGTTTAGTTTGGTATATTTTCGGGAGTTGCTTTAAAAAAAAAAAAACATCTTGGAGTTTGTTTTACGTTTCAAACTTTTTACTCCGGAATATTTTGAGTTCATGTTGTTTTTGAAACGAAGTGATAAATGGCTGAATTAAAAACAAAACAATAAAGTAATAATTTTCTTATTTTCTGCTACTTATTTCCTGTCGTTTAAACCCTTTTTTTAAAAAACCATCTAGCCTTTTACAAAACAATAACAACTACTTCCATAACAACAACAAACAATCAAATGAATTAAGTTTGAAAAGGACTTGAAAAATGACTTTTTATTGTATATTTTTCTACCTAACTTCAGTGAGTAATATTTACGTAAAATATCAACTTTTACGAACGTTCACCTATCTCTTACTCTATTCAAAGAGAGATGTCGGGCCTTCCACATTTTTCACCATACTAAATAAATAATTATTACAGCTTAACATACTTTCGTTTGGTGAATAAATGAAGATAAAAAGTAGAAACCCTCTCCAACTAATCTTCGTCCTGACTGGTTGACTGGCTAACCCTAGTCCCCTACGTCTAACCCTTGGTTATTACCCCGATAAGATAATAACAACCGACTTACAGAAATTTCCTTAACTTGAGAAAAAAATCGCATTTATTTAACTATCAAAAGTACGGTGAGTTGTAATAGCTATAATTATTCTCGTATGACGATTTCTAGCGAAAAAGACCGGGGAGGTTTTTAAGTATGATTTTTGTAAGCAATTTTAATCTGTTAATGTTTATTTTTTTAAACTGTGTA
>OY735229.1:10519282-10524282 GCA_963457665.1 Thysanoteuthis rhombus | reverse complement strand
TCCCTCCAAATACCAAATTCAAAATGGTCGGTGCTGGAGTTGACCATTCGGTTTGTCTCACAGGCAAGTAATCTGCAGCAATAGATTTTTCAAAAGTCAGAATATTTTTGGCTGAATTTCTGTTATGAACTATCATTGATATACACCCATTTACTTGGGCTGGTGTCCTCATCTTTGTTGTTATTTTTTGAACCAAACCCTTTATTCAATTCGGGGGTGGTAGATTGTTCTCTTTCTGTTATCCATCCTAGAATATGTCTCATATCAGTGGATTCTTCCTATAATACACTGATTTACTCGGACAAGTATCCTCATCTTGGTTGTTGTAGTCAGGACATTTTCGTTGTTCTGCTCTCCGACCTTCCTTAAGACAAAGTAAGAAATTACTGATATGAGATTTTCTCTCGCATGGAGAGCGGAATGATAACAATATACCCCCAGGAATTGAATAAAGGGTTCAATTTTAAAATTCTCTGAAGGTTACCAACTACAACAGACATCTGAGGAAGTCTAGAGGTATCCTCTGGTGAAAATGTTGTGACTAAAACAACCAAGAATAAGATACTAATCTGAGTAAATTGGTGTTTAATCAGAATATTGTTTGGTAAAGATTCCATTTCTTTCTTTTGCATCCTTGAAATAACCTATTTTTTTTATTAAGAAGTGTTTAGTTTTTCTTGAGAGAACTGCCATGTATTTATTTATTTACAGGGAGTGGTATTGTTTATGTTTGGGGAGGTAACAGTGAGGGACAGTTGGGGACTGGTAACAATGAAGATAAACCTGTCCCAACTTTGCTGTCTGTTGGGGAACCAGTTGTTGCCATTGCTGTTGGATATTATCACACTGCACTGCTGACAGGTAAGGAAGAATTTTTTTTCTTTTATCATCTGATAATATATAATTTTGCTTATTTTCACCTGACTGTTTTGCCTTTGACTCGCTCTCGGCTGATCTTCTCTATATCTGCTGTGGCCTCCTGACTCTTGTCTTCCCCCCCCCCGTGGATTCCTCTCTACTACTTGATCTGATTTCCTGCTCTCAAATGGGGCTCTGATGTCCCCAGTCCCTATCTTGATTTTTGCCTTTGTTGTTAGATTGTTTAGGGAACTGGTTTTCTGTCGAGTTGCACTACCATGTGTCATGAGCCTTTATAAAAAGGAATCTTCCTAACCAAGCTCTTGCTGAGGTTTTAGTTGGAAGTAGGTTTTTTGGGGGCAGAGTTGATAGCCTGTTGTCTAAACCTCCTCCTTCATCCGGGCTTGGGACCAGCAAAATGACCTACAAGGAACATCTTGGTGGAGTTGGTTGCATAAATGCTCTTTCTTATAGGACTGTTTAAAAGACTAACTCTTTTTTTTTTGTGTCAATTTCTTTCCTCAGAAAAAGGATCAGTGTTTCTATTTGGTGAGGTTGATAGTGGAAAACTCGGACTCGGGGATGGTATTAAGAGTTGTCAAAAACCTCAGAAACTGTCACTTGGGGGTGATCGAATTCAGGCTGTGTCATGTGGTGGTTCCCACACTATCTTGCTGACAGGTAAGCGACTTACTTCCCTGTGTCATTGTATTTGTCTTTCTCTCTCGATACTTTTTTGGCTCGACTTGCTTACTAAAATACCTGTTTAGTTGAGTAAATATAGAAACTCAAATCTTCATCTGGAATATTTCAAAAAGTAGTCTGGTCTTTTTTTTAATATGACCAAAATTATTATCAATTTTGACTAGTTTTTCCTTCATTCTAAATTTGAGTTGCTTTTTTTTCACAACTCGTGGGCTCGATCTTTATTGCCCAATTACACTGTCTAATTGTTGCCATGGGATTACGGTCCAATTCAAAGTTGTGATAAAAAATAAGTGAAAGTTAAGATTAAGGTAAAAAATAATCAAAATTAATGATAATGTTGCAATACTCCATCCAAGGATAAAATTTGAAAAATTTTTCAAATCGTTATGACATAAATTGTATCAAAATGTTTATTTTCACACTTATTATTAGTTTATGCTCCTGTCAATCCATTCTACAAGTACCAGTCCTATAGTCTGACATTGTTTTAACCCAGCCAAAATTCAATCGAAACGTTTATATCTACATTGACTGCTTGCAGTTCCCTCAATCTATGGTACTTGAAACACATGATGTATATTAACTGAAACAAGAGTGTTTGGTTGAGTTGTTACTATGTAAAATAACCCTGTGACCTAAGACATCTGATAATCCACTCAAACATTTAATCTGACCTAGCTAGAGAACCATGTAAGTCAGACTATATGACTTGGACCTGTATAAGTAATTAAAAAGAGCTCACCATTACATTTAAAATTGAACAATCATAGCATCAAAATTTGAAGTCATGTAAAAAAATCCTCTCAAAGAATGAATATGGTCTGAAGAAATTCTATTTATGACATTATTGGTATCTTCCACCAGAAAACATCTAAAATAGAGTAAAGAAACATCTATATCCTGGAGAATCTCGATATTAATCATAAACTCACCAAAATATGGCCCCAAAAAGGTCAAAAAAGTTTTTTTCTAAAAAACAAAAAGACATTGAAGGGGTCTTGTGGAGGACTGATGCCAATCTTCAAGTCTGTAGACAGAATGGTACAGCCAGGAGTTCTGGAACACACATAAACACATGCACATAGAAAATAATAGAACTCTTTGCCACCTTTGATAACTACGGTTGTTCAATACTATACACAGTTTTAACAAATTATAAAATTAATTGTGGAAACCTTTGCTATGTATCATAATGTTTAACATGACAAAATTAATTAAAAATGTAACTATTCTGCTCACATAAAACTGTTTGTTAATTGTTGAAATTGTTCTTAACTCTATTCTTATTCATATTGATGTGGCTGACCTTTCTTTATAGTAGTGAAACTGTATCTATCTCTGTTGATAATGCTATTTTGTTGCCTCAAAACGATTCTATCATTTGCCTTGAAGCTATTGTGTTTGGAAATTTGAAGATAGTACAATATTCTTGTTAACAGATCAGAAAGAAGTCTACTCTTCTGGAAATGGAGAAAATGGTCAACTTGGTCATGGAACAGCAAAGCAACAGCTTTCAGTCCCAGAGAAATTGAATCTTCCTTTCAAAGTGACTGCCATTTGCTGTGGTGAGAACCACACAGCCCTCCTCTCAGGTAAAAATCAAATATCTTTCCTCTTTTCACTCTCAAAGTGAATTATACTTACCATAAGAACTTCCATGTAAGTGGTCAACTCTTGATTTAGCGACACCAAAGGCATTAATTTATATGTCTTATGTATAGGTAGACCTTGGTTTATGAGTAAAGACACTAGACTGGCAATTTTTGAATAGCACATCAGGGATGACCATTTTTGAATCGGCCATTCCAATTGGCTAAAAGTGGCTTTTATTGATGTTATTCGAACCTTGGTTTCATTTTCATTAATTCATTTATAACTGATCAACACATTGTATAATCATACTACATATATATACTTGATTTTTATTTGAATGTCAATATCTGATCTGTATGTTGCATATTTGTACTTTTTGGAGACTTTGTATGAGTTTTCAGAGCATTACCTGTAAATAATATCTATCCAATTACCTAGAAATTAAATTCAAAAAAATCTAGCCTCTATTGGCCATTTGAAAATGGCCGTCCCTGATGCATTATTGCAAAGATTGTCCATTAGACTTCATGGCATAAAAACATGTATTAAGAAAGTCTTGCTTAAAGTCCATCTATATTTGCTAATCTGAAGCATTGAGCACCAAGAGCAAAAATATGAAACATTCATCAATATAACACTTACGCTGAAACATTACATGTTTTGGTAAAAATATCCTATATTTTTGTTCAATTAATTCATTGAAGTCAGCTATGGTAGAATTCATTGTAATTCAAGTTTTTTTCTTTTTTCATTTTATCCATCAAAGGCTTCCCCACTTAATTCAAAACAATCCTAGTCTTATTTTGCTGCTAAAATTATACAAATTATTAATAAAGAAATTCAGTCTTCAGAAATTAGATGGTTAGAAGGTTAAAGAATTTCAAACAATAGCTTTTCTTTTTTTTTTTTTCTTTCAATACATTGTTGCCTGTGTTTTTTCATTGTGGAGTAAGTTGGAGAAAATTTTGAAATTTCAGTTCATGGAAGTGGCTATAGTTTTAGACCAAAATGAAAAAGATTTGTTTGTTTTTATCAAAAGAAATCTTTTCCTCCAGATGATGGCTATTTGTATACCTGTGGAGATGGACGATATGGTAAGCTCGGTCAAGGAAAAGACAATTACTCCAATCAGTTCCAGCCATCTCGGCTTCTCAGATTCGACCCATTCATTGTTGACAAGGTCAGTAGTAAAGATCCTTCTGCTATTTCTTGTCAGTAAATACATCATTGTTATTCTCTCTCTTTATCATTAATCTAGTTTCTTGACTAGAACGGCCTCTTCTTGATGCAGCAATATGTTGAGTTTATATGGTGTGGAGTTACTTGCCCCATGTCCAACTCTCCTCCTTCTTCATTCTGGCTTGGGATAAGCTCAGGAGGAGTTAAACAGGACAGGAGGACTTAATTACTAATTTGATAATTGCTGAAATTTATATCATTTACCCCTGCCAATTAAGATAGAGAGGTATATGTATTTGATTGTGTCTTTCCATTTTACTCTCTGACTATCTGTCCATGCAATATATCCGAAAGTACCCAATGAATTTGAATGAAATTTCATGGTAAGAGAGGCAATCTGGTAAGAAAGAAGTGATTTTGGAACGGATCCAGGAATTTTTCATTGAGAGATTTTTTTTTTCTTGATCCGTTTATGTATATGCTCATGACTGTTGACACAATATCTCCAAAAGTTTTCAATTGATTTCGATGAAATTTTGTGTGACCAGAAGGGCAATAGGCTATGGAAGAATTGATTAAAAATTCAGGCAGATTCATGCGTAAATGCCTCCCCCATGTTGTAGTTATATGTCCAAATCACAAAATATCGTCAAAAATTCAAG
>OY735229.1:10421782-10514282 GCA_963457665.1 Thysanoteuthis rhombus | reverse complement strand
AATCAAGGTTTCTCTAATTTATTCAAGGTCTCTCTCATTTAATCAAGGTCTCTCTCATTTAATCAAGGCCTTTCTTATGTAATCAAAGCCTCTCTCATTTAATGAAGGTCTCATTCAATCAAGATCTCTCATTTAATCCCTCTGAGACTCAGGAGACATATATAACTCAAGGTTTCTATGTCTACTGGAACATATATATATATATCCTGTAGATCTCTCTTAGAAGTCAACTGGAATATATGTGTCACAAAAAATAAAGTAGATGATATTTCTCTGGCTTGTATAACCACGGAAAATGATGTCATCGTAATATGAAACCTACACAGATATTAGTTGGAGTGGGAGATGAAATAAGAGAGAAAGGGGCCCACAATATCTTTTTTTTTACAAAGGAAGGAAGTATTCAAATCAAAAGAAAAGGATTTGAAGTATCAGAATTCTTCTTTTTTTCCCTGATGGTGACAATGATTTAAATTTTATTTCAAGGATTTGGATACATAGATCAGATAGATATTTTAAAAAGTATTTACAGAAGTACAAAGCTGAGGATGGTCAAAAAATTTGAAAAAATACATTAAATATTTGCAACCACGTAGAGTTGCTAATTCAGACTACAAGGGGAGATAATCTGAGCTTTACTTACCAATCAGTCATTGGAATCGCGTTGAATTTGGAAATCGTGCAAGTTTGAAGTCAGAGGTTTGATACCAGAGGTTGAATTAGGAAATCAAGGGAATCTGGAGGCAGAGCTTCAATACCAGCCTCTCAAGATTTCCAAATTTCAATGTTACTCCAATGCCTGTGTTGGGTAAGTCTTGGAGATAAAGTTCAGATTATCTCCCTTTGTAGCCTAATCTTGCAACCGTACAACAACGTATTCCATAATCTCAGACAAGAAATATGATTATTATGTTGTTAACCTTTAAAATGCTTATAAAACCCATTGAAACAAACATGAAATCTTAAAAAGCCTTCAACTGCCTATAGTTTGTATGGGACTTCGTGTATTCTATTTTTTTGTTTTAACATTTTGCTTCTTTTGCTATAAGCAGCCATTGAAAAGCCTATCAGAAATCCCAAAGCCAAAAGCTGCTCCAAGGACCCTCAAACCAATTGAGGTATGTAACTTTTGAGCCTTTATCAAAACTTGGTAAGAATTTAGTTTAGTCTTAGCATGTCAAGCCATAAATCTTTAATAATTGCTTCTATAAGAAATGTATTTGTTTGTCAGCCATGTTTACTGCAATCTGCTTGTGGGTCTTCATATTCTTCCAGTTTACATTCGTGAGTGCACTCAGCGTCTCCCTCAAAAGAGTCTGTCAATTTAATGATGTTGGCATTTTTTGATCTAACTGACTAGATTGTGCCAGGACATTGATTAGTTAATGTGAGATCAAATGGAAAAGCAAGACAATATTCTAAATCTACAGCAAATGTTTCCAAACTTTTTGAATGAGTGATACACTTTTTCAGAATAAAATTTTTGTTACACATTACTTAGATTTTGTTTGCCAAGTTAAATGCATAATTAAAGTGTACATAAAAAGATGTAATTGAATGAAAAATATAGTTCTGAATTAGTTGAACAAAAAAAATTAGCTTACCATTTTAATAGGATACATACAAATACACAATTATTGAATATCTGGTTTAATGTTTAAATGGACACTTACTCATAGAACCATTTGGAAAATTTGCGAGTAAGACTGATGCACATATTTGTGCTTGTATCTGGCCTTTAAGTTTAAGTTATTTATTTCAAAAGTTCTTGTTTTTTTCATGTTTCTTATATTTGCTGTATTTATTCCTGAATTTGTTGACAGTTCTCATTATTGCTATAGTTGGGTCATGCTGTAATTATGAGTTCCAGTTGTTTATCATTCTTTGTGAGAAGTTTTTCTCTAGTGTTTTTTGCAGTGTTCTTTATAAATCTTATTGTCGCTTCTTTTCATTGTAATTAGCTTTTCTGAATGTTATCTATACTCATCATCTATCAATCTCAAACTGGGTTGCTCATGTCTAATGTATAAAATGATTTGTGTTATTTGTGTTATAGGCAAAAAATGGACTTACAGTAAGTGAAAGTGGCACAAATGACTCGCTGGTAGAGAACCGTCTTCCAGCTTTGGATGTTGGAACAAAAATAGAAGAAGAGAAAAAAGTAGATGGTGATCATATTCAGAACATCGAGGAAATTGCCAATCATAAAAAGTCTATTCCACAGACAAACGGGTTTTCGCCAAAGCTGGTGAGTAAAATAAGAAATTCATTTATATTTGTTCACATCTTAAGAGGAAAAGATATTGTGTGTGGGGGAAATATATACATACAATGCTCACATTGAACTAGACTGCGCACCTTGTTGCCTCATGTGTTCACGATAAATCATCATTTGGCGACACGGGACATATATTGGGGATCCTCTATGGTTTTATTCCTGTTTTTGTGAATATATTTGCCCATTTTTTGGCTTTTACGATTTTTGATATTATTAATGTTATGATGTGACAATATGAATTGGAGGAGAGCGTTTCATTTGAGTTCAAATGCAGATAAGATACGTCTGACAATATGTATTAAGTTGACAATAAGGAAAAATAGTTGTATATAAAATCCACAGGTGAAACATATTAGTATGATAAATTTAATTTGAATACAACTATTTTTCCTCAATGCCAACTTAATAATAATTATATATATATCAAAAAATCCCGAAAAAACCCAAGGAACATTTACTGAATAAAAAAAAATGAAACCATTCTGCAGTGCAGGCATCGCTCTAAATTTCTTTTAATCAACATGAAACAACACCAATAAATCAAAAAGTAAAGTTGAAAATTCGCCCCTATGTCCATCATCCCCAAAACTTCCTATCACCATCTTTTACCTTCAAACATGCCCAAACACATTATAAATTAAACATTAAGATTAATACTATCCACTAGGGCAACAGAAGATACTAGCAGGGGCAATAAAATTCAATGCCAAAGATACCTAGGGCAAGATAGAAATTACTCCCAGACCACTACTAAGCATCCTTGCAGGAATGACCCCTATGTCGAGTTCAAACCCCTTGACAAAATGAATATCCCCATGCCACTCACTACCACACTCACAACATTCTCATGAAATTCCCAAAATATAGACCCCCCCAAAAAACAAAAAAAAACAAAAACATAGACAATCATTCGTCTGGTGAGGCCCGGAAAGGGCAGAAACATGAGCTACTTTGTGTTGCAAATCCACATCCTACTATTTATATATATATATATATATATATATATATATATATATATATATATATATATATATATATATATATATATACACACACACACACACACACATACTAGAATAGTACCTGTTAAATTAATTTGATAACAGAATTATTTACCTCTGAACTGGCACTTCTGTCTAGGATCTGAGTACTGTTTATGCTGATATATAAGAGAGACACTCAATTAGAAAAGAGTTATGTAAATATTACACTGTTCAATGCACTGGTTTTATAATTAGGGTGCTGTCTACTGAAGCTTGATAGGGATAATTGTAGTGCTTGGATGAGTTGGGTTGGGGGGCTGAGATGGCGTCTGCCAAGTTCTAGGTCCCGTGGTAGAGTAGTTCTCTCCAAAAGGACTGAAGAGCTCCATGGCTATTTTTGCCCATAGCTTGAGGCTTAGAAGTGGATTCATGCCTTTTCCAATGATGTTAGTGCAAAGTGAACTCAAGCTTCCTCAGCTGGAATTTGGACTCTATTCACCAATTCTATTTTCCTTGCTGTTAGCAGTAAGGCTACTTTGCACCCCCACTAGTTGCATAGTACAGATTTACGAATGTAAGCACACACATTGAAACAAACACTTACGTAGAGGAAACCACTTATTGTTATCTCTTTGGGACAGGATCTTTTTGATGACAATACCTGGCTGATAACATTAAGTACAGCTTATAAAAATTGAAACAATTTACATTCATTGTTATAAGTCCATTATGTTAATAAACTGATTATTATGCTATCTAATTCTTTGTTATAAACAATTCTGCATAATGAAAAATTGATATGAAACTTTCAATACATTTGAAATGAAATGTATGGTTTTGATAACCATGATTATAAAAAAAACGATGGCTTCCTCTGTATTTGCCTTGTACCTTCAAATTGGACTTGTATAATCACTTTGTTCGCAGAGTAATGGTAATGCTGTCAATGCTGATAAAAATGTTGCTGAAGAAGAAAGTACAATTTTATTGTCGGAAGTGAAGGAGAAGAAGAAGAAAAAGAAAAAAAAGGAAGAGAAGGGAAAAGTCAAGACAAAAGATAAAGGTTGGTTTTCTTGAATAATTCTTTTACTTATATACCATTGATTCTTGTATCCTGACATCAGGGAAGGATGAAAGATGAATTTAAAGGATAGATTCAATTCTCTGTTTGCTGTGAGATCTCTATTATTGTAGAAGAGTCTAAAGCTAATTCTTTATCGTTGATTTCCAATCTACTCTGTTTACTCACTGCCATAGACTGATGGTCTGACTGAGTTGCGATAAAAAAGCTATTAAAAAATTCAAGATGGAAGAAAATACTGGTTAAAAGTCAATAATCCAGATAAGATCCATCATTATCGGACCTTTCAGAGACTTGTATTCAACTTCTGCCTCTAGACTCACTTAATTTCCAAATTTGACTCTATTCCAATGCATGGGTTTGTTAAGTCTCTGAGATAAAATTCAGATTATCTCCCCTTCTATCCAAATGTGGCAACCCTGGTAGCACTTATTCTGATTTTGGATTGTTGATTACAAAATATTTCTTCTCTCTTCTTCAGCATAAACGCTTAATCCACTTGAATAAAGATGAAGATGTAAAGATTACTTTTTTCTTCTGCCATTTCAGAAAAAAAGAAGAATAAAGAGCCTTCTGAAGCAAAGGTTGAGAGGCTGGAGTCTGATGAATCTGAAATGGAAGAATTAGAATCGAAAGAACGCAGAGAAACAGAAGAAGCCAAATCAAAGAAGGTACCGAAAAAATTGGAGAGAAAAAAGAGCAAAAAGGAGAAGGACAACGAAAAGAAGGGTAAAGAAGAGAGTGAGGAGGAGGAAGAAGATGGAGAAGAAGAAGAGGAGAACGAAACAGAGGAAAAAGATAAAAATAGTCGAAGTAAGTGTTTTTGATTGGGTTAGCACAACTGTTGCAGTAGTAAGAAGATAAGACAGGAGCCTCTATCCTTCAAGGTTAAAATAATGTAAGAAAAATCAAAGCTGCTTCTTCCGTTGCACGATACACAAGGCGATGATTTTGTCTCCATTCCTTGAACAATCCATGGAGGCTCAATCATTGTTTGTAGCAGTCGTGGGTTACAATTGGGCCAGGGTGCTATTCCCAAGATGGACTGCCTTACAGGGCTAAAGAGCTCTAACTGGACAGTTATTTGCCTATTGCTAGGGAGGGAAGTGGATTCATGCCTTTCCCAAGAGCATTAGTGCAAAAGCCGTATTTTGAACTTGGTTCACTGATCCCATTCTCTGGGCCATTAATCATTAGCCCACCCTTGCCTTTCATTTAGTACCCACTTATAAAAGAGTACTTCTTCAACTCTATGCATAAAATTTTGTGAAAAATAACTCTGTGGCTTATAGTGATGTTACTGCGAAAATAGCTTATTTGTCTGATCCACTTTTAACAAAGTAGTTAAAAATAGATTTGAGAAGAATAGACAAGTGCATAGGTATCTTTATCTTGCAGAGAAAAATCCTCTTTCATGAGCTCTTACCAAGGATATAAGTGTAATATCTGTTTTGTTCAATGGAATATTAATTTAAATGTAAATTTTAACCACTGATTTGTGGATTATGAATTTAAAAAAATGAAAAGGGTATATAATTGGTATGATATTTCTCTAAATAATACAATGTGAAATCTATAAAAAAATTAACCAAGTCTATTCAGTATTTTCTTTGAGGTTCAGGTACTCTTAGGTTCTCAATTGCCAGGATGTGTGTGTAATAAGCAGGATAGGGGCTGTAACCAATGACAAAAGTTAATAGGATCTGAACACAAAGTTGTTTGAGAAAGATTTATATTAAGGCACATGAGAAGTAAAAACTTACAGTATTGAGAGGAGCAAGAAAATTATTTTGTTTTTGAAGACAAATTGAACTGAAAAGTTTCTTGTTAGTACACAATTTTGAAACTGCTGAAATTAGCAGATACAATTAAACTTGGTTAATCTTATTGTCTTTATGAAAACAATTAGTTCTACCAATTTCCCTCCCCCCTAAATTGTTTACTAGTTATTTTTTGTTGGGAAAATTTTGTCAATTCTGTTGTTGTCCCTAACTCCACACTATTAGAAGGGAGAGAGTAGAGCATAGAGATGGACTCTTGAAAATTACTTGGGGAGGGGGTCCTAATAAGAGCAAAGGGTATGGCTTGGAAATTTTTTCCAAAGTAAATAAGCAGTGAGGGACAACAATTAGGCATTTAAAAGTGCATGAAATATGAATGTCCTCTTCTATCTCTTTTTCAGATTCACTAAGCAGGAAAAATTCAAAGACGAAAGGGGATGAAAAACTCAAAGGGAAGAAGGTGAGTCTGGAATTACTCTCCAGAAATCTGACAGAATTTCAGTGTTTGCAGCAGATCTTGTCATTTTTGTTTTTTCTTTGAATTTTCTGAACAAGGCATTACTATTATTCATTGATCAATCCATTTTCCTTGTCTTTGTTGTTTTTATTGCAATGTTTCAGCTACTGTACCCTCTGGCCTTCTTCAGGTGTGTGGTTTTATTTGCTTCACAGGAGTATATTGTGCTCAATTCTCTCATCTATAATATCCAATCTCCTTCCGAGGAAATTTCAGAACTGGTAATCATCAGTGCTTCTCTCTGATGCCAATCTTGCTTCTCTGCTGAGCTGGTGGTGATATTCATAACCACTAAGATAAGGACAACAGTTGGGATAAATTAAGACCTTTCATATTTGGATAGTGATAGTTTCAATCTCCAATATACTAGAACTTTTTTGTTTTTTTTGTATGCTATCTATTCCTTTGAGGTTGCTGGAAAACTTTCCCCCAATCAGCAAAAGTATCCAATAGCATTTGAAGATTACTGGATACAGCATGCACCTGAGGAAGGCTGAAAAGTTGTGATAAAAATAACAAAAATAGGGATAATAATCTGAATAAGTCATGAAATTGTGAAAAAGTTTTTTTTCTACCTTTGCCAACTAAGTTGGAAGAGATGTGTGTATTCACTTGTTTATCTGTCTCTCTATCCACACAATATCTCTAAAAGTTTTCAATAAATTTCAATTAAATTTTCTGGAAGGTTGGGCCAATTAATTAAATTTTGAGGCAGATCCAGGAATGTTTTTCTTCGATTGAGAGATGTATCTTAATATATCAAGACATTATTCCAAAGATGAAAAATCAAAACTCACACAGTCAAGTCCTCTGCTTTGTAGCTATACATGAACTGATTTTCATTCAGTTTTTAGTTTGTGTATGGTGTCAGCAGACATATTTGCTCTCTGAGTACTTTTTAGTTTTAAAATTGTCATTATTAAAATATGTTGGTGACTGACAAAATCTCTGTATTGATTGTGTCTTTGGAGGAGGAAGAAAATTCTGAAAAGGAGGAAGAAGAAAGTGAAGGAGTCAATAAGAAACAGAAGAAGAAAAAGAAAAAAACAAAAGAGGATGATGATGAAGATGATGATGATGATGATAAAGAAAAGGCCGAGGGTGATCCTACTGATAAAATGGTTTTTGCTGAAGATCTCTCAACGGAGCCTGAGAACCAAGAAAAAAACACAGATAAAAAGGTAAGTGCCACAAGGCAAACAAAGCAATTTGGTCTAACTGGGAGCTATACTTATTCAAATCAATCATTTGGTTCTCCAGAAAGAGGCTCATTGTAGAGGGCTCCCCTTCAAGCCCAACATCACTTTCTTTGAATGAAGACTGGTCTTTGATGCATTTGTCCGTTATTCATTTGTCCTATGATCACTTGTTTTCCACGTTGCTGTAAAGAGCCTACATTTCATTACAGTTAATTTAAAATATTTTATATTCAAGTATTGAATAGCATATCGGAATATAGTCCAGTAAGTCTTTTTCTCTGAACTTATGTAGAAGTCACTCATTAAAGCAACTAACATAATGCTTAATTCGGATATTTTGAGTATGTTGGATATCTCTGACAGGTAATCCTTAATGATTGGCATATAAGATGGGAGGTAACTCAGTTAAAATCAACCTAGAATTGTCTAAAAAATCATTATATAATGCTGATTTCATTTTTCATGTAATTTTTTGATTTAATCATTATCAACCTTAACTGGTCTATTCAATTTTGGAGCATTGTTCGATGAGAAATTAACAGCATGAAACTTTGAAAACCATTTTTGATACATTAGATCATTCACACGACCTTCTTCATAAACTGTTCAAATTGTTTTCTTGCATCTCAATCACATTTTAAAACCCTTCTGTAACACGAAGAGTACAATATGCCAAAATTGTTACTTATTTTCTCCCATCTACAGTATTAGAAATGATAAACAGTTATCATAATACAATAAGTGACTTTTCTAATGAATTTAATTAAGATTAAATGCTTCTAATGACCTGAATATGACAAACTTTTTGGCCACCCAATAGATGTTTTAATCATCAGTCCTCAATTTTGATGAAATGCTCTCTGTTTTTTTTTTTACAGTCTCATACTTGTATCATCTTATGAGCTGACCATTACAGTTGAGGACCATGTTTGAATCTGCCCTTTACCAACGTTTGGGAGAAAGAAAAGATCTTTGATCTAAGAATCAGTCAAAATTGGCCGGAAAGACACAAAGGGAGACTGGGTGACTTAAAACTTCTTTTTTTGTGGGCTCCTTTGAAATATCTTTATTCTTTGGATGTTTATTTTCATATATATATATATGTATGTTACTATCCAAAAGTTTGGGAAATTTGACCGCTACAACAATTTACTAACCATGGCACTTAGTTTCTCCAGTCTCCTTCAAAGTAGTCCTTTTTCTGCTGTTTGCACTCTGGCTCACAAGGGGCACTGTTCACAGTCCATACTACATTTTGTTTGTGCACACTGTTCAAATTCCCCCAAATTTTGGGTAGCCTCTCATATACATGTGTGTGTGTATATGGAAAATATACATATAAATAGATTTATTGATAAATATATGTACATATGCAAATATATATATGTACATATGCAAATATATATATATATATATATATATATATATATATATATATATTATATGATCAGTGTATTAATGTGAACTAAGATTAATTCAACTATATTAGAGTGTATTGTTTATAGTTGTGAGAAGGGTCATTTATATTCAAGGAGATTTTTTGATTATTGAGCTCCTGAGTGTTTGTGTTGTTAATACAACATTTCGACTGATCAACCCGATTTTAGGTTTTAGCTACTCAACAGGGGAAGGGTACGGAAATTCAGACCTAAGGAAAGAAAAAGATATCTAATGCTATCAACGTTACTATCATTGGAGAAAAAATTTGTTTGACACCATCAGATTTGGATTGCACACCTGAGAAAAGCTGTAGAATGGTTTGTACGTAATGTTTTCGACAACTCAAACCACATGGAGGAATCCAATTGTCTGAAAAACTCTTTGAAAGTATTAGAGTGAGGAGACAATTTGGAAGATCATGTTGCGTATGAATGAGATTTTGTAAATTTAATATTGATGTTTTGCTAGTTGTACATAAAATGTGAGTGAGTATGTTCATATGTATGTATGTATAAGATAACTCCCCCAAACTTGTTTGGAGTTAATATCAATATTTGATAAATGACAGAGGATCATGGTTGATTTTGTTAATATTTTAATGTTCAATGCTATAACAATCTGAAGATGATGTGAATGAACATTGAAATATGCACAAGTGAATCAAACAGTGATTCGGTAGAAAGTATCATTTTTGAGTTTTCCTATATTTCTTGATTTTTTTATAGACTATCTATATTCATTTTTATCAATATTCAGTGTTTATTTGCATCATCTTCAGAATAATAGTACAAGAAAGTAGGGATCAGTTAATAATGTTTGTCAACATCAAACTTTCTCTGCTAATCAAATAATGATTACGTACCAATTGTTGGTTGACCATGGTTCTGATGATGTTTGTGGCTGTGCTGTCATTGGTGGATCTGAATGTGGCCAACGAGTCCAATTCTTGAAGTCCACTCTCAAGGACCCGGGGGGGGGGGGTCACAGATGATCAGTCCTTCCAGTTTTCTCTGGTGTTGATGAACCACTCTTTTTGGCTTTTCTTCAAAGAATGTACAAGCTGCCCTGTGTGTTATGTTGTGCCATTCAGTTCTGTCCTTAGCAAAAGACTCCAGCTCATTTGCAGGGATACCGTACTGCTCTGTAGAAGTGTATTGAATCTTTCATGGCCCAAGATGGTGTATTGATCTAATGCAAATGATAATAATATAGTGATCTCTCTCTCATTTTACTTGTAAGACATTGCCCAAGTCATGGGGGATCAGTCTGTAACATGTTAGTCATATAAAACCGATCCCCTTCTTTATAGCCACATAAGATTTAAAAAAAAAAATCAAATTATGCCTTGGTGAAATATTTGGTGGCTTGGTCAATTATTGAAAATAATGATAATAAAGTGATCTCCAACTTTTTGTCTCATGAATATATGGTCCCAGAAGTAGGGAATCAGTTTATAATATGGTCATAGTATAAAACTGATCCTCCACTTTATCTCTAAAACTACTTTTTGTTGATATATAATTATATATAAGTATATAAGTATATTCTTCGGGTCTCTTTTCATTCTGTGCTCTGTACAAATACAGAGGATTCAATTTGAATAGATCATCGGTTACTACGAATGACTGCTTAGTAAGTAATTTCACAAGGACAGAATCAAACGTACGTAATTTTTTGTCCTTCTTATGCAGATCCATTCAAAGGGAAAGGATCACTTATAGAGACGGAAATTCAGGGTCTCTGATGAGTTTCATTCAAGTGAAATTCACTGTATATAGAAGCTCACATTGATCTAAAATAGGTGATTGTCTTTTTTTTTCTCATATGGATATCTGGTCCAAGAAATGGGGGATCAGTTTGTAATACAGTCTTCATGTTAAACTGATCTCTAACTTTACGTCCACAGAAAAGTTTCTTGTTCATTAATGGCTTTGTTAATATTCTGATGTTTTGAGGATGATGTGAAGAAACATTGAAATATCAACAAAATCACCCCTGACTTGTTAATTGAATATTGATTATTAACAGGCTTAGTGCTCTGGGGGACCCATCTTCTAGCCAGTATCTTCCCATTGCACTAAAAGGGGAGGAGTCAGGGGCATGCCCTGATGTCTGCTGTAAAGGTCAATGCCACAAGGCTAATCCTGGAGGACCCTACACAAACCTTGAGTTGTGTGACTACCCTACATTACAGAAGATATCTCCTCAATACTTTAAAAAGACTGAATCAAATGAGTAATACATTTCCTGATTACCAACAAGTTATTTTAGCTTACCTCAATCATTTATGTTTTTAAGTTCTCTCAATTATAAAATTTTTGTACATCACCATGGCTTGGATGAGGATTTGGGAGGGGACTTTATGTCTGTTGCTGGTGGCCTATGAGACCCAGTCAGGATGAACAATATTTCCACATTAGGTGCAAAGAAAGAATTGATGATTGGTGGAATCACCAAGTTCACGTTGCTACCGCTTCTCTTCCTACCTTTGATTTTTTGGTTGGATTCAATGATGATGGTAGCAATTGAGGTGCCAAGTCTGCAGCCAACATTTTAGTAGTTGATTCCACAGGGGATGAGAGTCTTTTTTTTAGAGAGTCCCTGTATCTCTTTCTTGATGTGCCTTTGTTGTGTTTGGAGGACAGCTCACTGAAAGCGGGTTCTTCATGAGTCTGTAGTCTTCTATTCTCAAAACGCTGTCTACGCTGCACAAAGACATGGAGCGGACTGAATCGGGGGTGGAACTGATTTCAAACTCTGGCCAAGGCTGTTCACTTCGCACTAATCCCCTTGGGAAATTCATGATCCACCTCTTCTCCCTCCAGGGCAGACTGGGCTTTCTAGGCTGTTGGGAGGCAACCAGTCTAGGAGAAGGACAACTCTGAATTTAAAACCAGTTCACCAGAAAATACTGGCAATGGGTGTGCTGCCACTACCTTTCCTAAAATGGGAAAGACCTTGGTCCAGCAGTGGATCTGAAAATGGCTAATATATATAAAGAGATTCTTGTATGTATGATAAAATGTATATACATTTTATTTGACACTATATATATATATATATATATATATATATATATATATATATACATACACACACACACACACACACAAATTCTGTCAGTCTATCTATCCATTACCGAATTGCCTTGAATAACACCAAAATTTAAAAGAATAATTTTTTTTCATTACTAATATTAATTTTAAGTAAACTGAGAATCATGTCATTTCTCTGATTCAGTTAAATTTTTGCAAGGTGGGAAATTTCTTGGATTCAGTAAATTTTCAAAACATCAATTTCTCATCTAGATAGTTTAAAATCTAGAACTTGGGGGAAAAAAAAATTGCATCCAGGAAGACCTGCGGATTCAGCCCAAGTTTCATGAGTGCAAAGGGCCAATCAGTGTATGTTGGACTATTTTCCTCGCCCGTATTTCACATTTTTTCACAAGGTTTTATCAGTGTGCACCTGAGCCTTCTTTGAGTGTTCTCAGAGAAAATAAACAACATAGATGTGCGAAATAGTCTGGTTCAGACTAAACCATATACAATGGTTAAAACACCCTGACTATAATGAAATTCAAATAAGAACAGTAAAGGGTCAAATTTAGTAAAATTTTCAAAACCTGATTTTTTTTGTTTAAATAGTTTTGAATTAACCCTTTCAAGACTAACTTCCTGGCCTTTTTTTGTGGTTGAGAATCAAAGCTGCCAGATATGTCCGATATAATGTCCCACATAAATACAGTTTGATGTCTTCAAAACCAAAGCTCTGTATACAATTATTTCTATTGATATTCGGACCATCCTCATCTTGGTTGTTTTTCATACATTATATCAATAGAAATAATAATAATACCTCATCTCAAAAATTCCGAGATATACTCTATATACAAATCAAACATTTAGAAAGCTATAATTTAGGTTCATTAATCATAAATATTCATTGATTTTTTTTTTTGTTTCAAAGTAGAGAACAGATATATCGTATATTTCATTGTTTTGGACAAAAGTTTTTTTGAACATCCACGTCCGATTTTGAGAAAACTAATCTGACAACCCTGTTGAGAAATGATTTATTCATAAACAAAAATGGCCAAATTTGGTCTCCAGAATTTGAATGGCTCAATATAAACGTTAAAAAAAAAAAATTAAATTTGTGACATTAGCCTAGTTTATTAGTGGTATATGGTAGCCATATTCAACCACTAGTCATGGTCCTCTTAAGAGCTTCTCTCTATCAGAGATGGCTCCCTTCAAATACACCAGGACCTTTTAAGGAACCCTATGGTCCCGGTTGGGAATAGTTGGTGTATGGTAACATTTGTCCGTCCAGTGCTCTCTGTTTCCAATCAAAGATGATAAAGTTTTTTTTCTTCTCCTGACTCAGCAAACTTTAAAAAATGTAGAAAAACATTTAATCCGTCCATTATTTACCTGTGATAAAAAGAATGACTTTTAATTCACGCTTATGGAAATAAAATTCTGTACATTTCTAACCCGAGTTGTTTTCATTCAATTTTTAATGTAGTATGTATTTTTTATATTGCGAATATACAAATGAAACACAAAAATGCTCTTATATTCAGGGTTGTAGCAAATAGAGGTAAGCCAAGTTGCCAGAATGATGACAAAATAATCAAGCAATTTATTTACTGTTTTGTTCTTGTTGACAAGGGCAGTTTGAATGGGGAATGGTGCAGTCTGTCATAAGTCATTCATAATAATTTTCTGTCATATAAAACAACGGCTTCAAAGTATTTTTTCTGTTTTTTTCTTTTCAGTGATAACAATTTAGATCTATGATTTTAGGCAAAAAATCTGTAATTTTTAAAAAATTTACTAAATTTCACTAGAACTGCTGACACAGCACTGCCTTATGTTCTGACCGAATGGTAATTGTCAACTTTGTACAATCGCCGGTTGTTGAGTAATTACGCTGTACTCACAGATTTCTGCAAATGTAGTTTGATGGTGAGAGGAAAAAAGTATTTTTACTCTTTAAACAGAATAAACTTCTGATTAACCCAATATTTTTACTTGTATATTTCTCACAAAATTGAAAACAAGCCTGGCTGCTGCAGAGTCAAACTCCACTCCTACTTGTTTTCTGACCGAAGATGAATACTGCAACTTTCGTATCATATATATAATAAATAAATTAGTAGATAAGTAAAACTTGTCATTTTAGTTCAGTTGGTAAGAGAGCCGCCAACTGATCACTTAGCCGTGATTTCAAATCATAGTATGGGAATGTTAACTTTATGAATCAGTTTGGTGTAATATGATGGGAGAGACTAACAGTGAAGAGTTTACTTCCCTAAATTAGGTGAGGATAGTTTTTTCTACTGTAACGAGACCTCAGACTGACTGGACTTTGACAATGAAGGCCCCTGATGAATCTTAAACTTACATATCACACCTTTGTTTAATATCTACAAAGTTGTTGAAGCAAAAAGCTTCTATCTTGTTTTTACGTAGCAAAGTAAAAACATTGCTGACATCAAACTATCCCCACTTCCTATCCAGTGCAAGATTTTCAGTTTGAAGTCCAAGGGAGGTAATGCTGTCAGATCTTCGTAAATAGATTACCTCAGTGACAACGGCCACATACGGACATCTTTGTTTCTTTTAGCAGTACTTTACTTTCCTGGTGTAACTATATGACCCAGTTTTCCCATCACCGGTTATCTCAAGGTAATGGGTAGCACAATAGTACAACTATGAAAGAAAGTAACATTGGAAGCATATCTTTCAAGTCTCATACCATCTGTGCTAGACACATACATTCTCACGCTCACATGGATTTTCACACATTTTATGGAAAGTTTATTTCAGGAGCCCTGAAACACAATTTAGCTAAACTTGGATACATTATTTTCACATTTTCCGGGGAAGCATTACCCCCCCGACTTCTTTAGAAGCCCCCCCCCCTCCGATTTTGAATTTTAAAGAAGTTTTAGACTAAGTACGAGTACACATCAACTCATAATTTCATGAATCATTTGACTCCTCTCATAAATGACAGTAGAACTCTTCTGTGAATAGTATATATAAAAAAAAAAGGAATGAAACCCTTCTGTGAACAGAATGGGAAAAAGTTTACCTAAAAAGTGCAAAAAAGATAACTTTAATCAGCAGTTATTCCCCTTCATGATGTCCAATTTTTGTTTAAAAGCCCAAAACAGGGTTATGGGAGATAAGGAGAAGCAAAGCAAAGATATCATTCATTGCCATTAAATATTGCTCTAATCGACAATAAGCCCAAATCCTAAATTATTTAATTAATCACCACAAACTCAACGTAAAAGCTTTTTAGATTACATTCCCTTATTTTACAGGAATCAAAAAAAAAAAAAAAAAAAAAAGACAACACAAATTGAGATTTTTTAGAACATGATTTATACAATTGTACATATTATTTACAAAGGGCAAACAATTTAGAGAAGGAACTGTTGGTAAACAATCATCAATATGATGACCAAGTTCATAGAGGGGGAAAAGTAGGGGTGAAAAGTGATAAAAAAAACAAAAAAACTGCCAAGTTCACTATTGTGTGATTTTTTTTCTTATCATTTCTCACATTCTAAATAAAAAGTTTTCATGATTTGTAACAGTACCAACACTATTTTGAAGGTTGTGAAAAAAAAAATCCCACACACATACAAATGAATCAGAACAATAAAAGTGGAAAATGACTATCTAAAATTCAGAGGAAAACTTTTATATTTACAGATAATGTTATCAAAATCAGTCACAAACACTTTACTGAAAATGAACTAAAGATTAAAAAAAAAATAAAAAATTTCATATCAATATATAATGTGAACATGTTCATAACGAGTTTTATAGGATAACAATGAATATTGCCATCTCTGCCTAAAAATGAATCACCGTAGACAGGTTGTTTAATTTTCCTCACAATACCCCAAATATCTCAAAGTTCTTATCTTACAGTCACCCAAAACTTAACTAACCCAACTACCCTGTCCCAACTCTCACCGTGATACAAAGTTACACAGAGCAATATGACTCAACGTGATCAAAGGTGTCGACTGACTGGATTGTCAGTTTTGAGGAAATCGGTATAACAAAACCAATACGATAAAAAAAAAAAAATTTAGATTCTATTTGGAGATTGAAAAAAAAAAAAACAAAAACAAAAAACCATACCTTATACCCTGTATGATTCCATCCAAGCTTTTCCATAAATGCTTTAATGTCATATATACTACATCACAGTTGTGACAAAATCAAAGTATCCATTTTATAAGGAATTATCATTGTAAATCTCGGAAAAAATTTCCAAATGTAAAAGCTGTTTTTTTTTAGGACTACACACGGAAATATTCAAAGCTCTATGCTCAAAATATGACCAGGAGTACTGAGACGAACAGAAAGACAGACAAGTGAAAAGGGAAGAATACCTTTAGCCTATGTTTTTTGTTTGGGTCGCAGCTTGTGGCTATGGTGTATCATTTATAACAAATATAAATTCATAACAATGAATGTAAATAGTTCCAATTTTTACATCCTTTGGATGATATAATTTACCAATTATTGTTATCTAAGAGATCCTGCTGCAAAATGATCACAATAAGTGGCTTTTTCTGTATATATGTATTTATGTTCTTGCTATGGTTATATGATAAGAGTTGAGTGAGTGAAACTGACAAAACATTTTTTTTATTGTAATCATGAAAAATCAATTAATTTTTATGATTGTTTTACAATGAAGTTAGAGAAAATAATGTGACTCGCCCAGTTTAAAAAAAAAAAATCCCTTAAACCTGATTAAGTAGATTGTAAGCATATTCATAAGCCTGCCTGCAGGGAGGTTTATCTTAATGTCGTTCTCTTGCTATCATGACAAAGACAGAGCAGAACTCTTACTGACTAAGCAGATGTTTTTAAGAAGAGTACTGCTCACCAACATGTGCTGGAGAGGACAAGAAAAGGAGTCCCAATCATTGCCCATCATATGATCTGGGCTGGTCAAGTTTACTGCGACTGGTGGCCGTCTCTTGAAGGTGGGAAAAATACAGAGAAAATTAAGCATATGATTTTATGCAATTGGAATGTTAGTACGTTATTAGATGAGGTGGACAATGGAAGACCAGAAAGAAGAACTACAATAGTTGCTAAGGAGCTGGCAAGATATAGCATTGATATTGCTGACCTGTCGGAAACTCGCTTGGCAGGTGAAAGTGATTGGAAAGAAGTAGAGGGTGGGTAAATATTTTTCTGGATTGGTAAATCCCAGAACGAGAGAGATACAGGAATTGGATTTGACATTTGTCAGGATATTGTAGGACGGTTAGAGGAGTTATCTTGTGGTGTAAGTGATTGTATTATGAGATTGAAAGTCTCATGTCCGCCTGGATGGTCACTTGAACAACAGAACTTGACCAGCATCTGGACCTTCTACGGGAACTATTCCTCAAGGGGATAGTTGAAACCTTTGTGGGTGAAGGAGACCCAAAAACCTAGGTGGTGATAGTGCAGACAATTTGCTATCTTGACGAGCAGGGAAGGACGATGACCCCCAAGGAGAATGAAGGAGGAAACCCATGATGCCTAAGTACTCCATTGAAGATGGACAGACAGAAGGGTTACCACTGTGGGTAAGCTGGATATCTCCAGAGAAACTAGCCATGAAAGCACAGGGTTTTTCATCGAGTGGACACAGGATCCAGTGCCAACAAGGTAGAAGCAGCCGTATATGCGATCACACTCCGGTCAACAGGTAGGAAGGCTCAACTGGCAGTAAAAAAGGCATTATATCTGTGCAACAGTGGTGAACGGAACCAGAGGAATGTGTTTACGGGACACCACATTTCTGCTAAGCAAAAGTTTAGCCATGAGGGAGAGAAAAAAATAAGAAGGAATTTTGGACAAATGATGCTGTGGAAGACCCGGTGAGGATCACGTACGAATATGTGCTTTAACTCTACAGTGGCTGTGCTGGACAGGACTGATCAATCCGGTGAAGTCGACAGGGAACCCATATTGCATTCAGGCAAGACAAAGAACCGGCAACACAATGCCTCGCTACAAAGGCATGAGAGCAACATCATAGACCTGCCGGGGCTGTGCGGGGTAGACTGCCATAGAATAAGAACCGACCCTGGAAACACCAATCCGTGTACCCTAGTACCCTCAGCTGCTTGCCACCTGTCAGACCATCCAGGGGGATGTTGACAAACTATTTCGGCAAAGCATAATCTGAATTGGAAGAGAGTATCTGTGTATAGTCTGGGCAGTGAAACATTTTCCCCCAATATTTGTGGGGAAGAGAATTCCGACTACAGAAGGATCATTATCTCTTGATATACCTAAACCAATTACAGAGCCTAAATGGGATGTGTTCTCTTTCTGCATCACAATGAGATGAATTGAGGGCCAGAACGTAGAGTGATTCCCACAGTAGAGTTGAACACCCAAAGGGAAGAGGGAAAGAAGATTCTGAGAACTCAGTAATTCAGTTTTTCCACGCTTAAATGCAGAAAAAACTCATAAATATAAGATGAGTTTGCCGACTCCATTATACTACTATGCAGCACTCATTTATCATAACAGAAAATGAGGTCAGGCACAGAAAAAAAAAAAAAAAAAATCACCAAGAGGATAACCAATTGACACACTTAATATCTAAATGTAATGCATCAGATCTGTCTGGTTGATGAACTCAATTTCTTAAAAACTGGGTGTCACTTGATATTTTAGTTTCCAAAATTTACTTAATAATTGAAGCATCATAAAAATGCATATCAAATATGTCTCAATTGTATGAAAGCTTTTCAGCTGGAATGTATCTAAATGTTTCTCTACAGGGTGGGTGAGAATTGACTCCCTATTAGAAATGAATGACCTATACAGAACCCTGATCTCAAACCCTGTGACTTTTTCCTGTTGGGGTGGGCGAAGTAGGTGGTGTACCATACAAAACCACAAACTGTGGATCAACTGGAAGAGCACATTCGACATGTTATAGCCAATATCCTTCAAGACTTCTGGCAAAGGTCTATCGAGGCCATACCGAAATGCTTATAGAAATTGGTGTCCATGTTGAATCTTAACACAGTCGGCAAATTTTTGTTTGACTACAATCGACTAGATAAAGTTAGGGAGCTTCTTTCCAACCACCCCGTACATGCCTACATTCACTGTGTTAAAGACCTTAATCTAGAAAAAAAGAAAAAAAAGAGAAGAAAAGAAAGTAAAAGAACATCCTTGTCTCTCTTGATAGAGGAAGAATTCCTTCATGGCCCCTGGGTTCTCTCTCAAGTTTCTGTGACCCCAGAGCCGAGACTGGACTTTAGGGATTGCTTCTTTTGTTTCTCAGCAGCGTCCAAATCGATAATATACTGCATCAAGTCTGTCAAATTGGCAAATTCCGTTCGTTCATTCGTTGCAAGCGTCTTTGGTTTTGTTTTTGGAAAGAGACTTTGCATCTTCTCACGAAATTCGACCAACTGAAATGGGGAAGAAAAAAATTGGTGACAAGGAGTTAGCAAGAAGTTATGAAAGGAAAAAGATGACTCAGCACCAAGCATGTCAACATTAGGCACAGGTCATATAGAAACAGGACCGGTCTTGAGATTTCTGGTACCATGGGCGAGTTGAAGTAAGTATAATATAATTTGGCAGTTGTTACCTGTCACATTCGGCTACTGCTGACTCCGAATATAAAGTCAAAGAAACAGACAAGATTCCCCAGAACGGCGTTTTTCTGTTTTAGGGTTCGTAGGTAGGTTTAGTGTTAGGGTTTCAACTCCCTGAATGTAATTTCCAGTTGAGATAAAATCTCTCTTGGTTATTTGAAATGGAACCACAGATGTAGATGCAGCAGGCCTACCATGTTTATACACTGCATTTCTTTTTTTCTGGTAGATGAACATGTCCTTCAATCATTTTGAATTTAAAAAGTGAAAAAAAAAAAATTGTCGTCTACTTTTTTTACTTTAAATTCGCCATCAGTAGCTGCTGTGGCAACTATTTCTAAACAGGAAAAATCACAATTGCCATTATTTCATTCATTTGTTTCAAAGTGAGAAAAATACATAAGAATAAGAAGTTTATTGCAATAATAAGATAAAAGAAAAGAGTACTAACACAGCATCAAAATTTTAGATTGTCATTAGATGACGATGACAGATTCATTATTATAACAACTTGGAAAGTGCTACCGTCTCTGACAGTTGACACCTTGAATGACTGCCCATGTTGTCAGTACCAAGAGTCAGACCTGTATACTGAGTCCTTGGCTAAAAAATAACACATAAAATAACCCTGATAGTCTATACTCAATGATGAATATAGTCTACAAATGGAAAGATATATATATATATATATATATATATAAAACAAATATTGTTCATAAATTAAAAAGATTTAAATTTTTGTGTAGTTAAAAAAGCAGACCGAATAAGAGAAAATGAGGAATTTAACGGATGACGTGGGGTGGTTTTCCAATAAAAATTGAATATTTAAGAAAATAAAAGTGTTGCTAATTCTTTGTTTTAAAAACAAAACAAAATGGAGAGAATCACTTGAAATCTACTCACACTATGGACTCCAAGCATTTTCCACACTCCAAAACAGAAAAGCGAAAAGCCAGACACAGAATATAATGTTCCCCATGCAAGTGCTCGGGCGGCAAAAGAATGGCCAGTCTCAGGAATTTCTTTACTTGGAATCAGCGTCTTGAAGAAGAAGAAGAAAAAAAACATAACTTGAATCATCTACTAGATCATTAACATATATAAAAAACGTAATGCGTATTCATAATAATCTATTTAAATAAAACAATTGTTTGTCTATCTGTTACTGTGACCTTTCCACCCCTTAAAATATTGCAACAGTTCAACCAAATTTAGTATGCATACTTAGTGGTCATAGGGAATGAAGTTGGATTATTTGCCCCCACCCCATCCCACATTCTCTAAAGTTTTTAGAGGGAATTCCTATTAACAATGTAACTATAATGAACCTTTAAATTTCATCAAATATTGATTAAAAAAAAAAGAAACAACTCCAGAAAATCCATTAAAAAAAAAAAAAAAAATATATATATATATATATATTCATGAATGTTTTTCCAGCTGTAGCCCCCACCCAAGGGAGAAAGCCTGACATAGGGACCATCTGAAAAATGACCAATAGATCAGATTTTCAGATAGTATATATACGTATATTTTTTTTGATTGACATTTTCAGTGAACACTTTGATACTACACTCTGATCCTAGGCAGAGTGTACTGATGCAGCACTGATCCTAACCAGAAGTGTAGATCCGTATGTTAATAATCCGGTCATTTTTTCTATAGAGGACAATTTCTGTTTGTCAGAAAAATGCCCTAGATACAAAAAATAATTTTTTTAACACAAATAAAATTCGATTTGATAAAAACAACAAAAAGTTATGACTAACGGTGTATTGGAATTTACATAAACTTCAATGGTCAGATTTTGAATTCAGTTAATCATTCAAAAAAGGAAACTTTTCACCAAAATATTTCAAGCTTAAAGAGAATTTTGGAAACAGGATCTTTGTCATTCCTGGAGTGGATCAAAGATTAAGACAAATTTATAATTTAAAAATTAAATATTATTAATTCCTTAAATGGTATGTATACTGAGAGAGGAATAAATATGAACGTTTTCATTTTAGGGTAAAGTCCAAGACCACAAACCACTAACTTTCTGGAAGTCTTGGGTAGATTAGTGAAGGTATATATTTATCTATCTGTGTGCATATATTATACTAACAGGGATTACTGACATTGCCCAGGAGAAAAATGACTTAAATTTGACAACAGCAAAAACATTTTTTTAATATATTTCTAACACAACACAAACTACTCGTCCCTAAAGGTGTCATGTCTATTTGATTTCCATTCAACATGCTACCAAACACTTTATATTTTCCACTCCCGTAGTTGTACTTGCCAAAATAGAGAAGAGGGAAGCTAACCCAATTCTTGACAGATACCCTAATGAACATGTAGGAAAAGTTTAACAAGTCAGCCATAAAAACTGTACATCTTAATATATAAAGTTGTTGTGTACATCTGTGTTTGTATTCTTATAACTTGGGAACTACGCACCCCAGAGCAAAACTAAAGGCATATTTGGACACCGCATGTATCTAAGATAGGATTTTGATTTACAATGTAAGTAAAATGCTAAACTACACCATTACTTTGTGTTGGTCAGGTTAGCAGGTAAGACTTTGATTTTGTCATGGAAACAAGGTGTACGTCATACCAGTTCAACAAGTCCGCTCTTAAAAATGTTTCCGATCAGTGGAACTGATTAGACCAGTCACTGCTAAACAAGCTAACGTTTGTTAGTTTTGTACAGACTATATTTACTTGAGTACAATGCGATCTCAAATATGATTTTTGAAAAGTAATTTTTTCATATTGTCAAGGGTCATTACAGCTTGTGAATGAATAAATAATAATCCTGTAAATAAATAATCAAATTAACAAATTATAATCTGAGGTTTCATATTGTTATGCTTGTCATATTTTTTAATTCATTTGATTCAAATTCTAAATATCCTTTACTAAATTACTGTTCATACTCTTATACAATGTGAGAAATTCAATATAAAAAATCAGAGTCAAAATAGGTGAAAAATTATATTCTAACACACAGAAAGACTTACATAACAACTTTATATATTTAGATCAATGAATGTTGATCAATAAGTTTGTAGGCTGACGTGATTATTAGCAGGATTTTGATCAGAAAATTTCCTTGAATATAGTTTGATGTATGTGATTAATATTCACCATTGAATAAAGTATACTGTCAAGGAAGGAGATTATGTTGGAAAATAAATATTTGTTTGAAATAAATGCTTTTTTTGTCAATAGGCTGTGGACTTATTAATATTTGTTCTAAGATGAACATTTCAGTCAATCCTAACATTCGAAAGCTCACCTTAGCAAACATTGTTGGGTCTTTCTTCTTTGCCATGGCAACAGTGGCCCCAAATCCAAAAAGGAGGGAAGCACCAGCAAGGGAGGTAATAAATACGGCTCCTGTAAAAGAGATTTTGAGACAAATGAAGACATCAAAAAAGTTAGTGAGCTTCACAAAAAATAATTAAAGAAAAAGTCATCAAATCTAATGAATAAAATTGATTTCCTTTGAGTGTTTGATGGCAAAAGAAAGAATCCTTAATGAGAAGAGCTAAAAACTGCTTTTATCAAATTTTAAATAACAGCTTCATTAAGCACTTACACTAAATACAGGCTTGATAAGACTAATAGCAGAAAAAAAATCATTCAGTTTAACATCATATTTTCTCCAGAGTTTGGCAAAAAAACTGCGATTGATATATATGTCTTAACAAATGAACTAGCTTACTTCCTATGTATGCTTTCAGCATTTTAGCATTTGCTGTGTCACATAACCAGCTCACTTATTTGCTTACATCGGAGTTTCTTGGATCTGCACTGAAAGTTGCACAGGCAGCTATACTATCTTGATTCTCCTTCAAAAGGGATGGTAGAACCCAATAGCCAGCTTGGCCATCTACCAACTACGGAGAGTTCATATACAGTGATCTAACTACTCGGGCCAGCCAGACCGTTGGAATACTTCCATAGCAAGTTTAGGTATCTGCCAGAAGTAAAATCCAGTCAAACTTATGACCTTGGGGCCTTGCTCCTATGAGCACCATTCAGTGGACCATATGATGCAAACCGTAAGTTTAGAGGGTGGGTCATGGCGGTATGCACATCCAGCTTCACCTTAAAACTCCATTGTGCTAGCTGGAGGGTTATTTTTCATGCATGGCCCCACTGTCCAAGGCTCCAATAGCCAAGGAAAACCTTCCAAAAATCTTTACCCGCAAAGCCAAGTCCCACCCATTCATAAATGTAATCATTAGAGTGAATAAAAATTTTGTTGCATTTGTTCAAAAAATGCAGCCTGTGTTATCATGGACTAACAAAGTAAAGATCAAGTGATATTTTTTATTTTTTTCAATTCATTATTATTGGATGAATTATTTTAATATTATTATCCAATTTGACTAGTTTTTCACCTTCATCCCAACTTTCACTCTGGATGTAATTGGAAGTAAAGAGTAAGTGCAGGGTGAGAATCAAACTCACACCCCTACTTAGAGGTAATCCAGTATATGCCCAGCTGCTTTTAACCATTCAGTCAAAGGGACATCATAGTTAAACAGAAGATGATTCTACACCCTAAACTCAACTCCCTACAATCGATAGTCCACGCTGGTTGATGTTTACATTTGAGATTTAATAGCCTTTTAATTCAATATTTTCGATTTTTTAATTTATTCTCATAATTGGATGAAATATTCTAACATCATTATCAATTTTGACGAGTTTTTACCAATATGAATAAATTGAAAAATATTGATGTGTTAAAGACTCTCAGGCCTCAAGAGTAAACATCAACAAGTGTTTAATTAGCAGTTGTAAGGAGTTAAGTTTAAGGCGTAAAATCAGCTCATGTTTAACTATGAAATTCCTGTGGCTGAATGGTTAAAAGCAGCCAGGCATATACTGGACACCCTCTGGCTCAAGGGGGTGAGTTTGATTCTCATTAGGGCTTACTCTTCATTTCCAATTAAGCTGCTAACTGGTGTCATAGAATTATAGTCAAATCAAAGTTGAGATAAATAGCAACTGAAAGTTTGGATGAAAGTAAAAACTAATCAATAACAGAGAAAAGCAAAGATATCTTAACATTGTGCTGGTAGATCTACAGGGTTGGAAGCTAAGTGAGAACAAAACCACTAATGGTGATGTGTTCATATAGGTGTATTTATTAGTTTTGGAGAAGTGGAGCACCCAGTGAGGATCAAACTCCTTGTATAGTAGAAATGGACTGCTGCTATATTAGCTTGCTAGCCATTACTTCAAGACAAGGTGCCCTTAATGAAGTATTAAGAGTCAGGATGTCATATCTTCAGACTTGAACTTTTCTGAAATACTATTTCAGTGAGTTCTAATTTTTAACAACAATCAGGAGTTTTCTAGATTAATAGATGAAACACAGTCATTAATGTTGACTACTTGGAAGGGGAAAAAAGCAAAAATAAGACGAAATAAAAACTAATAAAAATGATGAGATGCAAGCTAATTGATAAAAATTTGAAAAGAATAAAGGTCAAGACATTTTCAACTTCATTACATTGTCACGTGCGTAAGTACATACATCTTATCGGCCTCGCGTAGGAAAGGTACTTATGGGAGAGTGTTTTATCCAAGAGTTCGCATTATCCTCTGTCAACCTGTGGCAAAACATTCTGTCAAGATGTCTAGCGAAGCCGCAGAGCGCAGGTAGTTGTGGGTTCGTGCCTTTCCTCAAGAACATAGATGACTATACGAGTAAGAAGTAACAGGTTCAGTCGAAATCCGAACTAGGTTCGCCGATCGGATTCCGCTTCTCAAGTACATCTAAACAAAACACGAATGCCCTATCAATGGCTTGTGAAATTTGTTACACTGGTACACCAAAGTATGGTTGTATTTAAGGCTGTGCTAACAAGGACCATCAAAATATGTCTTTGAAAATATTTCTATATTTTTTTCATTTTTCGCGGGTCGGGTTAAAAAAAAGTGTCTCGACTCGAACATGTTTCATTGTTTCAGGATTTTAGTAACTTGACCTATAAAGGACTTTATGTCACCATCATTTAATGAGTATTTCATTTTTGTTTTGAATCGTTTGAAAATAACAGCTGAATAGAAAGGTCCCCCTGAAATGCTACGCACACTGGGTCTCCATCAATGTTAACATTCGGCCATACACCAAGTCCAAGGTCAATAACTATTTTTATTTTCCTGTTTTTCAAGGCTACAATTAAAACTAAGGTAGTTATTTTCTTGAAGACGGGAACATTTCACATTTTCTAAACAGGATGTTTTTACTCTATTTTTCTTTTCAAAAATTGACAGAATTGTTTGAAAGTCATTAAAAAAAAGTTTTGTTTTTCATTCATTATTAGAGTCTCTACGAAGCGCTGTCCTCGTGTCAAGAAACCTTTAAAAACAGATAAACAATTCGGATACCTTTCAGATTCGATTTACTTTTGGGGGGCTGATCGACAGACAAGTTGCTATCATTGTCAGAAGATCCAGTCATCGTTTTGAAGGAATCAGTTCCATTTTCAGTCGATTTATCTTTGCCAGTCTCGTCCGGCATGGTACCTTGCGACACCATGTTCTTTCACTATCATCGATACTGATACCGATCCGGGCTGATGAGTAAACTCGTGTTTTGAATGGCTAAGAAAATGCAACACAAACTTCTGATCTAGACTCGAGATTTACAATCGATTAAAATACATAAATTACTCAGTATTTCAAAATGATTCTTAAAGAATGGAAATACATACAAACTAAATTAAAAAATTTGGCCTTGATCATATATTTCAGCCAATAGCATTGAAGCATTTCCATAAGTGCTGCATACACCGTCCCTATGGTAACGTATACATCCATGTATGTAGACACAAATAATATTTATCGGTAAGATTTTCTTCTTCTTTCGAAATCCATTTTGTTTTTAAGATTTTGTGAAATTTTACTTTTTAATCAGATTCTTATTTTAAAGAGAGTACAAGATAATGGGAAAATGTTCATTTCCTGACTATTATCTAAAGTTCTGATGAACTTAATATCATTTTTTCCCCATTCATTAACAGTAAACACTTGAGTTTTTTTCGAAACACAACTTTATCAGGCGATTGTTACCTTTCCCGTTTTAAAATTACTGCAGTTCCAGCTACAGAATAACAGATGCTGATGACAAACTTGACTTAACACTAATCCTAAAAATACTAACCCTAACTCTTTGGAACGGTAGGCTATTTTAAAACAGAATAGGTAACAATTGTCCAACGTTGAGTTCGTAAAATAGGGTGGATTAATATGTAGATCATCAACGTTTCGACCGATTCATCCTGCTGCCTTCCTCGGGTCTGTAATGTGATACCTGTAAAGGAAAAAGGTCACTTCCATGAAAGACACTCATAGGCAATAGAATCATAGTAATACCCCCCCCCCCCCGTCTCTCACACACGAAGACACACACGCGCGTGCGTGCCCCCTTCCATAATTTTATTTCTTATGGTAGCATCAACCTTTGTATGTATTTCAGTCTCTTCATCTATCTATCTGTCTTTTCGTATCTATCTATCTATCTCAATGTGTTTACATCTATCTATCCATCTATCTATCTCAGATAGATAGATAGATGTAAACTCAATGAGTTTACATCTATCTATCTATCTATCTATCTATCTATCTATCTCAATGAGTTTACATCTATCTATCTATCTATCTATCTATCTATCTATCTATCTATCTATCTATCTATCTCAATGAGTTTACATCTATCTATCTATCTATCTATCCATCTATCTCAATGAGTTTACATCTATCTATCCATCTATCTATCCATCTATCTATCTATCTATCTCGATGTGTTTACATCTATCTATCTATCCATCTATCTATCTATCTATCTATCTATCTATCTATCTCAATGTGTTTACATCTATCTATCTTTCCATCTATCTATCTATCTATCTCGATGTGTTTACATCTATCTATCTATCCATCTATCTATCTATCTATCTATCTATCTATCTATCTATCTCAATGTGTTTACATCTATCTATCTATCTATCTATCTATCTATCTATCTCAATGTGTTTACATCTATCTATCTATCTATCTATCTCAATGTGTTTACATCTATCTATCTACCTATCTATCTATCTATCTATCTCAATGTGTTTACATCTATCTATCTATCTATCTATCTATCTATCTATCTCAATGTGTTTACATCTATTTATCTATCTATCTATCTATCTATCTCAGTCTCTTCAAATTTATCATCTGATGTGCTACAATGATCAATGAACTGACCTAAGATGAATGTCATCCTTATTCTGTGCTCAATAAATTTATCCTCATGCAAAATAAAGTGATCAAATTTACTCAAGTGTTATTTATAATTCCAACTAGCTGAATCTGTGGAAATAGCATGGGTGTTCACACATGAGATTATCTATCATCTCATGTCTGTACTCTCCACTCTCACTATGTGTACATCTTCTCATCTTCTCCCTTATCCCTTCCAATTTTTGTTCCTTGATCATGTTTCTATCTAAATTTTATCCGAATATGAATTAGTTCCATACGGAAAAATTTTCCCAATTACACTGAACTACCGGACTTTCTTTCCTCCCCTCTACCTACCTACCCACTTTCAAAACAACCTTTATTTTCCGTCCTCTCTCTTCCTACCCTCTTATTATATCATTGATGGTTTTCTTGATGGACCATATCACTTTGTATTTTTGTATGCGTCCGTGCATCACACGTTTCAGCCGGTCAATCTCTAATTTTCTCAGCCGTATCATATTGATGAATTGATATCAAACTTGGTCCAGACCTTTGGGTGAACCATCCTCATATTTCTCTTCCTCCTCATCCTGCTAATACTACTGCTACTGATTGTTCATGTTTCGTTGTTGTTTTTCAGTGAAGAATACTGAAGATGGCCGTCATACAGCAAAGGAACTCGGTCGCTGACGGCCCCCCTTACTCTTTCTCCAGCCAGCCCCGAGTGGTCGCACATCGGAGGAAATATCGTAATGCAGAATTTCCATCAGAGTGAGTAGACAAATGTTTAGCAAATGCTATTAGGCTGTCCAGATAGAAATGGCTTTTTTCCCCAACATTGATGTTTATACAAAATAGATATTAACATCACATTTTACGACAAGTCGGGTGTCTCCACACCTGAAGTACAATTCAGATGCCATAGAAAAAGAGTGCAGAGGAGAGCCACTAATACCATTCCAAGGCTGGGAAATATATCTATGGAAGATTGAAACAACTTAATTTAGAAACCCTAAAATACAAAAGAAAATGTGCTGACCTATTGGAGCCACAAACTAATTATATAGACCTCCACTGTTGGAAAGATTTTTTCATATAAGATTAACAAATGCATGGAACATTCTAGTACAGATAGAGTACTCAAAGAATTTTCCAAATGATGGAACTTCTTCTCAAATTCCAATGATAGCGTTGGATTCAAATAATATCTTTTTTTCACCTTGTTAGGCCTGGATTCCCATACCTTATTCCTGTTGAGGAGCAGAAGCTTCATCAGGCTAAACTCTGCACTTGTCTGACTTATACACTCACTTGACATGTTAAGGGCTGCCTCTTTGATTTTCCTCAGTTTCCAACAGCATTCAGATTTCTTCTCATATAAAGTAGAACTTCTTTTACTAGTTGTTATTTTCGAACCATCTATTCTAGGAGTTCACAATCTTTTTGACATCATTGCCCACTTTTACATGGAAAATTTTTCCATTGTCTACGCTTTCCTTTAATGTAAAGTACTAGCATCAAATGTTTGGCACACACTCACCGTTTTAAGATATCACAAATTCGATCATTGTGTCTGGTGAGACGCAGGTAATGCAGACACATTGGGTTTACATAATGTGTAATAACACAGTACTGCTTGGTAAATTATTAATAGAAAATGTGGCCATTGACTCATTCATTATTGTCAATAACAGATTTTAATACTCAAAATCCTATACTGCCTGCCAAGATTTCAAAATGCCCTTTGTTTTCTGCTCAGTTGTTCATTGTCCACCCAAGAGTTTAAATTGCCCACTGGTGGGTGACATCGCCCAGGTTGGGAAACCCTGGTCTACTCTTTATGGGTTGAGATTATTAAACCATGAACCACATAGACAAAAAGGACTTCAGTTTGATTTTTCTTTGGGAGTTCAAACTTGGAGGAAAAGTTACTGAAATTGATCAAAAATTCAACCAAGAATTTGGCCAAAAATTGGTTCCTTTTTGCACGGCTCTATATTGGTCGCAGAGATTTTGGCGAGAAGCTGAGTGTCTTAAAGAGCATGATACGTCCAGGAAGGAAGAGATCCTTTTTTTGATGATGACACACACTCAGTTTTTTGAGAATATACTCAAGGAATAATGAACTTTTCAAAATCCAGGCATAAATAGCATTTTTTTAAATGGGTTATAGCGTTTTCAGTCACACAAAACCTACTTTTCTTAAACATGTTCTGCATTACTTGTTTGTTTTTCGTTTCAAACTTTTATTAATCGAAAAATACTACTACATTCTAGACATCCCAACAAAAAAATGACTTTGTATATGAAACAAAAATGACGGCTTATATGATATATATGGATTCACAATACGATTTAGGTACGGGAATGGAATGAAAAATTATGCAAGGGACGTGACTCTTTATATAATCATTTAGTAAGTTATGCCCCTTTAGTAACAATGTTTATCTAATTGCTTTGCGGGGGGTGTATCACAGATAAAAATTAATATGCAAATACATGTGGTGTATGTATTACTGAACTGGAGGTTGTTCCATGACTGAGATCATTGTATATTTACCACCAGTGCCATTGGTCAGTGTTCAAGTCCAGGTTAAAAAAAGAAAGAGCTATAATTCTGAATTTTCAAGGCAGGTGACCCATCTCTCCAATTTGAAAGATTTGTGTAACTATCTTTCTACTCCCTGTTACCTCTATTTGACCTTTGAAAACAAGCACAATTAATCCACACTTGTGAAAAGCTATTGTGCATAACACTTTTCAATGAATGCATAGATACTACACTCTGATCCTAGGCAGAAGTGCTGGGGAGTGATTCTCTGATCTGAAGCAGAACACGCAGATACTTTGATTCTTGTTCCTGTCATTTTTTATGGGTATTGCGCTAGTATCTATATAAATCATTCTATTGAGCAAATCGAATAAGACATATATACAATTATATACAATTATATTCTAACATCAAAGTCTGGTCAATTATTGATTCTAATTTATCATGAACACTGTTAAAAGAGAGTTGAAAATAAACAGATGTAAAAGATTACCTTTCTTTGTAAAGTAGAATGAAAGTTAAACATGTTTGAGTCAATCGATCCTAAAATTGGCAACATGGCAAAAAAAATACTTCAATATCCAGTTGACGCCAATAGTAAGAGTCAAACTCAAGTAGAATCAGGATTTTGAATGCTGATTTTTAAGGTTAGAACCTCCATCTCCAACTTGGAAGATTGATGTAACACAATATTTCTACTTCACACTGGAAGTGGGATAGCCATAATACACTTACTGAACATGTTTAAGACTCAAAATACATGTTTATGTATTTTGAAAATATACGCAGGACACTTGGGAGGTAGTTGCTGCACACTTTAATGCTATGGCACACATTTTAAGAACCATGGCACTTGCAAATGGTCAGATGAGACTAGTCTGCTAACCACCATTCTATGCTAGGTGGCCTTGTTTCTGAAATGGATTGAAAATGGGCCACTGTTAGATTTCTAAGCTTAGTAAATAAATACATATAGCTATGATGAAAATAAAAGTCAAGTAAATAATTAACTGTTTTAAAAAAAATAATATTTATTGCTATGATTTTTCTTAAAAAATTGATTACGGTCCTGATAGCTAAATTCGGCCAAGCCCAAATACTGGCCACGTAAAAAAAAGTAACCTGTACTAAATTTCACTTTTTCTTTTAGAATACAGAGGTGAGGACAGTTGAGTCTGTTAAATCTGACAACCTCAGTGTAGGCTGTGAGGAAGAAGGAACTGAGTCGGAGAAAGGCTGCTTCTCTTCACAATAGTCCTTGGGGTACATTATTGGATTATTCAAAGAATCATTCATATCATCAATTGTAGTAATTTATAAAAGCATTTTATAGTTTTAATGATTATATATATATTTTTAGTTATTCATAATATACATTTTAAATTTCAGTCAAATTTTTTTTTAGTGCGGATCATTATCATGAAAAATTCAGACCTGTAAGGTAGGCTGGAATTCATGTTGTAATATCGGAGCATGCTGATATTACAGAACTGACATACTGCTATTACAACTCTTTAATTGAGGTGACTGTAATCAACCATCTCTATTGAAGAGTTGTAATATCAGCCTTTTTTTTCCATGAGGGATTGACAGCACTGGAATTAGTACTACCACTAAGAATGTATTTACACTCAATGGCCATATTCTAATCTATAAAATTATTGGTTTGTGAGTTCTTTTAAAATCCATATATTTTCAAAAATTGATTTTACGCTTAGGTGGCTGTTAAAAGTTCCTTGTACTTTGAGCAAAGCAGAGTTTGAAGGAAAAATGAAAAATACAGGGATAAAAATGAGTTATCATATATATCCTGTAGGGTGCCAGGAAATGTTTCATGGCAACACCCATACATATTTTCAAGATATCAAACATTTATTTCTCAAAACAGAAAATGAACATTTGTGTAAGTTGAGTCATTCGTGTTAGTTACATTAATGAAATAGAACCATAGAAATGTTCATTTGTGGGAAATATGATTTCTATAATTTGAGGTTGGAAGTTGTTTTTAGAGAAAAAGTAATACCCAGTAAAAAATTTTACAATTGCAAAATATCAATGAATTTACTGAACTAGTTGAAAACGTGTCCTACTGGCAAAATGTTCAGCTAGTTCTTGCGGACACCCTACATGGAACCTTTGTCCACAATAAGAGGCTCATGAATTTTAACTGTCTTCATTGAATCATACCTAATTTGAAAATTATTATCAACTTGCACTCTTATATCATACATAATCTAAATATCGGATAGGATTTCACAAAAGATAGGTGAATTACAGGAAGATAGATAGATAGATAGACAGAGAATTACTATCAGTGTGAGTGCGAATGAAGACCCCACACTATTCTTCCCCTGAGTTACGCTGTCACAGATAGAAAGATGCTCGGACGTTTTGTAAATTATAGTAGGGAAAATGGAAGTCACGTTTCCCAAAAAGTCAACACTCATTCATATTTCGCATTACTGTATTTCCTTTATTTTTAGGAGAACGAATATTTCATTACAAATGTTAGCAACTTCACATAATTTTCCCAGCATGCAATAACATATGTTTAATTACAAAACTCTTCCGTTTATGTTGAATGTTATTTTTATTTCTCCCAACTAGAGATGAACCTCGATCTTTCGGTAACATTATGTACGACCGGCGAGTGGTACGCGGAAACACATACGCATCATCCACTATACCAACTGTGAGTAAAGCTCGAGTTATCTCCCTTACAACATTTTTTTCCCTTGCCTCTCATGCTATTGAAATGAAATGAAGAGATGCTCAGGCAACCCGTGATTTTACGGGTGGGACTTTAACAAATACGTCAACACTTTAATTCATTCTAATAACCATTTTACCAACCCCACCGACTAGGGGGGAACCATCGCTCCACCTCCCCCTTCACATCTTCAACCAAGTGATTAGTTGGGAATGGGCACTGTAAATTTATGAAGAAAAAATTGTATATTTTCTGTTCCTCACGATATTACACAAACATCTGTTAAGAGAATTTCCAAAATAATTAGAGATAATCTTACTGTTTACCCTGCAGACACATGACCCCTCTTTAAATTACTCACCCCCAGGACGTGTACCCAATCCCTGGTTAAGAACCACTACCCTTATGATTACATGTATACAGTGATGCAGCAAATTCTGGCGTTAAGCGAAACATGGAACTGTAATTACGTTTTAATCATCTTAAGTTATCTGAATTCCTTGGTAGAAACATTATTTTTTTTGCTAGTTAATCCATCGTCTTTATTTCTGCTTCTTATCCCACCATTTAAGTCATTTTACATTTTCTTTGATCGTTATGTAAGCAGTATGTTCAAGACACATAAGCGCCCACTGCCACTTTTCTTGGGGGCAGATAAAAGGATATATTTCGGAGCAGGGTGTAGAAATATATATTCAGAATATATCTTAATGGTAACCCTGTCACTAGCAAAGGATAATATCATTTTTATGCGGGCAAATTAAGTTGGGATTACATAAAACAATCTCACAGCGCCATTATTGATTATTGACTATAAGGTTCCAACTTTCAAATCCGCCCGCTCACCCTATGTGAGAAGGCCTGATCCAGGTCAGTGACAAAATATAGTGTCAAGATACCTGGATGGAGTGTAAATATCTTTCTGAAGAGTATTAGTGCGAAGAGTATGCAAATAGCCTCAGCAAGGATTCGAACTCAGTAGCCATATATATATACTAGCCCATCTACACTGAGTAAAATATTTAAGGAGTAAAGGCTCATAAAATAGTTTCCTTTCACTCAGGAGTGTAGCCAGAGTTTTGAGGATATAAGAGGCTTTGTTCCTTTTGGCCCCCCTCTAACAATTAGTGAGAGTAATTATTGTATAATACAGTAGATGAACTAAAGTATATAAGGAGCCCCTACGTAGGGCCTGGGGGACGTTTTGAAATAGCCCCACATTCTCTCTCATTTATGCCTCCATTCCCATTTACGAAGAATGCAAAAGGCTGGCTGCACCTAAAGGCATATTTTTACAGCCTGTTATAAATTTATGCTCAGATCAGCGTTCGCAAAACGTGTTTTACTTCGAGCCACAAATGAAATATACTGAGATCGAAAGCATGGGAGAATTTAGCTTCTCTGAGATAACAATTTACTGAATAATAAAATGAATTTAGTGTATTAAATTACAAACTATCATAAATTGGGATTCTTTTCTTTTTTATATCTAATAGTTAAGCATTATGATTTTAATTAAGGTAAGCAGTGCTTACCTTGCCTACCAAGACGACTCGTCTCTGATATATATATATATATATATGAGAGAGAGAGAGAGAGAGAGAGAGAGAGAGAGAGAGAGAGAGAGAGAGAGAGCAGGAATTCCTAATTATTTATTTAATTGGGAGCAGAAAGCATGCCTCATTATATACTAAACTTAGTTTAATACAGTACAAAACAAAACATTAGGAAATATGGAGTTCGGAAGATTCTGTTGCGCCAATAACCGAAATTAGAATGGCCTAACTGCCTTAAAAATTACTTTTAAAAATCCTGTCTTCTACCTGGGCTTGAACTCCTAGATCTGGCATCAGATGTGACAGAAAGCAAAGAATCAATACTAGGCAAAATAAAGAGATAAATTCAAAACTTACTAAAGACACAAATCTCCAAAAGAAAGCCGGAAAGTAAATCATCTGAAACGTGATAAAAGACAAAAATGAGATTATGAAATCGAACGTTGAATATGGTAACAAAAACTTGTCACAGAAATCCCGAATTCTAATCTGTTAGTGTTTGTTCATCCTACACTATAATTTTTTCAAGTTAGTCTGATTGTATTTGTCTATCTTAGTTTGTTCTTATTTGTCTATGTTTTTATTTGTCTATGTTGGTCAGTAGTTTTCTCAGTTAGTCTTTTTATGTTCGTCCATCTTAGTCTATACAGGACCATCTCTCTGTCTTAACTTATTCATATCTGAATATCTAAGCCCATTAAAAATCTTTCTTGTCCTCTTTATTTCTTCCTCAGTTAATTCATATCTATCTATTTATCAATGTATTCATACGCCCGTTCGTATGTCTGTCTCTCGGTTCCTATCTATGTATCTATCTGATTCTCTATGATCCAGCGTGCCCAGCCGGACCCCGTGGAAATTCAACGCCATCAAGAAGCCAAAAGACGAGCATTGGCTCGACGTCGTGCCAAGGAGCATTTCCAGTCCTTAACCCCAGAACCTGTGGCCGGCCGGCAGCACATCGATGTGCAGACGGAATTCTATCTGGAAGAACTCTCCGATCGCATCGAAGAAGTCGATGTCGATTGTCAGACGGACGGTTTTCTTGATCGACCACCATCACCTTTATTTATTCCGGCCAAAACTGGCGCTGATGTAGCCACCCAGGTTCTGGATGGAGAGGTAAGTCCCAAACCGGTCATTTTTTACTGCTGATATGTGAGTACGGCAGTTGTTCTAAAAATTTATTGGACGACGGCGCGCCAAGAAATATATTTGACTTACGGGGTACACCAATTTTTCACTCCATTAAAATATGAATATATCGTGATACATATTACGCTAGGGGTAGGCAAGGCTTTTTTTGGTGTATGGGCGGACCGGTGTAGAAATATTTTTATGTCTATTGGCCCGAAGGGGAATATGTAACAATGATCTATGGAAACAGATTGTTATTTCATTGCTTTAATGTTTTTCTCATCATAGGAGTATATACCAACATAAACCTCCACGAGCAAAATCTTTAATTGTGGCTCAAAATCTGTACATATCAATGGAATAACGGGAAGCATAGTAGTATTAAAATACTTTTAGCTGTAAACATTCATTCATTTGACACCACTGTAGAAATGAGACCGATGCTGTATTTTTCAATAATGAATTTTATTGTTCGCTGACCTAAGATAGATAAAGAAATAATTGAACGTAACGTTACATATTCAATGAAGTTGGCGGGTCGGATAAAATGAGAACATGGACCGGATTTGACCTGTGGGCTGTAGTTTGGATGCACCGGTTCTTGTATGATCATCGCAGTTAAGTAACGTGGAGCCTGGTTAATATCTAGATGAATAACCATTTGGGAACACTAGGTGCCTCAAGCAGTAACACATTTTTTTCTGCAGCCGTGCTGTGCCACCGAGTATCAGAATTTCTTGCTAAGGGGCGCTACTCTCCATCGTGTAGCTCGCCAATTTTGATACAGCCTCACATTTAAATGATGGGAATAGCAAATAACATGCAGTTTAAATTTCAAAATGTGTCATTCTCGTTTTGGGTTTAGGAGAGGATTATCATCTTTAATTAGGTTATAGAGTTTGATATATTTTACATATAAACCTTTATATCTATAATCATATTTCAGTTTTCTGTTTGTTTGTGCCTCTTTCACGCTGTAACTACAAGGCCTATCGACCTAATATTTGGTACGTAGATTTGCAATAGATCTATTTGTGACATAGGCTATGTGAGATTGACCTGGGAGTTTCTTCGAGGTCACCAGAGGGAATTTCTATTTATATATAGAGAGATTTTATTTATTTTTAGTTTCAAGTCGAACTCACCGTCCTGGTTCCACATAGCAGTAAACTTGGAAGTTGCAATGAAGGTGTGCACTGTAGGTCGATCTACTGTAAAAATGAAATGTATTAGACGAAGACATTTCAGTATTCAATGAACGAAATTTTTCTATAAAAATACCGATATACGTACATATTATCACCTTTTCTCTTCCATCTGTCGCAAATACGTTGAGATCTGGCAAAAAGTAGTGAAACCCTGCAGCGGAAGCGGAACGGACGTAATGCCCTTATTGGACATGCCCAAAGCTCGAAATAAGCGTCTGCTTGTTTGAACAATTTACGCGGCACACCTGAGTGAGAGTTGTGGCACACTATTGTATCTAGGCCCACGGTTCAATAATTCGCCTATCTTTTGTGGAATACATGTAAATATTGAAATTAAATGTGATTCAAGTATTCACAGAGATTATGGTTTTCAAATGGGCAATGATTCTTTAAATTCATGTATGAAAAGTCTTTTGCTGCTACAGAATTTTAAAATCCTGTAATTAGCAGATACATATTCAACAGAATATTTGAAATGGTTGCTGAAAATATTTTTTCCGTCTGACACTCTCCAAAGGATGAAACATCAGAAAGTAATCAAAATTAGTACATTGTTCCAACAACCTCTAAACGATACCTTTTCCAAATCCAGATTCTAACAGTATAACTTTTTTATAAATTCCTAACGTTTCATCCTCTGATCCACCCGTAGGGTAGTTTTCAGCTAGTTTGAAGAATTTATTGGGTGTACTTTGATTGTATATATCAGTACACCAATTATTTTGAGTAGCAGACATTGATTTGTATTCGAGGGTTGTTTTACGACCTGGTCTCAAATAGCTTTCTGATGAAATCGACAAATCTTTATGCGACATTTATATTCTTAACTTAACCTTCAGAAGACAACAGCAATAATTCTTTGAATAGCGATAATCATTAATTATCACGATGGAACTGTCAACCAAAGCTGTCAACACAGGTTTCTTCAGTTTCTGTGTAAGAAGGTAATGAAGGCAGTCCGATATCTTCACTAGATACCTACACTGATTTTGTTCAGATAAGTCATTTAAGAGACTGTTGTAGGGTTCAGATGCGTTGCAGGGGAGGGGGGAGTCACCCAGGTCTTAATCGTGTAGGGGCGCAAAATTTTCTCAGAATAATAATGCCTGTTAATCAGGGATGGAAATGGGGGAGGGGGCGTACGACGGATGTCTTCATTGGAAGTCGAGTAGTAGGTACTTCTCCATTTCCAATGGAGACATTACCGTATACCTAATTACCCAAAACTCATTTCCATCACTGCTGTTAATTAATAATTATGTTCCCCCCAAGAATATCGTACAACTGCCCCTGGTGCTGTCTTTGCCCCCACCAGATGCTGTCTTCGCCCCCGGGATGAATGGTTTTCTGTTTTATCAGTCAAAAATCAGAACCTTTATTATTGGAAGGGAAAAAAAAACGAAACAAATTATGCAGTAAATTTTTAGACAAAAAAAATATTGAAAACCTTTCTTTTTTTTTTGAAAAAAAAAACCTTTCAAGATTAAAGAACATACCGAACTTCTAAAATCCTTAATATCCATTCATATCTGAAGGACTCATTGACAAATCTTTACGTGATATTTGTGGGTTCTTTATTGACTTATGAGGCATTTATGTTCTTGACTGTAACAATAGAACAAAAACCAGCGGCAATGTTATATGCAAGCGGACTTCGACAGGAAGAAAGTAAAAACTTATTTCAATTAGCAGCTAATTGTACTACCGGAAATTAGAAAAATCTTCAGCGAGCAAATGTCGTTAATAATTGAAGTTTATGAAAACAAACCGCGTGTGGACACTAAACATGAAAAACACGATTGCACATGCGCGAAGGTTAAACGCGGACCTGTGTTTGAATGTCAAACGTTGCACTGCATGACAGGGCTTGATAACACACACACACACACACACACACACACACACACACACACACACATATATATATATATATATGAATAAATAATTTTTTCTCTTTTTTATTGGTGTATATTCACCAAAATAAAAACCGGGGTTACGCCCTTACAAGATATATTTTTTTCTTTTTTATCTTTTCTTTTTTTCTTTCTTTGTTTCGACTCATTCTTCCTTTCTTTCCGAAAGTTACGAAAGGAAGCTTTTGACCGCTTGTTGGCGATACAAAACAAGGGTAGACGTGTGCCGGTTAAACCGGAACACACCCTGTAGCGCACATGCGTATTCAGTGCGGAGATAATTACAATAAGATAAGCCAGATATTCATTATTTACTCAATTTACCATTCACTGATTTCAAAGTTGATGAGTACACTTGATTGTGAAGAGAATCTTCTGCAGGCGGCATCTACCTATATTCAAAATCAGGGTTGATTAACTTGTCCATGAACTGGATTCGAACTTCGTCCACAGGTGCTAAACTCGCTTCTATTCTAACCACCAAAGTAGTTCTCGAGTATAGTAAGATAAAAAAAAATGAGGGCCAAGGTTATATCAAGTTGTTACATCCGATATAAATACCGTTCTTGAAATAGTAAGAAAAATGATGCTATAAACAATAAAAAGCGGCGATTATTCAATCAAAATTTTCAAACAATTTGAAGCAATAACCTTCCTCCAACGATACTGTTAAAGTATATGCCATCTCTATAAAATTCTTTAGGTTTAGCGGTCATAAATTTAGTAAAAGAACCCTATTATTGCACATCTTCTTGACGGATATGAAGTTGAAATGCTTGAAAAGATGATTATCTGTGGGAGAAATGTCAGGTGAATATGAAGGGTGCTGCAAGACTTCGTATCCCAATTTTCTAAGCTTAGACACAGCCACTGAGAGGTATGGGGTCGATCTGGGACCCATTTTTCTAACTTTAAGTGTTTTTCTATTGCTTTGATATTATTGATAGGGTCACAGTTGAAGTCCTAAAGTCTTCAGAAAGATCTAAAATTGTTGAGGGTCGTCAGCTATTGCTACCGATAATTCTTCACCATTAAAAATAGGTTCGGGCCTTACTCAAGGTTTATTATAGGTGTACATATTTCCAGACCTTAACCCGCTGAACCAACACAGGACAGTTCGCACCGTAGTTGTATTCACTCCAAATACTCTGTTGGCATTATCAGCAGCTTGAGCATCAATTTGAAATCATACTTGAAAATTAGTCCAACTTTTTGTTTAGACACCATTGGTGTTAAGGGCACAAAAACATACAAAAATATAATTACATTAGCAAATCTTTCTATTTTAGTATTTTCCTGTATGATGTAAGACACAGTTTTTAATCGAATGAGTAAGTTGCTAGGCATTAGGAAACTTATTGTCAATTTCGTAAGTGGAGACAGTTTGCTTGCCTCGAAAATTAGTTCTTAGAATTCTGGCCTTTTTTTTGGTCTCAAACATACTCAAGCATGTTTCTCTACTGTCTTAACCACTAGGCGACCCGTTGAACAAATCAACTGAAATTGCGTAGTTTGTCATTCATTTCTAGGTAAGATATTATTTTTGCTATTTTTGAAATCTGATGCTTTTACGGGAAATTACATTCTCGTTACGGTGACTTGCGCAGGATCGCCACCATCCGCTCGTCGCATCGTTTCTTGTTTGTAATAAGTCTGACCAAGGCAAGTTCTAGTTTTCTCGTCCAACGTATCGTTCCTCACAATGCTCATACATAAGATTGACGCAAACGTTTCCACCATTTTTTGACAAAATATTTTAATAATATAAATTCATAGCATTATTATCCAGTCATCAAAGTACTTTCTCTGGCTATCAATGACCTTACGCCATCTTCCAGATGAACTGTATGTTCCATCATTAAAGAACGATTCTGGTTTTGATTTGATGAATTCTTCGAGAAATGTTTCGATATCTTGAACTTATTGAAACCACTGACCGAACAAGGAATGTTGCACGGTGCAGATAGAATTATAAGTATTCGTCGCTCAACGTCTTTTCGCTTTACGTATGATCGCAAGTACGTTCGAGGTCCCGTAAGGTTTTGATAGGGTCGAGAAACGATCGGCTGACGAGACGCAGCGGACATTAACAGACTTTTAAAAATGTAATCAAAACGATTACGCCGATAGAAGTTATCTCAATGTAAACTAACCCAGGCTGCACTAATAATGGGTCGCTACTGTTGTACGTATGTAACTGTGCTGTAATACAGACTGTACTTGTATAACATTTCTCTATTTCATATAAAAAGTTTACTTGTAAACATATTTCTGTTAAAATTGCATAATGAAGACTTGAAATGTATTCTATTTAAAAATGAGCACATCACGTGGGACTACCAGTAATATAGTACAGAACTTGGAATCTTCTTGTTTTTGAAGACTGGGCTTGCTCTGCCAAAGGCTTGCCATCCTAGGGCGATTCTTCGCTTGATCCAGCAAAAATCACCGGTCGACTTCCTTATTCAGAAAATGTCGCTATACCTATACGTTATTTAAACGACCCAATTGATCAATGTGGCGCCATGCAGTTACTGTTTAGTCAGGTTCCAGCTATTCGAAATCAAAATTCTTTTTGAAGCCAGTCAAATACAGAGATGAATTTTCTCCGGCAGATTTCGTCTAAGTTGAGATCTTGAAGATTGTCTTGGATTTACACAGGACTTCATTCGTTTTGGATTTTCTTTAATGAATCCATTTTAACCGCCAGTGACTATCTTGTATGGAGGAAGAAAAGGAAAAATAATTACTTAAATTGAGAAATTTGAAGAATTTTTTAGAATTTCGAAAATCAAAAATAACTATCAATGAGAGCAAGCTGTGATAAATTTTGAAAATTATCAAACAAAATTTGTCAAAAAATGGGAAGATTAAAAAAAAAAAGCGACAACAAAAAACGAGATATGTTAGATTTCACTTTTCCAATAGAAACTATGGAACTGAGAAAAGTGAAATTAAATTTCGACGAAACCCCTGAGTTCCACAACTTTTTTTGCAAAAGAAGAAAATAAAAGATTTTACAGGTTTCCATTCCTTTTGATTGGCTATATATATATATATATTTATATATATATATATAATGTTATGCCAGATCTGCAAAATTTTTTTATTGGCTAAATTTCAACATTTGTTGTATAAAAAATGAATAAATACTTCGTTTTAATTTGATCAAAACTTTACGTAATCACAGTGAAATGCAACTTTTTTTTTTTTTTTTTACAGAAAATAAGTAAATTTTGCCAATTATACAATTTCGGGGATTCGGCATAACACACACACACACACAAAAACGACCACACACACATGTATATGTTGAGTTTAGATGTCGTTCTTCTTCGTTCACAACTTGTTTCTTTAACCATCAGATTTAAGTTCGAGCGTGTGATAGGAGATTCAGTCTTTGAACAACGCATTTTCACCCAATGTCAACAAAGGCCTGTTTACTTGTGTTCCTCTAAAGTCTGTGTTGCACAAACACTGAAATATATGCATACGAGGAACAACCAGTAATACACATGCACACACGCACGAAACGTTGACAAAAATTTCGAATAATTTGAACAAATTAATCAGTTTGTTCATCTGTTAAGCTAACCAGTAATTCACCGTGTCTTGCCTGACGTTTCACACATTTCTTGAAATACCTCCATCGGAAAGATACGTATTTTCTATTGATTTCCCTTTCTTTGAGGAGTCCATTTTACGCCTCAAGTTCCTCTCAGAGAGAGAGAGAGAGAGAGAGAGAGAGAGAGGTATGATGATTATAAATCCTAAACATATCAAGTCGCACGTGCGTCCAGATCGCTTTCCGGCAATAGGCGTTCACCTCTTCACTTACGGTAAATAATTCTGAATACCAAGCAAGGGTGGAGTCGAAGAGGAAATGTCCAACTTATTCTTTTTACCGGAAATCTATCAACATGAAAGGAAATAACAACTTCAGAAACTTTATTCATTGGACAGCACCAACGACGTCTCAATTTTTCCACTATGAATTGAGATGTTCGATTTGTTTACAAATACTTTTTCATTTTGTCCTTTGCCTTCTAAGGTCCGTTGCTGGACATAAGCCCTCCACAAGAAAGAGTAAGACAGGGATGGTGATGGGCCTTAACCTGTCATGCTGGCCCATGGCATGTAGGCAGCAAAAAGAAATGGATACACGCCTTTCCCAAGGATGTTAGTGCGAAGTTGGTGCAAATTATCTCAGTTGAAGTCTTGTCTTCTTATGCTCTGTGCTGTTAACTGCTCGGCCACTCGCACAAAGATTAAAAACAGAAGCAAAAGACAATTGAGAAACTGAGAAAGAAAAGGAATGAGAAATGGAGAAAGAGAAAAAAAAGAATAAAGAAATCAAGGAGGAGGGGGTCGACTTATACATGGGCAATAATTTTGTTGGGTTGAAATCAGTGCCACATGAATATATCAACCAAGCACTACCAATGAACATATGCAGGAATAAATAATGGAAAGATCTGCAGTAGCTTTAGTAAAAGATCACAAACCTCCAGTTGGTAAAGTTACTGTACAACGTGAATTCAGATGTACGATAAGAGTATTCAAGTTTCTTAGATCAAGCAGTGTCAATTATTATTCAGAGTGTTGCCTGTCATATGTCAGTGTTTTGATATTGGGAATATACTTTTGCCATTCTAGGTAATACCAGGTTTTGTCATTTTTGGCCATCCATACATAAGCTGTTACATGAGACGCTCGCAGATTTAGGCGGGCTTCCACTAAACACTCACTTTTCCATTACACTGAGTTGACAGGTGACAAACATCTGCCGTAGAGAAATGTGTTTTCTCTATATTATAAGTGAAAGTACGTCGTTTTCTCATTCACTTTTTGCAGGACCTGTTTTCCAACTTTTTTTTAGAAACCTTTTCTTGTTGTCTTGAAATGATGTGATATGATCGCTGTTGAAGTCTTGAAGTCCCCAGAAAATAACCAAATCATTGTTCGTGGGTCGTTGGTTACTGTTGTCGATAATTCCTCACAGTTAGGAACACTTTTAGGCACTTTTCGAGGTTTATTTTTGTTATTCATATTTCCAGACCTAAACTCATTGAACCAACGCTAAACGGTTAGCATTGAAGTAGTGTTCTCAACAAATATTTTGTTGATGTTATCTGCATCTTGAGCAGCACTGTGTCGTGATTTGAAATCATACTTAGAAATTTGTCCATCTTCTTGGGTAGACACCACTGCTATCAAGGGCTCAAAACCCTCCAATAATAACGAATTATATCTCTTTTCACATTGAACCCGCAAGAATGCAATTACTTTAGTAAATCTTTTACTTATAGCATTATTCTCGACGATGTAAAAACGACGTTTCATGTGATGACATCTGGTAGAAATGTAATCATCTTGGTGTTTCTGGTAAAAGCGACCGAAACGAACAGAGGATTTCATCAAAATCTTTTCTCTTATTTATTCATATTGTTCGAAGAATAACTGAAAATTAAGATGATGGTGAAAGTAGTCAAAATGAATAAAATGTTGGATTAATCCAAATCATTCTCTACATCATCAAGGTGACTGAGACTTCTCGATTATGTATTTTAGGAATTATGTAGCCTCCCCTTTGCTCAAGGTGGAGAAAGGTCGGTTTTTATAGGAAATCTCTAAGAAGTTTTCTTATTCTTATTTATTGTTTGTTTTCCAGCTGTTTGACTTTGATATCGAAGTAAAACCAATCCTGGAAGTTCTAGTGGGTAAGACATTGGAACAGTCGTTGGTTGAAGTCTTGGAGGAAGAGGAATTGGCTAATCTAAGGATCCAGCAGAGACAATTCCTCGAGTTGAGGAATGCCGAGTTGGCTGAACAACAAAGACTTGAGGAACAAGAAAGACGACACCGAGAAGAGAAAGTAAGTTGTATGCAGGAGGCACACACACGCGCATGCGCGTGCATACGCACACTCACACACATACACAGTCATAGACTGATTCCTATTGAGCAAAAGCGTTTTCTAGATATTCAATAAGCTTTGCATAGTGTGCCAGAAGACCGAATGAGAGGAGATGCGTGTATGGAGATTTTGCTTCTTAGTATCTCGAAAATCAGTAATCGAAATCTTGGCTCCATATTTGGCCTTAAACAACGAATATGAGCGATAGTGATAAATACGTAACTATCTCAGCCACGAGGCTGACGCAAGCACTTTCTCTAGTTATCATTTATATTAGGAAAAATTGGCGCCTTTGACGCTGGGAAATTTCGTATATAAAACATCTTGTGTGCTATCTTCTCGTCCGGAGAAATTACCGTGTTTGGTGGTATATAAGGCGGTCATATGATAAAGAAAAATATGCAAATATTACACTGCATCCGACGCGCTGGTGTTATGACTAAGGGACCGTTTACCAAAGCTCGATATCAACATTCAAGGGGCTTGGATGTGTTGCAGAAAGTGATTGTCCTCCAAACATCCTTGTTAACCATTCGTCCTATATTCAACCATATAAGAGAATAATGGGATTGGCGAAAAGAGATATTAAAAAATATTGCTCCCAAATATAACAAAATATTTATAAATACAAATTTAAAAAACGTTTTCAATGTACTAATATCTGATTGTTTATTACGCGGTTAGTGGGTAGAATAGTCGATATGCTTTTTACAGAATATTTCCAACCACTTTTTAATAAATTTTACATTTCACAGACGAGACGTATGGAGCAACAGAAACAAGTAATCATCAAAGAGAAAGAAACGGCAGAGAAGATTGCAGCCATGGCATTTGCAAGAAGTTATCTTCGCGATTTGGTACCCACAGTCTTTGGAACTCTCTCCGACAACGGCTATTTCTACGATCCAGTCGAGAAAGGTAAGTTCACAATTCTTTAATCTATATCGTATTAACCATTCGTCCTATATTCAAGCATATAAGAGAAGAATGAGATAGGCGAAAAGAGATATTAAAAAACATTGCTTCCAAAAACAACAAAATTAACATATTCCGCACTAAAGGATTTTAATTAACGTTTTCATCACTCCGACCATTGAGGGCCGAAGACGTTAATTACGTAACGCCCCCCTTTTGAAATTCGGACCGTGTCATCATTTTGTCCATCGCACTGCTGTATAGTATCAGGCACGGATGGCGAATTCAAAGTTAAAGAAGCAGACGACAAAAACTCTAACCCTAACCCTGAAAACATTAACCTTAACACTAACCCTAAAAAAGACACCAATCCTGCAGCTTGAGCGGTGGCCATTTTGAAACGAGAAAGGTTACAATGGCCTTGAAAATAAATCAGAGAAATTTACCACGGACGCTGAAGTTTACTAAATATTCCCCTGACCTTGCCCCTGCACAACCCTTCTTCGAATAGAATAAAGTGACATTAAGTTTCGTTTCCATTGTTAAGACCAACCCGTGACGTAATGGTCGTCATGGTAAACACAATCACGCGGCTACAATTCGAAGTTCTCAAATCATTACTCCTAAATGACTATATATTTGGAAGCTAATTTAGAAAACTAAATTGTAATTGTAATATTCTAGATATGAATAAAATATAAGCAATAGTACTGAAAGATTCCCACGTGTACATTCTGTTAAACCATTTTTGTACACTTGATTAAACCATTATTACGTTCTTGAGCCCCACTTCCTTCCGGAACCGTAGGCAAAAGTTTATCCAACTTGATGGTTAATCTGCCACTTGCAAAAGACATATTTTTGATTGTAAGCTCCACTCTTTTGTCTGAAGAGCAAGCAGAAGGAGTTGTTAATACAGAGGGAAGAGAAAAGCTGGAATGAGAACTGAATTAAAAAGCACCCAGAGAACGCATGCCTCAGCCAACGCAATACAATATTGAATCAAAATCAAACTATTAAAAGCTAGGGCCAGAATTATAGATGTTCAAATATTGCATTACTTTCCTTAAAATTTAAATTCATTTTTTTAGATTTTTTTAAAATAATTGTTCGTTTTAACCCATTCTCCAGCAGAACAAGAAAAATATCTCTGCCAACGCTATACACTGATAACTGAATGAAATCAAAACATCAAAAGCTAGAGCAAGAATCAAATATCGAGTTACTTCCCTTGAAATTTAAATATCTCCCCATCTGAAACAAATTAACATTCAATCGCATCTTCCGTGGCCCATAGCACGCCATTCCACAAAATATAATTGAAATTCATTGGAAACTTTTGGAAATATCGTATGGACACACAGATGGACTGCGAAGAAATAAAGATGGGGGAAAAAAATGAAAATTTGCGCGTGCTCCATAGAACTGAAACAGGTCGGATAGCCTACCCGGCCCAAACGTAGCGATCAAAACAACAAGGATTCGGATGATAGTCTGAATAAATAATCGAATCGATGGTTATAACCGCGATGATTATAATTATTGATCTTTGATTTAGTAATTACTATTTTTGTTTGGAGGTGCGAGTCGGTCGAGCAGGTAACATGGAGCAATGGACTCGGCGTGCTGAGTTCAAACTCCAGCTGCGTTCACTTCACACTAAATCCCTTGGGAGAAGCATGAATCCATTTCTTCCTAACACCTATAGTATAGGATGTTGTTGTCTCTATTTCACATATTGTAAACCAGCGCTGACTAAGTATTGTTAGAAATGTGATTCGTGAAGACAGCGAAAGGGCACTATTTACTTATCCACTTCTGTTACATTTATCGTTTTTCGCATCATGGTGCACCTATTGTTTGCCTCTGTCAACGGTGTTGGAAGAGACTTATTTCCAAATGTTCTCAATGAATTACTATGAAATCTCGTAGAAGGGTAGGCGATGGGCTACAAAAGAATTGATTGAATGTCAGGGTGGATCCAGGAATTTTTTTTACAGTTACCTCCTCACATTGTAGCAGGATATCCAAACAATAAAAATAAATAAAAATTGCAGAATATGGATCTTTTTTTAATAGTTTCTATAAATTATCTCCGTCGTCTCCTATTCTTTAGGACCATCTGATTATAGATATAAAATACCTGATTGGCAACACCGAAGAGAAGTAACTGAAATACTTTGAAGTCTTAGTTTTGTACGATGGATGGAAAAACATTTTACATCACAATTATGGCAGGCTGCTCCACACACCATAAAGTCTTTCCACTTCTAAATATCCACCCTTGGAATGGACAACGTCCCAGTGATAATAATTTAAAAAGTTGATCATTTAATACTTATTCAACTTCTGATAGAAAACTTATGCAAATAAATACTAACACCAGTTGTGTACATAGAGGGTAAAAGAGTAAAAGTCCTTCCCGTTCCGAAGATGCTCTTTGGGGGACGGGAATTGCTCTGATATTTTTTTCATCGTGGTGTCAATTATTTATTGTTTTGGATTTAAATTCCAGATGTGGAGCAAGGCATGTTGCCATGGTTGATGGAAAATGTCGTGAATGAAGTGAACAGATACAATTTGGCCCGGAAAATAATAGATGCTATGTTGCGAGATGTTACCAAGACCCGGAGGGAGGTCTACACCACACTGGAACAGGAGATTATAGCGGCAGAACTCGAGAGAAAAGAGGCACAGAAGAAGGCCGAAGAAGCAGCAGCAGCGGCCGAAGCGAAGAACGAGCAAGAAACGGAGAAAGAGGTAATTTGATTATTTAAAGAGAGAGAGAGAGAGAGAGAGAGAAAAAGAGAGAGAGAGAGAAAGAGAGAGAGAGAGAGAGAGAGAGAAATTACGTCATGAAAACGTAACAAAAACGGAATTAGTTTTCTTTTAAATTGATACCATCCAACCTTCTACAATGAGGACCAGAAGGAATACATTTTTTTTTAGAGATAATCAAAAAATACTAGATGCATGATTATTCTTTGCAAACAGAAATCTCGAATATTTCTGCGACCAACAATAATCTTCATGCGACATCCAGATGGGTCCTGACCCCTACTTTGAGATGGTATGTCCTCCTCAAAACTGAGACTTGGCGCTGTGTGATATTTCGCTCTGGAACACAGTGAGAGGAAAATATTCATGATTTCTCCGAAGAATGATTGAGGAACAGAAAACGACGATCAAAGGGAGTTTCCTCGAATTACACTCATCAAAGACCGAACTCCTTACAGCAGTAATGAACAGCACCACAAGCTTATTAACTATTACTATACAGGCTGCAAAACTAAGGATTTCGGGAAATTACCAAAATGTTCACAGATTCACAGAATCCCTAGGGATTTCACGAAATCACTAGTTTCATAATCATACTGAATCACAAATGAATGCTTTAAGTAATCCAACCCGACTTTAGTCGGTCGGCTTGAAACCTCATTAAATGATTCAAAATAACAAATAGAAATTCATTGAACGATTACGTCAATAGAGAAAATGATCGCAGTTTGCATGTGAAGCTTGTCATGTGTTCCCATAAGCAATGCGTTGGCGTGTGTATAGAGAAGTGAATTTATGACTCCAAATGTGTGCATATGACAGCGTTACCTTGATGTGCGTGTGTTAGCTCTGTGCCTCACTGAGTGTACCTTATGTAAACCTTTGTATATTCATCAGTACATAAAGAATTACATACGTACATGGACACACAAAGTAAGTCAGTTGTTGTCCTATCACCTCATTATTTATTCACTCCTGGTCTTGTAATTCTATTTGAGTTTCATCTAACACAGTATCCATGATTAATCATAAAAAATATGAAACGTTCAGTCGCTGAATTATATATATATATATATATATATATATATATATATATATATATATACATACATATATATATATATATATATATATATATATATATATATATATATATATATATATATATATATATATATATATAAGTATCCAGCCATTTGATCATAACGAATAATAGCCTACGTACGATAATGACACCTTATCCCGTTTCAAAGTATGCTTATTGAGACCACACGCAATGAACCTAGAACACCTTCCATTTTTCAAAACATTTAAAAAAGCTTTCTTTCAGGATCGCCATCAGCTCCCTCGTTACGTTCTCTCTAATCTCGTCCACGGCCTGGAACCTGCTCCCTTTTAGAGGTGATTTTAGGTTTGGGAAAAGCACGAAGTCCCTGGGAGTCAAATCTAGAGTGGTTGGGATAGTGGCTGATAGACCTGAGTGTGCATAAGCCGTTCTATTAAGGATTTATGAAACGAATACACCGAAGCTTTTATTCACTATAATAATCACATTTATAGTGACGCAGCAAATAATCGGTCCATATCGATATATCCATCTCGGTCTATTCAGCTCCCTCCCCACCTCTCTCTCTCTCTCTCTCTCTCTCTCTCTCTCTCTATATATATATATATATATATATATATATATTGAATATTTAAAGAATTTATAATCCTGTTACTACAACTCTATGTTCGTAATCTTCCAATCAACAATGTTCGTCTAATTGTCAACATCATCAATAAAAAACCCTGAAGCATTGAATATGACAGTCACAATGTTGACGACGTTTTGTGAAGCAAAAGAATTGTGAATGAGAGAAAAAAATCATTTGATGTGACGTAGTTATTTAGTATTTGTTTCATTGTCAAACTCCTTTTGGAGTTGACTTTATTTTTCTATCTAAGGACAATGACACACAGATTCAGACCTAATTGAAAAGGTCTAAATCTTGCAGAGAGAGAGAGAGAGAGAGAGAGAGAGAGGGCGATTTTTATCCTGAAGCAGAGAGAGAGAGTCAGAGCAGACAGTCATATCTTAATTTTAGTCGCTTTTCATCAACTACTTAGACCGTCAGTGTGCGGTTGTTAATAAACAGTGGATCGGAAATAAAGGATAAGCTCTCGGTGAGATTCGAAGTCACACCCCCTTTGCATCGGGAGGCCTGGTTATCCGTACCAGGTGCTCTTACCGATTCAGCTACGAGAACCCTATGGTTGTCCGAGATCGAATCTAACCTTTAACCCTCGATCTCTCAGCGCCATATTTGTTACTGTTTTTTTTAAAAAACTTGTAGTAAAAGTAGTAGCAAGATTATCTTGGTCTCTTTTTAATCAGACTAGGCATTGTCTACTATCTTCTGCTTGTCTACTATTGCCTACCACAATTAATTTTCGACTAGCAATTCTTTCATCTTCATTTTAGTTGCTTTTCATCGCAACCACTCACACCGTTTTAGAAAATTTCTCATATTCAAAATAAAATAAGATTATTCAAGATAAGTAAGATGAAAACACTCCCTTGTCGGAAATTAAAAAAAAACAGGCGCTCCAATATTATACCAAGCCTTAACGAGCATAACTGTTGGAAGTAGGATTTAGAAATGCTCTGCTATGGTGATCTAGAAAGAAGAAACATTTTTTATATCACATTTATTTGTCTATTTTTCTTTCGTTGTGTAACTCCGCTGTTTTGCTATAGATGCAAAAAAACAGGATTGGAATTCATGTGTTCATCTATGTATGTTTCTGATTGAGATTTTGCGTGTGTGCAATATATATATATATATACACACACACACACACACACACACATATATATATATATATATATATATATATATATATATATATATTGATTAGTTATATCATATAGAAACTCATTTGGAATGATTTCCCGTCGTCACACAGTTGATATATCACTTAATTTAGATAACGTAAATCAAATAAACAATTAAAGAAAATGGAATTGCTGCTGGAATCGAACCTGCCACCGATGGGGTAGCTGCTTTTACGTAGCGATGCTCATACCTTTCAGCTGAGATAATCCCTTTCACACCAAATTCTTATCTCGTTTATTCTCAGTCAATTCGTCTCTTTTAACGGGTTGTGCCTTTGCATTACCAGCGGCTGTTTAGTTCAGCAGCCCCATTTTCTTTATTTGTTAATTCTATTTTTGTTGTCTTTCCTAATATATATATATATATATATATATATATATATATATATATATATATATATATATATATATATATATATATATATATATATATATATCAGTTAGCGCAATAATTGATACGAACAGATAAATCGGTAGTTAAATTGACAGACATATGACACGAACTGACAGACAGATATGAACATACTTAGATAAATAGTTAGTAAAAGACTGAGATAGAAAGATTGATATATATATATATATATATATATATATATATATATATATATATATATAAACATATATATGTGTGTGTGCATATATATATAGACAGCGATAGATAGATTTAGTATTCATGTGCTTATATATGTACCTACCTGAACTTATTCATGTACGTATGCATTTGTACGTGAGAGAGAATTGTGTGTATGTGTGTGTGTGTGTGCGTGTATGCGTGTGCGTGAGTGCCAGTAAGCCGTAAAATTAAATGCAGGAACCAGTTGGTGTGTTAGGGGAGAGCAAGGCCAGGAGAGTAAGGACGGAAAGAGAGAGAGAGAGAGAGAGAGAGAGAGAGAGAGAGAGAGAGATCAACATTTCTTGTGTACCTCCTTCCGTTTTCCTCAACACCCACATGTAATTTTGTAGCTCCACTTGGCTCCCTCTCTCTCTCTCTGATCTCCCTGCTCTTCCCAAACCCCTTACCACTGTCATCAATCGGAAGTTTCAAGGGTGCGCATGTATTTATGGGAGAGGCGCAGAGGGTGGCGACTGGCGCCGCGTCTTGCTCCCCTAACAAAACTGAGGCTTACGCATGTACCCCTCGCTCTTTTTTTCGGCTGTCGTTCGCCTTCTGTTTCACCCGCCGTCTTTACCCTCACTTCATTTCTTGTGACTGGCTGACTGACCAGTCGGCACCATAGTCAGTCAGCCAAGGGCCCCGCTCTTACGGCTGTTTCCACCTTGCATTTTCCCCAGGGACTGTCACAGATTTTTTAGAATCTCTCTTGATTATTTTTTACTAGTCCACGACCCGTCGCTTCGCTGACGGTTATTATGAAAGCAGAACAACAGGCTCAGTGGATGGCTGCTATCGATGCTACAGATTTGACTGAGACGGTAGGAAGGCAGAAGGAAGAAAATAAAGTTAGGTAGTTTGATAATAGGTTTAGAAAGGAGAAGGGAGAAATACAGTTTGGTCGTTTAATAAAAAGGTAGGAAGAGATACTGAGAGTGGGGGGTTAAATTGAATAATTTAATAAGAGATGAGGAAGAGAGAGGGGAGGAAATAATGTGAGGTAGTTTGATAAGAGGGCAAGAAGGGAGAGAGGTAAACGGCAGTAACTCATACTATGTGTGGCAGATACAGCTCTCATGTTATGAGTGATTTATTCATATTTCAAAAGAAAAGGATACGCTTTTTGGTCCAGTAAAGAATATATTTTGTCTGATTGAAGAAATATGGTAGAGAATAGGTTGTCGAATGAATAATCAATATGTAAACGAAAATAGAAAATATAACATCCACTAGGGACTTTGAAATTCAAACAAGCCTCTCAATCTATGCCAGCAGACCAGAAGTTTTTTTTTATGGATACAAAGAATAAATGTTGGAATTTTCAGTCCTCTGGCTCCATTGGTGCAGCCTTTACGAGTGGTACTCACATACATGCATACATAGCCGGATCAACATGAAAACCGAAGAAACCAATGCTGGCAGTTTTTGTTGGCGGTTTTTAATTGAAATCATCTAAATAACAGGATTACACAAATCAGCAAGAGTATTGAGGAGAATGCTAGAGTATTAATAAAACTTGCCGTCACTTGATCTCCGCGAGGGTTGCCTGATACTGCTAAGCGAATATACATAGCAAATAAATAAAAAGTACAAATAATCAAAATACTCTTGGATTTTGAGGTCTACAGAGACCGCCCTATCCAAGCAAGAAGACTGGTTGTAGGAAACAAGAAAAAGAAAATCTTATCGTACAAGTGCCTTTGTCAGCAGACCACAGGGTGGAGAGAACGAAAAAAAAAAAAAAAATGAAGAAAAAATCCCAGGACCTCATCTGGGAGCTGAAGAAGCTATAGGATATAAGGGTCATAGTCGTGCCTATAATAAATGGCTAACTTGGAATCATCCCAAAGATATGAAAGGCGAGAATGTGAGAATAAAACATTTGAGAAAAGGTGGATACTATCCACACCACAGTGGTGTCCGGAGAAGATTTGCTGTCTCTCAATCCCCAGAATTAAACCTGGGGTGAATATACAGATGCAGAAGCAAAAATCCACTTATGTGAAACGCAAAGTACAAATTAGGAATATGATATAACATACTGCAATATCCGATGTGTGATGGGTTTATTTCATAAAGTGCTCGATACATTAGTCATTAAACATCAAGATAAATTATAGTAAAGATTAAGATATGATGAAATAAAGGATTTGCTGCGTAAACACGTTTATGTTTCTGCGCTGTTTGGATTTCTTCAAGCGAATGATTCCATTTATTTTAGATCCTTATTTAGTATATATATATATATATATATATATATATATATATATATATATATATATATATATATATAATTTTATTGAATACGTATCACACGACAACTCAGCTTATTGTTCCAACGTGATTGTGCATTACGCAACAAAGGGCCAAGTTGAAGTGTGCTTCCCATATGATCGAATAATTAACTGCAAACTCTATTTTTTGAATCATTGTTATTTATCATTATTGATCCTTTCTAAAATCTGAAGCATTATATTTTCCCTACAAATTCGAAAAAAAAAAAACAAACTATATAGGGTGTGTAACACTTGTCAATCGGAGCAGGGATACTACACTCTGATCCGTATTTATTTGCCTCCCAACAAGAGCAAGATGTGACAAAAGGTCGGTTTAATGTGGAGGTTCCGTACGGAGAACTTCAATAATTGCTGTAGTCCCTGCAACTACAGCTGCAAAGGCGTCAGGGCAAGCCTGACCCATCCCTTTTAGTGTGATAGGAAAGTGCTGCTCCGAGGATTACTGATCCCCTGAGACTAAGCAGAGTTATCTTTTGAAGCCACATGACGAATCCTTGACCTCTTGTGCTTAGCAATACCAAGCCTCAGTAAGCCATCATTGGCCATTGTATTGCAAAGCTATCAAAGTGTGTCCTGCGAACAGATACTACACTTTCCTATTTACTCGCTTCCTCACAAGAGCGAAGCGTGACACGAGGTCGTTTTTCATGTGGGGTTCCGTACACGGGAAAGTTGCTAAAATTGCCCTATTCCTCGCAACTAGTGTTGGCAAGCCTGACCCATCCTTTTTAGTGCGATGGGAAAGTGCTGCCCCAGGGCGTACTGCTCCCTCCAGACTGGGCAGAGTTATTTTTTGAGGCCACAAGACGAGAGCAGGGCCTCTTGTGCTTAGCAATACCGAGCTTCAGTAACCCATTATTGGCCACAGCATTGCACCGGCGCAAATCAAAAGTATGTACTGCGAACAGATACTACACTCTGATCTGTAGGTAGAAGTGTCGGAGAGCAACATTTTGATCCTAGCCAGATTACACATATACTCTGCAGAAGTGCCGATCGATATGTACATGGTTCCGTCATATTTGATCGGGTACTATGCTAGAACAATAATGATGAAGCTTAAACGTACCCGGTCACTTGATTGGGGTTGATTGGAGAAAGATACCTCACCTTACCTGGAAGACAAATGGTGACGAGGAGTTTCTCATCGAGTTTGGAGATATGGTTGGTAAAACGATTAAAAAATCAATAAAATGTGCCACAGGGTCAGAACATTTTTCCAACGATACATTTTACGACCCCCCCACTTCTGAAGTGGGTACAGGTACCCACGCCTTTAGAGAGTTCGCTATACACCACTTGATCGCTTTTACGGAAAAGGGCGAAGCACGAAAATAGCGTTCAACGTTTGCTTTGCAGCGAGACGTAATAGAGGTTGTGATCTTCCTCTCTCTCGTAAACTCCAGTTTCCTCTACCTCAAACTACCCACCTTCGACGAATTTGCCTAACATAATAATCATCAGCATTATTTGGTCTAAGAACTCTCAAAAATTTTGTTCCCGTGTAAATTAATGGTAATTGTTTCTTTGCTTTTCGCCATTTCGGGCTACGAAAGGGTTATATATATATATATATATATATATATATATATATATATATATATATATATATAGGAACGCTTTAATTTCAGTTAGCAGGGAAACCTTTACATATTTTTTGCTACAAAAATGCAATCATCAATCTACCACAGAATTTGAAAGCTTTCCCTACTCTGATCGATTTTTAAACCCGTAAGGAGCTTAAATGGATGGATATTTCTGCTACTGTTGACGAATCTAAAATGCGAAAAAAATGCAATGGACATCGAATTTTGGGATATTGCTTTTCCTCTTTTTGTGATTGTTCTCGAACTAGCATCCTCATCTTTGTTAATTTTTATCATAGCCATTTGGCTGAAGTAGTTAAGGTACCATAACCACTTCGGCCACGGTAGCCTATGGCTAATGGGGGTCGAGATCTACACTCATATTACCACCCCGAGTCCAAATCTCGCCGTATTATTTGCTTTTATAACACAGTAATAATCTTAAATTATTTGGATTGACCAGACTTTTCTTTATCATATTGTTGCTTGTTTTATCACACCTTTGTGTGTCAAATGCCCTCCGACCGTTGAAGGGATGCGGGTTTCAGTCTTGTTCAAGTCTCGTCAGAAGCTACTCCTCTATTCCTACATCACTCTACTTCAACGGTCGGAAGGTATTCAACTACGAAAGTTGTGATAAAGATGCAACAATGATATGAAGAAAAAACTGATGAAAAATGAATCTTGATCCAATAACCTCTGATACGCAAAACAATAATTTCTAATGATATGTGAACGCAATGAAAGACGGCAGCGTTATCATCCGGTAGATTTTGATAACTCAGCCATTCTTTGGCTCTCCAGGCATTTTTCGTTGATATCAATATAATTTTCTGTTCAGGAACGAGCTTAGACATGGTTTTAAATGAGATCTTTTCATTCAGCTGATCGTATAGAAACGAACATCACTAAATCCGTACACTTTAATCTCGGTCCCTTGTTTTACTGCGAAGTCATAAACGCAACTGCGACCGATACTAAAACTTTTTGGAATGCCTACAACTTTTAGGCACTCTGCTTTTTAATAACACTTTTAAATATTCAAATTCTTTTACCATTTCTTTCTTGGATCGTTCACCTAATCCGTCTCTCTTTTGTGAATCGCTTTAGCCATTCACTATATACACGTAAATAATTTTTCCTTCCATCATATTGCTTTCTTTACGTAATTTTCTCCTCTGGCTCTATGGCTTTCATTACCTAAATTTTGTCTTTAAATTTTCGTTCTGTTTTTACGCCGGTATGATTTATGCCGACTTACAATCGTGGCCCCTGAGCATTAATTCTAGTTAATCCGGCGAACTTTTCTGTCCGACAACCCATTTAATCTGGCACCTCCTAATCTGGCAACACCTTTAAAGAACAAAGAAAAAAAAAAGAAAAGAAAAAAAAAGAAGATTTCTAAGGTCATAGAGAAGCGCTACTATGATTCACTATTTAGGTGAAACTATTTTGATTTCAGAAGTCAACTTTCGGTCGGTCTGTCGGTCCTACCTACGTTGAAGAACAGAAATAGGAAGGAAAGAAGAGACGTAATCTGATACTGTCATTAATGCTATGGTGTAATAATAGAATGTACTAAATGTATTGAAAAATACTGTCAGGATATTTCCATATTGCAACATTTCATAATTATGAGGATCAACTGACTCAAAGAAAGACTATTTGCTCTTCCTCCTCCTGCTACCGCCACAATGGTGGATGCATACTTTAACTTATGGTTCTTTCTTTCTTGCTTCGTCGTTCGTTCACTTCTTTCTTTCTTCCTTTCATCAATTCCTTTCTCTCCTATCATTTCACAGATCGATGCCAAAAGTCACTAAAAACAACATATAACATAATATGTTTATATAGACTGTCAATATGTACACAGATGTATATATATCAGCTACTTTTGGGACACACTGTAGTAGTCAGAACTAATACAATTGAAAAGCTAAATTGTTTGCTTAAAAAGTTAAACGTCTCTTTATGCGAATCTTTTCTGCGCAAACTTTGACAAATCGTCGTTCAAAAAGAATTTATCAAAGGTGTGCGCGTCGAATGCTTGCCTTCATGAATAAATCTAAAGACCGCGCACGCGCAGACGCGCTCAAATGTCGTCTGTATGCAATCTTGGCATCGAAGCAAACCCCGACAGCCAGAAGGGAGCTGGTTTACAGCTTGACCATTCCCGAAATTTTCCCTTGGAGACCGTCAATATGGTAGCTAATTATGATTTAAGTACTAGGTGGTGGTCTCGCCACTATTGATAGCAATAGACGCGAGGGGTGAAGCAAGTAACGAAGGGGGCTTTGACATTTAGCTAGGGAAAGGGAGAAAGATGTTTGGTTGAGCTTCTGTACCCCTTTCCGCCACGGCGCTGTCGGCACCTTCAGCAGCCGTAGCTCCCTCCCAGCCCTACGTCAGCCACTCTTATTATCATAATCAACGCAACAGTATCAGCATCAACAGTACCCAAGACAAAAGATAGGCACGCGTACCCAGGTAAAGGGCTCTCCTCTTTCCGTGTCGTTTTTCTTCGATTGAGTTTCTTTTCTTTTTCTCTATTTTTTTACGTTGAAAGGAAGAATGAAAATCGGATGAAATAAACTCGTAAAGTTGATTTACGAGTTTACTTAGCTATCCTAGTATGTGTATGCATTTCTTTCTTCAATATCAGTTTTTTGTATGATTTGAAATCCTCGTCTAACCAAGAAAATAAAATTACAAAAAAATCGCGATCACATTCAATAATTGGACAACAGCAACGTTAAAATCTTGAAGTCATGTAAAGAAATTTCATCGAAGAATAAATATGGTCAGAATAAATTCTGTTTATGGCATCACCGGCGTTTTCAAATGGAAAACATCTAAAATTGAGTGAAAAATATCTGGATTCTCGAAAATCTATGTTATTAATATACCTATCAAAATAACCCCTCCAAAAGGTCAAAAAGTTTTTTTTTTTTACACCCAAATGAAAAAAAAGCATTTTTAGGAGAGGGTCTAATGGAGTACTGATGCCAATTTTCAAGTCTGTAGACAAAACGACACGGACTGGGACGCTGGAACAAACGAACACATAAACAGACACACAAACACAACCACATATTAAAAAAAAAGGATCGAACCCTTCGCCATCTCTGATGGCTACGGTTGTTCAATTAATTACTTTTGTTAATTTTAAAGTTAATCCAAGCAACTTCCTAGCAATCGTGCATGCTCACACCTATTAAAAAAATCCCCCAAACATTGTTGCAAATGGATATATTATATAAATAGCATGTGCTTTAAATGTATTAATACCTCGCAGTTTCATAAATGAATCCAGGTGCAGTAGTAACAGTCATATACTCAAACTTATACAGGTATTCCCGTTTTCAAAAATTTGTTTCACGTCATTTTTTTTCGCGAAGGCGAAAAGCGGAAGTAGTGTTCAGCGTTTGTTCTTTTTTCAGCAAATCGTTATAGAGGCAGCACACATCTTCTTCGTCTCTCTCCTGGAACCATAGTCTCTTATACTCTAAACCATCGACAACTCAGCCTAGCATGCTATCAGTTCCATTTTTGGGAGGCTTGGGAACGCTCAAAAAACTTCCCCGTATAAATAAATATAAATACTTCTTCGCTTCAGGCCATTTCAGCTTACGAAAGTTCGTCTTCTTATAGGAGCACCCTACTTCCAGATACGAAAGAAACTCATTGCATTTACATAACCGAAAAGAAAGCTTCTCGGATAGTTGCTATATCAAACAGAAGCTGTCTTGACCTTCAGTTTCGGGTTCTAACCACCGAACTACATCAGACTAGTGGGTGTACTGTAGAGGAAAAGTAAAAATCCTTACTGGCTTCTGTCAAGGCTGACAATGCATATATCAGCCATTTTGCCATCACTGGAGTGGGGTTGTAATTGTACAAGAGTGTACTACACATGTATTCACTGACCACTAATTTTGCAGACCATTACTTGTGTGTAGTAAGTTCGATTCTTAACTGGGTCGCCCACATTTTTGCCCTGTGTCAGGCTAGGCTAATCTTAGTAAATAAACCCTATTTTCTCTATATGCCAGTGGCAAGACCTTGCTTAAGGTAATCGGCGGTGGGAGAGAGCTGAGAGAGAGTTGGATCCATGCCTTCCTTCAATGCGAAAGTGATACTCGCAATCTTGATCAGAATTCGAACTTGATTCGCCGATTCCATTTTCGCATTTAATAACTGTGACGCCACCTTGTAATTCAACTGGAAGTCCCATGATGGGTGTTATTTTGTTAATCATGGCGGTAGGCCGTATTACACGGGAGCCGTGGAAAAGGGTGTGGGAATTTATCATTTGGTTGCAGTTCCAAGTTGTTTTCTTGCTTGTTTGAAAGAAGAGGTCCCACTCATCTTTAGTGTCATTATAACTGTTTCTTGGTTGGAGCCTCCCACTTTCTAAGACATCGTTCGTCAGAACAGCGTGCATGTGTCACCTTGCGACGATAGGAGAGCAGCACGACTGTGTCGCGTGCCACGCGCCTGACGGTGGTAACCGCTCATACTCATCTAGTCACGAGTTGACAAAAATATTTACCAAGTCACGCTCACACACACACACACACACGCACACACACACGCACACACACACGCTTTCACACACACACATGCATACACACATACATACGTATACACGTACACACTCACACTAACACACACTCACACAAGCTCTGTCTCTCTCTCACACACCCGCACACACGCACGAAAATGCATTCACTCAGATACTTTTTTCTCAAAATGATATTGCTTATCTGGTACACACGTTACCTCTTTGCTACCTTAATACATCAAGAATTATAGCTGTACATATATATATATATATATATATATATATATATATATATATATATATACGCACGAGCGCTCACACATATGCACATATATACATATATATATACATATATGCATATATATTCTGAAAGCTCTGCACAGTACACACACACATACACATAAACATATATATCGCGCAAAATTTTCAGGAGCTACAAAGAGATTATTGTTTACAGGATTAAGCATTTATCTCCCTCTATAGGCTGATAATATATATATATATATATATATATATATATATATATATATATATATATATATATATATATATATATATATATATATATATATATCGGTGTTTGCTGTTGTTAACGAGTCCGTCTCGTAAAATAATGGTAGTGAACTCGTCCTTCGCTGTGGACAAAGTATCAATGTTTATATCGTGCAGATTTTTTCTTCGATATGAACGTAAAGCTCCAAGACTGACCACTCAAAAAAAAAAAAGAAAAAAGTGCCGTTTTTGCTTCTGGTTGATGTTGGAAGTTTTCCTCCTGCCAAGGTAATTTTCATGCAACGAATTCTGGGTAGCCCAAATTCGACCGTCCTCTCGCCCGCTGCTCACACCACCGAGCCAAACACAGTTTCCTGAGAGAGTACATGTTTTCGTGAGCGACGTCTCCTTTCGCGCCCGTCTCCAGTTATTGAAACAGAGTGGCGCATGTGCGCTAGCGGCCGGTCACGTGTAGATGTGTGTATTTCAGCCATGTGTAGTGAGATTGAAGGGAGGCGCCTGGTCAATGTTTGTGTACGTCGGCCCCCGACAATCGTCTCTATATATTTATATATAATTTTTAGCACGTCCGCTAGCGTTGGATACTTGTGTATGAGTTAGACATTACTTCTTGCCTGTTTTTTTTTTATTTATCTATTTTTTAATTTTTTTTATTGTGTGTTATTTTATTCGTGGCAGCGAAGGGGTTGCACCCTCTACAGTGGGACGGGTGCACACAGCAATAGACAACGGACTTTGGGGATGTCAGTTTTTTTTGTTTTGTTCGGCGCGTGCGTCGAAACGGGCACCAAGAAGTTGAAGTAAAGAAACAGGGGTAGTTCACGAATTCGGTTGGGAATTTCACATGTGCTAGCAACTTTTTTGGCCTTTAACAAAGAAGGACGTTTGTCATCCAAACATCCATATGCGATGTCAAAGGTCATAGAGAATGCTGTTGTCACTTAGGGTGGTATCGAATAGAAACGTGTCTGCAGGAGGCAACTTCTAGGGCAGACATTCTTAACCTGGAGTGAACGCACCTCTAGGTGGTGCGTCAGGCAATTTCAGGGGATGCAAGAGGAGCATGATACTTTCTGTAAGAGACTCTGTCTGTCCATCCGTCGGTCCCCGTATTGTTTCTCAGCTGTTTCAAGTCAGATTTAATTGAAACTTGGTAGAAAGTTATCTCTTGAGAAGATGCTTCTTACCTAGAGAAAATCTCCCCCTCAAGGTTATCAGGCAATAATAGCGTTTAAATTCCTAGTGAACACCTCATTGAACTTTTGGTTCTTGTTTTCATTATATTTCTGATGTATACAACTTTAGTTCTATCTTCTTCATGTCGCTTGAAGTGCCTTTTCCGTTCATGACTACATATACTTGCAAAGTATGATTTTCGTTCCCATTTCATCACCATGATCACCTTTTCAACATCGTTTGTCGTAGGCCTTGCGCAAGATCCACCAGACCATTCGATCGTGGGCGCCGCAGTACCAATATCTTCTGAACTTGTCGAAACCGTCACACCATCTCATTTTTTGCCGTCCTTAATTTCGCATATGGTCTATGGTAATTCACGTTGTGGGTTATGATGTCCAATTCTTTTTGCAAGAAGGCCTGTCCGTTGACATTTGAAATTTCTAATGGATGTTATGAAGTCTCTGACTCATGTTTTCTCTCTGATATACTGTGCTCTTTTGTTGTGTCTCCACGCGATGCTGAGCATGATCCTTTCTTGTGCATGTTGCATGGTTCTTAGTTTGAGAGCCAGTCTTCTGGTTATGTTCCATTCATCTAGAGACAAAATTCAGAAATCTGTTGGTTATTCAACATGCCATTCGGATAGCTCTCAGCATCAAGATGCTATGCATTTCAAAGTCTATTGAGAAATAGCAAAAGCCAACAGCGCATTAAATGGTTTTATTAGTAATATCTTGAAACAGGTTTTTAATTTTGACATCTTATAAATTTTGATATCTTATAAATTTTGATATCTTATAAATTTTGACACTTTTGGCGCTAATTTTGACTTTTCGAATTCAAATTTTTTTTAGACTTAAGATTAAGGGTCGTGAGAAAAAAAATTAAGATATCGAAGGGGTACAAACCTTGAAAACGGTTAACAGCTACTGTTCTAGTTGTGCAGGTACAGCTGAGAGAGAAGGCCATGGACGAAAATAACTTGTGGAACCACGGATGTAACCCGTCTTTTATCGCTGCTCGAACATCAAGGCAAACACGATCTATAGAAATATATCTCCCGATAATTCTCTGTGTCGACCAAGAAAGAGAACTCATTATTAATCATCTTAATCGAAAAGTTTTGACTTCTGGGTCCAGTCAGTCTATCAAACCAGAATTTAACCCTATGATTCTTGCATTCAAGGATATTTGGACCGAATATAGAGAATAATAATTTCATCTTCATTTTTAATCAATCCTTTTGTTATTCTTTTATGTTCAAGATTTTTTTTATCAGAGAGATGTTTACTAAGCTTAGCTAAGTCAGAAAGTGAGGCACCCAACTTATTGCACTCAATCACTCAACGACAAGCTCCGGAATATACAAGGTGTAGGTCTTTTTCACCAATAATTATAGCTATTACAGCTCACCATATTTTTGTTTGCTAAATAAATGTAAATGAAAAAATTTTAAGGATAGTTTGGCAACTTGGCTGTTTTTATCTCATCGAGATAATAACTTGGGATTTGCGTCAAGACTGGGTGTTAGGGTTAGTCAGTTTGGACAAAGGTTAGTTTTTATTGATGGCTTTTAACTTGAAAGAAATACATTAATTAAGCTAACAAATATATGGTGAGTTGTAATAACTATAATTTTATGTAGTGGAGACTATCAAAAAAAGACTGCAAAGTGCTACCCAAAAGTTCAGGGAATTAGACCGTGTAAGAAATAACTTACTCTAGCACGGAGCTATCACCATCTCTTTTGAAGTTGTACTTGCAAAATTGGTGTTAAGGTGTTGCTCACAAAATGTTGTAACAAAAGTCCGTACTGCTTTCGGTTCGTCCCTACTGCTCGAATTCTCTGAAATTTTCTGCAGCACATCGTATTTACTGAGTCAATATTGGAGGAGGGGACTGTAGAGCTCTAGTACTTGTTGCCTTGTGTCAGACTAAGCTTATTGATATAGATATTGTTGCGTTTCCACATAATAGAGTTATTGTCATTCTCACTGTTATCGATAACCTAAAGTGCTAGAAGAGAGACGAGGAAGGACAGAGCCACTCTTATCAAGGGCTCATCTTGTAATACTCGCATCTCCGTACTGCTAGCCCCAGTAACGTTTAATGTTTTAAAAATAAAGGTTTCTCTCTCTCCTCCTCTCTCTCTTTCAACCCAGATTATCTGTCCTTCTTCTAGCGCTCTGGACTTGTCTGCCCAAAAAGATAGCATTCCCCTTTTTCTCTCCTATCAGTCTTTATTTTGGCTTCTCATTGATTAGTGGTCATAACGAGATGATAGTCTCCAACATCATCATTCAAACTAATGCCTTGTCTTATAACATTGTTTACATAAATATATACGGTCATCTTTTTTCTTTGTAGAAAACTGACGTGGAAACTCCCGTGGCGGCCGAGGAGCAACTCGTAGCCGAAGACGATGAAGAAGGAAAAGACGAAGAAGCAGCCTAGGCTGAGGCTTCAAGTTCTTCGTTTATCTGATTGAAGAGAATACCATTTACGGCTTGATGCTATTTATCGAAGCACTGATCAAATAAATTAACGCCATTACTTTGTCTATCCGATGTATGCATAGTAAAGAATCCTTCCTTCCTTCCTCTTCCGCCTTTTATTTTTCCTTCTTGTCTTCCTTTCTCCCTTTTTTTCCTTCCTTCTTTCGGGGTGCTCAACAATTACGGCACGGTGAATGGAATCGGTGAACTGACTTCAAACTCCGACTGGGTCAGTCTGTGTTCACTTTGAACTATTGTCTTTGGAAAAGGTATGGGTCCTCTTGCTCTCCCAGCCGCGGATAAATAGCTGGGCAGTTGGAGCCCTCTAGCCCTGTAAGATACCCCATCTTGGATGTCAGACTAGCAGTTCCATAGGAAACCATGATTATTATAGGAACCCATCATTATAGGAACCCAACATTGTTGTAAACAATGATTGGGTATCCGTGGATCGTTCGAGAAAGAGAGACAAAAATCATTGCTTCTTGTGCCGTGTGATACAAGATGCAACTTTGCTTTTTTCCCTTCTTTCCTTCCTTACTTCCATCATTCTCTTTGTGACAAACGAACAAACAAAAAAAATTAATTCAATTTGATATATATTACTTACTTATTGATAAACTGATTGTCGATTTTTGAGTTCTGGAAAGACCGAGAGTTTGCTTTCTATAGCAATTGTTGAAGTTCGAGTCTTGAGAGAGATCAGGATTTGGTTGATAAATTTCAGGGCAATTCGCAAATTCAGAAATATACGACAATCTACCTCAGTCGGTCTGTAGATCTCAAATGGTCAGTACCTGCATACATTAATTGACATTTACGAAACTGAATTTAGTCTAGCGCAGGGCCAATTTGCATTTCCCCAAAGAAAATCTTTATATATACACCAGCAATTCTGTATACGGACACATGTACAAGTAAATACATTTTCATTAATAAAGTACTTGCCGTAAAGTCAATACTAGTGAGTTCGATTGTCATTGAATGATCTATAAATGTGGCCTTGGGCCAATTTTGACACAGTCTAATAAAAATCGATGTTGAAGCATACTCGTATTTCAAATCTTATATGAATTCATATTTCTCACTTTTAAAAAGTTTGTATAGAATTTTTTACTTTGAATGATGAATTGGACGATTATTTTCATCTGCATTTCTCAGATGACGAATTGTTATTATTATACACTGATTCACTTGGACTAGTATCCTCGCTACACATAGGGCAAAGTCGTATAAACTGATTCAGTTAAAGATGCAGACAAGCGACATTGAGTTTGAGATTCGAAGTTTCCACCGGATTGATCTAGTAGATAAAAGCGTTGGTTAAGAGTATCTAATAGCCTGCATGGTTGTCGTGAGATCAATCTTTGGGTCTATTAGTGCAAAAAAAGCCATGTGTTCTAGTTCAGTGGGAGAGGCAGACAAGCGACATCACAAGAACGAATTAATTATGAAGACCTAATTAATACAAGATATCCCCCCGGTGTGGACAGCGGAATGCGAACAGTCCAATGTAAATGAATGAAGGGTTCGTTTTGAAATTACTTCAAGGTTACCGAATGCAACAGATTCCTGGAGAAGGCCGGAGAGTACAATAGCCGAAATGTTGTGACTATAACAACCAATACGTGGATACCTGCCCAATTAAATCAGTGTGTAATGATAAACGATTATTGTACATTTTATCGCATACACTTTGTCACCCAAAGTCAAATTTGAGGGAGATGGAGGTAGGAAGATTGTGTTGTGTCAATCTTCAGAGATGGGAGAGACAGTTTGCTCGTCTACCCTAAAAATAAATCTTTGAAACCAAGGTCTTCTCCTCGGCTCAAGCATTGATCCTTGATACCGATGGAAAAGACGCAACTATCCCAACCACGAGACTAGTCTCAATTTTTTTCAGTTCATTATTTTTTTTTACTAGTTTTCCTTTCATCTTATTTTTATTGCTTTGTTTTCTTTTTGCTTTTTTTGGTCGGTTTTATATTCTACAACCGGTATGTGATTTGAATTCGGAATTACAATTCATGGAAGCCCGTCTGACAAGGGCAGCGCTATAGCGATTAGGACACGGAAACCCATCAGCTGGTGAAGTTCAGCTATATATCTACACTCTTCCTCACCTAATTTACTCCACAGTATATTGCTTGTTTACACCGAATAGCAGTAGATGTATCTTGTAAGTAAGCAGCGTACATTGGATATAAATTGTTGGCACCCAACGAGATTTGAACTCGCTCACCATCCGCATCATCAGGGCAATGTCCATGTCAGACAGGCCCCAGGGATTCAGGATGAGGCTTTGTTGTATTCCGTCAGAAATAATGTATTTCACTATTGTATACTACTATCGGAGTATAATGGGTTCGATTTTGTTTCGGACTAGTGAACGTAACACCCAAACCAGAGTGTTACGTTCACTAGTCCGACACGAAATCAATTAACAAGTCTGACACAAAGTTGATTTTCACAACACACAGTCGATAGAAATCACAAGTTTCTCACCTCAAGAGGGTACTGTCCATCTCGGTAGGATTTTGAATAAATCCCTAGTCATTTTTTTCACGTAGATGACTTGTAGCTCGTTTAGTTACGTGACTTCTCTGGCTGGTCCAAACTAACGGTAGATGACACCCAACTGTGTCAAATCTCGTCGGAAGTTTATTCTTTATTGTTGATTTTCAGGTGAGCACGGGTGTGTGGGCATTGACGTCCCCCCCCCCCCAGCTGGGGTGGTGCATCTGACCTCGTCTGGATCAGGCTTTCTCATCGAGGGCGACGGGTTTTGGAAGTTAGGACTTTATAGTCAATCAAGGATAATGTTGCGGTACAATTGTTTTATGTCCACCTAACTTAATGTCCCCCGAATGAAAATGTTTTTGTTAGTAACAGGGTTGACACTAAAATATATATTGAGAGTATAAAAGATTATATCCTTTTAAATATATTCTTTTTTTGCTTCTCAGTAGATGCCCATAGGTGTGGATATTAATAACTTCAACCCGTTGACCTATTCAAAAACTTGCAAGTCAAATGTGCCATGTGGTTTTTGAAGCAAAATATTTTGAATATATGTATATATATGTGTGTGTGTGTATGTGTGTGTGTGTGTTTGTATTTGTGTGTGTGTGTGTGTGTGTAGTATTTCCTCTTAAACGAACAGTAAAAAAAAGAGTTAACATTTTGATAATATAGTTTTGCATGAAGACTTAAAATAGCCCTTTAGCAGCGTTCATAGTCTTTGTATTTACCGGGAAAGAAAGAAAAATATGAAATAATATTCAAAATGGACGAAGATTTACGACTTCATGTAAAGGCAGTGAAATTTCCTGAAATATTTTCCCAAACGAATGACCATTTCTCCCCAAGCAAAAAGTACTTATTCGAAACCGTCAACCAAAACTTTCAACACAGGTTTCTCCAGTTTCCAAATTGTACCGGTTGGCTGGCTGGTATTACATCGCACATACAGACCTATGAAGCTAAAGGGTTGGAAATTCGAACATCTACTCCTTCGTATGGCTTCTCGTTTTCTTGTTTTTTAGGGGGTGGGGGGCGTCTACCCCTAAATAGGTTTTTAGTGGGAGCTTCAATTTTTCATTTATGTTTATGCTAAACTGATCACTAGTTTGTGTCCAGCAGCATTCAGACTCGCATTCTGGAAATTCAGACCCTTTTTTAGTGATCTCCACCGAACAAAAAGCGAGAGAAATATCTTATTCATTGATCACTCATTTTCAATTTTTTTTAATGATCATCCCTAATACGGCATTCCGACAAAAGACATCGATCACGTGACAATTTCTATTGGTTGACTAACCAGACCTGTCTGCATCTTTATTTATGACAATGAAGTGGGTTTAGCGAACTTCGTGACCTAACAGTAAAAAAAAAAAAGTATCATTATGTACAAATATAGATTTTTCCCCAGGGTTTGGATTTTTAGATCAAAAAAAAAAATTACCATTTTGTTATTTAATCGGCTTATGTAACATATGATTCCATCGTTGGATTTATTTACCGAACACGTCAAAACTTTCATTCACTCTAATGATTTCATATATAGTAACACAATAGAGGCTCAACGCGAACATAAGAATTACGTATATACCAGAATTTCCATAGAATGCATTGCCTGTGAACAGATATTGGGAATATCTGGCTTTAATTGAAGAAATCACCTTGGGTGTCGATGTGTATGCACCAAGATAACTTGATAACGGGCCAAGTTGATATTCGCCATAAATATTAGTCAGCACACCAGGCATCGCAGTGTCAAGTTTAAGTTGTTTGGAGGTCCAGGGGTTCTCGAGAAATCTAATGCACAGCGATTACTCGACAACTGGTCATTTTATGAAGATGAGATTCGCCAGATATATTAGTCAGCACACAAGATTGTAGTGACAAGTTTGGAGGTTTTTTTTTGATAAGCAGTTCTCACATAGATAAAAACAAAAACTAGGGATTATAGATCTTTTATTTAAAATCATAGATCGAATTTTAGACATAAAATATCTAAATCAACAATAGATCTAAATTCACATATAAAATATCTAAATTAACAATAGATCTAAATTTAGATTTAAAATATCTACTTTGGCAACACTAAAAGAAGTAACCGAAATATTTCGAAATCGTAGTTTCATTCGATAGACGGAAAATTAGTTTACAAGACATTTATGGCCGGTTGTTCGACACACCATAAGGTTTCGCCCTTTCTGATCATGTACCTTTGGAACGAGCAGTGCCCAAGTAGTAATAATTCCAAAAAGTTGATCATTTAATACTTATTTATCTTCTGATAGAAAACTTCTGCACGTAGATATTAACATCAGAAGTGTGCGTAGATGGTGATAGAGCACGTTTTTGCCCCTCACAGAAGAATTTATAATAGCCGACTATAAGTGAGTGTTGGTCTTGAATGAAGGTCTGCTAATAAAGGTCGTTCATAGGGCTATAAATGAGCGAAAATCCCCATAGAAACATTAGTCTTAAAATGAAGGATTTAATTATTCAACTACCGAATTTTGCAAATCGTTCCATCCCAAAATCTGTTCCAGCAAGTTTTGGTATTCAATCTGAACGTTGTGCATTTACAATCAGGAAGAAAGAGGTTGTCAGTGGGATAGGACTGTTATATGTTTTATGTAAATACCTCGGTAATAATTTTACAATCGAAATGTACTGAAAATCAGAAAGAATAATATGGTAAGTGGCCATGAATTAGAGTAAGCATTATTGATATTGACTGTACACAGCCCTCTTTCATCAACTCCAGCCTACTGCAATGTAAAAGGTAGTGGGGGAATTAGCGAACCCCCTGCCTCCACCAGCATGGCAACTCCCAACCAACACTATTTCAAAACTTGGAAAGGAACAGGCAAAGCAAAAGTATATATTTTATTGGTTAATTCAGTTGAAAATCTGAAGAGAAATGTTTCGTTTTGACTTGGCGAAACAAGTTACAGATCGATTTAAAGCAAACAATGTGCTACAATAACAATATATTTGATTATTCAATATTTGACTACATTAATTTGATATTTATTAACTCAATATCTTTTGATTAGATATGTGGTTGTTATTATGATGTTTAACAATATTTAATTAAACCGTAGAATTTCTACGGGTTACTGTTAGTCTATACAAAGATATAATAAAATATTCTTTATCATTCTTTTCACTACATCAAGTATTGTAAACAGCTATTTACCTTCATCTCAACTGTCCTCTATTTGCGATAGAATGCATCTAAATAAGATGAATGTAAATAGTAGTTTAAAAATCAACAATTATCATTGAATGAAATATTTTAGTTTTGAGGTTTTCAAAAATACAAGTTGCTGTCAAAGATTTAGAAATATTATTAGGTTTTCAGAATATCAACTGAATTCATCCGAAATCAATAAAAACAGACGGAATTTTTGAGAATTCTTTTCAATATTTTATTTCTTTTATTTGCTGTACCAACTTCAGAGGCACAAACAAATAAATATAAATAAATAGATGAATAAATAAATTTAAATAAATAAATAAATAAATAAATAAATAAGCGAGTTTTGTACACAGGTTTCGAATTATATACATATAAAAATGGTTTCCGGACTGGTATCTTTATCTTTGACCAGTGGTCCCTCTCATATTAACAATCAGTCTGTGGAACCTGAAATTCTCATATAGTTCAAATAACTCTTATATACATGAAGTTTTATTTACAATTAATCTCATGGTTGCTGTTTGGGTGTTCAATCTTTGTTCCACATGTTTGGATCGAATGTTCGGCTCAGATGTTTGAATGTTTGGCTGAAATGCTTGGATCACATGTTTGGCTCAAATGTTAGAATCAAATGTTTGGCTCAAAAATTGCGATTAACTATTGAGAATCATGAGTTCGTCTCTTCTTCTGTTGTGTCACCATCAGCTTCGACTTTGAGGGCCGGCATTGGTTCCCCTTCGTCGACCATCTCCCTTGTCTCAGATTTTTCGGCTTCTGACGGATGCCGTGATTTGATGTGTCTCTCGAGATCGCGTCGGCGTACCAGGACCTTGCCACAGAACTCGCACCTATACGGTGTGTCGCCCTCCGCATGCAGACGAATGTGCTTGTTCAGATTGCTAGGGTCGCCAAACGGACGCAGGCATACCTTGCATTTCAGGGGCTTGTATCCGGTGTGCGTGCGCAGGTGGATTTTCAGTCCGTATTTACGAGAGTAGAGCTTCCCACAGTAAATGCACAGATGCCCCTTGCGCGATTTGCTTGTGTAAAGTGAACGTGGAAGAAGATCTAGGGGTTCTCCGGCTTTGTCGGAAGGTAACGGGAATTTTAAGGGCAGTTCGCGCATGCGAAGGTTTTCATCCACGCTGGGTTGTTGCGGTTCGGGCACGACTGGGTTAGCTCCGGGCAAGTTCCTCACTTGCACAAGAGGGAAAGGCATCTGGCAGGGGTGCGGAAAGTAGACGTTCTCGTGCGAATTCCTAGCCGTTGTACTCGGGTTAGTCGGGGGGATGTTGGCACAACAGAACCGGGTGGGGTCGTGAAACTTTGTGTAGAAGGGACAGTAACACTGGAACGCTGAATGTTCAAACGTGAACGGGATCGCCGGTGGGTGGATATGGTTGAAGATTTGGATCGGTTGGGTGGTCGACGGGGGTAATCTGTCGGACGGGCCACTGAGATGTCGATCCGTCCCGGTTGTCTTTGTCGACAGATTCAGGGCGATCTCTGACGGTCGGCCTGGCTCGGCAGTAGACGTTGAGGGAGCACAGGTCGTTGTGGAACTTGCCCCGTTCGAACCTCGTAGCAAAAACCCTGGTGTTGGAAAACTCGTGCTCATTTGACGACCCTTGTCCAAAAATCGGCCCTCATCTAGCCGACTGCCGTCCATTGCTGGACTGTGCCGACGTTCAAACTGGGCACCCCAGCCACTGGAAGACACGGACCCCACCTCGTCGCTTGCGTTGCTGGTGCTGCACTTGTCCAATGATGCTGATGTAAAATGGCGGTTCGTCGAAGACGGAAACACAGTAAAAGGAATCGACGGATTGAGACTGTGCAGGATTTCGGCCCGGCTCAGGGCACAGCGGAAGCGCATGTGGGCTTTTAAGGTGTTCGGGTAGAGGTAAGATTTTCCACATTTCGTACAGGTATAATGCTGTTTACCTACAAAGAAAAAAAAGAATAAGGGGGTTAGTCAGCGCGTCTACTAGTATGAAAGAAAAAACGTTAAAAAAAATACTACGTCACCAGAAAATTTGTTTCTGAAGTACAAAATTATCGAAAGGTAAGTTCAGCAAAGCTTTAAGGTAATTAATTAAACTCTCTCTCTCTCTCTCTCTCTCTCACACACACATGTGTGCACACTCACACACACTTACCCAGGAACTTACACGCTTATTCACACGCACAGATACGCACACTCATAGACACTCACACTCACGCACAGAAAATCATGCAAGCACACGCATACGCTCGCATAGACGCTAACATAGTCACACTTATACAAACGCACACATACACGCGCTTTATAACATGTACATACATACATACGCGTGCACACACACACACACACACACACAAACACACACAGAGGTATGTCTTGATTAATGTAATTAATTCCTTCAACATTTTTGCGTATCATTCAAAACTGCACTGTTTAAGGTATTATTATTATTATCATCATCATTATTATTATTATTATTATTATTATTATTATTATTATTATTATTATTATTATTATTATTATTATTTGGAATCTCACACCAGTTGCCTGGTGGTAACCGCTGGAGTTTGAGTGACAGCAAGTCTCCTCAAGTCTCCAGCCCTCCTCTCCTAGTACTCATTGGTCGCAGTAATTCTACGATTTATAGTTTCACACCGGTTGCCCAGTGGTTATCGCAGAAGGCTGAGTGACAATAAGTCTCCTCAGGTCTTCAGCTAACGTCTCCTCCCTCTTTCGCATATCATGACAGAGCTACTATTCGTTGCAGTACTTATATCTCTAGCACCTTCCTCAGTATCCTATTGTTATTATTTGCAATTTCATACTAGTTGTTATTATTTGATGTGTTTTTCTTTTCAGTTTATATTTAGTTGCTTAATTTGTTCAGCAATATCTTAGCCGTACTACATCAAACCTGCCAATTCAAGATATACCTGTACCCACAAATACCCTCCCTAAAGAAATCGAAAAAAAGGCACGTATAATTAATGAATGCTCACCTTTAATGTTTCCAGGTGTGAGTACTGGAATGCCGGTCTCTCTGGCCAATTGGTCACTGTACCAGACGAAGAGTTGCTCTCCCTTTTGTAACGTCCGCAATGTCCGTACGGCCACTGCCCCGTCACTGCTCGAGTCGCAAAACGCTTCCAGATTCTGTTCGTGGCGGTCTCTTGCCGGCTGTACATACTGGAGCCAGTCCTGGACACCCTCGGGAGGAACGATCTTTCCGTTTGAAAATTTCACCTAAAAGAATAATAAAATAAATGCAAAATATGAGAAACTTGTTTAAGGTTCAAAATTACTGAAGGTAAAAGTTTACAAGGTGTGAGGAACTACTTAGTGGTGGCGTTTTCGGCGAGCACTGCTCGTGGAAATGTTCTTGTACGTGGTTACTTGTCATTAGTATTAATGGGGGAGTGAATGCCCTTGGGTAAGACATGAGCTTCAAAGCGTTTGTAAACATTTACTAAGCTTAGTTTAGTTTGGCATAGGAGCAAGACTGTAAGACACTCAGTAAGGCGCAAACATAGATTACTCCGCAACTGAAGATCTGCCAAGCCAGCTCGCTAGTCCAAATATCATTCAACACTGGTGTACCCGTTCGACAAATCGAAGCACCCGGATTTCAGTTTGGGGCAATGCCTGAACCGATAGACAAAAAAGTGTGTGTGAGGTCCGTGGTTCGTACGCAACCGAAACGTTAGAATTTTATCAAGTTCTTGTCTCCATTAACCATCCTGTTTTATTCAGTTCGGCTCCCAAGCCATCTTTGGACCCCTAGCCCCCTTTGGACCCCCGAGCCCTAGTATGATGTACAACCTGCATCCGCTTCTAATAGGCCCTTGGTAACTGACAGTCGAGTCAGTGAGTTGAGATACTGGGAATTTTGTGTACTGTCTTGCAGCTGATAGAAAGGAAAAGTAACGGGGGTCGTCAGGTGACGGTGGTGACTGCTGCTGTCGCCACAACGAGGTGCTGATGAAAAGAGAAGATATCTTGAACACGTGTTAAGGTTGTTATTGTTGTCGTACATGTCGCTCAAGATTTGTTTTGATTACGCCTCATATTGCGAGCAAGCCATGGACAGCTCTTAGTGTCTCACCGTATTTGTTAGTAAACTAACAAAAAATTGAATAAAGCAGAATAAGAAATATATAAATTGATAAATGAAACGAAAATAATAAAAATGAAATAGAATAAACGAAATGATAATAAAAAAAAACATGTCTAAACTACGACTAGATTTCTCAGTAGGTCCTTGATACTCTGAAAACGGAAAATAACTTCCGTTGGTCGATGTTGGAGAAGACAAGTTAGAGCAGTAAGTTCGATTGTCACCGGATACCTAAATTTATTTCGTACTCCAAATCCATCAATCAATCTATCTATCTATCTATCTATCTATCTACCTATCTATGATAAATTAACTCTAGATGGCATATATATAAAGAGATAAACAATAAATCTTCAATGTTAACACCCTGACAAAGACTAATGGACTGGTTGACAGCTCTCAACTAAGAAGACGTGAGGGAGAAATAATCCTGAAGTGACAAGACGGTCTACAGAAGATTGTTTGAGAAAGATGAAAGTTCACGGAAAATCCCAGTGTATGCAAATAGACAAAACTTACAAGATGATACTAATTCAGCGATTTAACAATATTTCTCAACTAAATGAATCATTAGAAGGAAAGAATAATTCTTATTAACGAAGAAAATAACTTCCGGTAATCTCTGATGCTGTGTCGGTGATATTCATTACAAAGAATCTCAGCAAAAGAAGGTTAAGTTAAAACGAAGTCGAATAGTTCTTCTAATGCAATTTTAGAACCGGCTAATGATAAAAAAAGTTAATGTATGGAGTTTTTGGAATCAACATTTTCTTCTTAAAAAAAATATTCACGAAGTCGGTCACGAACTGAAAATTGCCATTTACGTGGTTCCGTACATGTCATAGCGTGGAGACGTTTCATATGTAAACAAACTCGGCGTTTTTTTTTTCTTTTTTTTTTTCAAAAGTTGTATTGGATGCGAGTTTATACGTGATTGGAAACTACACCTTTATTTCAACTTCATGCTTATGCCAAGTAAAAAAACTATTTTTTGTTTTTGAAAATCCCCCCAAATTGGTTTTTAGTGGGGCGTTCAATCTGCAATCTAAGTTTATGCTAAATTGGTATCCAGTAACATTCACGCTTGTTTTTATTTTAGTTCAGACTTCTTTTTTAGTGATCACTAACAACGAAAGCGAAAGCAGTAACTTATTAATTGATCACCCTTTTCCCCCATTTTTTTTAATTGATCACTCCAACTCGACATACCTTGGTCACATGACGGTTTCTAATGAGTGACTAACCAGTTTACATTAACAGTCGATCACGATTCGACCAAGAAAGTTATGATAAAGAACAACTTTAAGATGATCAAAACTCGTCAAAAACCAAATTCGGCGATAGTTTGCGCGTTGAGGATTCGATCCCGAAAAGAAGCGAAGCGAAAAAGACAGGAGAAAGAATCGAAATCGAAACCGCCCGAACAACAGCACTACTGAAAACAGTTCGAATACTGGGGAGAGTGCTAGAGTATTAAGGAGATTTGCTGTAACTTGACCTGCGGTAAAAGTTGTTTTGGAGATGTGATTGGAGCAACGAACTAAAAAACTACGAGAAGAAGCAAAATCACTAAGATAGAGGATAAAGTATATGTTGACCCAACGGAAGGATATAACGGAGAAAGACAATTCGCTAGAAAAAGCTGAGTTGTCCCCGTCACTATCGTTGGAAAAAGCTCCTGAAAAATGTATGCAAAAATTTAAAAAAAAAGGGGGTAAATAATCATCATCTTGATAATGATAATCAGAAGATAAATCATTCAAAAGCATTCAAAATCAAGACTAGAATATTAATACCGAGAAAAGGGCTGGAGCCGAGAAGAGATTTGCTGTCACTTGACTTCCAGTAAAAAGTTTTTTTTCGGATACGACCAGTGTGAAAAGCTAACGAGTACAAAACACAAATGCGGTAAGATAAGAGAAATAAAGAGACTGGCTTACCTCGAAGATTTTGGTGACGTTCGGGTTGTCTGTCGTGTTTGAACCCACGTGGAAATCAGGGTTATAAACACCGGCGATCACATAAGCCGGAATCTCACAGCCAGTCAGTACAGTACTGCATCCACTGGGCACTGTCAGGGATGGGGTCACTTTTAACACATGTGACGATACGTCCAGGTGAGATGACTGACCTTTCGTTACTGTACTGCTTACAGGGGCAGAATGGTCGGAGTTATTATTGCTAGTAGTAGTATTGTTATCAGAACTAATAGTACTGCTACTAACAACATTACTGCTGGGGTCAAATTGTGTCCCAATTACATCGTTTGTGATGCTGCTCGGTGTGTTTACTCTGACGATCGGTGAATTTGAAGGGGTACGTTCGCTACCCTGAGGTAAGATATTCGGGTGGAAAACAGGCGACGGCGATTGCGAAGAAAGTCCAGTCAAAAATCGCCGGGGTGACATCCGGTCACTTGTTGTCGTGGTCACCCTTTGGCTAAGTTGGTCGACGATCGGGTGAAGGTTCCCGTTACTGGCCGTAGCACTAGTAGTGGACATAGCTTTTGAATCTGTTGGGTCGGTACCGGTGTTTGGATTGGTGTTCGTTGTTGTATCAGCGCAGGAGGGCAGGTACCAAGTCCGGACCAGTCGGACCCTCGGAGGTACCGTGTTGGTGGGATGCAAGATTTTCTACAACTGACGTTCATGGTGTGTTCGCTTGGTGCTTTTCTAGGCTGGGACGTCCGCTGTAGTTTTCCCGGACGGAGTCGCTATCGAAATGTGTGAGAGAAATTGATGGTGACACAGATGTTAGTGCAGGCAGGCGGGCATCCCCCTGACAAAAGCCCTGCTGTGAAAAATGAGCGCATGCCACAGTGTAACTGTAAGCATGTGCTACTGGCGGAAGGGAGAGTAAGGCGAGACATTGTATGTGTGTGTGAACTTGTCTCGGTGTACACAGATGAGAGAAAGGTGAGGAAGCAAAGAAAGTTACAGTGTGTGCGTGAGTGTGCGTGTGCTACAGGAGCTGCAGAGTGTTTTTGCCCGTCCCTCATCCTCCCCGCTCTGTGCCCGACCCGATTGACGACCTGAATGCTTCACCCATCACCACCTACAACAATAATAATAATAAAAATAATAAAAAGGAAATACGGAAAAGAATTGAAACCATAAAGACGTCAGTGAAATCAGCAAGAATATTGAGAAGAGAGAGCTGGGGTAATGAGGACTTGATCACTTGATCCCAAATGAGAACCACCAGATACGACTGGTGTGAAAACTCAACGAGTACGCATAATTCATATGTATGTAAAGCGTTATATGTATCCACACACAGACGTAATATATATATATATATATATATATATATATATATATATATATATATATATATATATATATATATATATATATATATTATTTGAAAAGCTATTTGAAATAACACCCGTTGCTACACGGAGAATGAATCACTCGGCCTAGACAGCTTAAATAGAAATAAACAATTAAAGAAGAATAGAGCTGCTGTAGGAATTTTTGCGCACAGATAAACCTCTCTGATTCGAGACAGAAGTGCCGGGTAGCAGCACTTGATCTTTGACAGAGCGCACAGATACTCTGACCCGAGGCAGGTGCCGATCCATACGCAAGTGATCCCGTGGAGGAAGGGCATGAAACCATGCAAACAACAGCGTTGCTGGGATCTGCAAGGATACTTGAAAAGGTGCTGGAGATTTGAGGAGACTTGCTATCTCTCAGCCTTTAGCCGTGATGTGAACATACAATTGAATAATAATAATAATAAAAAAAAAAAATAATAATAATGATAATAATAATAATGATAATAATGTTTTCAAATTAATTTTACATTTGAACTTTGACTGAAGAAGGTACACAAAATATCGAAAATTTTCTGTTTTGTTTTATCATATTTATTATATCATATTTTAAAAAATCAAAACAGTCTTGTTTTTCTTTTTATAATAATAATGATAATAATAATAATAATAATGATAATAATAATAATAAGGGAAATGAAAGCGGGAATGTGAACCACAGCACTGGCACGATAGGCAAAGGAGAGAAGAGATGTTGGCTGAAGACCTGAAGAGACTTATTGTCACTCAGCCTTCAGCAATGACCACTGGGCAACCGGTGTGAAACTGTAAACCGCAGTATTACTGTGGCCAATGAGAACTAGGAGAGAAGGACTGGAGACTTGAGGAGACTTGCTGTCACTCAAACTCCAGCGGTTACTACCAGGCAACTGGTGTGAGATTGCAAATGTTGTTAATAATGATAATAATAATAATAATAATAATAATAATGGAAATGAAAGCGGGAATGTGAACCACAGCACTGGCATGATAGGCAAAGGAGAGAAGAGATGTTGTCTGAAGACCTGAAGAGACTTATTGTCACTCAGCCTTCAGCAATGACCACTGGGCAACCGGTGTGAAACTGTAAACCGCAGTATTACTGTGGCCAATGAGAACTAAGAGAGAAGGGCTGGAGACTTGAGGAGATTTGCCGTCACTCAAACTCTAGCGGTTACCACCAGGCAACTGGTGTGAGATTGCAAATGTTGTTAATAATGATAATAATAATAATAATAATAATAATAATAATAATAATAATAATAATAATAATAATAATAATAATAATAATAATAACTTTTATGTAACTTTTTTCCTGTTTATTTGTTTGTTTATATTTATCTTTGTTTGCGCTTTAAAGGGATGATCTTATTGGTTGATTTAACTTCCGATTACGACAAGGCAATAGAAATTACACCATAGAAACTCTTGAGACTTAATGTTTGATCTCATATTAAAACAGTTTGAGATGAGCAGAGACTTAAAAAGATTTGAATTAAGACACCTGAATTATTAAAAATAAATTCCCTTGTAAAATAGCATCAGGCTCCTTAATGCCAATCCATACATAAATAACCCGGTCATTTTTTTACGGGTATATGCTTGTAACTATGATAATAAATGGGATCACTTTAAATAACGAACCAAAATAAATGTATCAGGCCAAAGCGAGCAAAACAAGACACAAAAAATTAAAATAAAATGAATAGACACCACCTTCGTAGAAAAAAGAGTAAGTTAAACCTCATCACAAGTGAATGTAGCAAGTTTCTCAAAAACGAGGCAAAAGCAGACATGACAGAGTAGGGACAGTAATACACCGTGAACTGTGCAAGCAACATGGAATCGATCATGTGAATAAAAAGTATGAATCTAAAAGAAGTAAAGTGCTCTATCTAGACTGACTACCCCTACCGAGCGAGAAGACGATCAAGTAGCTTTAAACAAAGATGAGAAAGTCTGTTAGATCGAAGATGGGGCAGTGCCAGCAGACCATAAGGTGAAGACGGAAGAAAGCGAAAACTTTTTATCGAACGATGTTTCATCTAAACGACTTTTTATCAGAGTGACTCATTTATCAAAACGACTTTTTATCGAAAATTGACTTTTTCGAAACATTTGCTGATTTTTTGTCTACACTTCTCAATTTCTTTAAATATAAAAATGATCACATGATTATTTATCAGCGATCTATGGCACTAAATTCATAAAACTGGTATGCACCAAAATTTTACACCCTATTTTGAAAATGTAAAAAGATAGGAAAAAAAAACTTAAGTTTTTCCGAAAAGTAGAAACAACACTAATCTTTGTGTAAGCCACCCCAAATCCAATTTTCTATTGATTAAAACTTAAATAGGATTGTTTTAAGTTAGTATCTACATTTTTTTTCCAACACCGACATAATTAGTGCGTCAACTCCCCCAGCGAAAATTTTTAGATATTCCCACGTTACTGTTTTTGGAAAATTGGAAATGAAATTGGAATTATATTTTAAACATTGAAAATTATTTAGATTTTCTATTTAGATTTTCTATTTCATTTAAATCACGAAATCAAAAAGTCGTTTCGATAAAAAGTCGTTTCATTAAAAAGTCATTTCGGTAAAAAGTCGTTTCGATAAAAAATTCTTCTGATCAAATGTTGTTTCGATTTAAAAAAAAATGTCTTCAGATAAAAAGCCGTTGCAATGAAACGTCGTACCATGAGAAATCGTAAGGTAAAACTTTGTCGTTTAACTGATTTTTGATCAGATATTTTCACTTAATATTAGATGTATGGAAATGTTTCAGGTTAAATGCATTGAAAAAAAAAGAAGAGAAATGATGTTGACTAATCAATATTGGTTGTGTGAAATAAATACTTTCTTCATGATTAGGCTGCAAACCTACTGACTACTTGCATTAAATGATAATCGTATATATGATGAGCTGTGTCTGTCCCATGTATAGTATAAGTAGAAGCCATCACCTCTCCTACTGGACGACAGAATGCTGAAGTATTGAGGAGACTTGCTGTCAGTTGATCCCAAGCGGGAGCCACGAGATACGACTGGTGTAAAAACCTAATGAGTGCAAATACTAATAATGGACGAATGTAGAAAATTATCTCGGAAAGAACACGAAAGTAAGCGTGATTGAAAGTAGAGGGTGATCCACTAGGAACTGTGCAAACGACCGTGATTCTACCATACGAACCAATGATATGTACACAAACCAGAATCTGCTTTAGAGGACACAAACAATTCTCTGCGACGTTCAGCTTCAAACTAATCACCCAATCCAGGCCAGAAGACCAGATCTAGTTATCGTAAAGATGTGGAAAACGTCGATTTAGCAGTTGCAACGGATCACAGCGAACACTTTAGAGTTGGGGAAAAGTTGGATAAATATCTAGACTTTGCAGAAGAAGCGGAAAGAATATAGTAAATGAGGGTGATAGTCGTCCCCATAGTTATTGGAAGGCAAGGAACTGAAGAGCCTTGCCAAAAGGTTGAAGAGTTGAAACCATCCAACAGCAATGCTAAAAATAGACTGGACACTGATCACCAAGTAGACTTGCTGTCTCTCAATCTCCTGCAATAACCACAACACCTGATATGAACATACAAATGCATAATATATATATATATATATATATATATATATATATATATATATATATATATATATATATATATATATATATATATATATATATATATCTACACCTCATCATAACATTAAGGTGCCGATTATACCCTTAATTATACTCATGGAACGGTCCCGAATATATATATATATATATATATATATATATATATATATATATATATATATATACATATATTGGATTCCACTTGATTGGGCCAACTGTTATTAGAACCAGTCGCAAAATAGGATCACTCTAGTAAGAACCGATTCGAACGCTATAATCGCTAACTCGCTCAGTTTATTATGGCCAGTTTGCCGCTTATTTAGACCGAGCAACAGTGCGACTGAATGAACATTTTTGGAAATGAAACTTGATAGTATCATAATAAAATATTTTTTACTTCTCAAAATACCTATTCTTCAAATATTTCAGCTCGTGACTCAAGTTAAATGTTAAAGAAATGTGGGAAAGAAATGGAAAGATGCTATGAATTTTATGCAAGAAAAAAAAACAACTTTTTCAATAAAAAAAAGACGTTTGGTTAATCAGACTATTTATATCTTATGATAACGGGAGATCATTCCAAATCTAAATATCAATAAAATATAACTTGACTAATAATTCTATCGGATCATATATCCATATCTTATAACTGTCGTGTTGGAAGAAACAAATAGAGCTGATATAGACCGTGAATGAGTTAGAGGAGAATTTTGAGTTGAAACAGTTATTTGGGCCTTTGTATTACCGGCGGCTGTTTAACCCAATGGTAAGCAACAACCCTATTGGTCGCAGTTTCGATTCTTGCTGCAGCCCCATTTTCTTTGATTGTTTATTCTATTTACCTTGTCCAGGCAAAATGTTTAATAACGGAAGATCGTTTCAAATAAGAGTTTCAGTATAATATGATGCAATTTATAACTACACACACACACACACACACACACACATATATATATATATATATATATATATATATATATATATATATATATATAGAGAGAGAGAGAGAGAGAGAGAGTTATACTGTAAAAAGTTGAGACAAAGCTGGAGTGTAGAGTAGCGACCTCAAGGGAGCCCCTTACAGGAATGGAAAATAATAATCACATTAAAAGAATAAGATATAGATAAACGAATAAACATAAAAATGAACTGCTTCTTCTGAGAAGAATTGAAAGGAAGGAATTAAGAAGCAGATGAGAGAAAAATAATAAACAAAGTGTAAATGCGAAAAAAATTAAGAAAACACAAATGATACAGGAATATATATATATATATATATATATATATATATATATATATATATATATATATATATATATATATGTATGGGAGGGGGAAAACATTCAGCTCTGGTCCACTTTTCAGACTGATAGGTAATTGGGCGGATTGCAAGATCGAACTTGGAATGCCAAGTAACGAATTGTCCAAGAATATTAATGTTATTTAGTGTTACTACCGACTAAAAAAAGGAGGTTTGGTTTTGTTTGACAATAATTTATTGGATGATTTAAAGAAAAACGAACAAATTGATGGAAGTGAGATGGTATACAACACGTAGAAATTGTCAAATTCTTCGGTTGAAAATTTTGGTAGAAAATCAACGCTGGGTATTCAAAAAGATAATATCAAGTTGGTTTGCACACCGTCTAAAATTAAAACCGGCATAACGGATTTAATATTCACCTAGGTGAACACTCAATAAAAGTGACATAAACAGCAAGTTACTGTTATACTTACTGATCTCTCATCGTTAAATACATTTTTGGGTAACCTACGTAAGTTAGCCCTGTTTAAAAAAATTAAATGATGTGTAGTATAAACCAACATCCACATACAATACATTAGGATGATACTCTATATGAAATAACAAATTACGTGGATGACGTAAGCTATATATTAAAATCATAGCTATAAGGGAGGTGGTGTTTAATCAACACTGCCGGGGTGCCAAGTTAATATAACTGTTTTGTTTTTGAAATCCCCGAAACGGTTATAGAGTAAACAACTGATGACGCCAACAAGACAAAATTTACACATAGTACCATAATAACGAAGTATACGTAAAACAGACAAAAAAAACCTGAAGAAAATAACATAAATTATATCAACAGATATTATGGAAATAATTTATTAAAGTGACACAAAAGAATCTCAGAGAAGTTTTTTAATGTTCAGTGTTTAAAGCTGTAAAGCTCTCTAGACTATATATATATATATATATATATATATATATATATATATATATATATATATATATATATATATATATACTGACAGCAAAATATGATCCAGTTTAGATAAATATGCATACGTCTCTATATCAATACATAAGTTGATATCTTTCAATCTATCTGTTGGTCATATCTGGCTATTGATATATATATATATATATATATATATATATATATATATATATATATATATATATATATATATATAAAATTATTTATCTATCTACGCACACATTCGTATATATGTGTGTATGTGTGTGCAAGTGTGTGTATATACACTGACGTATTACTCCATAAATACATGTCCATGAGTAATTCTCGCCTTTCTATCAGAGAGGCACGTGTTTCATAAGTGTCATCTCTATCATCTGTGTGAATGACGTCTCTGACAGTTGGCAAAGGAGCCGAAAGACTCGACGAGAATTGTTTATTCTCACGAATTCTTGCCATTTGCTGCCATGTGTGTGTGTGTGTGTGTGCGGGGGGGGGGGTAGGGAACGAACTTATGCCACCGATTACAAAAGAGGTGTGCAGTTAATATGTTGCTTTTATGCTTCTTACCCCTTGAAATAAAAAAGAAAACATCACACCTTAAAGCTAATAGTAGTATGTAAATACGTAAGTAAATTGAAAAGTATCTAAACATTTAAACCAATGTAAAATATAAAGACAGACAGAGACAGAGAGAGAGAGAGAGAAAGATGATGAATACGAATGAGTTTAGAATGTTGGCAAGGTCACGTGACCGGACAATGGCCGGTCGTCTGCCTTTCTACAGACTGGATGTTTGAAGAGGAGAAACAGAGAGCGTTGGCACGTGACCACAAAGGCGGGCTTTCCTATTTCCATTCATGTCTGTCAGTTTTATTTGCTTATCTATTCGCGTGTCCGTCTTTTTTTTTTCCTCGCCTTTTGATTTTTGAAAGAGTTAGTGGTTTGTAAGTTTCGTCAGTTTGTTTTCTGGTCGTATCCTAAGTCGTCCCAATGGTTTGTTTTCGTAGAACAGAGAGAGAGAGAGAGAGAGAGAGAGAGAGAGAGAGAGAGAGAGAGAGAGAGAGAGAGAGAGAGAGAGAGAGAGAGAGAGGAGAGAGAGAGAGAGAGAACAAAGATGATAAGAAACAGGTCTGGTTAGTCCCCCAATAGTAACTGTCACGTGTCCAACGTCCTTTGGCAGCATACCATTTTGGGAATGATTAATTAAATACTGGAAAGTGGGTGATCTATGAAAATATTACTTTTCTCACCTATCGTTGGAAAACTGAAACTAAGTCCGAATTTCCAAAGAAACATGCGTGGACGTGTACAAGATAGGGACCAATTTAGCGTATACTTCCATTGTAAGTTAAATACGCCACTAAAGAGCTATTTGAGGGTAAGGATTTCGAAAATCAAACACGCAAAAAGTTTTACTAGAATAAGGAGTAAATGTTCAAATTTTCAGCCCCCTAGCTCCATTGGTGCGGCCTGAATGCATTATATCTACATAGCCAGCCAGACAGACAGACAGAGCTAAAAACTCAAAAACTGAAAAAACTTGTTGACAGTTTGGTAACATTTCTAGTTGACAGTTTCTAATAGAGAGAAGGAAGAGACAACTAAAAGGAGAGAAAAAGTGAAAAAGAAATAGAAAGTAGACAGCGAAATATTTCTCAATTACATTTGTGTGTGTGTGTGTGTGTGTGTGTGTGTGTGTGTGTGTGTGTGCATATGTAAGCAGGTATCTGCCGTAGTGTGATGGTTTGATAAGGTACACCGAAAAAGTGTTTCTTTGGACCAACTTGAGGAAATTCCTTTTTTTTGTCCAAAAAAAATTGGTAATCTAAATTTATCATTTTGCCTGAAAGAAAATGAATGATTAAATATGATAAATAATACTTTGATATATACTAATAAATTTACGTGAAACGAAGAGTAATTCATCGGAAAATTTATGATAAAAAGCAGTTAAGATGGAGGTAAAAGCCAGTCAAAATTAATAGGGATTTGTTCCTATAGGTCTATGCGACACTTTTTCCAATGTAGTCTCAAAGACCTTCGTTGTAGTGTGTTGTAGTGGATTTTATCCAAACTGGTTGGCCCCGTCATTTGGGCCCTACACTAAGTTGAGCTGAGGAAACATGAGACTTGTCTCGCAGCTAGAACTGTATACAACCAGTGCATCTTCCCGATAGCCACCAATGGAGCTGAAACATGGAACCTAACCAAGAGACTATTCCTCAAACAGAGAAGCATTCAACGTGCACATGAAAGAATCATGCTCAACATCACACGGAGAGATCACAAAACAAGCACAATATATCAGGGGGGAAAAACAGATTCCGAAACATCATAGAATCCATTGGAAAACTCAAATAGCAATGTACTGGTCATATTGCAAGAGTGGCAGATAACCGATGGACATCACGACTCACAACATGGATACCCAGAGATCAAATACGAAACTGAGGCCGGCAGAACACAGGATGGAGAGCCGAACTGGACAAATTCAGAAAAGATTGGCTCCGGGATGCCTATGATTGAGAGATCTGGCTAATCCCAAGGAAGGTCCTGCGATGGACGATAAAAGACTGATGATTAATGCTGATTTTCAATGCTGGCATACTTCCCCACATCGGAGATAGATAAAATACAATCATTTCATTTCTATTTGCGCAAGACCAAGCTAGGCTTTGTGAATATCGTGTGTGAAAACATTTACCCCTTGCTATTCGCGGGTTTTTCATTCACGGTCTCGATAATTCGCAGTTTAGTCATGAATGATTCGATTGGTATATTTTTGAGAGTTTTGCAGCGTGCCAAGAAAATCAGCGTCATTAAAAAAATACTGTTCAGTATAAACAGAACGTAACAAGTTTAAGAAACCATAAATGCATCTATATTTGTGACATAGCAACTTTTTACAAAAACGGAATGTGTCAATAAAAACGTCTGGAACTTGCAATCTATCAATTTTATTGAAATAAAATTTGTGTTATTTATCAAGATTTCTTCTCATTATTGACACAAATTTTAGTGTTTATTGTAGAAAATCATCAACTAAAAATTGTTAATATAGACAATATAAACCCGGAGATAATCGTGATTGAAAAATTGTTCAGACAATAGTATGACAACTGTCGATATTGATATATTTAGAAATAGTCTTGTGTTAAGGGTTGGTTTATCTTTTCTTTGTTATCATTTGCTGTATAATATTGCCTTTTGAATGTTGGCCTCAAGATGGTACCGCAACCTCGCCAGAGAGTTGTGGCACCAACTAAATAAATTGACTCTGCAATAGATAAATAACATGACCATGACACATTCAACCGCAGAAAAACTTCCAATGGGCTGAAACGTTTTAGAAAACAAAGGAGAGCGAAATAGAAAGCAACTAAGATGAAAACAGATTAAAATTTTGAATGTCCCCATATAATCATAAAATATAAGAAACATCAACATTTGATTTGAAAAACTGAATTCCCAATCAAAAGATATATATATATATATATATATATATATATATATACTGGGACATATTTTTGTGCTTTGCAAAGATCGAATATATATATATATATATATATATATATATATATATATATATATATATATCCCATCTTTAATATGTATAGATATTATTGTTCAAAAGCTTCCAGTGAAAAGCCGATTTTTAAGTGGGTAGTCAGTCTCTTGTTAAGGTGTACCAAACAACCTCAGGGAAAAGGCAACGCAGCTTTACCCGACTGCTAGACCTTCTCCTGCACACGGTGTGGAAAAGTTTACCTCTTTTGCATAGAACACGCTGGACACCGGTATGCCGGTAACTAACACGGAAAACCTTCCAAAATCTTCGTTTGCGAAGCCAAGCCATGACACACACACAAATACACGCATGTGACCCACGTATGTGCAGTTTTATACTCGCATGAGAATAATAAAAACAGAACCCCCCCAAAAAAACAAAACAAAAAACCCCAATCAAACAGGTCTGGTAAGTTACTGAATAGAAACCGTCACATTATCCACGTCTTTTGGCTGTATGCCATGTTGGGGGGATCAATTAAAAAACTGAAAAAGGTGTGGTCAAAGATATTTCTTTTTTGTTGAACATTGATCACTAAAAAGTCGGAATTTTCAAAAAAACAAGCCTAAACGCCGTTACGAACAAAAAGGGGCCCAATTCAGCATGAGCTTACGCAGCAAATTGAACACCCACTAAAAAACTATATAAGGGGAATTAAAAAAAAGTTTTTCGTGATACTATAAGGAGTAAATGTTTAAATATTTAGCCCTCTAGCTCTATTGGTGCGGCATGTACGCGTGATACGTGCATAATCGCATGCATTGCCAGCCAGACCAACTTGAAAACTGAAGAAACCTGTGATGAGGGTTTTGTTGACAATTATAGTCGACGGCTCCGAAAAACAGATATAAGCGTACATTTCCATATTTCGTGTTGAAGATTCAAGTAAGTATCTGACACGTTTGAAGAGTATTTGATTCAATGTAAGTCTTCTATTCGCCATCTTTAAAGCTTACCCAGCGTCCTTTGCGATGAGCATCTTCGGGTAACCAATTTCGAACTGAATTCCACCTCCCGCTGAATCGCTTCAGAGCAGTACGATCACTATCCCCCATTATCAAATTCTCTACCAACAGGTTGCTTCTGCTGCTTTTGTTCCAAGTTTCAAATTCGTGCAGTATACATGATTTCATTATCAACTTTCAGGCCACTATGTTTATTTAACTCCTTACTAGTGTAAGTATACTCTTCTGAATGTTATTTGGTAGTCAATTATGTGCGTAGGTTTCATTTACGGAATGTTGAAAATTATCAAATGTTTGTAATCAATTTAATGTGACAGTTGCAACTAAAATTAACACAGCTTTGTCTTGTACAGAGGTACAGTACTGGGGAACCAGGTAGGAAATGGACTCATCAACAACGTCTACGTGTAGAATAATGAAAAAAAAACACGAACATTTATTTTGCTCAACAAATATTTGTTCTTCAACACTATCTCCTTCCTCGTCGACGCATTTAATTCGTTGGTGAATAGTTATCACATAGATCGAATAAATTCAAATGAAAACTCAGTTGATAACTACTTGTCGGGCTCTGCAGGCTTGATCCACCTTAATACATACGTACATATATATATGTTGCACCTGATCAACGAAATTACCTTCTTCGGTGAAATTTACCTACATTTTCGTGGATAAAGATTGGTTTCATAAAGATTGATTACGCGAACTTCTCCGTATTTACTCGCTTCCACACAAAAGCAAGATGTGACACAAAGACGTTTTTAAAGTGGGGTTCCAGTTACGGGAGAGCTGCAAAAATTACTCCAGTTCCCGCAACTAGTGTTGCGAAGGCGTCAGGGCAAGCCCGACCCATCCTTTTGGGACAGTGCTGCCCCGGGGCATTCTGCTCTCCTGAGACTGGGCTGAGTAAATTTTTGGGGCCACAGGACGAATCCTCGGCCCCTAGCGTTGAGCAATAGCGAGCCTCAGAAAGTCATTATCTGCACGTCATGTATTTATTTATTGTTTTGTACCCCCGTTTTGACTCAATGAACTTTTGATTATTTCAAAACTAAGTATTTACCTACTTATTTTTTTGTAAAAAACCCTCAAAACCTTACCAATTTCATCGATTCTGCGTCACACAAACACACACACAAACGCATATATGTGGGTATGTATTTGTGTGTGTTTGCATGCGTGTAAATATATATCATTATAATGAGATATATTCAAATGTATTTTACGTTGATGGTGGATTAGAAATTATGCGTAAGTAGATATATCACTTAATTCGGTCCTACAGAATGCCCAAATCTGCGTAGGGCAGGGGTAGAGCATCTGCCTCTGGGTCTGAAGCGAAGGGATACTGGATTGTCCATAGCCACACCGAAAAGTTGTAATACAACGAAACAGCTGTCTGTGGACACAATGATTATTATCATATCATACATATATATATATATATATATATATATATATATATATATATATATATATATATATATATATTAGATATAACGATGTATACACTTATATATGTATTATATGTACATACATACATATATCTATATCTATAACTATATATGATAAATATAACGATATATATATTCTTATATATGTATTATATGTATATATATATATATATATATATATGATAGATATAACAATACATATATATATATATATATATATATATATATATATATATATATATAAACGATATATATATTTATATATGTATTATATGTATATACATATATGTATAATATAAATAAACAATATATATAATAGATATATATGTGTATAGTTATGAGGGTCGATAAAGATGCGTGTGGACAAGGAAAAGATGCTAGGAAGATGCTTAATGGTGAGTGGTGTAAATGTTGACCATCGACCTTGTGTTTGGGGATGGGGATACACCATCAAATGTTGTCACCTCTGTGGGTGGCTTTCTCCTTCAATTCGTTCGGTCGCAAAACCTTTCCTTGTCAATTGGATGTCGCGTTCCGAGGAAAAAAATGGTGGACCCCCTGCCGAGCGAATCGCCATTCCTGAAGAAACAGACTTCCATTAAAAACCATTGTTGATCGATTCTTCGATAATCAATGGACGAGAAAGAAGCTGTTGGTTTGCGACATTTTCTGATTGGTTCTTGGAGACGGAAGGAGAGAGAGAGAGGAGAGGACGATAAAAGGAGTGAAAGAAAGAGAAGGAGAAAGAGGAAGAAGGACAGGCAATAAGGAGAATGAAAGAGCTAAAATGAGAAAGCGAGCGAGCAAAACGAGGAAGGGAAAAGAGAGAGAAGGAGAGAAGAAAGACAGAATCAAGTTAGTGTGCGAAAGAAAGGGTTAGGAATAGGGCTGAAGGGAAAAAAAGGATGATGAGAACGTGAGAGCAATAAAAAGATAGAGAGGGGGAAAGATAACGAGCGGAATATGGAGATGAGAAGAGAGAGAGAGAGAGACAACAAAGAGAGGAAAGAGAGAAAAAGAAAGAACAAAGAGTCAAAGCATGAAAGAGGGAGGAAAAAAGAGTGGGAAAAATATGAAGATGGATAAACTAATTATGAGTATGGAAAGAGAGAGAGAGAGAGAGAGAGAGAGAGAGAGAGAGCAATAAGAAACGGTAATTGCGGTTCGTATCTGCGATGACAGATTATTTCTTTAAAATAAAAGGAGAAAAATAGTCATTTTTACTGATTTGCGTGAGTGTGTAGGGGGTGGGGTTCATAGTGGATGGAGAGAGAGAGAGTGAGAGATAGAGAGAGACGAATAAAAAGGCAAATCTAGAGTGAGAGGAAGAAAATGATGTGGAGAGAAAGAGTGTGCGAGAGGGAAAATAATTATGGAGAAAGACAGAGAATGAGCGAGAGGAATGGTGAATTCAAAGAGAGAGAGAGAGAGAGAGAGAGAGAGAGAGAGAGAGAGAGAGAGAGAGAGATAGTGTGTGTGTGTGAAAGGGAAAGAACGAGCAAGAAAAATTGTAAATTTAGAGAGAGAGAAAGAAAGATAGAAAGAAAGAAAATGATGGAGAAAAAATTCTAATTATATATATATATATATATATATATATATATATATATATATATATATATATATATATATATATATATCGATCTATCTTTTGTGCTTTACACACACATGCGGGGAAAAAAGAGAGAAAAGTATTACACTCACAAAGAAAATCGAGATCGAAAGGAATATATATATATATATATATATATATATATATATATATATGTATATATATATATTTATATATATATATACATGCATATATATATACTTTTCTATCTCTAATATTCTCTTTCTCTATATATACGTACATACAATCGTTTGGATGTGAAATAATGGAACGACATTTACATCGGAATTGCATTGGTTGTCTTAGCGCACGTATGCACGTAGTAGCCTGTTAAAATCTTGAAGTAGTTTGACATGAAGACCAATCCAACACCTGACAGAGTTCATCATTGAATATTAGTATTTTTTCATTTTTATTGTCAGGATGATTCAAAGGGTGAAGAGTGGCAAATATTGAACAAGAATGTTATAAAAAGGGTAAAAAAAATCTACTAACATCTAAAGAGTAAAATAAGAATAACCAAAAAAAAAAAAAAAATGGCGTTTTGTAGTATTTTGGTTGATTGTACAGTTGGCACCAGATGGACTTGAATGGAAGAATCAAAAGAAGACGGCACGCTGAGTTCTGTGGCAGACAGAAAACACAAGAAGCGACATTAATGAATCATTCCTGAGAGAGAAACAAATTAAAGAAAAAAAAAAAAAAAAAAAAGAGAAAGGGGAAGAAGAAAGCGAAGAAGTGCAAAGAAGAAGAATAGAAACCACAAAGCACTCAGCACATATCAACGCCATTGCCACTAAAAACTGGAAAAAAATTTAGATAGATACGATGCAGGGAAGCTAACTGAAAGTATTTTAAAGAAATATTTCGGACTATTGTCTTGATATCCTA
>OY735229.1:10174282-10416782 GCA_963457665.1 Thysanoteuthis rhombus | reverse complement strand
TTATTCGAGTTGCTTTTAAGCTCTGGGCCAGACAATCACAAAGATATCACCGACCGATCGGGTAAAAATGAAGAATAAGTTAATGTGTTAGATTTGATCTTCTGTCAACCGAAAGACCTCTAGTAGCTCAATAGGTAGAGCAGTTGTTGTACATAGGCAGGCTTCCTGAGATAAAGAACTTCCAGTTCGTGTCTTGTCTAGACCTTTTTTTTCTTTCAATTTGCCTGACGGCCTGAGTAGCCGCAATGAAAAGCAACTAAAATTTGGGTGAAAGAAATAGTAGTTAAAATTATTAATGGGTGATAATGTTTCATCGAAGACAGCGATTTACAACCAGTGTGCTGCAGCACATAAGTGTGCTGCATCCGTTGGTGCGTCGCAGGAGTTTTGAGGAGGGTTGATTCTCCCCCGAACAAATGCCGTGAGACAGTGTCCCCAGTATGGACATCAACAATATGCTTTTGGCAATAAAATCAGTAAGTTATCGTTTTGTTTAATTCATGAGCACTTTTTTATCATTAATTTCCCTACAAATGATCAAATCTATTCTTGTATACTGATGTCGTGCCTCGACCATTATTGTGCCAGAATGGCTCACTGTGCCGTTCGATGGAAAAGGTCGATAATCACAGATCAACTGATACGAACTTTTTTTTAATCACAGTCTGTTCCTATCAATCCATCAATCTATCTATCTATTGAGCAACCCTGGTCATCAAAAACAGCAAAAGGTTCTATCCTTTTTTTGAGAATATCTTATATGTACATGTGGTTGTTTGTTTATGTATCCCAGCGCTTCCGGTCATACATATTTTTTCTACTGACTCAAACATTGGCATCAGTATTCCACTAGGCTGCTTCCAAGAAAATATTTTTGTTTTTGGAAGGAACATATTTTTAACCTTTCTGTGGCCTTAATCTGACGTGTACATCAATAACATCTAGATTCTCCAGTATCTGCATGTTTCTCGGTGTTTTTTTTTCTCTATTTCAGATGTTTCCCACTTGAAAATGCCAGTGATGTGATGAATAAAATTCAATCTGAGAATATTATTCTTCGATGTAATTTTTTTCCCTTGATTTCTAATTTTGACGCTACAGTTGTTCAATTATTGACTATCATGGGTTCACTGAAAATAATTTGTACAACGAACTTTTTTTTTCAATTATTGTGATAGCGAGTCTATCTATCTATCTATCTATCTATCTATCTAACATGGTGTCCACCCGGTACTTGCCTGAGATTTGAGGGTACTTCTACTGTGGGAGATATAAATAAGCCAACCACATGCTATTGCAATCAATTGCATTCTACAAAGGACACACTCGTGCACATGTGCCGAGTGTGTGTGTGTGTATGTGTGTGTATGCCGTGTGTGTGTGTGTGTGTGAGTGTGTTTGTGTGTGTGTGTTGTTCTCAATCTTGATCTCAGTTGCTCTTGAATTTCATAAACAATTCAATAGAGGTGACACTTAAGTACGGTCCCGTTATGCCCCTCGTATCCATCACTTTGATTTCAATTTCGACCGCCGCTGACAGGGCTGATGGCTGGGGCGCAGGGAGAGCCTTATTAAAGACCCTATATTTAACGAAAAGTCTCTGAACTTACGAGTGTTCGCAGTTTTAAACATTGTTATCTTTCGCACTTTTTTTTTCTTTTCATTTTCTCGATCCCGTATTTTTCCTTTTTTTTTTCTTTCAAATTATTTTCATCAATCTGTTTGCCCTTTTCTTCTTTTTCTTTCATTTCTCTTTTGTTATCATTACATCATTTCTCTTTTCTTTCTTTTTTCCCAAATTCTTCTCTCTTCTTTTTTCTTTTCTTCCTTCCTTCTTTCTTTCTTTTTCTTTTTTCATTTTCTCTTCTTTGTTCGTTTGTGTCTTTTATCTTCGACTTTTTTCTTTCTTTCTTTCCTTCTTTCTTTCTTTCTTTCTTTCTTTCTTTCTTCCTTTCTTTCTTTCCTTCTTTCTTTCTTTCTTTCTTTCTTTCTTTCTTTCTTCCTTTCTTTCTTTCCTTCTTTCTTTCTTTCTTTCTCTCTTTTTTTGTATCTCCGACATGAATGTATTCTTTTTTCATTTCGTCGATTTTTACAGAAAGCCGGATATATCTTTCATAAATCCAGAAAAATGAAAGAAAGAAAGGGAAAAAGAAAGTATTGAAGTCGAAGGTTAGAGAGAGAGAGAGAGAGAGAGAGAGAGAGAGAGAGAGAGGAAAAAAGACAGGAAGAAAGAAAGAAGAAGAGAAAAAAACAAAGGAAGGAATAGGTAAATAAATAGAAAAAGAAAAAAAGAAAGAAAGAAAAGGAACAGAAAGGAAGAAAGAGAAACAGAAAAAATGAAAGTAAGAAAGAAAGAAAGAAAGAAGGTGGTAATGGACAAGAATTAAGAAGTCAGTCGTATCGGGTGAACGAATCGGAGTCGGTGACGGCGTTGATCGTGAGAGCGTTCCCAGCCCGCAACAGCCGCTGGAAAATGCTTTAAAAGAGTTAGTAGAGGTGAACAAAAAGCAACGTTAAGGAGACGGAAGTGGAGCTGGGTCCCATCCTGGTGGCAATGATGAAAGGGATGCGGCTGGGACACAAAATATGTTTTGCCTCTGCTTTCATCTTATTCGGGTAGAAGAAAGGGGATAGCAAGTTTAAACCACGAGTGTTAGAATAAGGACCTACCCCACAAAATCACACACACACACACACACACACACACACACACGTACACATGCTCAATAAGAGCACTCACACGCTGAGCAAATATAAAGGAATATCACCCTCTCTCGATTTTGATGTATCTCTCGCTGTATCCCACTCTGTCTGTCTCCATCTTTTTCTCTTTCTATATCTCTCGCTGTCTATCCGTCTATCTCCATCCTTCTCTCTCTCTCTCTCTCTCTCTCTCTATATATATATATATATATATATATATATATATTGAGAGAAGGTATTACCGTCTCAGTCGATATACACATGTATACATCGATAGATAAACGACGAGAAAGAGAAAGATAGAGAGCAAATATGAAAAACTACTGTCTCTCTCTATTCTCCTTCATACTCACACGCGCACGCAAACACAACCACGTGTGCGTGCGCACGCACACACACACACACACACGCATATGTAGAAAGTGAAATTGAAAGACAGAGGGAGAGATACGGAAAATGAGAAAGCAAGAACTAATCAGACTAGTATGGAGAGAGGAGAGAGGTGGGAAGAGAAAGAGGGACAGAGAGGAAGAGTGGGGGAGAGAAAGAGATAGAGAGGTAGAAAAAGTGGAGGAGCTAAGTCAAGAAGACAAGTGGATAGATAGATAGATAGATAGATAGATAGATAGAGAGAGAGAGAGAGAGAGAGAGAGAGAGAGAGAGAGAGAGAGAGAGAGAATTGGGAGGTTGGAGCAAAGGAGAAAATGTAAAGAACCTGAATTCTAGCTGTACAGCTCTAAGAACTAAGACAGACAGTTGGAAGTTAACAGAGGGAACGGATCTCAAAAAAAAAAAAAAAAAAAAAAAAAAGAAAGAAAAAGAAATAGAGAGTACATTATAAGAAGGATGAATGTTAATAATGGTGGTTGGTTATGGAGGTGGTGGCAGCAACGAGCGTCTTAAATCCACTGATTTCGGTTGATGAATTAGCATCAGGCATCAATTCAAACCGTATGCTTCCATCACTGCTCTCCTCTCCATCCGCTCACCTTGCTCACCACCTCTTTTCTCCTTACTCTCAATTCCAGCTTATTCTTGCCCTGGTCATATTCCTACCCTACCTCCTCGAAAACGGACTCTCTGTGACACCCCACTTCGCCGGCGAACGAGCAGCCGACATTGTTTCTTCACTTTGGGGTCTACCCTCCTTATGATAGAGAGGAGGCTGGAAGTGAAGGGGGACAGAAAGTGACGGGGGACAAAGAGTGTTCGGCTGTTTTAATTTTCGTCTTCTACGAACCCCCGTCTCGGAAGGCGGACTTCTCGTTTGGCTCAATCAAAGGGCTTTAAACGGCAATAACTTTAATTGGGATAATTTGCTGGTCACCTCCTTCCGGCCCAAACAGAGCATCCGGGACCTACATCGGTTGTAGGTGACCAGTGATTGCTGGTCAGCTGTTCCGTTCACAGGTTAAATTCGGATCGCTACCCCCCAACTCATTGAAAACCATCGCAGATTCTGGCTGTTTTCCCAACCTTTGCATAATGGAGCCCTGTGCGAATAAGCAGATCACTTTCGGAGAAAAGAATTAGACATTGTCTGGGTGGCTTCGTTTTATGAGATACAGCCTGGTTATTAGTATTCATGAATTTATACAGGCTGATATTCTCATCTTTGTTTCTTTAAGATTTTTTTGGCTTTATTAAAAAAAACAAAAACTTCAAGTTTGATTGTTCTGTCCATTTCCTTTTGAAATTATCATCATTTATCGAGAACGAATGTGACTCAATAATAAAGATTTATTAGATTTTATCACAGCCATCATAAATTTTTGATGACTATTTCCCTAAATTATAAATTTTTAGTTGCTTATTATATTTCAACTTGACCCAGGTCGTCGACTTACGACACGGAGTAAATAGCACAGACAGCTTACAATATTTTATCTTATAAAAGAATTAGTTTTTCGGTTTAATCTCATCATCTTTGTTTTCTTATCATGAATAAGAAAAAGATGGATTTTCTCGTTTCTTAAGCATAAAGAAATAGTAAATTATCACTAGCATGATAAGGATATACAGATAATTTTATTGCAAAAAGATACTTAAATATAATTAACGCTCCTTTATTCAAGGTTGAGCACTCTCTAAGTGAGGTAACTCGTTCAATGTAAACTGATGCAATGCGCTTCCAACATGGAATGGAGCACTCTGGTGGATGAGGAATATATATGATAAATAAATATATCGCTTAAATTCAATCGCGCTGACAGCCCAGTTCTGTAGAGTAGAGGGAGGATACCAGCCTCCGGGTCAGAAGCTAAGGTTTCGATCTTACCTGGTACTGGATGGGATAATGGATAGTCTATAGCCACACTGAAGAGTGGTGATACAAAGAAGCAGCTGTCTGTGGATGACAATATATATATATATAAAAATAAATAAATAAATAACCGTACCGGGGATTTGAAAACGGTTTTGTTGATAAGGGTTCCCCGATTTCATCATTTTTAGGTCTGTGCCATAATACATGTAGTTTGTTATATCATATGTGTGTGCGTGTGTGTGTGTGTGTGTGTGTATATGCAAGAAAAGCTGGCCTAGGGCAATGGCGCCTAGAGATTCCTGCAAAGAACCCCCTTCGAGATTTCACGCACTTATCACAGCGACTCTTCAAGTCCTCTTTTGGGATTGCCATTATCTGCTTGGTCGCAATCTCTATAATCGCATCAACGTATTATTTTTCAAAAACAACAACAAAAAGGATCAAAAATCAAAACCCTGCACGAGACAGGAAGAATGGACAGGCTTGGACCTCATGAGCACGGGGGTTTCAAAGTACGTCAGGGCACTCAGTGGCGTCACATGGTAGAATGAGTGACCCCACGGGAGAGCGTCTATAGAAACACACACACACACACACACATATATATATATACATATATATATATATATATATACACACACACACACACACACACACACACACACACACACACACACACATATATATATATATATATATATATATATATATATGCATTTATATCTGATATGTTTGCAATCATCCCAGCCAGAAGCAGTTCTGGCATAGCAAATAAGGAGAATTTTTGATGCTGAAATACTAATACTTACAAACAAGGATCAACGTGATGAATATCTATATCCAGAAATCTTTGGATATTCGAATGTGGCGTTTTTCCCTACGGAAAGTTCCCTTGTAGACAAGTCTCCTCTCGGAACATCACCCTCTCGTTTGAGCGTTCAGACGACTCTGCATATGGAGTGAGATCAATTGAGACAATTGCAGCTGCTGCTACAAGCAATGACAAGATGTCCAACCAAGTGGGTCAATCGTCTGTAAACGCATACTTTTCTTTCTCCAAGGGGTTTAGGGCTTGTACAAGGAAGATCCAACATCTATCGATGAATTGAAGGGAAACGTCAATGCAGCCATCCACTCTTTTGACCATGGAACATTATGTGTGGTATTTAACAATATGTTGATCCGATATCGGGAATGCAAGAATACAAACGGTGCACATTTGCCGTATGTCGTTTTTTAAGAGACAAGAAATAAGAATTAAACCATTTATGTCGCAGGAAAATCTTCGATTTTTATACTCTCCCGTCATGAACCGTTTATATCATTTATATATTTTCATGACTCGAATAAATGTGTTGGTTATAGATGTCTCACCCAATATATATGGATATATCCCTCACACACAATGCAAATAAGGAATTCAATATATGTCTGATGTGTGATAGGTTTATTTCATAAAGGGCTCGATACATTCAACATTAAACATTAAATTGAGTAAGAGTAGAGCTTAAGATATGCTGAAGTAAGTATTCGCCACACGAAGACGAATGATTATTTGCTCGAAGAAGCCCAAACAGGGCAGAAACATAAAAAAACATGTTTGTGTAACGAATCCTTACTTCATCATTATATATATATATATATATATATATATATATATATATATCAGTCATTAAGTCCACTGCTTTCTCATCTTCTTTCATGACGAGTGTGATTGTGCTAATCTCTGCCATGTCTTACCAGCAAACCTTTCTATTTCGTCTCTCCATCATATGCCTGGACTTTTCCCACTGTATTCACAGTCCTACGAACACCAATCGGTTATCTTTTGTCTTCCTCTGTTATCCCCTCTTCTTGTTATGTGCCCTGTCCATCTCCATTTTCGTCGCTTAATTACTTGACCTATGTCTCTCACCCTGATCCTCTATCAGATCCATGTTGATCTATTTCTATTATTGAAAGTTATTCCTAATATTGCTCTTCCCATTGCCCTCTGTTTGGTTTTGGGTTGATTTTCGAGTGGTTTGGTCCGTTTTGCAGGTTTTCGCATCCATACATCAAAATTGGTAATTTCCATTGATAGCATACTTTATGTTTCAAGTATATTGGCAATTAACTTTCCAGTACTTCTCTATTTAAACCGAATGTTATCCAGCCAATCGTTATACGCCGTCTCATTTCATTCCAGTGGTCTTATTGTAGCTTTGATGCTTCCTATGTAAATGTATTTTGTAGCTCTTTCCATCGATTAACCCTCTATTCTTATGGTATTTTTGGCACTGAACATTACTTTTGTCCTTGTTCTGTTCATCCTAAATCCTATTTTTGGTCCCTTTCCAATTTAGATCATTCAATATATCTTGTAGATCATCTGCAGTTTCTGCTATTCCTTAATATTATCACAGAACCTTGAATTGTTCGAATATTCCCCCATCTATGTATACTCCCACGTATTCCCTGCCCATCTCCTGCGAGTTGCTTTCAAGAGCAGTTTGGGTGATATTATATCACCTTGTCTTATTCTTTTCCCTATCTTCATCTTGTTAGCAATTATTGCAATGACACTTTCGTATATATTATCAAACACCTTTTATAATGTCGCTGTGCAGTTGAATAGATACGTAAATGGTGAGCAAGCGAGCGAGCGAGAGATCTAGCTTACTTGCTAGCTAGCTAGATAGATAGATATGGTGCTGCGTAACAGTACCCTCACCGAAAATTTATTTGTTGACCTGAGTTCGATTCGCAGCTCCCTGCGCTCTGTCCAATGGCAAGATGTCTTGACAGAATGTCTGGTGCTGACATGAACCCTTGAATAAATCATTTTAACATAACTACCTTGCTTGTCAAGACTCTCAAAAGAAGACGTTGTTATTCAAAAGTCAACGTTGTCAGAGGACAATCTATCTATTTATCAATCCAGAATGCGTGACCGATCGCAAACAAGAGGGACCAGGGATCCTGCAGATTTGCTACACTCTGATCCCAGATGTGCAAATCTTTTCGCAGAGAACCTACACGACCTCCAACTAATGATAGATGAACTAAATGAAGAGAGCAAGAAAGTCGGCCTACACGTGAACTTCAGCAAGACGAAGATCATGTGCAACAACCACATTGGAGATAAAAACACTAAGATCGAAATCGAGGACACAGAACTCGAGAAAGTAGACCACTACATCTAACTAGGGCAACAAATCTCCATGAGACCCTCAAAAGAAGAAGAAATCAAGCGAAGAATCACACTAGGATGGCAAGCCTTTGGCAGAGCTAGCCCAACCTTCAAAAATAATAAGATCCCATTAATCCTAAAGAGACGGGTGTACAACCAATGCATCCTCCCAATAGTCACTTATGGAGCTGAAACATGGAACCTAACCAAGAGACAGACTCGTAAGCTGAGAACCATGCAACGTGCACATGAAAGAATAATGCTGGGCCTCACATGGAGAGACCACAAAACAGCACAGCACATCCGGGAAAAGACAAGAGTTAGAGACATCATAGAATCCATAAAAAATCTCAAATGGCGGTGGGCTGGCCATGTTGCAAGAATGGCTGACAATCGATGGACATCACGACTCACAACATGGATTCCCCGAGACCACATGCGCAACCGAGGCCGACAAAATGTTAGATGGAGAGACGAGCTAGACAAGTTCAGGAAGCACTGGCTCCGTGACGCCCATGATAGAGAAGTGTGGCAAATCCTGGGGAAGGTCTATGTCCAACGACGGACTCTGAAAGACTGATGATGATGATGATGAAGAGATCCCAGATGGAACATTGTTACGGTCTAACTCATATAAGCAAGCAGAATATTATCATCGAATAGCTTGGCATGATATGACCATTGTATACGAATCAGAGTGTCCTGACTGCATTTAAAATCTTAATTTGAATCATAACTGAGTGCTGAAAAATCCCTTTCGTGTATTGGATTTTGTCAGAGGGAACTGAAACAGGATTGGTCTCACCTTAATCATGCTGATTCAAAAACAAAATCGGGAGGGTTAATGTAGTTTCATCATCATCATCATCATCATCATCAGTAGTCTTTTAACGTCTGTCGTTGGACACAGACTCTCCCCACGATTCGCCACACTTCTCTATCATGGGCGTCGCGGAGTCAGTACTTTCTGAATATGTATAGCTCGTCTCTCCATCTAATATTCTGCCAGCCGCAGTTGCGCATGTGATCTCGGGGGGATCCATGTCGTGAGTCGCGATGTCCATCGGTTGTCCGCCATTCGCGCAACATGGCCAGCCCACTTCCATTAGAGATTTTTTATGGATTCTATGATGTCCCTGACTCTTTTATTTCCCCGGATTTACTGTGCTGTATTGTGGTCTCTTCATGTGAGGCCCAGCATAATTTTTTTAATTTTAATTCTCAATTTGCACATCTGTCTCTTGGTTAGGTTTCATATTTCTGCTCCGTAAGTGACTATTGGGAGGATGCATTGGTTATACACCCTTCTTTTTAGGATTAATGGTATCTTCTTATTTTTGAAAGTTGAATTTGCTCTGACAAAGGCTTGCCATCTTAGTGTGATTCTTTGCTTGATTTTTTCTTCTTATTTAATCTTCCTAATGAAAATACCGTTCAAGATGTACACAGAACAGAAAGTCAATCTCCTAGCAAGATATCTTTTAGAAGTGACTGAGAGAAGAACACTATTTCTTTTCAAATAAAAAAAAACAGCCCTACCTCGACACTTGATATGGAATGCCTTAGGTACAAAAAATCCTTCCTCAACACGATGGCTCCACTATGGACCTAATATCAGCCATCAGCTCCGTGGACTTTTTGAGCCGTAATATTCATAAACTGCTTTTTGAAATTTTCCATGAAACAATTGGAGCTTTTTCATCATCATTATTTCATTACTAGCTTAACTCCATCTGGGAAGCCCCCCCCCCCCCGATAACGCAACCTGGATGTACTATTATAAAACTCCGGATATGACGTGTTTAGTCCAACCGAACATGCGCATTGAGCAGTGATTCTTCATGGCAGATTATACAAAACCTGACGAAGGCCAGAGGGTACACAATCGAAACGCTGTGAAAAATAAACACTCAGATAAGGAAAATAACTCGACCATATACATAATGCCATTTCTTTTTTTTTTATCACGGTACTTGGGATTGATATACGACCCATTATTCGTGTAATTTTATTACTCTTATTATTTTTGCCTTTTTATCACACCGCTCTATGTCTGTACATTCTTTGTTACCAATAGATAGATGATGTGTTTGAAATATCTTACAGCTGGAGTTCTTTCAACGTTTGAACCCCGTCGGGCAATAGAAACGATTTAATAATCTCAAATGATTCGTTCTTGAAAACTTCGTAAAATTAATAAGAATCCCTATAAAGAAACACTATAATATTGAAACGAACAAATCAGAGCTTCATCAGCCTGGCGTTCGTCGTATTCACAGTATTCAACAGCAAAGCGACGTCTTTATTGACCCGTGACACACCTTGTTCGAAGTCACCCACAGATGAATCAATAAAGTCATGTTGCTTGCTTCTTTTGTTTGTATATTTACGTTAGTGTTTGCATGTCTGTGCGTGGCGTGTGCTTACATGTGTGCCTTGATTGTATGGGTGGGTTATATAACATTTGATTTCGTTAATCCTCATTGGGGATCGATTCTTGTGCCTGTATGCGTGCACGCTACTGTTAGTTTAGTATCACTTTTACTCTTGATTTCATGGCATGTTTTACTAATTGCTCTTCTAAAGTGAAAACCACCAGCACCCAGAAACTTATATCTCTTATGAATAAAGGATAGGCGTCTGGTTGCTATAAAAAACACCTAAACATAGGCTCAGACGGACCAAATTTGGTATACATACTCGATAGACATAGGGAGAAGTTTTTGAAATATCAAGTTTTGCGGAAAAATCAGGGTGGAAGGGGTCAGAGTTAAAAAATACAATGTGGCTACAATGCCAAAGTGGAACCTTACTTTCAGTCTATATACATATCTGTTTATTTCTATTGATATTCGGACCATCCTCATCTTTGTTGTTTTTCATACAACGTTTCGGCCGTTGCACTCTTCGGCCTTCATCAGGTATCATCTGGTAGATTTGGGAAGTAACGAACCGAACCCTTTATTTATCCGGCGGGGGTATATTGACCGTACTACCCTCTTTTAGCGTTAGTAGTATTGTTATACTGTCTCGCACTAGGATCGAACCTAGAACCATCAGATTACTTAACAGTAATTTGTCTGATGCTGTAACCACTGCGCTATGTGTCCATGTGGACGAAGGCCGTAGAGTGCAACGACCGAAACGTTGTATGAAAAACAACAACGATGAGGATGGTCCGAATATCAATAGAAATAATAATAATACCTTCTTACTCAAAAATTCCGAGATATACTAACATATCTCTTTATTTTATATGTTTATACATAGTTCTTGAAGGGTTTACAGTGAAGGGAACCGCCCCCCTCTTTTAGGAATGAAAAGTAAAGGGATGCTTTTTCCCCCATGGATAAGGCCAAAAGTGACGGGAGACATTTTTTAATTCTCTTTTAAGGGGCCAGAAGTGAAGGGAAATTTTCCCTCATGATAAGGGGTCAAAAGTGAAGGTAAGGCGTAGCTGAGGGAGAGGATGGGGGTTATTTTGAAACAACACCCGGACTATCAATGTAGGGAGCATATAAGCTTTATAAATAATAGTCCATCTACTGCATTTCTATTGACATCATACAATAACGACTACCTCTAGAGGAGGGGACCCTTAAAGGAGCCAAGCCCTCCAGGTTCCTAAGTCTCTAACTACGCCCGCAAGCGGAGGGAAACTTTTTCATGTCACTGAAAGCTTTTGTCCTTTCCTTATACTTAAATTTTCTACCCAACGTTGACGGGTACCCAGCAAGTCAATAGTATAGCGGAGTCTTACATAATCTTTAGATATATACAGTATTGAGTAAAGGTCTATAAAAACAGAAATATTTTTCTTATTAGTTCAGCACAAATTGAATTAAATGCAGGGTAATATTAACTTTTAATGTCTTAAATTGATTTATTCCTAATCTATCAAGGGAGGTAATACAATTTAGAATAAATCTTAATAGTTGAGAAAATCAAAAGGAGATATGAAATGATTAATGTTGGAGATAAAAAGGGCACAATGTAGGGAAAGTGGTCCCGATTGTAAAGTTTCACATTATCGCTCACTCGATGTTAAACACGGTGAACTTTTAAAATTTGATAATTTCATCTAATCAAAACACTAACAGTATGATTTGTGTATTTAATACTGTTTTCTTTCATTAATTTTCTTATCTCCTTTTATTTGTGCACTGTTTTAGCATCGAGTAAACGAGGGTGTGAAACTTTACAATTTACGATCCGGACCACCTTCTCTACATTGTCTCATGTTCAATTCTTTCGTTTATGAAAAAAACTTTCATTCAAATTTTATATCAACTCCCTCAATAGTTTAAAAATAAACGAATTTAAGACGTTAAATGTCATGAATTCGGGAATGGAGTAGAAAGACCGTATTGTGCCAATCTTCAGTGTTTGACTGCTTTAAAACTCGACAACACCGAGCTTTGACAACGGTAGAAGATACACAGTTATCTAAATTGTTTCAAGTCAAGCGTTTTTTTAAAAGATATTTCTTAGTGTATTTGAACTAAGGGCTACAATGGTGAGACGCTCAGTGAGGAACGAATCCACTTGCAGTAGTTTTTTGTCTCTGCGAACTCCTTGTGGTTTCATTGGCAAGAACATTTTTTTTTATTGATCAGTGCTGCACCTAAGATAGACTACCTTCCAACTGCCCTGTAATTTACCCACCACTAGTGGATTCATTGACCATTGCTCTCGTTAATCCTCATAGGGGATTGATTCTTGCATACCAATGTGTACTATGCTTAGTCTTGCTGTGTGTCTGACTAATCATGGACAAGTATTGCACAAGTCCCAAAATAATGAACTATCTACTGTGTCTTCCTCAATAGGGGCAATATCGCTCATAAGGGGGCGAAAATTGAGCTGAGGGGGGCGATAGGTTTTCAATTTTTTTCTCATTACACGTCAAGAAATAAGGGCAAGCAACATTTACTCAATAGTTTTGATTATCAATTTCTTTTTTCATTATCTCATTATGTAAGCACGCGTAGGTCAACTTAGTGCTCTAACATCCACTGTAATCAACTCATCGTGTAATTCATTTGATATAACCAAGATAAGGCATTACATAATAGAGATCAATGCTTCATTTACAAGATATACAGTCAGGCCACTTGGTGTATTTATTTGGCTAAGGCATTAGATAAGGTTGTGCAGTCATTCTCAGTGACTGCGGGGGCGATAGATTAATATAAGATATAACCGGAAGCGTGCGATAGAGAAAAGGGTACAAAAACCTGTAAGAACCATGGATTGTGGAATTAGATTGCTAATCACCGGTCCACGGCAGACAACTTCAATTGATTGCTAAGCATAACCTACTTTGACGCAAGGCCCACGTATCGGAGTATCACGTAAAGTCTAAAATCACTTGCAAAGGCCTGCGAGATTAGTTTTATTTAATAAGGGATGAGCGTTTTTCTACATGTAGATCCGTACAGATTTCTACTAGGAATTACATTTGTTTAGAGACATATGTATGGTGCATATTTTTTTACGTATTGTCGTGTGTGCGCGTATGTGTGTACGTGTGAATTCTTCCTAGAGAAGAAATATTTGTGTATGTGCATGAATTTTCCGAAGTTAAGAGAGAAGCATCCGTTTGTTACGCTTGCATGTGAGTGTGATCTTTTTTGAAGATTAAGGAGACGAAAAGCTTTTGTTCATATCTTTGTATGCTTTTGTAAATATGTGTGTGTGTGTGTGTGTATGTGTGTGTGTGTGTGTGTGTGTGTGTCCGCGTATGCGTGTGAATTATTCGCGGACGGAGCAGGAGAAATGCATGTGTATGTTTGTGTTTTTGTATGTGTGTGTATGTGTGTGAATTCTTACAAGATGGAAGTTGAAAAATGTATGCGTGCATGCAAGCGTGTGTAGGTGTTAATTCTTGGAGGATGGGAGAGAAGCAATGTGTTTGTGTGTGTGTGTGTTTGAGTGTATGTGTGTGTTTGAGTGTATGTGTGTGTTTGAGTGCATGTGTTTGCGTGTGTGTTTTTGTGTGTGTTTGTGCTTGTCTATGTTTGTGTGTGAGTTAGTGTATGTATGTGTGCGTTTGTGTGTGAGTATGTTTATGTGTTTGTGTTTGTGTTTGTGTTTGCAGGTGTGTTTTGCATGTGTGTGTGTGATTGTGTGTGTTTGTGTGTCTGTGTGTTAGTGTGTGTTTGTGTGTGTATGTGTGTGTGTGTTTGTGTTTGTGTGAGCATGTGTGTTTGGTTGCATATGTGTGTGTGTGTGTGTGCGTGTGCATTCTGTTTGTGCGGTGATGCAGTCTGTTTCTCCTCGTGTCTCTTGAAGAACCTCAGTCCAACACAATGGAACCTTGCTGAGTTATTTACAACAAACAAGTTTCATTGGGGTTTTTCGCACCTCCTCTGTTCCTCTTGTCGATTTCTCCAAGAACCGAAGCCGAAGGCGTGGTCTGTGTTCTCCTAATGTCCTATCGTCGCAGGGAGCCGGGACAATGTCCGGCTGTCCAAGATCTTCACAGAAATTGATCTGTCTCTAGAGCGCTTCAAGTTTCTCCCCAAAACCTTCTTAAAGCATTAAAAAGATCCACCTGGTGTAAAGTTCCGAACAAAATAACCCCAAGCATAATCAAAGTATAGAATAAGAATTACTGATACTACTACTAATACTACGAATTATAATCATGATGACTAAAAGCAGGAAAAAATATACAATCTTTTTATAAATTTAGATTATATACTTCATTATTATTTTAGTTAACTAATCTAATCAGACAAACGTAAATGTAACTGTTCAGGATTTTCTGATTAACGCCACCATGAAAAATCCTTATACACAAAGGGTGCCTAGATTCTAGTTTGGGAGCCTCTGGATCAAGGAATTACTCAAAAATATTTGAGTGTGCAGATTTCGGTAATTTACCAGACAGCTTTTCTCTGGAAATTATATTTTTGATGTTTTCCAGAGAAAAACGTAAGTGATGTCATAGATGAAATTTATTCTGACCGATTATTCGATTGGATTTGTTTATATGATTCCAAAATTTGACGCTATGGTTGTTCAATCTTTGACTGTTATGTCGAGTTTCTTAGATTCTTTGAAAGAACAAAATCACAATTTGGGGGTGCATTAGAGGAGAAACTGCCGCGTACTTTGGAGACCATTTCGTCCCTGATCTCCACCCAAGCTTCATTTAGTTCTATAAAGTATGTGTAGCGGCCCAAATGCTGTCTCCAGTGTTTGCATCACAGCTGCATTACAGCTGCAGCCAGGCTGAAGTTATTTCCATATACCTTTTGTTTCTTGGCGCTGAAATTTCTGATATATCAGCGTCAATTCTATTCTGGGCATTGTCAGATCTATAGATGAAAGCTATGCAGCATTGCATCGCGTCCGCTATGATGTACACCATTGTGTCCAGCTGTTTGTCTTTTTTAACACTGACTTCGCATGTATCGCAAATCATGTCAACTTTGAATATTGTTTGATGAAACAGGCTGTTGCTTGCCTTACAATGGGGAAAAAATTCAAGCGATGCTCGATTTCTGGCTCTTTGTTCCGCATCCGGTCTGAGTGACCCAGTTGGAATATTCAGTCTTTCTGAAGAAACTGCAGCGTCTCTCGCGCGTTTTGGTGCGTTTGTGACTGAACAAGACTTAAGAGAGAGAGTTCGAGCTTCGACCGGTGCATAATCCGAATGGGTGGTCCTGAGACACTTGGGTCACTTGCTCTTGCCCGTTGTTGCACTCCTCGTATAGGACACCCAATTGATCAGATAAAAAAAAAGTATTTTAGAAAAGTCGTTACGATATTAAAGTCATCGATTTGTGTAAAAATCAGTGTTGTCAGATTATTTAGTCTTAGTCGAAAACACACAAATGTACCAAAAATCGGCGAAATTTGGTCAGAAAAGAAATAACACACGTACACACACACACACACGTAATTAATGCTCCCTTATTCAGGGTTGAGCACTCTCTAAGTGAGGTAATTCGTTCATTATAAGCTCATGCGATGCTCTTCTAACTTAGGAATAGAGCATTCTGGTGGATGGGGAATTCTGCGTGAATAAATATATCACTTAAATTCAACCTTACTCCTTAAATTCAACCAGTTCTGCATGGACAGAGGTAAGATACCAGTCTCTGGGTCTGAAGCAAAGGTTTCGATCCTACCTCGTGGTACTGGATGGTATAATGGATAGTCTGTAGCCACACTGAAGAGTTGTAATACAACGAAACAGCTATCTGTGGATAACACAATTATCTGATTATTATTATAATTACATATATAGAGAAAGAGAAAGAGAGAGAGAGGGAGAGAAAGAGTATACATGTGTGTTCATGTGTGTGTTTGTGCGTGTTCGTATGATCGTAATATCTAAGAAGTTGTTCGAAACAGCAAAAAAACAAAAACAAAAAAAAAAAAAACGAGAAGAGAATTCGTAAAATAAATTACAAACAAAGGGAGAATAATTTATGTGAGTCGTATTCCATACAAACGGTGGAAAAGGGTCCAGTTTAGCAAGTAAAACCACCCCTAAAACCTTACAAAATCAACTTTTTCACAGAGAGAGAGAGAGAGAGAGAGAGAGAGAGAGAGAGAGAGAGAGAGAGAGAGGGAGAGAGGGAGAGGGAGGAAAAGAAAGAGTGATTCCGTGACGTCTTGTCGTGTCAACTCGCGTTTTACTTTTTCTTTCTTTTTTATCTTTACGTTTTCTTTTCTTTCTTCTCCGCTCTTCTCGGCCCGAGACGTCCATAGTAGAAACTCGAAATTCAGCTCTCATACTCTCCTCGATAAGTCAGGAAAATCCTTTTTTCTTATTTTTCTGAAATAGTTATGTTCAGAATTCAAAAATTGACAGAATGTACTAAGTGAAAAACCAAATAAACGAACAAATTTTTTCCTCAATTTCGAATAAAGTGGATTTTTTGGGGAGATGGGTGGGTGTAATTTAGCATATACTAAATGACACATATAATTGTACCTATACTTCAAAAGGCTGCTCATAACTGGTAGATGATACCACCCGACAATACTGACTGATAGTATATCGGTTTAAAATTTTTCAGCAAATTATTTTTTTTTTTGGTGGGGGTTGAATCTTAGCATCAAAATTAAATCAAAGAAAAACATAAAATCTTTTTGAAATTTCTGTCAGTTTTTCTATGATATTTCAGGGTGGTTATTTCAAAATTCAAACGATTTCAAATGACTGTTGATTTTTATAGTCAGACCTCCCCGTTCAGACGATCTTTCTTTAACTGCTTCTATGAGTTGATGTTCTGCCTGTCCCAGTATAGCCAGGTACGTATCTATCGATATCTGGCAACAGAGATCGATAGATTGCAATAGAGTTATCAAAACGATCAAAAAAGTGAGTGGCGGTGACATGAGTTTGAAGATTAACTGTCATAATGATGGTAACGGAAGAGAAATAAAAAGTCACGTTTCGATTCCTCTTGGTCGGATGCACCACAGAACGAAGGGAGCATGTCTGGCGCTCCAAAACATCAGTATTTACAATGGACAAGGCAAAGAATAATAACAACATGCCATGTTACAATAAATGGTGGACAAACATTGCAGAAAAGACAGAAGAAGAAAGCAGAAGTCTCATAACAACAGCTGTTATCTGTGAACAGTCAATAAACTTTACTGAAAGAACAAGTTAAGACTTTTGTTTGTGATTTTCAATGGAAACAAATACATGCACGCGCACAAAATATACACACGTGTGTGCGTGTGTTTATTATATATATATGTATAGATAGATATGAGCAGTACTTTTTGTTTAAACTATATTTCTTATCCAAAATTACTGCTAATATATATATATATATATATATACATATGTATATGTATACATATATATATATATACATATATATATATATATATGTTTATATAGTACCATGATATATATATATATATATATATATATATATATATAGTAACATAATATAAATATAAATATATATATATATATATATATATATAACGGTTGAGCACTCTTTAAGTGAGGTTACTCACCCATTGTAAGCTTATGCAATGCTCTTCCATAGGAATAGAGTACTCTGTTGGATGAGGGATTTCTGTGTAAATAAATATATCAATATATATATATAAATTCAGCCTTACTGACCGTCCAGTTCCGTAGTCCAGAGGTAGGATATCGACCTCCGGGTCTGAAGTGATGGTTTCAATCCTGCCTCGTAGTACTGGATGGGATAATGGAAAGTCTATAGCCACACTGAAGAGATGTAATACATCGGAACAGCTGTCTGTGGATGACACAATAATTATTATGGTACTATATATATATATATATGTATATATATATATATATATATATATATGTGTGTGTGTGTGTGCGTATATATAAGGGAGAACGATGATAGATATACAACAATTGTGTGTATATGTGCTAATACATTAAGTACATCTTTGTTCGAAGAAAGTGCTCAATACCATAGGTAGAGCAGTTATAAAATGAGTAAATATTTCTTTATGATCCATTACAGATTGCAAATTGTAAACCAAAGAGCAATTTTGTATAAATATAACACATATAAGTAAAGTAATTAGTATATATCAATCTAACAAATACTTGTATAAAACCAAATAACGATCTTATATCTATATGACGTATGCATACTGTCAGACTCATATGTATGAAGGTGTGACACATATAAGCAAAATAACTGTTTCATATAAATATAACGCACGCATATATAAACCCAAAACTATCTTCTATCAATATAGAACATGCAACCAATACTGTTCATATGTATATACAGGTTATAATAAGTATTTGAGCAAACTCTAACCTTGTGTTCCTTGCCTACGATAGCATTCTTTCCCAAATGTGTACTCGTCAAGTTTGAGACTATTTAACTAACTACTTTGCCAGTAGTTCCAAATAACGATGTTAGTTAGCCTTTCCAATCTCCTTGCTGATTGATTCCGAGCAAAACTTTAGCAGGATAGAAAAAAATACTTGGTTTAATTCATTTAACAAATTTAATTCAATTGACCACAAAATATAACTGAATGTGTGCCTTATTGTGCTGATTGCAATAAAATTTAGATCTTTTTGCATATTTCCTGTTTTTAACTCTCAAAACCGGGTCAAACAAGCAAAATTTATGTTTTGTTAGAATACTGATAAGCAGATCTCCCCCCCCCCTTTGTCTCTCTTTATAGTTATTAAATAGATTTATTAGAAAAATACTCTGGCGGATGTTAACATTTCATATCTTACGCATTCGAACAAATCATTTTTGCCAGACTTTGAAAATTGTTTTGACATCAATATACAATAAATGCCAAGTATATGAACAGAGGTGACTGGTTTTTCGAGTAATTTCTCTTGGTTGTTCATCTATCTATCTATCTATCTATCTATCTGTCTATCTATCTATGTATATACAAAAAACACACACACACACATAAATATATATATATTGTGTGTGTATATCTGTGCTTATGGAAGTGTCCATGTCAGCATATTATGTATATATAAGTGCTAAATATATATGAAAAAAAATCTTTTTACAAAAATGTATGTCATTTCAGTCAATTATTTCCCAATACCAGTCAATGCAATTTATATAATTTTCTTGGATGTTTTTTCTTAATGTTCTACACAGAATTTCATATTATAGTACTGTGTAACCGTTTCGGGGATTTGAAAACAAAACAGTTATATCAACATGGCTCTTCAGCAGTGCTGATCAAACACCACCTCTCTTTCAGCTGCGATTTAAATATATAGCTCTATTCATTTTCGGGCCGTTTCATATTACGTGTAGTTTGTTATTTTATTCAGGGTATTATCATGGATTATATATGGATGTCATTCTGTACTACAAATCATTTAATTTCTTTGAAACACAAGCCTTATTCACGTAGGTTACCTAAAAACGTATTTGACAATGAGGGATCAATAAGAGTAACAACAGACGTGACTGGTTTTTCGAGTCACTTCTATTGAGTGTTCACCCATATATATATATATATATATATATATATATATATATATATATATATATATATATATATATATATATTGATAATGATATATATATATATATATATATGGATAATAATAGCTAAATGGATATATATATATATATATATATATATATATATATATATATGTAAAAAATTATAGTGTGTATGTCTGTATACTTATGAGTGCATTTATGTACACATATTGTGTATATGTGAGTGCTTACGTCTGGATATGTTTCTATGTGCTCATCTGTGAATATGTCAATTTGTGTGTCTGCGTTTATGTCTCTGTGTGTATGTGTCTATGCCTGAGTGCGATTTTATGCGTGTCTGTACACGTGTATGTGTGTTTGTGTGTGAGTATATTTATGTGTCTATACGTGTGATTGTGCATGTGTGTGTGTGTGCCACATCCGTGTACCAAGTATTTATGTAGACGCAGGTAAGCATGATTAAGTCTACACTTAACATTAGTTAGTCTTTTCGTGTTCGGTAACATGCCTTAACGCATCGCCCGGGTGGGTGTGACACCCGCCTACTCCTTCAAAATCCACCCTCAGCATAAATCCAAACACCCGTCTTCTCCTCCAGCCGGTTGTTCAACACTCAAACCAACCTTGATTCCTCGAACGAAGTCATAATGAAGCGTATAAAGACCGGAGCCATAAACAGAAGAAAACATCTGTCATCCTTGAGTCGTGATTGTCTTCCTTTGATCGTTTTGGGCAACAGGTTGTGAAGAAATTGAATCCATCGATCTATCCGATGACCAGAGGATGAAAGGGATTACGTGGATTTATTTGCAGGTAAGCAAGGGTGTGGGTAGGAGAGAGACACCAGGGATGGTCGGATGTGATCCGCTTTACGAAGTGTCTGTCTGGCGAGAGGCGACGTCAATTAAATGAACCGTTTTAAAATGTGTATCAAAATGACGAAAAATTGCTCTCTTACCTGAATAATTCAGAGCCTTCAAACCGTATGTTGCGACACTTTGGTCCACTGGTTACGAAATTTATTTTGTCACGGAACCCTTGAACGATTTTCCAAAAACACATACCTATATATTTGAGGACAAACCACACTACCATAATTTTAGCAAGACATTAAATTAAACAAAAAAAAATGTCTTAGAGGGAGAATTTTTTCATAGAGAAAACACTTAATGAATAAAACATTAAAATAAAAAGCAGACGACTTCTTTTCAATGATTATGAATTTGTAATAGTTGTGAAAAAAAAAAATTAAAAGCATGTCTCTAATGTCTTTTATTAAAAGAAACACCTTGCCTTGCGGAATGTCAGATTTTTTTCGTGGATCGGCGGTTCTCGAGAAATCTAATAGAAATGAATAAAACAATACTGGCTGCTTCTGAGTCCTACTCCACTCTGACTGAAGCTTGAATATGAATCTGAGGCCAGGTAAAAAATGTCTTACAAAGGAAAGCATTGTCAGAACCAGAAAATTCAAAAGAACCTGCGATTAAAACGAACGAATTCTCTGAGGATGTCATAAAAATTCCAATTTCTTTCTCTTCCTTGTCGTGAGTTGACACCACATGATGTCATAGCACTACTCTTCCTTTCCCCCCTCAATATACGGTCTTACTAATTGCGATAATCAAGTCAAGTCTCTAGGAGTTTGACAATATTAAATATTATAGATGTTTATCTCCCTTGACTTCCGTTATCATCTAAATTATCTGAATATAGGTATAAAATATCTAAATTGGCAACACTGGGAAGGAGTAGTTTCGTACGGCAGACGGTAAATTATTCCACATTCATGAAGTCCAGCCCCTTCCAGACGAGTACGTTTGGAGCGGGTCCCCTCAAGTATATTTAATAGATTGACAATCCATTTCTTCCTGATTCTCAATATAGCTCATTAGTGTAATATGAGGAATCAGAACACAGAAATAGCCTCGGATAAGACTCGAACGTCTTGCACCCCCCCCCCCCAAATACTGACAGCCAGACGATGTTCTCATCCCTAATTTTACTGTAACCGTCTTCCTTTTTGTTTTTTCCAGGCCATTTGCTGTTGTTTGCTTTCTCGTTGAAATGGTCCAACTAATACAACGATTACCGGACCATTTATCCGGAGATGACCCGGATTTCTGGATTTCCCGAATTTCTGGATTTTCCGGATTTCTGGACAAGGCTTAGTATATACTCAATATATAAAATAAACAATGAAAAGTAAAGAATGAAAGTGTATTTATTTACGTATTACTCTTCCAAAACTGGGTCTATTTGATTAATATCAATACACTTGAAATTCTTCAATCATAGAATACAAAAAACAAATTATACGCTGAAAAGTAAGAATCAAACTATTTAACGCGTACAAATTAATCCACTACAAAAACAGAGTCTGTTTAATCAATATCAATCCGCTAAACTTATGATGACGGTTCATCATCTGAAGTGATAGGACAGGAAAAGAAGGAGCATAGGTATTTGAGGTTGAAGGTTCAAAACTGTTATTATTCATTTTTGGTATTATTTACCTTCATCTTAATTTTTATTGCATTTTATCGCAACTTAACTGGGTACTCTTCAGCAATGAGTAAATAAATTAATCAACAGTGTGGAATAAAGAATAAGTTCCCGGAGAGAATCGAACTCGTGACCCTCTATATCGGATTGTGACTCGCTTAACCTGCGACCGTTCGAACCACTAAACTACTGGAACTCACTGATAAGCATCAGTCCAAATCAAACTCTTCAACTCACCCCCTATCCACGATTTCCTCTACACCGTGTTTGTTATAAACTGGTAATTCAGTTTAATCCCATATCAATTTTTCAGCAACAGTTAAGTTAAAATAAATAGTAATAATGATTTACTAGAATGAATAAAAGTAAAAATTGGTTTCAAAATTAGGCTTTAAAAAGTCGCCGGTTTCAGGTGATTCAGCTTTTCTGGAAGCTGGATAAATTGTCTGGAACTCAATAAATACCTTGATTTATGTTCTAAGATGAAATAGTTTCATTATTCCACACTTTTCTATCAGTATGTTTATCCTTTTATTTTGTGTGTTAGAACTATTTGATAGCTCTTTGCGAAGCTTCGCTTCGACTTACACAATACGGTTTTGAAATTTCTATTCTATCCTTGTATAAAATTCAATGAAACACTGCCTTAGGCGGCATTTAAGCTGGTTATCAAGTCATTTTCTATTAGTATAATTTATATTATGATAATTTGCTTATTCCCCGTATTTTCTTATAAAAAGCTGTTATTACGAATTTAGGACATGGAACTATCTCCCTTGGTCAGACATTTTTTTGTACATTTATGCTCAATTAATTATTCGGAAATTGGTGGACCGATCGGACAGCAAATTGCTTTATTCTTCAAATTAGTGCATTTTAACGGTGCTGTGCTAACAAAATTTAGTAACGATGTACAACTTTCGCTGTTTCAGGGTAATAAACCAAAAAGCCTACAAACTAATCTACAGAAATCGGATCATTATTATGAAAGCAATTATGCACATTATTTGACTGGTTCTTCGTCCCCTTTGTTGCTTTTCTATCACAACACTGAGTTGACATACTATTCTGCCTTCGAGTCAAATTTTCGGAAATTCAGAACGAATGAATGATTAGTCTTAAATGACTTAAAAAGTTAGCGGAATAATGACATTTTTTCCTCTTGGAAATCCGGTAAATCAATGGTCTTGGATTTTTATTCACATTTTGAGACACACTCGGCCATCATCAAAACTAATGGTAAATTAGTGTGAGTCTCAAATTATAACCCATATGTATGTAAATAATTCTTTTAAAATTTGCTGCTGTTTTGAAAATCAGGATATGGTACACAGTTACGACTGTGTGGCTGATTGTTCGTCAGAAGGTCTCAAACTGTGTGCCACGGTTCAGTGGCGTGGCCCGATTATCTCCACTGCGTGCGACGTAAATTCTTTAGAAATATGTAAACATATCTTTTGAGCCTTGAACGCGGGTATTATGTGATTATGTGTGTCCTGCTTCTGCCACAGAGTTGACAATCTAGTTGTTCTTTCACTAGATTTTGTAAGATTTCATACCTTTTTCGTGACAGATGAGAAGAAAAAGGGGTGACGTTTATGCATATCAGTTTGTTGATGTTAAATTTTCATCCATTGAATACTGAGATGTTTTCGTCTGATTCATTTTAATTTTTCAATACGTCTATCTACCTAGGTCTGTTTCTACCACAGTACATATACATATATATATATATGTATATATATATATATATATATATATATATATATATATATATATATATATATATATATATATATATATAATTATATATTGGGTTATATCATATTGGAACTTTATTTGAAATGATCTCCCATTATTACATGGTGATTGTATTATTGGGACTAGATAACGTGAAGAGAATAAACAACTGAAAAAAGAGCTGCGGCATGAAATCGAACCTGCAATCAAAAGGGTGGACGCTTTAACGTAGCGTTGCTCTTACCATTTTGCTAAAACAGCCGCCGGTAATGCAAAGGCCCCCAAAACTGTTTCAACTATTAATTCCCATTTTTTGTTTATTCATGTCTATATCTACTCTATTTTTTCTTCCGCAGAAATTCACAAATATCTATATGCATATACATATATATAGAGAGGGAGAGAAGGAAGAGAAAGAGAGATAGAGAGAGAGGGAAGAGGAAGAGAGGGAGACTCTATCGAAATATATGCGCTTTTCAATCGCACTAAGCTTAATGGATTGAAATCTCAAATTTTTTCCAATGAATGCATTCCTCTAGATAAGAGAAAATGTAAGAAGGTCAGTGGATTCTCTGATGCCTGTGGTTATTATCAGCGCAGCAAACAGGATCAATTATTCCGTGGCCAGACACGTAAGTTTCTGATGAATTTTGATCTAAACTTTTCTTCGTATAATGTTCGATCAACACAAGCGATATTCACCTCTATATTAAGTGCATTGACAAGGAAGGCGCTCATAAAAAATGCATATCTGTAGTTTATAAAAATGCTTTTTTCATCAACACTCTCAGAAATTCACGTATGTGTGTATGTGCGTATGTGTGTGTGCGTGTGTGTGCATCTATTCATCTATCAATCTCCGTGTGTGTTTGTGACTCTGTGCTTATGTATTTAACTTTTAATTTGGGTTATTATGACTCCCTAGCCCCGAAGCATGAGACAGGTGCTGCAGCTGCAGATTTGTGGGTGGGGAAAATCGTCCACACCCACTTGCCGAAAATCGATCAGTCAAAAGTGGGCGGGTCGGTTAGAGACCGAATATTGATTACTATTGTAACAGAAAGAAATCTTGATTTTTAGATGTGTCTACATAACTCAATGAGACGCTTTTCGGTCGGTCGGTCGGTCCCGGTTACGTTAAACAACGGAAATAGGAAGGAGGGATAAGTTGTGATGTCATTGAGAAACCAACTGTTATGATGTCATGAATAGTGTCACGTAGACCAATTTGAAAAAATTACTCTGATTTGTTACACGTTACTTTATTATTTTATCTCTAAGTAGTATTTAATCATATTTATCATATTTAATCAGAAATATACTACGAGACCAACTGGTAGATTTAGGTCAACAAATTTCCAAATGGTCAAAGAAAGCCAATTACGATTTTTACCAGAATTAATACACTCAGAATATTTCCATACAGCGATATTTTACAAGTATGAGAATCAATAGAAGCAAAGGAAGACTACTTCCTCCTCCTCCTGCTCCTCCTACTACTACTACTGGTGTTGGACGCATCGTTGAACTTATGGTTTTTATTTGTTTTATACTTGGGTAAAGAAGGAGAAAAGGGAAAAGAAGAAAGAAGAAAAAACTGTGTGAGAGGGAGAAAGAGAGTGAAATATGGAAGAGGAGGAAAAATTAAGAGGGGAGAAAGGGGGGAAGTAAACGAAAAAGAAAAAAAAGAAAAGAGATAGAAAGAGTGATGAGAGGAGGAAGACAAAGAAAGAAAAGTGATGAGGAAGAGAATGAAAAGGGAGGAAAGAATATAGAGGAAGGGAAAGAGAGAGGAAGAGAAGGGTGTGGAAACGAGAGGGAAAAGAGGGCTAGAAGAGGAAGAGAAAAAGAAAAACCAGTAGACTAAGTGAAGGAGAAACCTAAGCGAGAGAGAGAGAGAGAGACAGACAGACAGAGAGAGACAGAGAGAGAGAGAGAGAGTTAGTAAAAAAAGTTCAATTTCATTGAGTTTTGATGGTAAAGCTCTTGTTTAATAACCTTGTTTTGATTAAATGAACTCCTGATAGAAAAAAAACTACGTATTTATTTAGTCATTCATTTGTAAAAAAAAAACTCAGAATTTACTGAATTATGCAATTTCACCGATTTGATATAACATGCACACTGTATCCGTTGCTGCATTACGATACTGTCGAGTGATACAAACGTTGCATCTTATCTTGGCTTCACTTGTCTTCACTCGTATATTTATGTTGATCACTTTGACCCTGCTTGGTTGCAGAAGTAGTTGCGTATTTTCTACCGGCGTCCGTGGTCGGAGTTCGGATCCTGTTAAAGCTAAAATTTCAAATGCTGATTTTCTAAGCAAGCAAACTTTGTACACTTAGAAGATTGGTGCAACACAATCTTCCTACTCGCATTCCTTCAATCCTAGCTAAACTTAGTAAATATCTGTGTGTGTTGAATACCTGAAAATCACGATAAAAGGAGAGTGTTGAGAATCTTCATGGAAACAATTATTAATCCATCTTGTAGTAGAGTTGGCATACCTGTTTTAATGATTTAATTTAATTCCTTATAAGTACTAGCTGAAAATCGTTAAGCCAGGCGGCTTTTCCCCTTGATATCATTACGGATAATTCATAATCAATAATATGATATGAATTAAAAATGAAAGAGTTCATTCTTTTATTTTTATTCAAGGGAAATAATTAACTCTCACATATTCAGGTTATTTTCGTTTTGATAGTTGCATTCTCCTTTTTGGAACACACACAGACACACACACACACAGACACACACATATATATATAGTTTAGAGGAGTTTTTGTGTGCATATTTATATATATATATATATATATATGCATATATATATATATATATATATATATATATATGTATATAGTAGAAATGTCCAGCTCTACTCTAAAACAACTCAACTTGTAAAAAGTTGTATGTATCGAGCACTCTATGAAATAAATCCATTACATGTCAGGAGTTGCTTTATATTATTAATATACCATTATATTATGTTATACTGCTAGCCTGATCTGTGTGATTTGTATTATATACATATATATATATATATATATATATATATATATATATATATATATATATATATATATATATATATATATATATATATATATATATATATATAAATATATATATATATATATATATATGTACAAACTCCTCCATTATAATAAGGGCACTTCTCAGAATAATTTTAATGTTTTAAGGCAATCGTTGCGTAAGCGTATGTACGCATGCAAGCGTGTAGAAATTGTTACAATAGGACTGGATGTGTTTGGCGTATGTACATATTTTATGGATTTGGTTTATAATCGTTTTATGATTATGTTTACTTCTGTTTTGGGGGTGCGGATGGGGATATGGGGGGTAACGTTGTTCTTAATGTCGTCACCTTTTCTCCTCCCTCCCTTTATCTTCGCTTCACCTCCTTCTATTCATCGTACTCTTTCTTGTACTTCTTTTTTCATGTTAGTGTGCATATACTGTTAACAGAAGTAGAGACACCAGATTGTCCGCGTGTGTTTACCCCATAATGTCCAGGCTTGTCATACAGAGCAGCTGGCCCCAAACCTGGGAAAAGAGTTGCAGCTATCTATGACCGATCTATCTCGCGTAGTAAACTCATCCCTTACTTTATGTTGTTGGTGAACTAATCGAGCTTATAGATTAGAACGGTGATGACGAACCTCTTAAACATAGTGTGTCGAAATTTCATTTTTTTTTCCAGGTGTGGCCTCACATCTGTATCAGATGCTTTTCGATCGGTCGGTTTATCGGTCAGCTTCAGTTACGTTAAACAGAAGAAATAGGAAGGAAGGAAAAGGTGTGTCGTCTTTAGATGGTGTAACGTCATCAAAAACGATCAATTCCGATCATTTTTTTTACCAGTTACTAATGACGTCATAATAAATATCTGCATTTTTGTATTTAATCCCCCCCACCTCTAAAAGGCCATTTACAATTTTTATTGAAAATAATACTTGCAGAATATTCCCATGTAGCAACATTTTAAAAGTAAACGATTCAAAGAAAGACTACTTGCTATGCTCCTTCTTCCTTCTCCTTCTGCTACTACTACCACAGATGGTGGACTTATTGTTGAACTTGGGGTTCTTGTTGAATAATCTTGTAATCGGAGTGTCACTTACATGAATTTTAGTTTTTGGTAAATGTTTATAGATAAGTAGAGTTATTTTTCTAATATATTTATAAAACTAGGAATTCAATAAAATATTACTTGGCTAGAACACCATCCTCTGGTTCCGTTGGGAAGTATGTAATTATTTCGGCCAAGTGGCTGGTCAACAGTTATTCACCGAGCGTAGCTCAGTCTGACACAAGGCCAGACATCGTTTGTTCAGTGACGATCGACCACACTACTGTAATAACGCTCTGCGAGAAAAGCTTGTTATCAACTGTTTTATAGTGAAGCGAACTGATTACAGATGTTTGATTAGTTTATCTTAGAGTAGTACCTGGTCACGGTTGCAGGACACCCAGTGAGAATCAAACTCGCAGAACTAACGAATTGATATGCGAGTCGACACGGTAGGCTCACGACTTGATTAGGAGTAGGTGTCTATTTGATAGCCCTTGAGGAAAAAATGTGTCCACAGTATCTGTTATATTGAAAAGAAGCAAGTGCTTTGGATCATCCAGAAATTACCCGCTTTCCTAAGCTGTTACTGATACTACCCCTTTTAGCACAATGAAGAGGTGCTGTCTGAGTGAGGATACTCAGTGGCTAGATTCCAGCTATTATTGGCGTCCAGCCCCAAAGATAGAACCTTGATGAAGACTGACAACATTTAAATAGATGCGAGATAACATCATTTTTCAACTTGCAGCTTCCCAAGCACGTTTTTGTGTCTCAATGATATCTGTGATCCTAGAATATGAGTCATCTTTTATCAAATTTGTGAAATCAATTTTTAGTCTTTCTACCTGTAAATAAAACAACAAAGAAACCCAGTTTGGTGACAGTCTTGGTTCACGACTCCTAACATCAATGGCCCAGTTGAATCATCGTTGTCACCAAAGGTGGAGAAGGGTTCTGCCCCTTTTTATACATGCGTATGAGCTTATGCATTTGTGTCTTCTAGCCATGCCTTCATAAAATGTTTTTATTTCTATTTTTGGAGAAAAAGCTTTTTTTGACCTTTTTGCGGACTCATTTTCATGGGTTCATTAATAATATTTAGATTCTCTAGAATTTCTTATCCCATTTTTGATGCAGAAAACGCCCGTGATGTCATAAATACAATTTATTCTGACCATATTTATTCTTTGATGGAATTTTTTTTACATTATTTCATATTTTGCAGCTACGGTTCTTCAATTATTGACTGTGGTGGCAAGTTTTATTACTTGTCATTTTTTCCAGAGATTGGCTGATCTTGTCTTGCCTTCATTTTTGCACAAGAACCTTCGAGAGAAGGGATGAGTGGTCTCACGGTTAACAACATGGAAGATGGAATCGACGAACCATGTTCAGATTCTTGCAGAGAATTCGTTCTGATACCCTTAGGAAAGGCACGAATCCACCCCTCCAATTATGGGTAAATAGTTGGGCAGACTGGGCTATTTAGCCTTTGTCTCCCCTCTCCCGAACGACAGGTATATAGTAGGGTAGTTTACGCTTTCTATCCTTGGCTGGCAACCAGTTTACGAGAGATACAAATCTCAAACCAGGATTGGAGCCCCTATGGTAGATTGGTTCTACTTTTTCGAATAGATGAAGTCCGGGATTACTCTTCTTTATTATTTACTTACTTCTTTATTCATGCTTCTCCCATGTGAGCCAGCACAAACTGCTGCAAGTTACTTAGAGAGGACATGAAAGCAGCCAAGTAACTCGCATTGCCCTGTGAAATGCCATGAAAGGGGAATACTCCGCAAGGCACCCCGACGATCTACTAGGTCATGGGTTGAATTGGAATTGTAACTTGTCGAGCATGAATTGCAATCAGAAGATCATCCCAGCGATTTCAGGAAAAAGGATTTTTGATGCGCTTTCTAGAGGAATTGATACACGGGAGGAGGTTTCGTCTTGACTCCCCTCCTTCGGATAGCGTGTTTAAAGTGGAATGGACAAACTAGCCTTAACTGGGAAATTCCTGGCAAATATTTTTCTGGGAGTTGCTGTTTTGGCAAAGCCGGTAAGCCATAAGCTTTTTGTGTAATGGGGTCGGGCTGACGGTAATTGATTCTGCGGTCCTTATCTATATTTGCGAAGGTGCAATATTTTGCGACCAAATATTTTGAAAAAGTTCGAAGGAGAATTCTGGAATCTCAATATTCAGAAAATATAATCGATTGGCCAGATCCCAAGTCCCGTCTTTCTGTCCACGTCATCTGAAGTTGTGTGTGCGAAAAAAAAAAAAATGCTAGGTAGTCATGTGATACGACGTAAGGTATGTGATAAACCCCCGACGGTGACGGTGTGAGATTGAGACTCAGTGGAATTATTGGACTTGACTTGAATGGATTGATTTAGGGTCTGCCCCTTTCTTAAATATTCTCTTATCAGCGGCTAACTTTTTGCCCCAAGGAGACAGAGAGAAACGCTCCCAATGTATATATCGCCCGAATGACTGACCGCCTCGTGGGGATCATAGCTTTTATCGAGGACTGATGGAGAAGAACTTGAGTAACTAACCGCAGGGGTTACGTAGTAGAAGAACTGTGTATATTTGTTGATAGTATGCGTGTATTCGTGTACGATGCATGTGTGTACATGGTATACGTTAATGTATACGTGGCAAGTTTATTCAAGTGTGCGTAAGAGTATGCAGCATTCGTGTATGTAATACATATGTATGTCTGTAGATAATACGTATGTATGCGCGTGCGTATGTAGCATTTGAGTATATACTGTATGTGTATGTATACGTGGCAAGTGTGTGCAGTATACTTGCCAGCTATAAACACACGTATACATACATGCTACATACACACACAATTTAGTAAGATGCATGCATTGCACATATTCTGCATACACATTTGAACACATTTGCCACGTATACACGCTAGTAGGCCATGCACACACGCTTTGTACGCACATGTATACACACATACTATCTACAAACATGCACACGAATCACATACATGTATGTTACATAATCTTATGCACACGTAAACACACTCATCCTGTATACACGCACGTATACCATATACACATGCCACGTACACACACGTACACACACGCACACACACACAATACTATCTTGCAACATGCCCACGTGTCACATACACACTCTTATGTACACTTTGATACCATATACACACATGCCGTATGCACATACACATATTACATGCTGACGCATGCCATATACATACATACATACATACATACATACATACATATACACTACACACACGCACACACAAACATGCACATACACAGGTTGTCTCTGAATGCAGTGTGTGTATATGACATGTGTGTATACGTGTGTCGGTGGAGTGTTTGTGGATGTTATATATGTACATGTATGCGTATGTAGCATGTATCCTCGTACTGTGTGTGAATATGCGTGCGTATATGGCGTGTGTTGTAGTTTATTAGGGTATGTATGTGTACATTACATGTGTGCATATATGGCATGGGTGTATGTGTATGTTTATAGCTTATATGAATGCATAGCATATGTGCGTAAGTGTAGGTGTCTATGTGTAAGGATTCATCGAATGAGTGTATACGTGAATGCATTTGCAGCATGTATATGCACGTGTACATGTTGTGTGCATGTATGTGTGTGCATATGAGTATTGTGTGGGAAGATTGATTTGTAAGTATGTGGTAGGTATGATGCACGCATCCATGTAGTTTGTAGGTGTATGCACATGTGTATGCGTATGTGTATAAGAATATGTAGAGTATGTCTGTAGCTAGTGTGTGTGTGCGCGCTTATGTGGCAGATGGGTATGTGGTATGTGTGTGCATGTGTGTTTGCAAAATCTATGTATGTGCTCAAGTAGTATGTGCTTATGTAGTACATGTGTAGCAAGTATCTGCGTATAGAGAGGGTGTACGTGTATGTTCGTATGCTGATGCGCATGTGTGTGGCTTACACGTACACGTAAACACATATTCAACACACATACACACACATACACACATGAACATGAAAATTTTCACTGTGGAGAAATTTACCCTGGTGGAATTTACCTTTGGTGGAAATTACCACTGGGGAATTTACCACTTTGAAACTTACCTAGAACGATACCGTGTACCGTCTGCTCCTTCCTTAGATATGAGCGATTCTCTTACAAGCGGCTGGTTTTTCGCTCGAAGCAGACGGAGAGATACGCCCCCAGTGTATACATACCCCCCCCCCCCCCCGAGCGACTGCCCGCCCCAGTAGTTGACTTGCTGAGAAGAACTTAGGTAACTAAGCGTAGGGTTCATAATCATCATCATCATCATCATCATCATCATCATCATCATCATCATCATCATCATCATCATCATCATCAGTTTTTTAACGTACGTCGTTGGATATAGACCTTCCCTAGGATTCGCCACAATTCCCTATCATGGGTATCGCGGAGCCAGTATTTCCTGAATTTGTCAAGTTCATCTCTCCATCTTGTGTTCTGTCGGCCTCGGTTTCTTATGTGATCTCTGGGGATCCATGTCGTGAGACGTGATGTCCATCGGTTGTCTTTCATTCTTGCAACATGGCCTGCCCATCGCCATTTGGTAGAGCATCAGACTTTTAAAAGCGTAGGGTTAGCAGATGGAAATAGAGAATCCAAACTCAACGACGGAGACCTATGTTCTTCTGCTCAGAGACACTCGCTGCTATAAGATCTTCTAGGCTCTCCGAATAGACCACCTCTTCGATCAACTACCGCCAGATAATCGTATCACGTTATCTCCAACAAAGACGGGTTGATTGATGTAAATTCAACACTTATTGATTTACCACCAGAGTGGTCGTTTTTCCTGTGAAGTTTTTTCTTCTTTTCTTTTTTTCTTTTTCTTTTGTAAGTCGGAACTTGCAGACGCTTCGGTCTGCATCTGAAGGAGTCCTTGATCTTTTGCACAATATGGGAAGGGCGACGACAGGTGCGAAGTGTCCGACCCGGACAGCTGGTGTTGCGATGGTGTTATACCTACTCATCTATCTATGAAATCATTTTAATTCACTCAAATGATCACATATACAGTGAAACAGCAATACCTGGCCGTTGGGGGAAAATGAATCAATAATCACTGTTGTATCTGAACACCGACTACATTTATACAAGGTTTACTTGAAAATTTATTCAGCTTTTCTTAGCGCAGCCCACTGACTTTACCGCTACTCTACCACTGCTACTTAACGTTAGTCTTTCTGGCATTAACAAACAAAATATTTTTGTGGGTAAGGGAAGAACTTTGATGAATGAAAACCAAATTTTGAATAAATGGCCGAAAATTTGTTTGAGTTGAGTGAGTATCCACTCCGTATATTAGACGTAAAAAAATCAGGACTAAAAGTGATTATTAGTGATAAGAAATTAAGGTAACCGTGATTAGTAGAATAGAGTTTAGATACAATGATTGATTTTATTTTTCATTATTTTCACAGAAAAAAATGAATATATTAGCAAAATGCATTAAAAGTAACGAAGAAAAGGATTTTCTGTGTTCGAGAATTCAATGTAACCCAGTATAAACTGTTGCATGTTACTTGGAGAGGAGAGAGTCATCGCCAAGTAACCCCCATTACCCTTAGAAATGCTCTGAAGCATAGGACCCTAACGATCTACTAGACCATTAGTTGAACTGGCACTGGAAATTAACAAACCTGGAATACAGACAAAAAATTTTCGACGATAAGTCTGGGAAGAAGATTATTCGATTTTTTTTCTTGAAGAGGTGATTCAAATAAACGGGTCTTGTAACGATTCTTTCCTATAACTCTCCATGTATGATACAGTGTTTTAAAAGCGAATTGGGATAAATATAAGTATTAAAGACAGAAAAGAAATTATATAATGTAAATATATTGCTAATGATTTTACTCTAGGGATTCATAGAGGTTTTCGGACAATCAAAGTCGTTCTTCTGGCTATTTTAATTGATCGTCAACGTTTGAGTCGATCTTCTGGTCTACTAACCTGATGTAAATCGGTCTTCAGGTGAACTAATCTTATGTAAAGAAAGGGATTCTTTTTCCGCTAATTCCAAGTGAAAAAGGGTGGAAAACAGAATTTCTGTTTGGAACCAGAAGTCGCAGGGGTAGACAACTACGGACTGTTGTGGCAACGGTGCGTACAGCTCTGCATTAGACGTGAAGAATGACTCGATCACAAAGTGCACAAGCTCACTCAATCGAGTCTCACAGGCGACTATCTCCGAAGGAGAGTGTAAATTCATGTATGAGCAGTAAGCTCCCTCTTGATTTGTTGTCACATAACATCAAAACTATGCAAGGGGTTTTCAAACTATTCAAAATGGCAGGATACTTTCCTGACAGATATCGTATATCAGCAATTTGTTCTGATATTTATGAAGGTTAATTATCCCAAATACTGATTTAACAGAGAAAACCTATTTTTTTTTACAATAAATATGCATGTTTTTATTTGCGTTGAAATGTTTCAGTACAAATATAAGGTTTATTGATAGTTTGTCATGAATCAATGGTTAGAAAGCCGGTCATAAAGACCGTTCGCGTGTGCATAGAGTTCTGACACGAATTGGGTGCCTTGCTAATGTGACCCTGTGTCAAACCAAATTCAAGCTTAGTAAATATCTATAGATAGATTGAGTGCCTGCCTTAAAACGATGGTTATAAAACTCGGAGGCTGTAACCCGACAGTTCCGCGCAAAACAATTCGATATGGACAATCAAGTGCACGACAGCTCCGCGCAAAGACACTTCGACACCAACAATTTAGCGTGCACACGCACCCGCACACATCTATCTATCTATCTATCTCTCTCTCTCTCTCTCTCTCTCTCTATATATATATATATATATATATATATATATATATATATGTATATATATGGCAACCGTATTATTGCATTAATCGTAACTAGGGCAATATTGCTTTCTTTTCAAATCGCATACATTTTTGCTTATTTTGTGATAACTATTAACTTATTTAAGAATGAATAATTAAAACCATATGAAGTTTATTTCATCAGAGAAAGGGTGGAAGCACATCTTATTATTGAACGTATCCTCTTATCCTTTCGAATCAACTCCATAGTTTGTTTCGAAATCATTCAGCCATAAAGAATTCAGTTAACATGTATCGAAATCGAGCTGAAGAAATGGAATTCTAGCTAAGAATAAGTTACCAGATCGAACTACAGAAGAAAGTTAATTTCCCCCAAATAATTCAAATAATAGGCAAAATTCATTTTTATAACACAATAAATAATTTTAACTCCATGTATTGTTTTTGCTGGTTTCCTGTATAGCACTAGCGTTGTGCTAAATTGCCGGTGCCGAAATGTCTTGCGCAGAAATGTCAGTGAACCATATATATATATATATATATATATATATATATATATATATATATGTGTGTGTGTGTGTGTGTGTATGTGTATCCCGCTCTTCGAAAGCTCACTTTACGTCATTATTTTTGCTTTTCTAAATAAAAGGTGTAAAAAGTGTTCAGCATTTTTGTTGTTGTTGCAGCGAGCCGTTATAGAAGTAGCGCACAGTATCACTTCCCTCTCGCTCTCTCATACATGCAGTCTTCTGCACCACCCATCATCCTAACCTCCGAGGACTAGGCCAAACATCATCACCATTTTTGGGTTTAGAAATGCTGAAAAAAATTTCCTATATAAGTTGATTGTATTACTTCTTCGCTCTACGCGATTTCAGCTTGCAAAAAAGTTATTTACAGGAACGTCCTACTTTTGGAGAGCGGGGTAAACACACACACACACACACACACACACACACACGTGCACACACACATCCATGTATATATTTATTTATTCAGTATGTATGAATGTATGTATATATGTAGATATATTATCAGAGGACGAGCACACGTAAACACACGCTCACGCACACGCATACACACATATGGGTCATTTTATCTGAAAAGTAAAAGATGAAGAAGACGAAAAAGCATAACCCCATTTTGTCACGCATGCGTAGTTATTGTATTCCAATGCGCATGCTCAGTCATAATAGATAGCATACACGCAGACGACAGCAGAAAGTGAATCATTTGAAAATATGACAGTAACAGTTCGATCCCGTTCGGGGTCGCTAAGCAAACGACTCCCAAATATTAGATCATTGGTTTTGCATCGTGGGTTAATGAGGACCTCAACTATTATCTTGTATCTTTCAAATCCTAACGACTTTACTTGGTTTCTGATTTGATCTCCGAGGTCCCTAGTCTTTAGCCTCCAATCTTTCTCTTCATATTTGACGTTCGTCAACTCTTCTGCCAGGTATTCATAGACGGCATTCTTCACCGTGGATTCGGCGAATTTGGTGTCCGGGTTCGGGTCTATCCGGTATGTGTTCTGGTAACGCAGCTTCTGGATGCAGTCGAGGTCACTGTTGGTGGCCATACTCTGACGTCGAGTTGTCGAGAGGGCCAGAGCCTTGAACTGGAAGGACGAACGCCGCCTGTTGGCATTTGGATACACCGACGTTCGCCTCTTTGTCGTAACAGAGCTCCCTGTGCCATCAGTGTTGGCGTCAGTGCTCTCAGACTTTACACTAGGACAAATTCGGACCTGGAAAACATCAAACAGTAATTAAAATAGAGTTAAAAAACGCATTTGGTTATATCAAGTTAGATTTAAATTAACTACTTGTATTAGGTTGCACTATGCGTCGGATGCACAACAGTTCATGGTTTCTTGCTATTAAGATAAATTCAAGTATAATCTTCGATTTTTTCTAATGAAACATTATCAATCAAATGTTTAATATTGGGAATACACTTTATTGTCGGAAAGAAGGCAAATGAACGATTTTACGGGGAAAAAGTCACAGAACTTATAATAAATTATTGAATGTGTTCTCCAGAACTGGAAAAAATAAAAGCATTAGATCTTTGTATAAATGGCCAGCAGATATTACTTGTTTCATCACAATAAATAGGATGAAAAACGACGCTTCTGTAACGTGTGTTTTGCTCGACGGGAGGGTCACATTTTCATATTAGAATATTATTATTTTATTGCAATGAATTAAATGCAACTTTTTTTCCGAGACAAATTTGTGACATTTTCTGTGACTTTTAACCCGTAATCCTCACTCTAACCCCTCACCCTAAATAGAGCCCTTAACCCTAAACATTCAAACAGACAAAGACATACAGACACACACATATATATATATATATATATTTATATTCAATTTTAACCTATATTCAGTGTCATGACGTTATCAATTTGTACGCAACACATCGCCAATAAATTTCAAACATAACAAAACATGATGTAGCTCGCCGTCATAGTCAATAATTGAACAAACGTAGCATCAGAGTTAGAAGCAATGTAAGAAAATTCAATCGAAGAAAAAATACTGTCAGAATAATTTCTATTTATGACATCATTGGCGTTTTCCACTGGAAAACATCTAAAATAGAGTTAAGAAAAAACATCTACAAATCTGTAGACGTTATTGATAAACCCGTCAAAATAAGGCTCCCAAAAGGTCTATTCCAAAAACGAAAGAAATGTTATTCGGCGGGGTGTAGTGGAGCACTGATTCCAATTTTCAAGTCTGTAGACAAAGCGGTGTGGTCAGGATCGCTGGAACACTCAAACATACAAAAACACGCACATATGAGAGAGGATAGAACCCTGTTCCATATTTGATGGCCAAGGTTGTTCAAATTTACATCGTTTGATAATACAAACCAAAAATGATTTAAAAATAAAACATCAGCTATTTTATCTTCATCTTTTGTCATCAGAGTTTTTTGCTCTATAACGCCGAAAACATGTCACGCTGAAAATATGTCACGTTAGATTTGTCTTCATACCGTATAGAATAGACCGGATGTACTTTTCAGACTTTGCATGTTCCTTCTGATTCTTAGTTGTCAGTATACACAAAAATCTCATGTTGAGCATTTTTATCTGTGGCAATAATATGGGTGCATTTTTTGAAAAAAATATCACTTAGCTATTCACAGAATTCGAAATCCTTTGTGCACACATGATTGCAAAGCGTGTGTGTTTTGCACAACTTAGATGTAACGTAGCCCTTACATATGTTCGAATAAAATAATTAAAAAAAAATGATCATTTGTCCACTTATGTAACATAACCTTTAGGTACGTTGATATAAAATGGTTTAAAAAAATTTACATTCGCTGCCTAACTTGACTACGCAATATACCCTTACGTGTGTCCAAATAAAACTTACATTTGCTGACTTGGTGAACTATCTAACATAACTCTTACTTATTTCCGAATAATATGGTTTAAAAAGAAGAATTAATCTCAACATATGTCCGAATAAAATGGTTTCAAAAGAAAATTCACATTTGCCGACTTACGGAACTATCTAAGACAACCCTTGCATAAATCCAAATAATATGTTTGCCGACTTAAAGCAGGTTTTAAAGTTTCAGAACGTAAAATGGGGGATCGATGAGGTGAGTGACCGGTTTCTATTGTTAATAAGTAAAAAAAAACTGATCCCAGACTTCCGCTTGATAAATTTAAAAGGTATTGCAATGATTTAAAAATCCTCTCTGCAAGCAAATAGCATAAACTTACTCATATACATCTATTTATCCGTCTCAATCGGTTCATATTTACTCTCTTTATCTGTCTGTTCATATCAACTCCCTCTCTCTGTCTCTCTGTCTCTCTCTCTAGCACTCTCTCTCTCTCTCAGTCTGTTCAGATCAATCTATCTCAACCTCTCTCAATCTGTTCAATATCAACTCTCTCTCTTTCTCTGTCGGTTCATATCAACTCTTACCTGTACATTTTAACTCTCTCTCTGTATCTATCTATCTGTTCATATCTAGCACCCTCTTGCTCTCAGTCTGTTCATATCTACCTCTCAGTTTTTATCTATCTATCTATCTGTCTATCTATCTATCTATCTCAGCCTGTTCTCATCTTTGGATCTGTTCATATCTATCTATCTATCTATCTATCTATCTATCTATCTATCTATCTATCTATCTATCTCAGTTCTCATTTATCACCCGGGATCTGAATGATAAAACAATTCCATTATATGATTCGCTACTCTCCCAATAATGAACTATAACCAACATTAGACTAACCACAAGCGACAAGGACTCTTTCCACTGACTAAATTCATTTTATTTCTCTTATTGCTTTTCCCCCACTTTTTTTTAGTCAAGTCAGCGGATACGACACTGCCCGTACCCTGGAGTACGGGCTTGCACTGAAGACATAACATAACAGATTACGATTCTTCGCTCTACCATTAAACCTTGCCTGCTAATTCTACCTCTTTTGTCAATCAACACCCCTTTCTCCATTCTGAGCTTTCGTTTGTCACCCTACCCTCTGTACCCCTGTTCCGCCCATCGACTCTTGTTTGTGCCTGTCTCGATGCATGTGCCCCTCTATTCACCCCTCATTCTTATAATGAGGGTCCCGTGCGTTTACCGCCGCCAGTGGCCCTGACGACGTCACCCTCCCTTAGCGCACAGTATGACACTTTCCCGAGGAACTTGACTCACCTGTTTAGCACCTCCAGTGTTACCAGCTTCCAAAGACGCCATTGCCTTTCAACATGTATGAATTTACATATATGTATGTATGTCCGAAAAATTAATTACTTTTAATTTGCTTATTAATGTATATTTTTATGATTTATCTGTGAGCGGATTCGGTCTCTTTTCAAGTCCTTTCTCTCTTTAATTACTTTTTCCCTTCTGTTCGTTAACTTTTTTTTTCCTTACGTTTTTTGCTTCGTGTGTGACTTTTGAAATCTGTTTTCAGCCGTCTTTAAACTTTTTATTATTCAATATTTCAAGCTACTTTCTGTTATTTTGATTTATTATTCATGCAATTGTATGTTCACACTAGGGGTCTGTTGGTCGTTGCTGGGGATCGAAAGGCAGGTTGTTGTTGCTGTTGTCGTTGTCTCTATTATTATTATTATTATTATTATTATTATTATTATTATTATTATCTCTTCCTTTTGTAAAAAGTCTCCCTCTTTGTTACAGTAACATCATTATTGTAATTCGTGTAGTTATTATTGTTCGTAATGTCATTGACTCTGTTTGAATTTATAAAGGTTGTTGTTGGTGGTGGTGGTGGCGGTCTTTTTTATGTCGATCTTTCAGATTTGATGAAAATGTTGTCTTCTCCTGCTCGATGACGTCACGGGATATCCGTCGGAAAGAGTGCCGACGGGTCAGATAAAACTGCTGGTTCCGTTGACGCTTGGAGAGACACCGGAAATACCTGCAAGACACAAGAATATTATCATTACAAAGGGTTACAGAAAGAAAGTACTTTCCCTTAAAAAATAAAAATGTGACTCTATACCGGTACTATTAATAGATGTTGAGATTTCCTTTCGCAACCGGTGAATATTCGTTTTTTTTTTGTCACTTTTCTCGTGTTCAGAGATGGCGGAGAAGTTTTTGTAATTATCAAAATAATCACTTACCTTTTCATGGAGTGTTATGACTTAATTAGTAGCAATGTTGGTGCTATCAAGCGTTTCAGGTGATGTTTACTATTCTGCTGTGTCATGTCTACTCGAGCCTTACAGGAACACCTAGCTATTTATGTTTGTTCTAGTCCCGACTGCATTTGAACCTGGTACACGTACAATTTTTCGCTTTTCCTCTCGATGTCCACTGACTTTACTACTACTCTACCCCTGGTATTAATCATTTTCCCCACGAACAAAATGGATATTTCTAGCGCCAGCGGAATGAAACTAATCGAATTTTGCAATTTACAAAATAACACACAACATGGTAGACATGTACACGTACACTCACTTAGCGTAAATCTATCTTAAAAAGAACACTAAAAACAACAAACAGAGGTCTCAGTAATGAATACCAAATACACCACTATCCCGGTATTAAGGATAGGTTTATGACACCAAGATCTCTTTCATACTGGAACTCTTTTGCAAAAGAAACCGTAAACTCAGTTTCTGTTAACATGTTCAAAAACAACGTATCAAAAGAAACTAGCTTACCGCACAGATATAAACAATTCTAAAATATTCACACCTTAAATGTCAGCCCCAATAATATCTGTTCGATATATCTTCAGTTGGTACTCCTTATAACAACTTTATGATAATTTTCACCTAAAATTTGTTTCAGCAAGTTTCGGCAATTAATCTGTATGAAAATCGATATCACCGTAAGAAATGGGCTGTTATATGTACAACTTAAAGGCTTTGCTAATGATTCTTTACAGATCTTACGTTGTAAAATGCATGGAAAATACTTTCACCATACAAGCGCTGTGCAAATGAATCAGGAAGTAAAAGATTGTCCCATTCCTGATCACCGACAATTATATATCCATAATGTAAAAGCATCGCTAAATATTTTATCATCGTAGAGTATTGCTAATGATTTTTCTATAAAATGCATTGTGAATGATTTTACTATAGAAGTGCATTGCAAATAATCTTACTATAGAAATACTTTGGGATTGATTTTTACCAACGAAATGCATTATAAAAATTTTACAATGAAATGCATGAAAGATAGTTTTACAAAAGTGGATTGGAAATGATTCTGCTGTGAAATTTGAAAATCAGGAAAGAAAGGGGTTTTAAGGTGTCAGTAATTGAGGCAAGCGTTACTGACTAACTAAACAGGTGTATTCGAAACAATCATCAAAAACTTCCGTTTCTTCAGTTTTTAAGTGAGTCTGTTTGACTGGCTATCTATTGTGTCACGAATACAGGCTGCACCAATGGGACTTGAAGGCTAAACATTTTCTCCTTATTTTGTTTTGAAATTCTTTTTTGTTTTCAACCCCCCCCAATAGGTTTTTAGTGCGGCGTTCAATTTACAATGTGAGTTTACGCTAAATTGGTCCCTTAGTTTGTATCCAACAGTATTCAATTTTGGACCTTTTTAGTGATTACCAACCAACAAAAGGCGGGAGAATTGATTTATTCATTGAGCATTTCCTTTTCCAATCTTTAATTGATTATCCCCAACACAGCCTGTCACCAAGAGACTTTGGTCTCTTGACGGTTTCTTTTGAGTGACTAACTAGACCTGTTATATGTATTATTATTTTGATCAATACTTTATTTAGTTTTTTTTCATTAAACGAATAATTTTTTTCATTAACAAAATGGATTTAAAAGTTATCCCCAGTTACAATTAATTGGGCGATTTGAAAAAATAATCGATTAATTTGTATTTCTATTGTTATTGTCTGCTACGTTGTCGTTATTCATCGTTATCGACACTTTTAAACGTGATTCCAATTACTATTGTGGAAAATGTAAAGAAAAAAAAAACATTAGGAAAATGGTAGAACTAAATGAATGAATAATATTTATCTCATTATTATCATTATCAAAAAGTAAGGCAAGCAAATTATAAAATACGGCAAGCAAATGAAAAATTAATCAAGTTCATCGATTCAGTTCGCTTTTTTTTTAATTTGCTTTCCATATTTCATAATTTTCTTTTCTTATACTTGAAATTGGTTGTCGTATTTGAAAAAAAAATGGTAATTGCATTAAAATAAAGTTGGTTGTCGTATCAAAAAAAGATAGTTGTAGTATTCAAAAAGAATTGGTTGTCGTATTTGAAAAAAATGATTACGGTATTTAAACAAAAATTGGTCGTGTTTAAAAAAAATTGGTTGGCGTATTAGAAAAAATTATTGTCGTATTTAAGAAATGATTAATTGGGTGGCGTATTTAAAAAAATGGTTGCCTTATTTTGTAGTTAGCTTGCTTCACTCATAATTTTGCTCAGGAATAGGTATAGAATAGTGTGTACCTAAGCACGCAGGATTTTGCGAAAAAAAAGCAGAAAAAGAAAGAGATGGGATGAAGGAATAGTAGTAAAAAAATTGAAACGATAAAACAAAGAAAGAATAAAAGAAAGATTCTACAAAAATAAACAGAAAAACGTATTGATAGCCAAAGACAGACAAAGGACGCCGAAAAAAATCGAATGGAAAGAGCAGCCGACATATATATATATATTATATCATATTAGAGGGTCGCAGCCATTTTGCTTCTAATTGTTGAACGCGTCTGGACAAGAAAGTCGTCGCTAAATGATCCGTATGATTATTTATCCAGTTACCTAAGAGAAAAACAATGATCATTCATCCTTGAAATAACCATCATTGACACAACCATCACCACCACGACCGATGCCAATGGCTTTCTCTATCATTTCTACCAACAAATAGTAATGACCATCACTCTACTGCTTTCGTACCCTCCGTCCCGTAATCACCATGTAATCACCATTGCCGCAGCAAACTTGTAATGACTAAAACAACCAGTACAACCTTGTAATTACCATCCCCACGATCAACGACACTTTTGCCCATCAAGAAGAAGTAGTCATCACTTTCACTACTACAGTACTGGACCATTTATCCTGCTTCCAGAAAACCGGAATTACAGGAAAACAGGCCATTTTGGGAACCAGCTTTTTGAAAAATCTGTTGGGCTTCAAAATAGTTAGCTTCTCAATCACACTTTGTTTCAAGCATGGTTGGATTATCTTCAGCTGTAGATTAGGTTTTATCATTATTGATTAAATAGTAATAGTTAATTTAATTATGAAAAAAATCAAAATTAGTCTGTGTTGGAAAATAATCATTTAGCATATTTCTAGCCCAGACAATGAATATATGAAATTTTGTATCTAATGATGTCCGTTGAGATTTTTCTTACAAAAGCTTTTCTAATAATAATTGCAGTTGAATCAAATAAGATTTGACCAGAAATGAAGCAGGAAAAATAAGATTGTAAGTTGTTTTTAGAAAAAAGAGGAAACGAAATTTATTACAAAAAATATTGCTGTTGAAAAGGGCTGTTCCCTTACCACTGTCTGGTTATGATAATATTAGATACAATCAGGAGAAAGACAGTTTGACTCTGTCACTCTACTAATGATTCTTTTTTTTCTATTAGTCGCTCACACTTCGCTCCTTTGCCCCATGAAAATTATCTCGTAATAATCGTGGTTATAAAAGCAGATCATTACATACCCCCCATTCCATATCATCTCTTAGACATGAATGTATCAGATTATGGCGAGTCCACTATGGACATTAGGTTATAACAGGGACATGTGCTGATAAACAAACTAATTAGCATATATGTCATTAATTGTAGGCTGTCTGATAAAAAAAATCTCATTATTGCTTTTATCACAACTTTCTGGATCGTTGACTCTTCGACCGTTAAAGTAAGCAGCGTGAAGTAGGAATAACGAAGCAAGTTTCCGACGAGACCTCAACTCACATCTCAATGCTCATATTTCATGTACAGTGTCTTCACCAATTCAGCCTTAGGTGCCTATGTCTGGACAGGGTTCAAATCTACAAACATACTACCATCCTTCTATTCCAAATATTCTGGTCATGTTGGTTGGTTTTACTATGTGGTAATAGTCTTAAATCACTTGAAGTATTCTCATCGTCAATTTTTGAATAGTTTTTCTTTATTGTATGGTTACTTTTTATCACAGTTTTTTTTGGTCGAATACCTCCCTCGATTGTCAAAGTAAATAGGAGTAGCTTCTGACTTGACCAATTGGCCAGAATTTTCAGGTTTACAAAACCGAGTTCTAAACATGTCCTCTTTGCCCCCCCCCCAAGCTTTCATTTCAGTCCAGCGCTTTAATACAGAAAAATAAACGAGTAGAACAATAAAATTACAGTACATCAAATGAGGGAAAATTGAGAAAATTGAGAAAGGATCTAAAATGATTTCTGATCGGTAATTATCATTATTTTTTTCTCAAAGACATTTTTTGAATAAAAATCAATTTCAAGTATTTAAAAAGATTACTCTCATTCCAGAACTTTAACCTCTGTCAAGCACTTATAACAAAAGCAGAGACTTCAACAACATTCCCACTTAGCCTAATCATAAAAATCTCATGGATTAACATTATAACCAATCTAATCAGTATTCACCCTGTTGAACCAGACCCTTTGATCCGATAAATAGTAACAAAAGACAGGGATCCAACTAATATCTTTTCCAATCAAAAAGTATAATCAAACAACTTATTTATCAGATATTAAGGCAATGATAAAATTGAACGCTTGTCTTTTTTTCTTTATTAAAACGTCCTTTTAGCACATTGGATGCAGTTTCCAACGTTCCTTGACAATTCATAGTGCGTGATTTGAAGAACAAAAGAAAAGCTTTTAATTCATTTATTGCCGTAATATCTGATGAATATTTTATTTCATTATAGTTACCAATGAAAGAAATTACGTTTAGAGCCTCTAAATGACTTTTGGTACCTTATATGCTGGTTAAACACCGCCATAGATTTATATACTTCAAAATAAAGATTACCAAAAGTAATAATGAAGATTTTGAGACCCTGTCTTTTATTACTATGTATGCGATCAAGTGTCAGGCTCAACAAGGAGAGTTCTTTCTTCATTGTTGCTTTAATTTTCCCAACTTTCTAGACCGAATAACTTCTGATCTCTAAAGTAAGTACCACGAAGTAAGATTTCAACGAGGAAGTTTTGAAACGAGGTAACAAGTGAGAGAACAGGTTGTTAAAAAAATTAATAATGAGAATATTCAATTTCAGAAATCAAATAATTTATATACTTGTTTCGGATATTTGTAACGATCATTCATTTCCAATGTTTGCTTACTAATACTCATGGCAAACACAGATATCTCGAGGAACGGTTTCGGGGCCTCGATGTAACTAGACAATCAACCAGAGAGGACCTTACTGTCTGCGTGAACAGACAATCATGGGTGAACATTCCCGTGGAATAACTCAATCGGTAGTGGGACGACATCCCAGAAGTCTTGTGAGCTGTGCAACAGTTGCACTCACAAAGACCGAGTCTGTCCTTTCTTCTTGTCTCGTGCAGGTTTTTTTTTGGCAAAGCATCCAATCACCCAGTTTACTCCTTGAGACATCTGGCATTTCGCCGTCGAAAGAGGGAAGATTTCAGATCGTGGATGAGATTAAGGAAAACGCGAAGAAGCAGCTGATGGCGATCTCGGAAGAGTACACTGTTTTGGAAAGTGCGTGTTTGGGATAATTGCGTCAGGTGCCAAGGAAATTACTTTGAAGGGGACTAAGGCGCCATTGCCCTTTTTAGGCGATACAAACGGCCAACCTAACCAACCAACCAAGTGGGTTACCGATTCCTGTCTCTTTGAATGTCTGTGTAAATGTAGGTGGCGGTCTCTGGATGTTCCTGGTCACATTTGTCACAAGTGCTTTTAGGGATCTTCGTTGTCAATTTAGACCAACAATGAAAGTCCAAATGTGCTGGTATTTTTTAAAGAGAGTTTTAGATAAAAGATCCGTTTTTTTTTTGGATAATTTTATATAATTAATTCTGGTACGTACGCAGGGTACATTGATTCATTTATAGCTCGTATGTACCATTTTTGCCAGGATATAAGACATGTTTTGCAGCAAACGTTGTAAGGGTACTTGCTGCAATTCACTCCAATCGCTTCAGAGATCGCACCTTCGGTTCTCAACCTCATATTCATAATACCCACGCACTGAACACCACACAATATCAGAAACCGTCAACTAGAACTGTCAACAAAACTGTCAACATAGATTTCTTCAGTTTTCAAGTTAGTCTGGCTGGCTGACCATGTATGTATGTATTACGCGTACAGGCCGTATCAATGAAGGTAAAGGGCTGATAATTTAAACATTTACTTCTTGAAAAAAGGTTTGTTTTTAGCCCCTACAGTAGGTTTTTAAGAGGATATTTGCAATGTAAGTTTGTGCTAAATTGGTCCGTTCGTTTGTATCCGCCTGTTTTTTTTTGGAAATTAATACATTTTTTCCGTGATCACTTCCCCAAGAAGGTGAAATAGACAAATAATCCACTGTTGACCCCTTTTTCCTTTCTTTGAATTTATCATCCCCAACACTGCATGCTGCCAAAAGACATTGCTCGCACGAAGGTTTTACTGAGTGACCAACCAGACCTGTTACTTACGCAATTTATCTTAATCCGTTTCCGGCTTGCCAGGCCCGGCGAAGTTCCACATTCAGTCTGAGTTCGAACTTTTTATAGCACGGGTAAATCATACGTAAAGATTTGAATCCAGGTTCAGTACGACAAAGTTATTGTCATTACGAAACAAAAACAAAATTTTAAAAAATTGAAAAAAAAAAAAAAAAAAGACTTAAAATAGGCAATTTAACAAACAAAAAACACAAACAAAAACAAACCCCGAAAAGATTAAATTACTCACTCGTTGAAAAAAAAAGCGATACAGTAACAGTAACAACAAGAACAAATCATTATCACTCGACAAACGGTAATAAACTTCGAGATGGACCACGTGGGAAAAAGGATCGTAGTTATCCAGTTGTTTCTCAGCTGATCAATTCAAATTTAATATTCATGACGTCGAAGAAGTAGGCTCGGCGTATGATGCTCACTCACTCACTCACACACACACACACACATATATACAAAAAAAAAATCATAATGTCGGCCGGCAGCGTTGTGTTGAAAATTGGTGAATGAGACGGGGTGGGATGGAGGCAGGCAAGCAGGGTGGGGGAGAGGCAACTGATATGAAGTGAATCGCGGGACGAGGAGGGGAAGGAGGGAGGCCACTCGACTGAGGTTTATTATCACGTATTGTAAAGGACACATAATAGAATGGTATTCTATACCTGGGGCGGGCCCATGGTCGACTCTCCTGTTAATAGTCATTAAGTGAGGGAGATCAGGTGATAGTTGAGGGGTTAGAGCTTTGGAATAGAGCACACGATTTCCACGGTTCGATTTCCTATAAATAGTTCAGTAAGCCCCTGCCCCATGTCTAGTCCTAAGATTCCGGGCGCACCGGGCAGGCTAACTTTCGGAGCCCTCCACTGTATAGTATTATTTTATTTATTTACCTCCGTCTACGAAGTTGAAAAAAAAACCGTACATATTTTTGGTCGTGTCTGTTCGTCTGTTAGTTTGTTCATTTATTTGTTCGTCTGACCACACGATATCTCCGAAAGTTCACAGTGAATTTCAATGAAATTTTGTGGAAGTGCGGGCAATGAAGTAAAAAAAAGAGTTGTGAGTCAGATCCAGGATTTTTCTTTCAATAGATATTTTCCCGTTTTTTTTCTCCAATTACATTCACGTATACGCCCACGACTGTCAATTAGATATCGTAAAACATTATCGATTGATTTCTATGTAATCTAGTAGATGGGTGAACAATAGGCTACGTGAAAACTAATCAGACTTTGGAGCGGATCCATGCAGAATTATCTCCCTAACCTCGTTGTATATACATAATTTCATGTTTGTCCTCACAGTATCTCCAAAAGTTCTCAATAAATTTCTATAGTTTGTGGAAGGGTAAACAATAGGTTACGGAAGAACTGATTACATTTTGGGTCAGATCCATGCACAATTATACCCCCTGACAATGGCGTAGGCAGACGATATGAGCTCTCTGAGTGCTTCTTTTTTGTATACTTATATTTTTCAGTAAGAAAAATGACTGCATAAGAATGAAAAGTTTATTACAATAATTGACTGTTTTTTTACAATTCTATTTTCTTTATTCATTTTCGTATTTTTCCATTTGTATTTGAAAAGTCCTACTTTCTCAGACTCGTGATAGATGCCCCACATCACTTGGAGCCCTAGGTGACAAACCGTATTGCAGGTACATTGGACTGGCCCGTGGCTGGCCCTGCTTGGTTGGTAAGTCGTGATTTTCCCGTTACTCGGCGTTTCAAATTTTGTTGATATTCACTTGATTTTATTTCGAACAACCCCGAACCGAAATGGGGTAAATTATGGTGGCAAGATTGTGTTACGCCAATCTTCCAAATCTTGAGAGTCTGATCGCCTGCCTTTAAGATCAGCATTCAAAATTCTGACTCATCAATATTTACAAAGATTAGTCTAGTAATGGACAAAACCAAAATGAGGATAGATTATGGTATGAAGATTGCGTTGTGCCAGTCTTTCAAGTGGTGGACGCTTGCCTACCTTGAAAATCGGCTGCCTGGCTTGAAAATCTTCGATTTTTACTTAGGCACAAACACCAACCAAGTGAATATCGATAAGCCAAGATTTCAAATCCCAATTCTCAAGGCAGATAGACAGGCCCTCCCCACTTGGAAAACTGGCGTAGCGCAATCTTCCTACCGTAGTTTATCTCAATTTTTATGTTCTTAATAAATAACAATGAACTAAGAGTTCAAGAGCTGATTTTTAAGGCCGGCAACTCAATAGTAAAATTATTTGCGAAGTTCACAGTAAAATTATTTTAACAGATTTTTACGTAATAAAATATTCCGAAACGCATTTACATAACACAGGTCTGGTTTATCATTCAATAGAAACCGTCACATGACCAACGTCTTCTTACAGCATGCTGTATTGGGGGTAATCAATTAAAATTGCAAAAATCATGGCTTAATCATTGCCGCCTGAAATATTTAAATTTTGGTTCAGATAAGAACAGAAGTGAAATGAGAGAGTAGTGGAGTAATGTTAATGTCAGTGGACAGCGTTAGAAAAAAAAAAACCCTAACGGAAACTGGCCTCAAATGCAGTTTTAGTCAAAAAATAAGCTTTGCCCTATTTTCTCCATGACGTAAGTATTTGCTGCTCAACAGTAAACGTAGATATTAGATTGAATGAAACTTAATATGTATTTGTTCAATAGATACTACCTGTGATATCACTCTTTTTTCAGGATGTGTACGTGTTAGTTAGGAAGGAAGGCGACATCATTTTATGTAATGTTGGGACGTAAGTGGACAATATACACTTATATATTGGACGCAAGCAAAAACATATTCAACGACAAATATTCATCGTTGGTAAATAAAGGTCAACGAAATTGAATTCATATAAAAAAATTCATAGAAGAATGAATATGGTCAGAATAAATCCCATTTATGACATCACAGGCTTTTACCACTGGAAAGCATCTAAAGTAGAGAAAAAATATCTAGGAAGACCAAGATTCTAGAGAATCTAGATGTTATTATTAAATACGTCAGAATAAGGTCCCCAAAAGTTAAAAAAAAGCCTTAACCCCTCCCCCAAATCCCCCAAAACAAAAACAAACATAAAACATTTTTTAGAAAGGATCTTAGGGAGTACTGATGCCAATTTTCAAGTCTGTAAACAAAATGGTGTGGCCTGGAACACATAATCAAATTAATGAACCCGTCAGAATAAGCCCCCAAAGGTCGAGAAAGTGAAAAAAAAAAGCAACAAAAAACAAAGAACAAAATAAAACAGAAGGGGAGTACTGATGCCAATTTTTAAGTCTGTAGACAAAAGAGTATGGCCATGGATGCTACAATACACAAACAAGCTAATGCAAACAAACAAAGCACATATGTAAAAAAGGATAGAACCCTTCGTCATCTTTGTGGCTACGTTTATTCCATAGAAAAACTGTCAATATCACTGGTATCCCTTGCTTTGTGAAAGATTACTTTACGCCATTCTGCTTTTACGAAATATCTCCATTGGAGCATAAATCTGAAAAAAAAATAGACAGAAATGGTGGATTTGTATATACTGGCTGGCTGCATGGGTGTCTGCAGTCACCATCCCAGGAGGTACAAAAGAATATATTCAAGGGGTGGGTGGTGCAAGAGTATCTTCGGAATATATCTAAGTAGGAACCCTGTTGCCAGCAAATAATAATACCGTCCTTTCATAAGGACACATTAATTTTGGGGTTACATAAAACATTGTTCAGCACTATTATCCTTTATTGACAATAAGTTTCCAACTTTCCAATCCCCTCGTCCCAGATAAGGAGGTCTGCACCAGAGTGGGGCCAATACTCCCAGGTCCGGACCCCCATGGCTGACTGTCCAAGGTTGACGCCTACTAAATATCGAAGTAGGCACAACATGACAATATGTACCCCTCAATTCATAAGACATGATGCTATGAACTACCTGGACACTGGATTGAACCTGTGACACATGCGTTCACAAACATTATAGCATAATCATATATATATATATATATAGCAAGAATCATGTGGATCTATCATAGTCTATGATCAGAAGGCAAATACATATCTACTCGATGGCTTCTTGCCATGGGCACCTGCTGTCACTTTCCCTTGGGGTTTGGGTTGAGGCAAAAAGGATATATAAGGGGATGTCAGTTGCCTTGCAAGGAACCAAGATGTGCTAAACCTTTACTGTCGCTATTCATAGTGACCCCTTGATCCCCGGCCTCTATAAGCTTCTAACTTTCAGACCTTTTAGAAAATGAAGTGTCAGGATTTAGAGATTTGAGAACTTTTCGATATGAAAGAAGTACCGGTTGTCGTTGGAATACCGGGCATTGTCAAGACTGGACTTGGGAAATAATCTTGGTCTTATACAGGGTAAACGATATACAAGATAACGACAGGGAATAGAATTCCACATCTTGAGAAGAATTACTCATGTGAAGTGATACAATCATTTAGAAATCATCAGAAAATCTAAAATGATTACAGCAGTCTGGAGAAGAGGATTTATCATAAAATTAGAAAATAATGCCAAGTTAAGCTGATACGTAGAAAGTCTATCATTCTGATCACTTTGAGAGAGGATCTTTATTTAGCAGTAATAGGTTGATAACATTAATCAAAGGATATATAGAGGGAGCCCCTTATTGTGATCACTTGGGACAAAGTCTTTATTTAGCAATAACAGGCTCATTGCATTAAGCAAAGGATATATAGACAGAGCCCCATATCGTGATCACTTGGGACAGGGTCTTCCATTTAGCAATAACAGGCTGTTAACATTAAGCAAAGGATGTATAGACGGAGCCCCTTGTAATTACATGGGACAGGTTTTTTTTCCGTAACAATAACTAGCTGATAACCGTCAGCGAAGCGACAGATCATGGACTAGCATCATTGTGACTGCATTGAGTTCTTTTGACGTACTACAAGTTTAGTCCTTTGCCCTACAAAGCCAAGCTCAGTAAATATCACTACGTTTACCCTAAAATCTAAGAGCCACGCAACTTGCTTGGAAGGGAATCATGCTCAACATCATATTGAGAGATAACAAGACAGCAAAGTATATTACAGGAAAAAAAGTCAGAGATTACATTAGAAAATCCAAATGGCAATGGGCTTGTCACGTTAACGACTCACAATGTGGATCCCCATAGATCAGATGGCGTCAAGAACTAGAAAAGTTCAGAAAGTACCGGCTCTGTGACGCCCATGATAGAGCAGTCTGGCGAATGTTTGAAAAGTCTATGTCCAACGACGGACGCTGAAAGGCTGCTGCTGTTGATAATGACGAAAAATTGGCTCAATCTCCACTAGGTGCTATACTAAGTTTTTAAAAAAATACCTATAAATTATATCTATTGGTCCCAGCAAAACCAAACTGGCTATCTATGAAGATCCCTGTACAATTTTTCAAGTCGTTTTTCTTCTTCGAATTTATCTTTAATTGGCACTTATTTGATGACAACTTGAGAAAGTGCACAGTTATCAATCGAAGTAGGGACGTTTTTTAGAGCTCATCTATCGCAAAGTCGACCGTAAGCCCAAGCTATCGCTCGGAACAACGTTGCGGGGGTCGTCGTGACGCTAGTGAAGTGATTCCGCTCTGTTACCACTGAAACATGATAAAAAGAATTTCGTATTTAAAATCGTGTTTGTTTCCACGTGTGTTTGTACATGAATGTGTGAGAGGAATTCGTGTCACTAAAGGTTATAATAAACTGTTATGATATCCTTATTCATGTTGAATCGTGTCAGATCATGAGCCCACCTGTAGTATTTGGAAAAGAAGAGAAAGAGGTAAGGCACATATCTGCCGCCCTCTCTCTCTCTCTCTCTCTCTCTCTCTCTTTCTCTAACCATATATATATATATATATATATATATATATAGCCTTACAAACACACACAAACACACACACACACACATGCACATGATTGTGTGTATAAATTGAATAACAGTGGGAAAATATTTTTCAAATCATTTATTCTACTGACCAGTTTCGGCTACCGTCGTTATCAAAGTTTTGAATCTAAATGAAAAGTTCTCTTCCAATTCATATTGTCGCGTGTTAGATCTCATGGAGTGGGATTTCACTCTCATATATTTGAATAATATTGAAAAGAAACCCGTAAAAATGAAAAACTGGGTTAATATATTCGAAAAATAGGAGGGGTTGGAATAAAGACCACAGAGGATCTCAAGGAAACGTCTCGTGTCGCCAGATGATCATCCACTATAAGCGCTCGCTCATGTTCAAATGAGGCAACAAGGTGCCTAGTCTATTTACCGTTTGCTGAGTATCATTTTATGCTGTTTCAGGACTAATTCAGACATATGGGAGGGATATATAGAGAAATCCAGACCTCTGTTCCAGCGTTTCACATTCTTTTATGAATGTAGATCCAATACACTGTATTTTTGTATTATTCGGTTCTGTCTTGATCAACCGCACCCTTTCAGATCGAAATTATGATCCATGTTCTTTCGATGATCCATTGAGGCTATCATTCATTGCTATTTAACTTGAAAATTTGTCGGGTATCATATCCACATACTTATAATACATGTATTTGTATATGTTCTATACACACACACGCATATATATATATATATATATATATATATATATATATATATATATATATATATATAGTGTGTGTGCAGTTGAGTCATATCCCCCCTTCATGAGGAGGCGAATAAATGCCTTTATAAATGGTTATGTATATATAAGGCGCTAGCCAGAATTCAGTGAAATTTGATCATGTTCAAATTCCCCGATATTCCTCGTTCATATTTTACTCCAAGGACAAACTTCTGACTGGGCTGTCATATCATTGTCAATTTCAAACCAGTTTTCTTTTCTTATCATTTTTTGCTTTTTTACATTCTGTGACCGTTAAATAAACAGCATGGACGTAAAATGGAAAAAGAAGTCCTCGATGAGATTTGATCCCACATCTCGTATTCTCGGACGTAGACATTGACCTACGACCAGGCTACAGAATTTAGATTCAGCCGTATAGTTACTTGTCCGATTTTACACTATGTCAGATTTGAATTACGTCCTCTGGTTAGCTTCCGAAGCCTAATTGGTAAGGAACCGACCATGTAAGAAAGGCTTCGAAAGGTACAGGATGCGAATTCAAGTCTCATTGAAGACGTCTAAATCATAGAATAAATGGTAACCCAGAGGTACAAAATCTTGTGAATACGTCAGTTGAATGAAAATCCCTCAACGAAGATGTAATATTTTTGCCTGGACACTGAAGTAATGTGCATTATTGAATTTTACACCTTAAACGAATTTCATTTGCTTTTGGTCCGACGATTACTGCCTTTAGTTGATCTAATTGAAGCCGTACTGCTTGCTCCATCCCATGAAACCTACTTATAACTAAAACTGCTGTAGGTCTTGTTCCATTTACTTATATACTGTAATAGTACTGGTAAAAATGCCATGATTACGTTTGGATACGTTATATGGATATATATTTTAGAATAAATGTATTTATTGCAATCAAAAAATGCATATTTCGATCGAAATTTATCTTTCTGGCGATTGTCTACACCTCTTGATATTTTCTGTTTTTTTTTTCTCCCCATTAATCTCACAATAATAAGAATTCGGTGAAAAATGAATTTATTTTTATTCATGAAAAATCAGAGATGCCTATATTTATTTCCTTTCCTACTACGCAGACAGCAACAGTAGTAGTAGTAGCAGTGATGCAAACGCAAGTGCATACACGTAGCTATGTGCTTCAGCGTATGCAAACACATAGACACATGCTTTGCTCTATCTATTTCCCTTCTTTCTGTTTGTTGGCAAACATATCAAGAAACATAAAAAAAGTGACATTATCTTCCTCCTAGAACCTCATTAAATGTTTCATTACCGGATGACACTAACTTTGGTTGAAAAAAAAAAGGAAAAAGAATGAAAGACAGAATGAGAGAGAGAGTGAGGGGGATAAGGCAAAGAGAACAAGAGAAAGAGGGGGGCAAAAGGAAGAGAGAGAAGTTATTATTATAACTATTAATAATAGTTATTGGCGGCTTTCATGTGAGACGAATAATTCGCCTCGCAAGGGAGAAAGCAAACAAACGCTCGGCGCAAGTCAAAGGGATCACCAGTAGTAACAAGTTTGGCGAGCCGAGTTGACGGTGCTTTCTTGTACGCAGCGTATTATAGTTCATCAGCACGCTCTTGTGGACCATAAGATTACTGTCACAAATTAAAAACCTCGGATGATCGTCTGACATGGAATGGCCGGTTGGTGGGTGGAGTTATTTCGAGGGATCTTGGGGTTGGTAGAGGTTGAATGATTTAAAGATGAAGGATAAAAAAAGTGGTTTATGACCGACAGAAGAAGAAATAGTAGAGACGCAGAAATCCGCAAACGGTGGAGAGAGGGGCTCCAGAGCGACTGTAGTGGGATTACAGACCCTCTGATCTAAAGGTTTTTTTATCACCTTGGGGGAGAGATATGTATTTATATCAGCTGGTGTCTGCCTCTCCATCTGCTCGTCTGTTCGCCATTTTCAAAAGCTCTAGATAAATTTCAATGAAATTTAGTGGAAGGTTGTACCATAGGCTACGGGAGAAGTGATTCGGGGCAGGATCCAGGAATTTGTTTAATTTGAATGAGATAACATTTGATTAACTCAATATCTGTACATATGAATTCTCTCCCTTGTTTTTCAAAAAAATATTTTTTCTGTTATCACGTATTTAGTGTATAGCGTGTTTCCTAGTCATTACTATGGCTGGTTTACGGTATCAAGACTTGTCCAAATCGATCATCACTAATCCAAAACAACGTAACAGTTTATATCGGGAGTGGTCAAACCGTAGTTTGCAAGCCACACGCGGCTCTTTAACATTTAATGTGTGGCTCGTGGGATAATGTTGGCTGAATTCATTTTCTCGTCACACTCAATATAAAAGGTTGATAAGAAAAAAAAATCCTAATTTTATCGTAACCGAGTATCAATTGTAACCCCCCGGATTAAAACGTTCTTGTTTATGCCTATTAAAAAATATTTTGAAATTACAGAGCATTTCCAATGGAGTAAACTATCCCTGTTTGTCTATTCCGGCATGTTGAACCAATCGAAAAAAAAAAAAAAGAGAATTTCTTTACCGTGTTTCGAAATCTCAACTAGGTGATTACTAAAACAAATTAAAAGTTTAAAAGACTAAATACAGTATATGATCTTGTTTTGTATAATACACCACGCGCGTGTTTATATTTTTTGTCTGTAACACCTGTCATGAGATAACTATCAATTGCTTATTGTAGAGTATCTCTCTCATTTCTTTTTCTCTTTTTGCAAATGTGTAAAAATCATTCTGATCAAACATTAACAAGAACATGTCCGAGAACGTCAACTAAAACTGTCAGCATAGGTTTCTTTAGTCTTTAAGCAACTCTGGCTGGATGTGTGCATCACGCGTACAGGCTGCACCAAGGGAGCTAGAGGACTGAAAATCAGAACATTTATTCTTATTATGTCTAGAAATAGTTTTGAAAATCCCCTCTGAATAGGTCCCTAATGAAGGGGACGCTCTAACAAGTAATGTAAGTTCATGCTAAATTGGTCCCAAGATTGTATCCAGCATTCAACCCTGATTTTATTTGATGAAAATTCAGACTTCTTTTTAGTGATCACCGCCCAACAAAAGGAAAAGAGAAGAGACTTATTTTTTGATCACACATTTCCTATTTTTTCTTTAATTGATTACCTACAATACGGCATGCTGCCAAAAAAGGTGATTGACGTGACAGTTCCTATTGAGTGACTAACCAGAATTGTTGATATTATTGATGTAGAATGTAATTACAAAAAATTACGGCACGGGTAAGCTAGTATTCATACAACATTTCTGTCACACATTGAGTATGTAACATTAAAACAATGCGTGTAAATTTTGTTTATACACTGCGCCTTTCTAATGTCAGAAGTTTATCGCATGTTGCTCTCACGATTGGCCACTCCTGGTTTATATGCAGCCTTAATGATTTTGCTACACCACGGGTGGCTAGGTCAACTAACTACCAATAATTCCACAGCTAACTACCTCATTCGACCAGCAAATTACCCAGTAAACCAGCATAAGTCGGGTAATAAAGGGTGGTAAACATTAATAGAAAAATAAAAAAACTAATCAGTAAACAAGGCCATTGTCTTGCAGAAAAAAAAGTTGTCCTTTGTCACTAATCAAGTGGACAGCTAGAATTTACGATTAGGAAATCTTGAATTACACTTGTTGAACTTAAGCCGGACTTTCGGTGGAACTAATTCACTGGTGACCGGATTAGTGATTGTTAAACTGAATAACATCTGGTCTATTGATATCATTGTGTTATCAAAAAAGTTCGTTAGGTTCATTAAGTGGAAATAAAAGATTGTTTTTAATGTTTGATACTGACTTCATTGAACGATATATTTGATACTGTAACGATATATTTGATACTGTAATCTTTCAGGTAACTGTATAATTCCATCCTCCCAAACTGTTTTGACTCACTTAACGCAGCTCTTGTTGCCTTTTGCTGTCTTTCAGGGAATTTACCTTTTTAAAAGAATAATTAGAAACTTCTGAAAAGGCCTGCGAAACCACGAATGGGATCGATTAATCCTACCTGCTTACGGGATCGCGGTCGCTTGAAATTAAATGAAAGTGCTTCGGAAGTTAAGACGGTTGAGTAAACTTGAAAACTTTCACAAAATAGAATTAGAATTAATTGGTATTGTTCGTTTCGGCGATGGTCTTGTGGTCAACCGCAGGACATGAACGGGGGCGGGGATAAGTGGAAGTGAATATAACGGATGAGCAAAAGCTGTGGTCATTTTTAGCTCGTCGCCAAAGAAACTTGTTGTTTAGCGTTATACTGATCGGATATTAAACACTTCTTCCCAACTAATTATAAGAACTGTTCGTCGATTACAGCCTTTAACCTATCTGAATGGGAGCAGTGGTCGTCGGAATCAACCACTTGACTCTTCAGATGAATCTCATTGGAGAAGAATCCTTTTCAATCCTGCGAAGTACGCAATATCATCTACTTTGGAGGGAGACCAGCTTTCGGTACGGTTAATGGCTGTTCATTTCACTTATTCGACGATATCTTGTGTTTCACGTCGTTATAAAGCATCCACTTTCCGTAGCTCGTCACAGAACGGAAGATTTTTGTCATGTTTAGGTGTCGAATTGCGCAGAAATTTAGTTCAGTAGGATGTTTTCCGTTTACCCAATGTGAAAGAAACAAATCAAAGCGACTATCACAACCAAACAGTTAACTAGCGAATGACGAGTGAGACGAGTAACCCATCCCGGCGTGAGACTAGCAACCCATCGTACTGTGGGAGGTGTCCTTTTCACTTCAGGAAGATCAATGTTGGGAGTTGTGGAGAGAGAAAAGAATTGTCACAATTTGTTTGAAAAAACAGGACTTTTCGTTGTACGGTCCAATAGGATTTTCTTTTGCATTCAACTTATTTGGAAGCCACACATCAAAACGACTAATCTAACCAAACTAGTGCGAATGATTTTCGACGCTTAATCTCGATATTTTGAGCATGGTGGCCATCTCTCGCATAATTCGAAAGACGTTCGTTAAAACCCAAGTAATGTTTTCATTTGACCTACCTGATCATGCCCCAAGTGACCTCCCTGATCATGCCGTACTGTTCAGCGAAAAAACTGCAGCACGGACCGTCTTAAAACACTTTGGATACGTTCGACCATTCACAATAACCTATCGATAGACTGCACAAGTCTAATTTTGTTTAGGGGTCACATTTTTACTTTTCTTGAAATCAAAAGCGAGTTATCCCAAAATGGTGATTATTTGATCCGTCTTCAATTCCAGGATCAATTAACAAAAATATGGGAATGTTAATAAAGTAAGAAAACGTTGCACGCAGATATGTCGGTTGTCACAATCCAATCAAAAGCCATGTTTTGAATCAAGTCAAAAACTGAACGCTCCGTTCAGTGCCCGAGATCAGCAAACGTTTTTGGAGACGAGCTGGATTGGAAATATTCTAATGTCTATTGGGCCAAAGCGAATGAAAAAAATGAGACATTGATCATGCAAACGATAGAAATTGCTTTTTTTTTTTTTCATTTTCAAATTATTTTAACGTTCTCCATTAGAGGAATACATACAAACCTAAACCTTTATGAACTATCAATGAATGCAAACTGTGGAATTCTTTTCTTTAAAGGACAAAATATTGTCAAATTGTGGTTCAAATTTCGTTTATATTAATAGAATATCAGGAATGCACAGTGTTAAAACATCTTTAGTTATGTGATATTGATGCGGTTGAGACTATTTCAAAGATAGGACTTTTTCAATACTGAATGGTATTCTTTATCAACCGAAGACAAATAAGGTAAACATTGAAATTTATGCATGCAACATCCTATATCAAATGAAATCTTTTGGATTTGACTCACAGGTCATAGTTTGTCAGTCCCTGTATTCTCTGCTACTTGATGACAAAAACATTAGGAATATTTGAGGTAACTCAATGCATCAATTTTGATCAAAAACTTACTTGAATCATCAACTGTCTAATGATCAATCAACATCGCCTTCAATAATTCATTAGATAGGGACCAAAAGAGATAAGCAGGAGGGAATTGGAAAAAAAGTGAATGGGAAGAGGAATCAAAAAGTGGGTTTGAAAGAGGAAAGGTAGGAGGTGAGAAAGTTTGTGAAAAGCGAAAAGAAAACTACGTGAAAGGATATATATATATATATATATATATATATATATATATATATATATATATATATATATTGAGAAGAAGTAAGGATGGAGACGAGGAAAGATATGGAAAGACAGAGTAACTGGATGGATATCTGTTGACAATAATCTCGAGATTGAAAGGTAAGTAGAGAAAGAGACGCGTAAAAATCACTATACATTAATCCATTAATGACGAATGACTGCAATATCAGTCATTTCAGTGATAGTAATAACTATTCTTCGCCGCCTATCGAAGTTGATGGGTTAAAATCCTTCATGAAGAGATAGAGCAAAGGAAAGAAAAAAAAGAGAGGATGTAATAGAAAAAAAAACGTGCATTCTTTCTTCCTTTCTTTTCACATATCAAACTAATCCATATTTGTATAACATTTAGATATAAAGATGTTCGGGAAACGAAGATTGGAAGAGAGAATGAGAGGAACAGAGATATTAGATAATGGACAATTTTAGTTGTCGATTTCGAGGAGCATTATAATAAAAGCAATGTTTCCTCTGATATTATGCCGTGCAAAATTTCCCCTGTCATAAAAGTATGAGCGCAGTTCTGGTTTTTCGCTTCTTTTGGTTTCGACAAAGTGAATCAATACCCCGCCCAGTAAGCTATCAACTGAATTTGAATCAGATCTTCGTAAACTTTCTAATATGAACACCTTCCACCAAACATGGTGGCAGGAGTGCTGTACAAACCGGACCAGGTCATTAGTGATGTGCATTATTTGAAAATCCAAGTAACTAGTTAACATATACAGTTACATAAAAAACAATTCCCATTGCTACAATTATAATATCTATCCATATAAAAGCCATTCACGTATGCTTAATTGCAAAATTGTATGGTTGTCTGTTTTGTTCGATTATGAGATTTTATGACATAACAATGAAGAATACGCCATTGTTTGCAACAGGATGCTTGAAACTAAAATGAAAGAAGAAAAAAGATCATGTAAGTGACCGGAAAAAATGTTTTATGTTGAGTTGAGACTTTCAAACAAACTTAAAATTAGGATGCTTGAATTATCAAAAATACGTTACCAAATAAAATAGCTTTGGGCTCCCAAGTACCAATCCATACATAAATAACCACGTCGTGTTTGACAGGCATATGCTAGTAATATCATGATACTTATCAGTATAAGTATAATTATCAATTACTATATTATTCAAGATAACAGACCTTTTTGCACACATTAAGCTCCTTTGTACGTTCGTTAAAGAAAGTGTAGGTGCATAGCTTTGAGGGAACTATGTATAAAAGCCGATAAACAAATTTGTGTTTGTATGTGCCTTTTGGGTACAATGGGTGAAGTTTGCTGGATAGTAGAGGAAACAAGCATGAAAAAGTGGCCAGTGATTTGTGTTCAAACCTAAATAAAAGCTAGGGTTTCAAATGTTGATTTTCCAGGCAAGCAATTGCTGCTCTCGATACGATGTATTTCTCAGCTACAAGCGCTTACCATGTAGAGGAGGTGGTTAATTCTTACGAATGCCAGACGTCAGTGTTCGAACTCAGCTAAGACCCAGCATTTCATATTTGATTAATACGATACGCAAAATGGACTTAGAAATATTGTGCAGTATCAAATTCCCATGCAAGCAAGGCCTCTCTCTCTCTCTTGAAAATCAGCATTTGAAATTCTATCTCTTCAATTGAGCTTGAACGCCGATAGCCCCAAAGCTGTTATGTTTAAGCAGGACATTTCCTCCTTGGCGTTCAGATTCGACAATCTGACTACCATGGAAGAGAAGCAACGTTACCCAGGAACAGTTGAGGGTATGGAAGAAAAGTTATAAACTTGAAAGCACTCAGAGAGCGAGCGCAAACCTTTACCAAAACCATACAGTAACTGAAAACTGAATGAAAATCAGCTCATACACAGCTACGATGCAAGGGAGATTACATCAATTTTCCATTCTTCAAACTATTGTTAAAATATACATGAAAAAATATCCCCCAAAATTGCGATACTGTACCAAACTTTAATCAATTCTTCCACAAAATGTCACTGAAACTAATTGAGAACTTTTGGAGATATTGTGTGGCCTAAAAGACATTAAAGTAAATATCCATGATTCGTTCAAATTTGTTTCGAATCAAGCATAGATCACTCATCATGTTTTGGTCGGTAATTTAATAGAGTTGAATAAGTCGAATATCACTGGGTGCTCTTCATTTGTGGCCTTGTGTCACACCATGCTAAGCTGTGCCTCGTTGTGGAGCAATTATTTTTCAGCTGATTTGAAAACTCAGGAATATCACTACAGATATATATTTACTTAACCACGAGGGCAAATATCCCACTTTGATATGGGGCCCCTACACGAGTGTGTGGGTAGTGACAAAATTATCCAGATCTACCAGCTCTTGCTACAGGTATAAGAGTATACCCTTGACGCTACCCCGTTGGTAACACGATAAGTTAAGCTTAGAACAAGGCCTATAGAGCGGAACACTCTGTGAGGATCGAAGTCAATACATGATCGATTGGTTGTGTAGAAGAGGCCACATTATATTCAGATAATGCTCTCGAACGATTATTGTATTAAAAAAACAGTCAGTACCAAACACTTTATGCTTAATGATCACAATAAACGAATTTCCTCAATATGTTCTTTACTTGATACTATCAGTCGCTCGCTAGGATGTCAAAGGGTAAGTCGTATCTTTCAAGCTTGACGAATGTCTTATATGTCGCAATATATATATACATATATACGAACACACACACACATACACACATACTTATACATGTGTATATGTGTGTGTGTTCGTGTTATATCAACAAGGCTATATATATATATATATATATATATATATATATATATATATATATATATATATATATAGCCATTTACTATAACTGTTTTGATGTGAATTTCCCGAAATGGTTACATGTTAAACAACAGATGATCCCAACACAAAAAAAAATCTGCACATAGTACCATAATATGTAATCATGAGTACAACATACAAACCACCGAAAAAGTAAAAATGACATTGACAGATCTGGGAAATAATTGACTGAAAGGACATAGTTTAAAAAAAAATAGTCCTTCGTATATTTAGTATTTAAAGCTGCAAAGCTTTCTAGAATATATATATATATATATATATATATATATATATATATATATATATATATATATATATATATATATATATATATATATATATGTGTGTGTGTGTGTGTGTGCGCGCGTGCAGGGGATGTTTATAATACGCCACGTGTATTTGTATATTTTTTGTCTGTAACATCCCTCATTTAGTGCAACACTATTCATACAAGACATCAAAATTATGTTTCTCAATCTTAATTTTATGACTGCCCACTAAAAAAATGTATTGATTCACGCGGCACACAAACTGTGAAAAACTGAAATGAAATACACAAAATGATTCAGTGACTTGACCAAACATCAATTTCATGTATGCCACATTTTTTGACAACACGGGAACACTAGTATATATATGATATTAGTTTTGTAAAAAAAAACACAACATATTTCCCCTACCTTATGGTCGTCGTTGTTGATTAAAAAAAGAAAGTCGTCGTGTATCAGAGAAATGTTTTCCTATCACCGGCCAAGCCGCTCTGCTTGGAGAGATCCATACGTTTATTCACCCACTGGCTTGTTTTTTGCTCTGTCTGTCTAAAAACAAACCAACACTCGACCGTTTCTAGTACGAGACTTCGAACGTCAATAAGCGTGATTTGACGTTATCACTTGCTGTTTGGTTTTGCGTTGATGTTTTTTTTGTCAATGGCTACAGTCGTATGTGTGGGGGGATTCATCTAATTTCCCCGTGGGGTGGGGATTCGTCTATTCCGTTGTGGGTTTGAACATATATCAAATTCCATTGAGGATACGCATGTGATTTCTTCTGACTTATTGGCTTTCTCTTTTTTTCCCCCTCTTTTTTTCTTTTCCCCCTTCGAGTAAGTACTTAGTAATGAGATATTTGAAGTCCAAGCAGGGAGAGCTGAAACCATAGCCAGTGTAAGGGCACTACTCACTTATTTCTCCTTTCGACGCTTTTTGATTTTTATTTTTCTCCCGTCTTCAATTTCTCCACTCTCTCTCTTTTTTTTTTTTTAACTTTCATTCTTTTCTTTCTTTGTTTGCTTCTATTTTTCTTCTATCATTATTTCTTTTCATCCTTTGATTTTCCTTTCTCTCTTTCTTCTCGTTCCCCCTTTCTTTCTTCTTTCACTTTCTTCTTTCCTTTTTCTCTTTATTTCTGTTTTCTCATTCCATCATTATTTCTTTTTCACCCTTCCTTTCTCTCTCTTTGGTTCTCCCCCCTTTATAATTGCTTTCTTTTCACTCTTTACTTTTTCTTTCTCGTTTTATTTTCCTCTTTTTATTTCTGTTTCCTTCTTTTGCCATTATTTCATTCTCTCTCCTTTCTTTCTTTCTTTTACGTCCGCCTCTCTTCTGGTTCTCAACTTACTCTTCAACTTCAACTTACTCCTACTTTCTTTCGCACTCTTTGTCTCTATCTGTCCGTCTGTCTGTCTGTCTGTCTATCCTCCTCTTTCTGTCTGTCAGTCTCTTTTTTTTCTCTCTCTCTCTCTATCTTTCCCACCCAGCTTCTACCCTCTTCAAGTGTCTACCTCCAGCAACGAAATGACCGAGCAGGGTGGAACTGCCACAACACGTCTCCCGTTACCGTGCAAGTCGCAACGCCACAACAGACGAAACGTCTAGCAACCAAATCTCCTTTCGCCCATCAACCCCGCCCCCCAGCCCCACCCCAACACCTCGATTTCCAATTTTCTGTTTCTTTTTTTCTTCTCTCCTTCTAATAACGTTCTAACGATTTCACGCGGACACATGAACTACGGAAGACGCTAAGCGCAAAAAAAAAAAAGAACCCAACAAAAAAACAATTATAGAAGACGAAAAAAAGTGTGTGAGAGAGAATGCAAATGCAAAAGAAAACACGAGGGTCGGCTGGACATGAAAGTCAACAGGTAGCCACCTGCTCGGGAGCAGATAAAACGAGCAGAGGGGAGTAAGGAGCAGAAGGAAGGGGAGGTTATACGAACAGTGAGTAGTAATGTACAAAAATGAAGGGGAGGTAACTCAAGAATTGATGTTTCACTTCCTTTCTTTCACTTATTTCATTTTTTTAACTCTCCCTTTTTCTTATTTTCTTTCTTTTTTTCTATTTCTCTTGGTCTTTCGCTCTTTCTTTAAGTTTCGTTAACTTCCTTTTCTTCTTTTTCTCCTGAGACGAACATTGGGGAGTGAGGAGAAAATAGCAGGGGAGGTAATCAAAGAATCAAGTTCTCTCTTTTTCTTTCTTTCTCTTTCTTTTCCCCCTTTACTATCTCTCTCTCTCTCTCACTCTTTTTCTTTCTTTCTTCCTATCTTTCTTCCATTATTTTCCCCCTAAAACGAACAGTGGGGAGTGAGGAGCAAAATAAGGGGAGGTAATTCTAGAATCCATTACTCTAGATCTCTTTCATTCACTTTCTTTTTTCCCTTTAATTTCTTTCTTTCCCTCCTTCTCTCCCTTTCCATTTTCTCTTTTTCTTTTTCTCTTTCTTCCCTTCTCCCTGTTTTCTCTATTCTTGTCTTCGTTTTGGAGAAAAAAAGATTGAGAGGTAATCCAAGAATCAACCTCCCCCTTTTCTTTTTCCCCTCTTTTTACTTCCTCTGTTCTAACTTTCATTCTTTTCCCCTTTTCTCTTCCTTCATTTCTTCTTCTTTTCTTCAACTTTTTCTCTCCATTCTCTCCCAGAACGAACAGCAAGGGGTCAGACAAAAAAAAACAAGGGGAGGTAATTCAAGAATTAATCATCAAAAGTATATTATGTGTTCATGGAGAACAATAACTGATTGTGTTAAGGTCTTTTTTTTAATCATTCGTTTTCTAATTAGTAACAAATGAATAATTTATCTAATTCATTCCCTGACAAGTATCGACTTTAAATATAACAGCGATAGTTGAAAGTATGAGCGAAGGCTCTGCGAAACGGTTTAGCTAATATCCTGGTGAAAAACATTGACAGATTTATATTAAAGGAAAACGAGAAAGAAGTACACGATAAACTATAACAGTTTGGTTACAGGACTTAGCCTTGATATATTAACATAGTTTAATGGTTAGCAGTACATTTTTATTGAGTTCTATCCTTACTGGATGACCAACACCACTTTTTAAATTTTATTTTAAAAAAATCTTCCATTTTTACTCGAAGTGTCATGGGTAGATAGAGACAGCCGTTACGTTATTTCGTCCTTTCGTTTTAAAGAAATCATCCTTTGGTTTTATTTGTGATTTTTTTTTGTTTTTTTTTCCAGAAATTCAAATCCACTTTAAGCTTGCAATGCTTGTTGTAGCTTCAATAGAGCCCCGTTGACCATACATTTCGGGAACACGTTCCCTACTCTGCCTGTTGCTTGCCTTTCACGACACTGAATGAGAAGTCTGAAGTTAAATAGACGATTTCTTCAATGTAGTGAGTTCGTTCCTTACTGGATGACCCACAGGGTCTTTGTGCCTGACTAAGCTAGTTGCCTCACTGTTGAGAAATGGGTCGTGAGCTAGTCTATTTTCTACCGTGTAGTGAGTACGATCCACACCAGGTGCTCTATATTCGTGCCCTGGTGTCCCAGATATCTCGCTGTGGAGTAATGGTTTATTATCTTCTCAAGCAGAACACGTCTTCTGTGTAGTGAGCTCGATTCTCTTTGAATGCCCCACATGTGTCCTTGAGTCAGAATAAGCTAAACTTAGTAAATACTCATGTTTCACCCCCGGTGTGGGGAAATGGTTAGGGTGCATTGCATATATGACCGTATGTAGGACTAAGCTCAGTAAATATCTTTGTGTATGTCTATGAATTTTACGATAAACGCTAATCTTGAATTGTAACAACGACGTACAATAATTATTACGTTGGTAATGATGTAAAGTAAATCAAGTTTTTGGTTGTTTTTCCTTCCAACTATCAACTAAAAAAATACTCGTTGCTTTGCTTACGGTTTACCAGAGGATAGACGTTACAAACATTGTAGTATCTGGAAGAAGAAAAAAAAATAATGGGAATTGCCTGAAGCAATTATCACAGACTCTTAACCAAATCTTCCGCTCATGGACACTCGAAAATGAGTTCATTTCCAGATCATATAACTTTCTCGTCTTCCCTCTTTTCTCAACAACCCGGTTAAGTCGTTCTCTTAGCCAATATCTCTATGTTTCACCCCTACCGCTTTGCCTACATCTCCCCTGCTCCTCTCTACTCCTACCTGCCGTCTTCGTAGTCTCTGTGTTCCATTCTCAAAATCTCTCTCCCTACCTTCCCTTTTCGACGTATCTTTAAAATGTGACAGACTGACAGCACCATTGCTTATCATAATATAGATTTTTTAAGTAATATTTCTCTTATTTTCAAAGTGCAACAGACGGACGGACAGAGGAAAAGTGTGACAGACAGAAACATTGTTTATAAAGATGTTTTACTCCTATTTCTTTCATCTTAATCTGTATTGTTTTCTATCGCAACTACTCAGGCTGTCATTCTACAGCTGTTAGTAGTTAATAGTTGAAATAAAAAGCCACTGGAATTAAGATGAAAAAATACTAGTCCAAAAATGATAATAACTGACAATGCTCCATTCAATAACAAATTAATACCTTTGAATTTCTTCATTTGAATTCATATGAAAATATTTTATGAGAAAAAAAATAGTGAATTTATTCCAGTTGAATATTCTGTAATTTTAAATGTTGGGTAGGAACTATATTTATCAGCAAAATGTCTACCCCTTAATGGGAAAGTCCAGTGTTAAAGACAGGAAAAAAGTAGCTCTGCTAATTATATAAATATACCAACTTGGCATTGGTTGGTATCAAGCCATCTAAACTGGGAGATTCAATGAAAATTGAACCCACTAACAATGGCCAACAAGATTAACTTACTGATCATTACTATACAACGTACGTCCTGCACTTTTTTAATATGATTGCTTAGAATAGTTTAATATCGGAATATGAATAATGGCGGATCAGATGAAAATTGAACCCACTAACAAAAGCCAGCAAAATTAGCTTTCTGACCATCCATATTTATGCATGGAAGATAATTTATGACCAGACGGACGTATTGCTTTATGTAGTCTAGACTTGTGTATCAGGATTCGACCTCCGACCAAGTCAAATGCTCATATTAGCACTTGTCTTGTGAACTGAAATTTTTTTGATGAAGTTTTTACTCCACATGTTTGTGAGTGAGGTTCCCCATGTCAAACTGACCGTGCATCACATATTATTCTTGTAGGGGTTCGGATAAGTAGAAACTTGCTGATTACTGCTATATGATATGCTCCTTGCTCTGCTTTTATGTATGAATTATCAACTTTAAATAGTTTGATATCTGACTATAATAAGATTTCTGGTGAGGTTTGAAATCATGAACTTTCGCCAGCAAAACTAGCTTGCCTATCATTGCTATACAATGTGGGTCCTGAAACATTGTTTTCATATATATCATCATAGTTTTATATCGGATCTTCAACAGTGGAAGACCCAAATGAGACCCATTATAAACGGCTAGCAGTCTTAGCTTGCTGATCACTGCTATACTACGAACATCCTGATTCATTTTTCCTTATATGATTTACTCGTTCGTACCAGCGGAAAAAAAAATCACAAATTGGATTGAGATGTTTTTTCTTTGTTCAAGAAAAAAAAATCCTGAGTTTTGGGAAGAGTGCATAGTATGAAACAGTGAGTAGGAAGGATTTCCCACGCATAATTTTTACCTATTTCTAAGTGGAAGAGTCCAGTGTTCACACTGTCAATTATTAGAGTAGATCATAAAATTCGAGATAATGAGGAATTATCCTAATTTCTTTAGATTTTCGCACAAAATAAATTAAGTAGTTGTTCTTCAGCGGTCATATGCAAAGCCTAAATTATACACCCCAAAAGAATGGCCATTGCACACACAGACAGACACACACACACACACACAAGTGCGCATACACACATATATATCATTTTCTAATATATGCAATTTAGTTTTTCTAAGAGTTTCATGTTCTACACAAAATTAGATATGCTACTTAATGTAATTTTTTTCGTTGGGATCATCGTTTGTTCATCATGTAATCGTTTCGGGGATTTAAAATAAAACAGTTATACTTCTGATAACGCTATTGTCAGGGGATATACATACATACGTAGTGTCCCTAAAGTAATCAACTATTTGACTAAATGGGGGAGGGGAAGGGTCATCATAGTAAATCGGCATTATTGTACATAAGACCCATTTTTCAAATTTATATGTTTTCTTTCTCCTTTCAATGTCCTGGGAAGTATTTCCGTAACTACACACAAAATGTAAGGCACAAATTTTGATCAAATTTGAGAGAAATTCCAGATAACATTTCACAAAACGGGTCTTAGAGACCAAGGCAATGCGTGACAGGAATGCTTGAGAGTGTGTTCCACGAAACAGTTGTGATCTGTGGAAACACAGAACATAATAATGAAACTTGAGTCTTTATCCTCTCATACATTTTTAAACGTATTTTGTTTCAATATATATATATATATATATATATATATATATATATATATATGTGTGTGTGTGTGTGTGTGTGTGTGTGTGTGTGTATATATATATATATATATATATATACACATATATATATATATATTTCTACAGGCCATCCGTCATGCTTCTTCCAGAACCAGGTTCAATTAGCCAATTAATTAGCTTATCGGACGTCATCATCACCAAGGAGATGGGGGTCAGATTGCAGAGTAACTACTCAATAAAACACTTCTGACCCATTTAATATAGAGCTAACAAATCTTTTAAGTACCATGGATTGATAGAAACACAAACAAACAGTAAATGTAAATAAAATGTTTTGAGGAGCATTTTGGTTGGATTAAATGACGGTCGGACTTCAGGATTTGTACTTCGGGTTGATAGGAACACACATAGCATGATGAATGTCAATAAAACATTTTTGCTAAACTAGAAAGCACACACAGAGCTCTTACCTCTGCCGAAGCCAGCACCATTGTCAGGAAATGTAATTGTGGATTCTGCCCCCAAATTCAATCACTTCTTCAATAGCCCCCCACTAAATTTTATTGAAATTCATTGAGAAATTCTGGAGGTATAAAAAAGTGGAACAATATCTTTCAATCAAAAGAAAATTCCTTGATCTGCCCCCCAAAGCAACCAATTTTTCCTAACCCCGTTGCTCACCTACCCCCCTCTCTCTCTCTCTCTCTCTCTCTCTCTCTCTCTCTATATATATATATATATATATATATATATATATACCTCTTCAACTTCGTTGTTATATATGTATATGTAAATACATATGTGAATGTGTGCGTATGTGTTTTATTAATGAATGGATATATGATCCGACAGAGTGATAATAAATTGCGTTCTATTATATTGAAACTCTATTCGAAATGATCTCCCGTTCTTACAAGGTGAATGTATCATTTGGACTAGACAACGTAAATAGGTAAAGTAAATTGAAGAAAATGGGACAGCTGCAGGAATGAAAGTTGTGATCGATACGGTAGCCGCTTCAACGTTCCGCTGCTCTTACCGTTGAGGTAAACAGCCACCGGTAATGCAGAGGCCGAGATAACTGTTTCAAACCCAAAGCTCAATCTCGGCGGTTTTTCAATGCGTTCAATGTTAGTATTGCTTTATTTTTGTGTAATAGATTCCCTTTCGTCTTAAGAGTGGTAGAAATGTGGTCAGAGTAGAAGTCTATGTAAAGCTAATCTGGCTACAATCGACCAATGAATAATAAAGGCATGACTAGTTTCCCGTTGGGGGTTTCCTTTCCTCCACCTTTTACACATCCCATACCAGAGGGAGAGTATAATCAATGTCTCTTCTAATATATACACTTTGCATTCTCATCGATACTGCAAGATCTAACAATTCTAACGGTTGCAAGCGCTATACCTACTTTTTATTTCATTTCGGTGAGTGTAAGCATTGAGCAAGCTAGCCTGACTGACGTTTTAGTTAACGCGGAAGGAAAATGTCGTAAAAAGATTATTTTATTGACCAAGATTTTCGTGATGTCTAAAATAACTGCTGTAAAATATTTTTTGCTGTTAAAAGCAAACATTTTCGTCAGTGAGAGTCATCGTGACGTCTGCTTGGTCTTTGTTTTCCCATTCAACTGAGACAGAGAGAAGGAAGTGTGACTAAACTTTGATTACGTTGGAAGTTAAGGGTTTCCTACGAACTCTTCATTGAAGAGAACCGTTTTTTTTCCCAGCATTTGCATCTCTCTTTCTCTTAGCAGATGGTAAAATTAGAAAAGGCCGTAGAACTGATTGGTCGAAATGTTAAAATCAACTGAGGCAATATCAATCAGTTCTATAATTAGAATAACTCTTTGTTGTTTGTTAATGCACGCAAGAAATGACCATGAGTTTGAATCAAGTACTTTCGGTCATTCTTCTATCCATTTTCAAAATTCTGCATCTTAATTATCGAGGGTAAACACTGTTTCATTGTTTTCTGAGCATTTCTGGTCAAGCAGACGTGTAAGTGGTGCCATAGCCATTAGGGTCTCATCTCATGAGGCGTGGTATTGCTCTGTGTAGTCAAATCTGTGGAACTCAGGATTCGACCTAAAACCTCAAGACCAACGCCCCAATCCCCTTGCAGCAATTGTTGCAGGGGCTAAATTAATGTTTGTGGTGTCCCTACCCACATGTTTGTGTGTGTGGTATCCCCACATTGAACTAGCCTTGTGTCACACCCTATTTATGTTGTGGCGCGGTTAAGTCACACTACTGGGATTATTGTTTTATCTTTTAAAAATGTCAGCGTAATGGCGTCAGTGTATCATGATGGCGTGAAGCACAAGGCGACATGCGATGAAAGATTTTCTCTGGTCAGGATGTAACAATCAGTTGTGGAAAACACTAAAGATCCCAGTACCTAGATTGATTATTCAACATTGAGTATAAAAAATCTGAAGCTTTTTTTGTTGTTGTTGATAGGGTACAAGTATTATTAACCAGTAGTTGGCTTGTGCTTGTGGGAGAATCGGAAGTACCTAGCAATCTCTACGAGCACGAATCATACTTTGTCTGGACAATTGGGCAGGTGAGTTTACGGGATATGGTGGCGGTTGTGAGGCCAACATACGGATGAGCCGTGTGTGTATCATGAAAGATAAAACGAGAAAATTCATATCTTAACCAGCTGAACTCGTGGAAATTCCAACTAAGATTATCATGCTTCTGCTCTTTCCTCACCCTTTGTCTTTATTTCCTCCTTCTCTCTCTTATCCTTTCCAGTCTTCGTCCTCCATCTATATTTTGCCCTAAACGTTGTTGAAATATGGATCACTCACATGTGTGAGAATCTTTTTGACCCCCCAGAAAACTACCTAACTTTCATCTCTCTTGGTATCCTCTTATAAAACTTCCTAACTTTCTTTTCTGTCCTCTCTTTTCATGCTCGCCTTTTAAACTACCCGAACCTCTCTTCTGTCCCCACTCTCTCATTCTCACTCTTCTCACCGTCTTCTTAAACGATCGAACCTTTTCCGTATAATATCACTGAAAGTGTAACATTTGCACGCAGGGTAGGAACAAGCAAAACAATAATATAAACATGGGCGTCCGCTCTGTGTTTGTGTGTGTGTGGTGCGTGCGTGTGTGTGTGTGTGTATGTGAAAACGGGGCATTTGCTCCAACTTCGATCTGACCTTCTCATTCATAGGAAAATTGGAACCTTATAGTAAATAAATGATAATGGCACTATACAATTGATTCAAGTCCCACTGGTGGTATCATTCTTCGCTAGTAACAGGGCTAGTGTGAAAATATATTCCCAATATATTTGCCCCCACCCTAGAAATATACCCTTTTGAATCCACCGGAGAAGTGGTAGTGGAGGCCTATGATTACAGGTATTGATTTTCGATGGCAGAATTTATTGACCATAAATAATTATAATGATGTGTAATTATTGAGATTTTTGTTGAGATTATCGGGAGAATGATTGCGTCAACCGAATCAAAGAGATTGGCCTTCAGTCTTTTTCGTGATAAGTGTTATTTGCTTCGTGTTTTGTCCTCTTCTTTGGATCACAGCCGCATTTTACATTACACCATGCAATGCGATTTTTGTTCCTGGCAAGTGAGTGTTATTTTCTGATTGATTATTTGTAAACAGTTAAGAAAATGGTTATTATTCCCTTCAAACATTGCTTTTGTGACCAGGGCCGAGATATTCATACGTCATTGTTTTTTCCCTGCTTCATGTCATTAAAAATGTGCACATTCACCCGTTGTCCAATCGAGAATAAGTAGATTTCGAAGTATCTCTGTTCTGGTCGTAAAAACAAAGTTTGAAAAGGGATAATAACCATTTTCTCTACATTTTCGACACGATCAATCAGAAAATAACACTTATTGTCCAGGGTTAAAAATAAGAGAAAAATCAAACAAAACAAAACATAAAACAAAACAACAAAAAACAACAACAAAACAAACAAAAAACAACAACAAAAAACAAAACAACAAACGTTGTACGATGTTATTTGTTTCCGGTACCTTCCTGTAGTGTTTTGCAGCAAGTAACAACCGGTTGCAGGACAATTGTCTCCTGGACAACTGTATCCCGGTCAAATGCGTCTGGTCATTGGCGTTTCTGGATATTTGTATTCAATATATGTATATTTCACATTAGATGTAATTTTTTAATTTTATTTTTTCATCTTGATATCCTGAATACTGAACAACGGTAGTCATCAAAGGTGGCAGAGGGTTCTATCTCTTTGTATATATGTGTGTGCTTGGGTGTTTGCAAGTTCGTGTGTTCCAGGGCTCCTGGTCATACCGTTTTGTCCACAAATTTGAAAAATTGGCACCAGTACTCCACTACATCTTTTCTAAAATGTTTTTATATTTGAAAAAAAAAACAAACCCCAAAACAAAACTTTTTGACCTTTTTAGGGCCTAATTTTGACAAATTTATTAACAATCCAGAATCTAGATGTTTCTAGATGTTTTTTTTTTTTTTTTACTATATTCTGATGCTTTTCAATGGTGTTATAAATAGAATTTATTCTGACCATATTTATTCATCGAATGAATATTTTTTACATGACTTAAATTTTTCACAGTTTTTTCAATCATTGACTGTGTTGGTGAGTTTCCCTATCAATAATTAATTGCACGTAACAATCCTGAGGACAAATCAAGTTTCTCACGAGGGGTTGCTCATGAATAATTTTCAAGTTTGGACTGTTGCAATTATGCCCAAAGGGAATTTAGGGTCTAGCTTTATCCTGACGAATCACTTTCCCTTCATTAACTCGAGTCGATTACCGGTTGCCGATAGCTGTCTTCAAATGGTCCAAGTGAGAATAGTACTTGTTCGAATCAATCATTTTGCTTCCCAGAAGTAGCTCAAAGTAGAAGACTCCCTGTTCCACCACATACACAGTCTCTCAATAATTGATTTTATACGTTTTAGGCCGCTTTTTCACTTTTTTTTCGGAAAGAAAGCAAACTAGTGTTTAGATCTATCCCGATGGAACAGTACGTCCTTTCTCTTAACTAATTCGGGGCGGTTTTCGGCTGCCGACTTCAATCGGGATCAGTACTTGTTCGAATCAATCGTTTTGTTCCCCGGGAGTAGCTCACAGTAAGACTCGCAATAGCGCCATATACACAGCATCATCTTCTTTGGATGAGAACCATCATTTGATACGTTTATTGGTGGTTCATTATACTCGCTCTGGGACCCCCTGCGTTCAGCGTTATTGCAAAACATATATTTTTCACCTCTCTTCACTATTATTCCATTATTTCAGAAGTGGAACATTCCAATCTGATCCAGTAGATAATTTTTCGCTCAAGTTATGTCGAAGTCACACACCAAGGCGACTAACAACCAGACTCGTTCAAATGATTATCAACGCTTTGTTAGGTTATTTTCAGTATTTTATCCCCCGCGTCGTATAACGTAGATTCTTATCAAGCAATGTCTTGATTTAATCGCTATCAACCTCGACTAGTTTACCCGACCGTGGAGCGTTATTCAGAGAGAAATCTCCGGTTTTGACATGTTCAATTATTTTACTGTGCCTTCTCTACAAAGTACACAAATCGTTTTATCTTTTTAATTTCGTTTAAGTCGCATTTTACCTTTCTTAAAATGAAACAAAGAAATACTATTATCGAAAATGTTGCAATAATCTTCCATCTTCAATCAATAAACGAAAGTAAGCCATTTTTTGATGGATTGAATAGATGCTCGATGATATGGCAGCTGTCACAATACAATCAAGCGATCATTCCAAATGAATTTGATTAAATTAAACGCTCCTATTGCCATTTAATGACAAACACGAACTTGTTTGCCAACCAATTTTTTTGGTTATTTTGCTTTTCTTTTGAAATTACCTGAAAGGTGAGTTTTTAAAATTTTGCTATGATTGCATAGTAGAAACGATAGATATTTCTCATATACTAGGCATGTCTGGAAAATATCCGGTCATTTGATACTAACAAAAATAGCTTACCTAGGACAATGGTGCCTGAGTCCCCCCTTCAAATAACTCCCCTTGGGACCTCACATACTTATCCTAGCCCCGCTTTCACTTTCAAAAACAAAGTCTCTTTTCGGGATTGCCATCAGCTGCCGGCGTTCTTCTTTTGACGTGGATTTTAGCTTTGGGCAAAATCCAGATTTTAAATCTAGACTTTGGAAAATGTTCTGCCTACAGATGTTGATGTTTTTAACCCCCACCTCTCTTCATACATATTCGCCGATCCATTTGCTCGGCCATTGTGAATATAGCAATGACATAGTACTCAGGATCATTCAATGGTGTCTCAATGCCGACTGAATAACCCTATTGGAGAGTGTCTGTTCAAGCACTCTCTGATTAGTTACCGTGTCACATCAAAGCCACAAAACTGGTTCTCGATAAATGTCTGTGTACTTTCTCAACGGACTTCACACACACACACACACACACACACACATGCACACACACACGCACACAAATACACACACACATATATATATATACATACATGCATATATATATACACACACACACACACACACACACATATATATATATATATATATACACACACACACACACATACACACACACACACACACACACACACATATATATATATATATATATATATATATATATATATATATACAGAGAGAGAGAGAGAGAGAGAGACTGGACTCCATTGCTTCATCGTGGATTAATACATTGTGTCTTGATGTTAAGTCCATTTGGCTACGAGAGAAACGAACAGCTGGCGCTATAGCATGTTTCCCGTTGATTGACTTCTACAAGATTTCTGCTGAACCAACAATAAAACAAACTTGAATTCTGATTGATGACTTATCGGAGAAAGATTTGTTAACTCTGATTTGAATGAATGATTTGCATGCAGATATTCCCCGCTTTTCGAAGGTTGGTTTTATGCCACTTTTTCGCTTCAACGAAAAAACGGTAGAAATCGAAAATAGTGCAAAATGTTTGCTTTGCAACAAGCTGTTATACAGACAGCGCGCACCCTCTTCCTCTATCTCTTACATCCTAGTCTCCGGTACTTTCTACCAATCCAACCTCTAACAGCTTTGCCTAACATGTCATCATCACCATTTTTGAGCCGGGGAACGCTTAATATCCCCCCACCAAATAAAATTATAATTTTTATTTCACTTTACGCCATTTTGACTTGGGAAAATTAAAAAAAGTTGGAACGTTATACTCTCGGGTAGCGGAGACGACTAGTATTTTCTTTTGGTCGAATTAAATAACTCTTGCTCTTGCACATCTGCCGGTTTCTAAGCCATTATCGAAATGCGGACTGGGGACTGGGGACTTGTAGATGAAGAGCCAACGGAGTATAATTCTGCGGTAAGTATCGAATTATTTAATCACTTCGGCGTAGAGAGAATTAGGGACTTGTTGATGAAAAGACCGGAAAACAACGATTAACATCACATCTGTCAATCCATATTTTCATTGATATCCGAGTCACGTAGTGAGATTGGCTTTGCTATGGTTTGAGACTCCCAACAACGCATATCAATTTGACATGGAAACAACCACACCCGACAACAAGGTGTGGTGAGTATATGTAAACACACACACACACACACACACATACACATAGAGATAAAGATATGTATAAATATTTACATAATATATATAATATTTGAGAAAATCAATATTTCTAAAAATACGGCGGTAAAAATAAAATGTAGAATCTAAATCATACTCAATTGTGTACCAGTAATCTGATTAATAAAACCCGCCTCATACTTTTTATAATCAAATGAATCTCAAAAAACGTTGGTTTTCAGGAAATATACTTTTCAAAAGTTAAGCTTAGGGCTGTGGTTTTTGAAGTAATATATAGTAAATGTTCAACAGTTACAAAATGTCGATAAATTTACAAAATCTTACTAAAACACCCTTGGAAATCATATTTCCAGCAAACTCATGCGTATGCGTATTCCCCATTGACGTTTGCTTCTATTCATGACTACTTACAAAATTTAAATTCAGTCTTTTTATTCACTGTTCGGTTTTAACCTCTTCTTGTGTAGAAAAAAAATCTCTCAGTCTGAAATACATTCCTGGATTAGCCCGAAATTCAATCACTTCTTCTGTAGGCTACGACAAACCCTCCCCAAAAACATAATTGAAATTCTTTGAGGACTTTCAGAGATATCGTGTAGACAAATAGACGGACAGACGGATAGACATACAGACAGAATCAAGTGAATACATATACCTCTTCCAACTTTGCCAGAGGTGAATGACGTTAATTCGCAATAAATAAATTGGTCTCGGATGAGATTAACCTGATTTTAATTTGATCTGATTATCCATAAAATGTGTGGAAATCACAACATCAAGCTGAAATGACGTGAAGCGAAGAAGAAATTACCATTCACTTTTATTGGAAAAAATTTGAGCGATTCTAGACATCAAAAATAGTGGTGATGATATGTTAAGCTGAGTTGGGAGTAGGGGTAGTACAGGAGACCGGAGTGTTACAGAGATTTCATCAAAGTAGTTCTCTTGTAAATGTGCAAAGACGGCTCCAAATCTGAATGATATTTTTGGTAATTATAGCTATTTCTTACACGTTCATAACTGTTCCCCCCAAAAAACCAGACGAGTGGATTTAGGATACGTTATTGTGAGCTACCAACTCTGTCAATAGTGCAAAATTCAGTTTGGCCTTAATTCGTCCCAGATCAAAACCTATTTTATTGGACTAAAAAAGTTCCAATCTAGTCCAGTTTGACAAATTTCCATAGATCATTGTGGTTCTGTGCTGAGTACTTTGCTAGTACAATGGAAATTACTAAGCTATGCCCAATTCTTCTCAAAATAACACACAGCAGATTATGCTAGGTTGCACGGTACAAGCAGCAAGGAGTAGTCCCTGACCTAAACTATTGGAAGTAGTGGAACCAGTGTGTCATAAGGAGGCCACTCCTGGTCTTGGAATCAAATATGTCCGTTTCCTAGACTGGTTGTCAACCAAGGCTAGAAATGCCAATCTGCTCTGTCATTTAGCCGCTGGAAGGTTTAGATTCATGCGTTTCCCAATGGCATTAGTGTGTTGTAAACTCCATCTGCCTCAGTCGGAAACTGATTCCACTTTGTGTGTTGCTAAACGTTGGGCCAACCGCGCTTCTTCAACAATTAATCACCAAAACTAATACATACAGCTCTTCCAAATTCTCTCATTCCTTACAACACTTTCCATAGAATTATCAGTGGCAATCAAGACACCGAGAGAATCAGACTAAAAAAATCTGCTGATTTCACTTCAACATCAAGTACAGTTGCTAGTAAACACCAAATTTCGATACAGGTACAATTTCATCGTTTCACAAAAAGACGGATTGTCCTACCGACAAATTCACCTCACGATTTATTGACAAGAGACCAATTGTTCGGCGAACAATTTACCGGTGATAACTGGATTGTCCCAGCACCATTTTCTGCACAAGCAAACTGAAAGAACTGAATAAGACTAATATTTTGACAGTATACAAACAGGTTTAATGATTATGCATCGAATTTGAACAAATATAAAAGACACCGGAGATGAATCGTCCTATATAAACCACATAACGACCAATTGACCAGCCACCAATTTAACGACAGCCATTTGACAGGTAAGCAATTGATTGGCGACCAATTTACGGATGGTGATTTTACTGTCGATAAATAATCGGACACCTTTTTCTGCAGAGACAAACAAAATTTACCTACGACTAATCCGACTAAGAATTATTCCTGGTGCATTTTTCCACTATCAAGCTAAATATTATGACAGTGCAGGGGCAAGTTTGAGGATTAGGTACTGAACTTTAACAAATTATAGGAGAAACCAGAGATGGGTTGTCCAATTGACTAATCCTACTCAGGAGGAATTCACCGGTGACCAAATTACTGGTGACGAATTGACAGGCGACCAAATGACCACCGACGATTTTACTAGTGAATAAATGTCCAAGCATCGTTTTCTGCACTTACGAACGAATACTTCGTCAGTGAGGAAACGAGATTGTGTACTGAACTTTGTTTCAGCATGTTTAAACGCCCATTCTGTATGTTTCGCAATTGAATTCAGGTTTAGATAAAATGGTTGTCAATGGTGACTAACAAACAGAATAGAACTATTAAAGTATTTTGATAGTAATTTAATGATCGTTGCTAAGTTTGACATTCGGTCATGATTATAGAGCAACTGTGGGGATTGACTCAATAAAGTAGGGAATTGGACAGAAATCAGCTTGGTAACCATTGTGACGCAGATATATATATATATATATATATATATATATATATATATATATATATATATATATATATATATATATATACATACGTATATATATATATATATATATATATATATATATCTTTATGGAAATTAATTGAAATAGGTTGTGAGAACGTGAAAAAAATTGATATTTCTAATTTCTCTTATACTCACAATATCAATCATATATATATATATATATATATATATATATATATATATATATATATATATATATATATATATATATTAGTATCTAATATTTCATCCTCTGTTTTTAGGTGAATGTGGACGCTGTTTGGCATGGAGTCCTCTAGATTTGAACTCGCTGTGATAATTTGTGGGCCCCTGTACAAGACTTCAATTAGAACCTGAATAAGCTTATCATACTGTCAATTCCGCGACGGTGACTTTTGTAAATAGACGAAAGATTCTGAATTGAGTTTAAATCCTGAGAGTTTCCGTCCTGGTCCAGTACTCTATATGCCCCGTGAGGAGAGATATTGCTGGAATATACCCGATCTGTCTCTTCTGGAAGTACTTTCCTCCGAAGAATTTCGAGCTATTGTTGTGATCACACCATTTCCTCGACTGAATGCATGCTACCGAAGCCATAATAGCTGAAGAACCCACAACTTTCGTGTTTTTTTTTTCACGCATTAATTGATACAGCTGTCACAAACTTTATCTCCTGGTGGCTTCCAATTATGTCGACTTCTCTAGTTCGGAGAAAGAAATGACATTTGTCACAGAATGATATTCCTCTTTGGTCTTATATTGTCCAGTTTTAGCCCCCATTCAGAGCTTTTTCTTTCATTGCCTTTGTCAGGAATTGAATCTTCGTAGTCGTCTGGATCTTCGACCGACATCTTGCAGTCGTCTGCAAACAGTAGAACTGACTTATCTCCCTTTCTCCTCCAAACACCGTTTTAATGCGTCCACTTTCCGGGGATGGGGGATGTCTTTTCGACTTTCTCAAACTACGTACACGTCGCCCTTTGCCTTGGTTCTCTCTTGCAACCACATTTTTACTTGAGCTTGAGTCGTATTAGACTCTATATACTTTTTTGACTTGACCACACGGCTGACTGTTGCGAGACTGACACCAACATTTGCTATGTGTCTGTAGGTTTCTCTTGTATGTTCGTGCAAGGTAACGACCTTTGTGCGTTTTTCTGAGTGTCACGTTCATCTCGGAGAAAAAAGCTCCAGAACTAAAGAGGGGTTGAAACAATAGGCTTACCCTAAAGAAATCTGATGCAATGCCAGGTGATGTAATTACGGCGCATGCGCAATTATTGCATGTTATCCGTCAAACAATGATATGTTCGTGTGTTTACCCCGCTATCCGAAAGGGCAGCGTTCGTATAATTGTATGAAGGGATGAAACAATTACCATAAATTTATATTGAAAGATTTTTTGAGCATTCTCAAACTGAAAAAAAAATGTTGATGATGGAATCTTAGGCTTGGTCACTTCAGGTTGGGATGGTTGTAGGTGCATGATACTGGGTTCTTAGAGAAAGATAAAGTGAGTGTACGCTGTCCCTATAACGGCTTTCTTCACTTTTGGTTTTCACCTTTCTTCGTAAAAGTAGACTATATTATACACCGAGGAAATTACATTAATTGCATTAACAGATATTGAGAGATAAGTGGCACAAAAAATATTTTGAATTTTTTTTTCATCTCTAGCTGTAAAGCTTTCTAGACTATATATATATGTATATATATATATATATATATATATATATATATATATATATATATATATATATATATATATAGAGAGAGAGAGAGAGAGAGAGAGAGAGAGAGAGAGAGAGAGAGAGAATGACTGAGAGAAAAAGAGGGGGAGAGAGAATTAGTACTTATTACTTGTGCGTGATAAGTATTTACCCATCTTTCATACCGGGATATTTTTTGTTTTTACGCCGATTTGCCGCTGCCTTTATTATTGTTATTATTATTATTATTATTATTATTATTATTATTATTATTATTATTATTATTATTTTTATTATCATCATTATTATTATTATTGTTGTTGTTGTTGTTATTATTATTATTATTATTATTATCATTATTAATTTTTCTCATTTTGTGTAATTTCTTTTAATCCTCCTACATCTCGATATCCTCTGTCTCATCCATATTCTCTCTCTTTCCTTACTTTCTTCCTTTCCCTCTTTCTTTCCATTTTTGTCTTTCTTTGTCTCTCACCCCTCATTTACTTTCGCTCTTTTTTTCCCTTCTCTCTCCAATCACACACACTCAATTATAACGGACATCTTATGTACTCGCTAACTTCAGCGAGCCACGTGACCAGCCGTGTTTCAACATGTTCCTGCGAATAACCTCAACCGAGAAAGCATTAAACCACTTAATGCGGTTTTTACGCGTATCAGTCGAGATGGCTTGAAAAAAAATAATACAGGTTTACTCCGTAATCCAAAAGTAGAATATATGACCATTAATTTGTGTGGGAAAATGTCTGAGAGTTCCCAGATCCCTAGTGTAACTTTCTTCTGCATCTATTGATACCTTTGGTCTCATTTTGCAACCGGATGGCCAAAAAAAAATATCGAGATAAAGCGTAGATGCTCTCAGACACAGTTCGAAGCTATGTCAGGTTTACATCTAAAAGAGATCTCCAAAACATAATTAAGAATATTATTTTATTCAAAACCAATTTCTGACATCTACTAGCAAATTTTAATCTAGATGAAAAACATCAAAAAACATCTAAACTGTGAATATTTATTCCTTCCCTAAAATTACCTCTTTTTCTGTCGTCTGCTTTATTTGTTACAAACTCTGACGCTATTACTGTTTTGTCTTAGTATAGGGGCTCGCCCCCCCCCGTCAATTTTTTGTAATATTTTCTCAAGGCTGTGATTAGCCAAAATGGAGATTTCGTTGTTGTTGTCATTTGCATAAAATTACTGGACTGAGATGGAAGTATTTTTCGGAGATCGACTGAACCAAATTTAACATTGATGGGACCTAGTCCATAACATTCCTTTAATCCTATATTATTACATCATTTTCAGAGAAATCAAAACAAAAATTGAATATTCATAATTGATCAATAATCTATCTCAATGTAACGTAATTCTCCGTCTATGTTCACTCCCATTCTTTAAGATACACTGATGGTGTTCCCATGGCGTCAGGAGCATTGGAAGAATTACAAAATATGTTGAATGATCTAAAAGTAAAATGTTGGGTTAAAAATAAAAAGAACAAAGACAAAATTAATGTTCAACAATAAAGTCTTCTCAAAGACCATGAAAATAGAGGGTGATGCTTCAAAAAAAAAAAGATTGATGAAGGCATTTACCTCGGTCAGCTAATAAAGTTAGAGAAAGACCATGAAAGCAAAATAAAACAACGCATCACGATTGACTAAAAAGCATTTAGTATGAATAGAGATATATTGAAGATCACTCGAATACCAATGTGCTCAAAAGAGTAAAGAATATAATCAATGCATAATGCCAGCTATGACTTACAGATACGAAACGAACTGAGAACAAAGTTAGAATCAGGACAGAAAAAAGATCAACATTGATTCGGGGACGGTCCTGGGTGAAAGATATTTCACAAATGATTAAGCGACTAAAATGGAGTTGGGCTGGACACTTAGCAAGATGAAATGACAGGATAGCAAAGGACTAACCGATTACTGTTCTCAGGGCAGTGGATGCAACAGGGAAAGGCTTGGCACAAGTTTGGGGAATGGGTTTGCAGTGAGACATGACAGAGGTCAGCGCACTCGTAGTCGTCACAGAGATTGAAAAGGCCTTTGTCCAGCAGTTGACGCATAACGGCTGCTGCTCCTGCTGATGCAACATAATAAACATTCGTTTAATGTAGACATACTAGTTTTTTACTCGAAAAAAAAAAATATTGTGAGATATTTTGGCTGTCCGTAAGTCAGAAGCACCGTTTCCATTACATCAGAAAGTTATGATTGGTGTAGTCAGTAACAGTTCGGATAATGAAATCGGCGACCCGAGTTCAAACTCGAGTCTCAGCTATTTACGTTCATCTTGAATTGTTGCCCCTGGAAAAGGCATGAATCCATCTCTTCTCCTCCTCCAATTGGTGAAATAGCATGGCATATTGGACCTTCCAGCCTTAGGAAGACAACCAGAAGGACAACTTTGATTTCATACCAGACAGTTTGACATCTAATTCAACGTCCTTCTGACTGCTTCTGTAGCTGAACTGATCCAATCATCTCACTCTCTGCTTCCTTCTTGACTGCAACAATAAGGCCGAGAAGGGTATTCAGATGACCGGGCATCTCAGGATCTCCACACTTTACGCCCAGGCATGTGCCCTGGAGGGGGCTGTCCATTGTATGTTGAAAGAGAACTGAAGCCATCCAGGTACTGTCGTAAAGTTAGGAGAGTGAGTGAGAGAAGAACCAATTTGACTAAAGGTAGTGAAAAGAAAAAGAAAAAATCGCCTATATTATTGGTCCTATGATCAGAGATCGTTGGGATTCAATACTGTTCTGGGATGCTGAAATATTGAGGCAAAGGGAATTATTTAACGGTGTCTCTGTCTCTAAATATGAAGTGGATGGGTTGTAGAGAAGACGCGAAGCCGACAGAGGAATAGATACTACACTATCATCCTATCCCGAAAGTTGGCTAGCTAGTATGGTAGCCACAACAGGATCTAAACCTTCTCTTCAGCCCAATCTTCATTCTCCATCTCTTATGGGATAGTCCCGATGAGGATAGTATAATGGTTAGCACGTCTAACTCGCATGCAGAATGTCATGGGTTCGAGTGGAGAGTATCTAAGACGTAAGACGAAGACTCTTCCTTTGGACCCATTTCCCTACGCACCCAGCAGCTGATTGAGTACATTCTAAGCTGTGTGATTAAGTTAGAGGTGACCCTTCGGTGAACTTGCATCCTACCAAGGGGTAGTCATAAAAACTTGTGGGTATAAAGTCCTTGTCTCCAATTGCAAGAACCGTTAAGTAGAAATGGGGACTTTGTCACCAGTCGACATGCTCCATTTGGGCATGTCTCCCAGGAGACACGACGCTTCATCTTTTACATATCATGAAAGACAAGGATGTGACACAGGGTCGGTTCAATGGGGGGTCGCACGCGTACTGTGGGCAAAGACAAAGATCTACCTGTCCCCGCAATCAGTGTCATGTGGCCGTCAGAAATATCCTTACAACATACGCCTTTCAAGTACAATGGGGAGGTACAACAGCAGGGTTGGAATCCCTGGAACAGGACAGTATATACTTTCTTTGAGCCATCAATTAATGATTTTAATAATAATGGTGATTAATAATATTGCCAATACTTATGTTAGTATCTTAGTATGACACCAGACCATTAGTTTTGGAGAGACCAGGGAGAATCAAAGTCATTACAACAGCAATGGACTGCTTCAAAGCTTGGCTCGCATCTATTATTGATATTGACTATGCACAGGTTGATTCGCCACAAGACCATTAGTTTTGAAGAAAAAAACCCTCAGTGAGGATCAAACTCATTACAACAGTAATGGTCTGCGTGACGAACTTGTCATTGATCGTTCTACAACAGGCGCTTTCATCTGGGTTTGGGTGCAAAGACTGACCGTGCCTCCTCCCTTTGCCACCCAATCAGAAGTAATGTGGTTTCTCCACCCAATCGCTCTTAACCATTCGCCCACCCGGGTAGCAGAGCAGGAGAAATCAAATAGTCGTAAATAGGGCAATAAAAATACTTTGTTAAGAAGGTGCAGTGTGGTGTAACAGTTAGCTTCACGGTCAACTGAATCGGCTGAGGCTGCGTGCGAGGTTTGTCCGGTGAAGAATAAAGAATCCTGGGCGTTATACCGAACACACATGAAAGGACTAAGAAGCCTTTCATATACTCTGTATCAAACGGATACTTGGCATAACCTGGCGGGACTGCATTCCCCATGACGCTATTCTACAACAAGCCAAGAGCTCCAGTAGAGAGTCCATGGTTGTCCAGCGACCATTACAGTGGATCGATTTTGTCAACCGGATGCCTGAGAACCACTTCTCAGGACAAGTACGGACGAATATCTGAAAGCCTGCAATCATCCGGAGACCAGGAAAGGACGCCGAGAGACCAATTAAATGCCATCCTCAAGGAGTGTGAGGTACTCCCCAACCAGCTGTAAAATTCTGACTTTCCGGTCGTGCAGAATGATGCAAAACCTGGGGACTGGGTGCAGCAATCTTTGAAATCAAACGCACACGCGCCCGTGAAGAGCACCGTCAAAAAAGACATGCAAATAGCACGCAGCCCCTGACAGAACCCCTTGTCCCACACGTGGAAGACGCCACGCCTTGGAGTTCAGGCTTCGAAACCACCAAAGGAGCCATCAGCGCAACAACAACAACAACAACAACAATCCACATTTATAGGAGAAGCTGAAGAACATCGCAGTTTCGACGGGCTACAAGCGAGTAAGCCATTTAGAATATCTCGAGAACTGGTTGCTCGGCCTCAACGTTACTTGGCAAACGATCAGAGGAAAAATCTCCTTTGTGGTTACTCAGTCGAGAGTGAGACGTCATTGAGTATACTAGTGAGCGGTGTTGCAAGTTCCATTTGCAGTGACCGTGTTTAACCATTTTTCATGTCATCGTTTTTTTCTTTTCTTGCAAAACATCCCATCAACCTGGTCCGACAGTCTCCCTATCGTTCAGTGGTTTTCCCAGTGAGAAATGGGGGGGGGTATTTCAGACTGTGGACGAGATTATAGAGACCTTGATGAGGCAGCTGGTGCATCATCCTGGTCCGTCAGTCTCCTTATTGTCCAGTGGTTTTTCCCAGTGAGAAACGAAGGATATTTCAGGCCTAGGACGGGATCGTAGAAAACTTGATGAGGCAGCTAGTGTCGATCCCGAAAGAGGACTTTGCAAACAGTTTTAGAAATTGAAACAGAGACTGGAATAAGTATGTGATGCCCCAAGAGGAGTATATTGAAGGGTTGTAGGAGCCATTATTCTAAGCAGGGACATTTTTTCCCTTAATATCAAATGGCTGAATACTTTCCCATCAGACCTTGTATGCTCACTTCACGCTAACGCTCTTGGTATAGGAATGAGTCATCTTCTCCCTTTGCTTGTCTCAGTGTCAGTCATCTTGAAAAAATGTTTCGTAACGGGCTTGTCACGATGTTTGACGGGAAGAGATACCTAGGTAATAGCAAGAAAAAGTGGCAGGAGTCGTCCTTGCATCGATATATTCCATTAGTGTGTGGCAGGGAATGGCTGGGATAAAATGTAATGCCGAACAGCTGATTTGAAGGAGAACAGCTCCCAATTAGACTGATTGAATGTTGCAATCGATGGGAAGCTTTCCGGAATTAATAATTAATAATTAAATAATTGTTAATCGGAAAGGGTGCACATAACATCAGAATAACGCTGGGTCACATGACTGTTAGAACATTTGAATACATATGTGTAACAAATTATTTGCATCCTATCTTCTTTGACCCTTCTAAGTTAATTATTAGATAATCATTCGTCTCTGGTTTTTATTTCCTTTGAAATTTTCCACGTCATGTTCCAATGAAAAAAAGAAAAAGGGAAAAAAGTTGATTCACAACGGGAGGGAGAGAACTCGTATTTTGAGAACGCGAACGTATGCCAGTAAAAACTTAACTTTTGGTGAGCCCATAGTCTAAGCTTACATTTGTGAGGACTATCATGATGATACATCTATGTATTTGTCTATCTCTATATGTTTTCTCTGTATAGCCATCTTGGTGGTAGAGAAGATATTTTCTTGTTTGCCTGCGGAATAAAAAGATCAATATTTTCGTCGTAAGATAATGGCAAATGAGACTAGAGTCCATATAATTAATTTAATCTTGATTCTAAAATAAGTTTATACTTTTCCTGTATTTTTGTCATCAGTGGCAACATGGTTTTATTTTCTAAGTTTACTCAACGATGTCTTCCCGAATTTACAAAATATTCCTGTAAAAACAATGAAATAAATTATCATAAATTGTGCCGGCTCTTGGACAGTAAGATAATCAAAGGGAACTAACTCTGTAATCATACTAAACTTATGTCCCTTGAAGCCATCATATCTCCAATGAAGTATTGTACATAATCATTATCAATTTTTTTTGCTATCATTTACCTTCATCTTCATCGTTGTTGCTTTTTATCGCAACTTAACTCAGGCTGGGTTCTCTTTACAAATGAGTAAACAAATTAACTGCAGAGATCTAAATAAAGACTAAGTTCCTGGTGAGAAACGAACTCACAACCCATCGACGGCTTGCTTAATGCACGACCGCTCTTACCAGCGAGCTAAATCAAATCCTTAAACTCACTCCATGATCCGATATCTTCTGTGTCATGTTTTTTATTAGCTGATAATAGGTATTGGATATCCAATTTTATTTAATCTAGAATCCTAAATTCAAATATACTTATAGTTATCATAACCTATACATTATTTACTTGAGGAAATAAGAGAATTTAAAAGATTTCACTGCTCAGCCACGTAATATGAGAATATTTTAGACATTTCGTAATAGTATCCCTTTGTATTCGTCCGAATCTTTGTTCAACGGCTATGACTTTATTTTCAAAAACGTTCTTATCCATTCATTCTGTATGTATCACACGGAGTATCGTTCAGTGAGTAATCTCAATTTTTGATATTATCAATAATCCACGGTATCTTCTCCATAAATTACATCCATATTATTTGGGTGTGAATCACATTTTTACTTTCATAGAAATTTTGAAAAAAGCGTGACATGTCAAAAATGTCGCTTATAAAGTAATTTTCTCCAGTGTAGAAATCAATGAACAAAAATAACATCTCATTGACAATTCTACAGGCAAAAAATTTGCAAAAATGCCTGCTGATATGACGAATATTACAATAGAATAAAAGCGATCTTTCTGAACGAAGTCTGTTAAAACCAAACACTCATAATGCTATTTAATAACAAACACAGAACGATTTTTTGTTAACTATATAACATAGAGATCATTTCAACAACTGAAATCTCCATGATGCAGGGGAGAAAACTCATCTCAATTATCTCCCTTAGAACAAGTTTTGTTTTTTTTTAAAAAAACAGCTATTTTTATATGTTCACACAGATACCGGCATCAAGACTTTATCTGATTGAGGTAGATTTGGAAAGATTAGAAAAAATAAATAAATAAAAATAATGAAGAAGAAAGAATAGGAAAAAAAAACAAACAAAAACAACGAAAGAAAAAATACCCACAAATAAAAATCAGTAACCTTTTCTACGAAGTGTCTTAACTGTAGCGAAAGTCTTTTAAAATTCAATTGATTTTGCTAATATCTTTTTTTTTCTTCATGATAAGATTCTGGAAGTCAAACTGATAGAAAATTAATCTGGAAAAAATAAAATTAAATAAAGTTATTTAACAAACATTAAAATCCTTTTCATTTATACATTTTATTTATCTTATTTCATTTTTATTTTGAATTTTGAGATGAAACCTCCTTACTACAAACCTTTGGCCAGTCTTCTCTGTCTCTTACCACTGTTTTTATTTTTACTTTAAAAAAAAAAGAATGATTACTGTTTCCGACCTTACGACCATCGAATTAACTAGCGTAAAATAGAAATGAAGAAGTAACATACAATGCAGTCTCCACTCGAATTTCACATTACTTTTGTGAACGACGTCACAACCAATAGGGTCAAGATAACACTCACTCGAGCCCAACCTCTCGGACAAAACCTCGCCAGTTGAAGTGCAGACTAGGACAAAACTCCCTAAAACAAAACAAATAGTTAAGAAACTGGTGACAGAATTTTTTTTTATCTTTCTTATTATTCTTACTTCAAGAAAAGAGTTTACCTGGCCTCATATTCTAATCACACATTTTTACAGCTCAACATTTGTTGTCGATCATGAAGTTAGGACTGGGGTTAGGGTTGTTAAAAATATCCATTACTTAAACTTTCAATATATCATTTTTCCTTAGGAGGTTTTGTTCATAGGGGGTTTGTCTTGAGACTGGGTTGTTTAAGGGGTTTCCTACATTCAAAAACAATATGATAGCAACATGAATATATATTTGAGTCTGGCTTAGACAGTCTTCAGTGGCAAAATTCCTCAAGGTAACACCACGATAAGGAATGCAAGTTCAAATCTCGTCGGAAGTTGCTTTTTCATTTCTACTTCATTCTATTTTATTTATACAGGTTTCTCCAGTTTTTAAGTTGGCTGATTGCTTATATATGTATGTATGTATGTATGCATGTATGTAATTATGTATGTATATATCACGCGAACAGGCTTTACCAATAGAACTTGAGGACTTTTACTCTCCATCATGTCTAGGAAAAAACGAACTCCCGAAATAGGTTTTTAGTGAGAGTCCATATTTACAATGTAAATTTATGCTAAATTGACACCTTAATTTGTATCTATTTTCTTTTGAAAAATCACACTTTCTGGTGATCACTGTCCAACAAGATGCGGGAAGAGAAACTTGTTAAACTATCACCCCCTTTTCCAATTTTCTAATTGATCATCCCTTACTTGACATTCTGCCAAAAACTGTTGGTCGCATCACAGTTTCTATTGAGTGACTAACCAGACCTGTTGAAAAAATTGTATCTTTACATCATTTATTTTTATATCTATTTGTACTCAGTGAATTTTGACTCTAGTTCCCACAGGAGATCAAGTGGCACCAAATCTCCCCGATACTCGAGAACTTTCTACACAATCCTTGCTGATTTTTAGTCTTCAGGGTGGTTCCGATCCTCATGATCTTCAATTCTTCTGATTTTTGGCAGCATACCATGTTGGGGTGATCAATTAAAAATTTGAAAAAGGGTTGGTCAATGAATGAAAAAAGTCCGACATTTCATTAATCTAGCGTGAACGCAGCCAGACACATACTAATGTGCAAATTTAGTATAAGTTTACATTTATAAGGGAGAACTCCCCCCCGGCTAAAAACTTTTAAGGAGATTTTCAAGAAACGAAAAAACATCGTTTTCTTTTTCTAGAATTAATGTGGAGTAAAAATTAATATTTTCATCCCTGTAGCTCAGTCAGTGCAGCCTGTATACGTGACCCATGCATAGATCGCCACTGAGAGTCAGACATGTAATTCGAATATTTCTGCAATGTTTTTTTCTGTGGCAGATTGTTTAAGAAGGTAGCATAATTCACGTACGGATGCATACTCACATAGGGATTACTAATTCAAAGTTACAATGTTTATCATATTTATCATCAACAGAATTGGCCAAGGTATTTACCAACGAAAGATCGGCCAGGCAAATAATCACATAAGTATTCAACTAGCGAAGTACCAAGAGATATTTCAGCACTTTATTGATCGACGAATGGATAACACGAATTATACATCGAAATCGTTTAACGTGCAATACGGAGAGAGAAGCTCCGAAAAAATATGGAAATCTCGTCACGAGGCAATTCGTATCCGGCACGAAAATTGCTCTGTAACCGAGAACAAACGGTCAAGGTAGAATATTGTATAATGGTTTACAATGTATCGAATAAAAATGATCGAGAAAGTATTTCGTTTTCAGCGCACAGATCCGTTTTGCAGATGATCAAGAGACGGGAGACGGCGGGTCAGAAAAAGGACACAAGGTCATCGAAGTATAAACACTTGAATTCATAAAAGAAAAAATAAATGAATGTCAGCATCAAGGGAAGTAAATCTGAGATGAAATTACCCCCCTTTGACCATAAGGTTATAAAAACTAGATCATATTCAGTTCACAAATGAGTTTTTCACTTTTAATTCTATTCATTGAAGAGCTCAACTGGCGTTTACAAGCAGTCCATTTTACGCAGTTATCGACATCCCCAACAAGACTGAGTGGTGAAAGTGCGCAAAGGAAACCTCTTCACGCTGTTTTACGTACTCAAGACGCGGACGTAGTCGTGAGCAACTTATATGCTTCAAAACTCTTTGCCAATGACACCTAATTTTTACTTTTCTTCTAATCTTATTCTCACTCATATGATCTATCCATTTGATTAATTGTATGGTTGTATTTATCTCTGTTTTGTACGATTCCTGTTATGAGCTAAAAGGTATAATGAATTGGTCCATGTGAAATAAAATAACATTGCTAAAAACGATAAAAGGGTTGTATTCAAATGAAATAGGCTGTTATAATATAACAATGAATGAATCATCACAGAATTGCTGGGCAATTGATTTATGAAAAATGAGTGTGTCAGTAAGTGAAAGAAACGTTTAATATTGAGATGAGTCTTGGGAAAAAAAACAACTCCAAATTAGGATACTTCAATGATGAAAAATAAATCATCCAACAAAATAGCTTTGGGCTCCTTAAACTGTGTGAACTGTATGAGTCGTAAGCTCAAAATACAGTGGGAATTCTAGAAAGGTTATTCAAGTCAACACAAAATTGCGAAAAAACATTTAAAAGTTATGTCGCTACAGATATTTACTTAGCTCTGCATCGCACCCAGCCCGAGGAGGGGAGCAGAGGGAGCCTGAGAAAGTTTAAGGGCGCCCGAGAGAGTCAAAGGAACCCGAAAGTGTTGAAGGGGGCCAAGAGTTGAATTGCAAGTTGATACGGTAAGTCCATTAGTATTGACTCAATCGAATATAGTATTATATACTAGAAGCGTTATAACAGATGAAAACATGATGGCTAAAGGACGAGGGTGTTTGTACACTGTGCGTGTGTGTGTGCACGCGTGTGGAGGTTGTTCGGAAACAGCTTCGCATCACCTTATAAAATTCCCCCCGAAATCCCTAGTGAAACAAGACCCACTTATGTGGGTCCATCCAGTGAGGATTGAACTTGACTCGCTACACTTTACAAGTAATGATCAGTAAGACCATCCTCCTAAACCAGTGAGCGAGGCCGAGATGTCCGACAACAGCTGCTTTTATTGATATGGTTCATAGACACGTACAGAGCTTCTCCCCACCCAAGCAATAAAAAAAACGGCCATTTTCCACCAAGACAATTATCGATTTTGTTTCAAATAATCTTGATATAAAAGTTACAAGCACCAATACTTAAAATCCGAATTAGAAAACGTCATTCAAAACTGTCATAAAAACTGTCAACATAGGTTTCTTCAGTTTTCAAAGTAGTCTCTCAGCTTGGCTATGTATGTATGTATGTATGTATGTATGTATGTATCACACGTTCAGGGGCTAGAGGGCTTGATTTATCAACATTTACTTCTTATTTTGTATAGAAACGTTTTTCTTGTTTTTGACACTCCAAGCAGGTTTTCAGTGCAGGGTGCATTTTACAATGTAAGTTTATGCTAAATTGGTCCCTTAGTCTCTTTCCGGCGTTCACACTTGTTTTTAAAAACTTTCCCAACAAAAGACGGGAGAAGCAACTTATTCATTGATCAACAATTTTTTCTGATTTTTTTTTATTGATCCCGCCCAACGCGGTATGTTGTCAAAAGACGTTGGTCCCGTTACAGAGTCTATTGAATGACTATCTAAACCTGTTTCACGATATAATTCCTCTCTGACAACGCGAGTGAGTGCACATGCGCATGCACACACACACACACACACACACACACACACACACACACACACACACACACACACACACACACACACACACACTCAATTTTCATACCTGGGCAGGTATAAAAAAAAACTTCTTATTTGTAATAATGTGAAACAGTGTCTCTAGACTGGCGAAATCCTAGGCAACGCGATCAACCAATCCGGTCAGTGCATTCCAATCACGTGACGGTCTCTAGGCATTGCCCTGTTCTCAGGCTTCAGAGGACGCATATACATGCATATAATGGTATACACACACACACACAGACACATAGGCACATACGCGCACACACACACACACACACACACACACACACAAACACACACACACACATCGATATCAGTATTCAAGATTAACAATTGTATTCAACTATGAATTATTAAATTTGCAAATGAGGTGTTTAAGTAACTTGAAACCTCTCGGCAAATACAACCTCACCGTGTGAACACGTAACATAGACCTTCAAATATATTTCAAAGGCAAGAAATAATCTATATTTACATATAATGCCGTACAATTCGAGTTTTGTTCCTGGGTAGTGAGCGTTTTTTTCTTCTGATTGCTCAGATGTAAAAATATATTGAAAATGGTTATTATTGACTTCAAACTTTGCCTTTATGGCCAAGATAGCGATATTCATATGCAATTGTTTTCCTCACTTTATGTGATTAAAAAAAAAAATGTGCAAATTCACCTGTTGTCCAATGAAAAATAAATAGATTTCAAAGTATCTCTGTCCTGGTCACAGAAGTCACGAAGTTTGAAAGGAACGATTAACACTTTCTATACCTTTTAAACATGAACCATCAAATAATAACATGTTTTACTAAGTAATAAGAAAAGTTGAAAAATGTTGCCGAGAGTAAAGTAACGTGATATTTATTCACTAGTCAATCATCATCAGTTTTTTTCTCCGTTGTTAGACATACACCTTCCAAAGGATTCGTCGGACCCCTCTATCTTTTGCGTCGTAGACCTTAATACTTTCTGAACTTGTCTTGTTCGTCTCTCCATTTTGTATTCTGTTGGCCTTGGTTACGTATGTGATCTCTTGCGATCCATATTGTGAGTCGTGATATCCATTGGTTGTCTGCCATTCTTACTACATGACCAGCCCATTACCATTTGAGTTTTTAATGTTCCCTCTAATGTTTCCTGTTCCCTCCACCTGATATATTTTGCTGTCTTGTTATCTCTCCGTGAGAGGTTGAGCACGTCAAAAATCCACAGATATGTTTGAATTCCTATGAGATGGTATTATTTCTTCGCATTCTCTTACTTACTTAAAAACTCAATACTTCACTACTTCAAAGTTCTCAACTGTGTGAATAAATGTTTATGTCTTATACATTTAACCTGAGATTTTATTTTTAAGAAGCTGCTTAACTCGTTTCGGTGAAAAATTCTTTGTTTCAAATGGTAGACAGGAGACATCTTTATTGGCAAAGTTGTTACTTTTAAGAGTCTATTGTTACACATAGAGAAACAATTGGAAAAGTTTCAGTGTTCATTTTAATACCTTTAAATAGGCTTTAATGACGGATGAACAGCGTCATGGAACTAAAAGTAGTTCATCAATCAATCTTGCCCAGACAGGCAGACAGGTTGGAAGTATATCATTGTTATATGAAAATTGGTGATTGTACTTTGAGTCTCCGATATCCTTCAATAAATTGTTTTTGAATGCATTGATTGATATCGAGGAAAGAGACTTTTTACTGGGAGTATTCAACGACGAGTGGAAAAGAAATTCTTTCGAAGACCAGCGAATGTCTGTACCATGAGTTTTTAACTGTGTCCTCGAGTTTTTACGGATGGTCATGCAATAAAGATGCGCTTGTCTTGACACAATGAACAGAGGCAGTTTTGGTCTGAAGAGTGGATGCTATTTTGAATACGTTAGAATTAGTAGAATTCCTGCGTCTTTAGATTGGATTTTCTCAGCCTCTTTGTGTATGACAAGTCTTAAGCTTCATAACATTGTTGTAAAACCAACATAAAACATTAGGATAAAACTAACAAAAAAAATAGTATAAAATTAACATAAATCATCATGATAAAACTAGTATGAAACATTAGGATAAAACTAACACAAAACATTTGGATAAAACTAACAAAAAATTAGTATGAAATTAACATTAAACATCACGATAAAACTAACATAAAACATTTGGATAAAACTAACGTAAAACATTTGGATAAAACTAACATAAAACATTTGGATAAAATTAACATAAAACATCACGATGAAACTAACATAAAACATTAGGATAAAACTAACAAAGAATATAAGTATAAAACTAACATAAAACATTTGGATAAAACTAACATAAAACATTTGGATAAAATTAACATTAAACATTTGGATAAAACTAACATAAAACATTAGGATAAAACTAACATAAAATATTAGGATAAAACTAGTACGAAACATAAGTATAAACTTAATATAAAACGAAACGTGAACTCATTTTTCAAGACCTATAATTGCTATAAGTAAGTGAATCACTATTTGGCAGGTGCTGACTATATTATTAGACGTTATTTTGTTGGTTTTTAGTGAAACTGCATGGAAGGAATGAGCAATCCAGTTCAACAATGGAAGATAATTTCAAAATGGCTGAATCTGGTTAATCACCTTCAGACATCGCTCGTGTGATAAATTTGAATGATTATGCAGATTATTGCAAATCATCGTGAGACTTGGACCATGCAGAATGAAAATCTGTGCGGTCGACCAAGGAAGGCTAGCGAATGTTTTGACCGGACGATGGAAAATATTTCAATAAATGAACGCTCCAAAACAGCTTTCAAATTCCTGAGGGAAATATGCAATAGCGAGGAATCTCCCGTTTTATCTTGCACTGCAAAGCGACAGATACAGGAGACTGATTGAAAAGAGTGTGTAGCGGTAAAGAAGTCGTTTATCAGTTCTGTCAAATGCAAAAACAAAAAACAAAACAAAAACAAAAAATAACAACGTTCGCCTTTGCCAAATGAAGTACAGATTGGACTGTGGAAGATTGGAGCCATGAGGTCTGATGAGTCAAATATGCTTCTTACAAAGATACCGGACACCATCAATTCGATCATCAAAGCCTCGTGGAAAACCAAACTTGAAAGTGAATAAATGAAAGTTACCATCTGTTTTCGAAAATTCGCTCTTCGCTTTTACGATGAAAAGCGAGCCGTTATAGAGTGCATTCTCTTGCACCCCATCCATCTTTACTTTATTTTTGAGCTCGGCAAGCATCCCCGACTTGAACATTTGGCTCAACATGCTAATTCTATCCACAATTTCATGACCTTTTGACTTCGTACCTCACAATTAAACTTAACAAATATCAACAAATGTCTGTACATGTTTAGTATCACAAGAAATTGAAAGGCCTTCCACTGTAACAAACAAACGTATAATCATGTATATGGGACATCCACCGTAGAGTCCGTCCTGGCTATCATTCACTACCGAGTTCGATTCTCAGCTAGTATTGGACTGCACTCATCATCATCATCATCATCATCATTCCTTCATCGTCCGTCATTGGGCACAGACCTTCCCAAGGATTCATCACACCTCTCTATCGTGGGTGTCGTGGAGCCAATATTTTCTCGCCATCTCATATTCTTCTGGCTTCGGTTCCACATTTGATCTCTGGTGATCCATGCTGTGAGTTGTGATGTCCAGCGGTCGTCAGCCATTCTTGCATAACCAGCCCATTGCCATTTGAGTTTTCTAATGGTTTCTAGGATCTCTTGGATTGTTTTCTTCCCAAATATTCTGTACTATCTCTTCATGTGATGCTGAGCATGATTCTCTCTTGTGCACGTCGCATGGTTCTCAATTTTCAAGCTAGTCTCTTGGTTAGGTTCCATGTTTCAGCTCCATAGGTGATTATCGGGAGGATGCATTGTTCTTAAATGAACGTCAAAAAGGCAAACAACTCTTCATAAGAATGTTTAAAGTTACTTATCTTGAATTTACAGCCGATCAGCTGATTGTAAATTTGGGAGAGGCAACTGTAAACTTTCTTTGAAGAGTTATGTCCCTTGTAAATGCTGCATTTTTCTCATACATCAAGACGTCTCGGTATGGTGTAAGGGTTAACAGACTAGTTTAGCTGGTCATATATTCTTCATTGCTCAGTGCCCCACGCTTGTAACCTTGTGCCAGACTACAGGCATAGGCTTAGTAAATACCTATATATTTTTGATTAGGTCTCCGAGCAATCTTGCGGACAATGGTGCAACGATAATTTATATCTTTTAATAAAAAAGTACATAATCTTACATGACGGAGATTCGCTTAACCTCTCTGTCGCGACATTTCTTCTTAAAAATTGTGTTGATCCTCTGCCCCCAAACGGTTGTTGGCTATAAATATTTCACTGACTTTAATTTCCAAAGAATTTCGTGATTTCGGAAAAAGAACGTATTTTAAGAGCTTAACTAAAAGTAAGGTTTAGAATTTTTAAGTACGGAAGCTTAAAACGGCTATTGTTATCGTATCGTGAGTTTTTTGATTACTTAACTAAAACTAGTCGAAAGTTCATTCTTTAAATTGTCATTGCATTTCGATAGGTGTTTAGTTTTGTCTTTCATATACATAAAAGTATTGCTATGAATACTGTAATGTTTGTGAACTTGACCAAATCTTGACCTAACCTCATTGTATTAATTCCAACTGATATTTCCCTTCATAAAGCGCACATTATATTACTTATTTCCCATTCAAATATTATGATGCCTGTCAGACACAAACAATTAGTTAGAACTGAATCTCAATTGTTACTTTTTCATGAAAAAGGCAACATTCATTCGCTTAGCAATTATAAACGCTGACACAAACTGAAACGGTTGCTTTCATAACAGCTACGATTTTTATTTAATTTTGTCACCCTTTTTAATTTATCTACAGTGAAAAAAACTTGGAAAAGACCCCCCCCCCCCAAACGACGATTTTTATTTAAACCAACTGAAGGGGGTTTATTCTTGCTGTTTGGAGCTTATGGCCATAGAACATATATTTAATCATTACTTAACTCTAGGTTTTACGGCCGTAGGCACCATAGAGCTGGGGATAACCGTCCGTAGGGAGGATATTTTCAGCTAGTTATGATAAAAAAGGAATAAGTAGCTTACGTCAGTGTTTCAATCTAAAATATGTTATTTTTTCTCCCGCCCCATTGCAAATACCTGTTTCATTTTTTTTTCTTACGAAACAGCATGCAATCAATTTTTTTCTCAATATGAACTGTGGATAATTTGAACAATTGAATATATAATACAGATTCATAAAAAGAACCAAATTGTCAGTTCGACACATGTGTTGGCTAATTGATGATTCCAAAAAAATAAAAATTTGACGCTCGAATACGGTTTTATGACACATCAGTAGCAGCCACTGCATATCAGCAACCATACATCATCATCAGCAGTTTTGGTCACATGTACACACCTTAGAGTCATTATAATAAGGATATTTTACCGGCAATATGTGGAAAGTATGTATTATATATAATGCCTAGGTGTTTTTGGCCAAGTGGGAAATAAGCTTATTTTAATCTGAAATAATTTTTTTAGAGATTTTGATAGAATGCCTAGGAATTTTAAAGAATGTTTGACATTTTTCAGAGTGATATGATAAACAACAGGAGTTGAACGTTTTATCAACGAATAAAAAAAAGCTTTGTTCAATATATATATATATATATATATATATATATATATATATATATATATATATATTGAACAAATTGATATATATATATATATATATATATATATATATATATATATATATATATATATATATATATATATATATATACGAGAATAGCGTCTGTGAAATAAAAATGGGATTTTTTTTAATGTTATCTATGGATTGATTATTTTTTAGAATGTTGTTATTTAAGATTTGATTTCTGGAACTTAATATTCTGTCAATAAGTTAGAAATTGTTTTTGTTTTTCAATATCGCTGCACCACTTACCACAAGCCTCCAGCCGTTAGTCATAAAAGTTTTTATCTTTTTCTCTCTTTAATTAGCTTTGAAAAGAAGAAGGGAGTAGGAACTAATGTTTCCACTTAGATATGAACAGACGAACATACATACAAAACAATTTGGTGACACTGGTGTAGTGTTTCTCTCATCTGGCGAGAAAACGCTCGCTGAAAAGGGGGAAGATCAAGAAAGAGAAAGACACTGTTTAGCGTTACAAAGGGCGATAATTGACCATTCCTTATCCTCACATGGGTAGTTTTTGTGTCCGTCAAAATATCTCATCATCATTGTCATCAAGCTTTTAACGTTGAACATAGACCTTCCCCCAGGATTCGCCACACTTCTTTATCGTAGGCGTCGTGGTGCCAGTATTTTGTGAATTTGTTTAATTCATCCCTCCATCTTGTATTCTGTCGGCCTCAGTTTCGCACGTGATCTCTAGTGATCCATGCTGTGAGATGTGATGTCCATCGGTTGTCTTTCATTCTTGCAACATGGCCTGCCCATTGCCATTTAAGTCTGTCTTTTGGTTAGGTTCCATGTTTCAGCTCTATAGGTGACTATCGGGAGGATGCGTTCATTGTATTCTCTTCTTTTTAGAATTATTGGGATCAACTTGTTTTTGAAGGTTGGGCTTGCTCGCATGGACAAACCTATCGTTTCCGTTCTGGCTCGAGATGAGAGCAAGGGAGATGATCCCCCCACATGATAACTCTTCTACTGTCTCATATATATATATATATATATATATATATATATATATATATATATATATATATATATATATATAGATAGATAGATAGATAGATAGATAGATAGATATTCTGTTTAATATGTATCTGCTAATTACGGGAATTTTAGAATTGAAAACCATGAAACCTAAATCAATCTACAATGATGATAGGCTGCATGTATTTGTAAATTCATTTTCGTGTCTGTAACAATTTAAATCAATTGAATAAACATTGTTACTAAAGGAGTGTTATAAGGGTAGAGTCCCTTGCATATTTTTTAAAATCATAGATGTATGTAAAATGTAATGTGTATCCATATACAATGAAAGTTCGAAAATCCGGAATGTTTGGGGATTTGATCGGTCCGGATTTGGGGATTTTCTGTATTCCAGGACACTACTTTGGAAATTCAAATTCAAGATGGAATAAAGAAGAGATGAACAAGTAAATTATGGCAGTTTATTCCTCAGCAATTAAAGAATGCTTCATTAATGAAAACGAGTTGTTTTAAAAAAGAAAAAAGTCAACACTACAAAAGGGGTAAGCGATACTTGAAGTCCTGTTTTGAAATGAATAATATAGAAGTAAAATACAGTAAACAAAAGAAATCCGAAGTTATTTTATACAAATTGATTATCTATTTCTAGTTTATTAACGGAGCATTTTCATAATACTAAGAGCAAAACAACGAATGAATCTTTTCCCGTTCATTTCTATGAATTTTGAAGAAAATTGAACGTTTTCAAGAAGTCTTTATTCTCGGATGATCCAGCATTTTTGGATTTATACTGTATTTCATACATGCCGTTATTTTTGGCAGCGTGGGTACTCTATTCAAAATTGTAACAGACAACAGTGCTGGAAAAAATATCAGTGAACTGGTATCTGAAAACTAAGCTAGATAAAAAATGTTCTGATGAATATTGCATCATTTTAGTCCACTATTTATTGCAACTGTCGGACCTTGGAGGACATTCTTGAATTGCCAAGTAGATTTTCCATAACACAAAAAAACATTTCTTGTTGTCTTTAACTTTCAGAAGAATCATCAACATACCAACTTTTGTTCGGACAATCTGATCTCTTTTTCCCATCTTTGATGTTGACACGACGTTTCGATCGATTCATCCCACGGCCTTCTGCATGTCTATAGGGATTTACGTTAAAGTAAACATCATAATTTTATGGATATTTCATTTTTGCTTTGTTTTGTTTGAAAATGGTACAAAAATAGAAGGGGCACCATAAAAATGTTACGCACTGGGTTCCATCGACCTTGAATTCAGCAACACTAACAATATAAGTGATCTGGGCAAAGTGCATCATTGATGTTGCCACAACGTTTCGACCGTTTAATTCTACAACTTTCTTCTGGTGTAAAATGTAATATCTGTAAGGAAAGAGAGTCTCTTTTGAGCGTTCTCTTTCTCTAGTGGTGCAAAACACAAAAACGGGAAACAAAAGGGTATCAAATAGAAAATTCGAGCGTTAAGAGCGACGCTTGTAAAATTTTTATTTCGGGAACGCGTGCAATAGAGCTTGTCCGATAATTGCAGAAACTTATAAATGTTTGAATTTTATTTTTGATACCATTTTCTGCTTTGCACCATCAGAGGAGAAAAAGACCAATAAAAGACACCCTCTTTTCCTGCTGATTTACATATCACACATGGAGAACGGCGTAGAATTATCCGGCTGAAACTTTATGGCAACATCAAAGATGTGGATATAGCATTTCTTAGTTTGACACTTTCTCTTAAACATGCACTCAATAAGTCCCTGCCTAGTTACCGTAGATTGTTATAGGTAGAATTAAACATTGATGGGGCCCAGTTCATAAGATTTTTTAGGAGCCCTTCTCTTTTTGTATTTAGCAACTATTTCTAAGTAAATCAAAACAAAAATTAAATATATCAATGCCATGAATTGTGCTGTCTTAATTAGTGTGGAATATGAGTTATTACGGTTAAGGTATTTCTGTACAAATTAATGTAACTGTGTATAAGCTGGAAAAAACACATTAAATTATGATAAGCCCTTAATCAGTGCATTTTTGGACAGTAAAACAATTTGGAACAATTAACCACTCCAATCGAGCTATCGATGTATTCATAGAATTACGCTGTTAAATTTGGCGAAAAGTCCTTGATGGATTAATATTCTATCTTTGATTTCAATGTAACATAATAAATTCTCAAACAAGTTCAGTCGAGACATTTCACCAGTTTTATCCACTAGAAATAATAAGAAAAAAACATATCAAAATATATCAAGACATATTTATTTGGAGCCCCAAATCTTGGAACTCTGTGTAACTGCACCTCAAGTACTGCTCTGGTTGCTACTGACCTGAGGAGGAATGTCTTCCGATGTCAGCAAGGAAGCACCCAGAGAGAAGATTCTTCTGCCAACGTTACACACTGAAAAAACAAAAAAGAATGAAAAGGAGATTATTAGGCTGATGCAAAATAGTTGCGGTTCTGTTATTTTAAACTTTGATGCTTATTTGTAGAGTGATTTATCATTTAACTTTGTTCAGGTAATACGCCATTTTTAAAGCGTGAATTTTGCTCTATTTATCCAGGATGAACATTTTCTTTTCATTGTTTATCCTGATTTATTTGAGGCTGTCAAATTAAAGACGGGGAAAAAAAACCAAATTCGAGCAATTTTACTGTATGACTTCAAAATGGCTCTTAAATTTGCGGAAACGAACGAACGTACACTTTAATATTATTTCTGAAATATTCCAAACGGTGACAAGATCTTTGAAGACGTGAACATCCTTCTGTGATTGACAACATCCAACTGAATAGGTGGATCCACGTAGAACACCTTGAGAGGTTGCAGAGGAACTAAACGTTAACCATTCAACAGTTGTTCGACATTTGCAACAAATCGGAAAGGCCAAAAATCCCAACAAATCGCGCGAATGACCCTGAATGAAAAGGAAAAAAGCTCGCGAATGACCTGCACCAATTGAATAAACTAGGCTAAGAAAGTTTACTCACCCGCCTTACTCACTTGACCTCTCTCAAACCGACTACCACTTTTCCAAGCATTTCGACCACTTCCTGTAAGGGAGGGGCTTCAACAATCGAAGCAGTAACTCAAAACGACTTCATATGTTCAAGTGCACAAGATGTATGTGCTTCCGAAGTAAATAGACTTGTTTCTAGTTGACAAACATGTGTAGATTCTGAATGTTCTTATTTCGCTTGATAACTTTTTTTTCTAAGCAGAGATATACAGCTTTAAAGTCGACCATGAAAAACTGCAATTATCATTAGAACTTTGAATGTATAAATAGTGAGTTACCCACTTTAAAATTTAAATCTGCCCTTTCTTTATTGACTGATCGTTTCTAATTCCCCTCTCCTCCGGACACATATCCTTGGATCTGCTTCAAATTTCAATCTTTTATTCCCTAGACAAGGTCAACCATTTTACAAAATTTTTATCATTTATGGTGTCCATTGAGAACCTTTTGATACATCGTGTGGACAAATAGGTGAACATATATACATACAGACGGACAGACAGACAGATAGATAGACATGAGTAAATACATAAACCTCTTCCAACTTCTTTTGTTGAGGTAAATGAAGGATTCTTGCACATGTAGAACTGCGTTCTGACATGGAAATGTTTCAACAGCCCCCTATTTTATTAACATGTATATAAGTAATTATTTACCTCTGCTTAAACTAAATAGCTTTTTCATACGTTTAATATTTTTGAGAGTTAAGCAGAAAAATATCTTCGAGGTAACACCACGCCCCTGTCTTACAGTGTACGGTCTTTTCTTGAATTAAGAAATTTCTTCTTCTTCTTCTTCTTCTTCTTCTTCTTCTTCTTCTTCTTCTTCTTCTTCTTCTTCTTCTTCTTCTTCTTCTTCTTCTTCTTCTTCTTCTTCTTTCGATGAAGAACAGAGATCATGTTAAACATAGACTGCAGGTCAGAATGACATAAGCTCATTTCATACTTTGCCAAAAATAATGCTAGACATTCTATACTGTGGAATACTCAGGTTTCACTCAATGCTGATAACTTATAATATATATATATATATATATATATATATATATATATATATATATATATATACAGTCTACCACAGTTGATATAGGCAATGCCTTTTTCTTTCTTTCTTTCTTCCTCTCTTTTCTCTCTTCCTCTCTTTTTTCTTTATATCTTTCCAAATCTGTTCACATCTATCTATCTATCTATCTATCTATCTATCTTGGTCTATTTGTATCTATCTATCAACTTGAAAACTAAAACTTGTCAACATACGTTTCGTCTTTTTAAAAGGGTTCTGACCGGTCATCAATCTATCTATCTCCGATCACATTTATCTATATATCATGTGTTGAGCTCACAGGCCGCACCTGTGGAGCTTGAGGGATGAAAATTGAAGCATTTACTAAGAAACCGTCAACTATAACTGTCTGCATAGTTGTCAGTTTTCAAGTGAATCTATCTATCTATCTATCTATCTATCTATCTATCTATCTATGTGTCCCACGTATAAGCCGCATATGGAGCTAAAGGACTGAAAATTTAAACTTTAATCATATCATGTTTAGAATTTTTTTTTCGGACCACACCTTTTTGGATGTGTATGTCTTCAATTTACGATCTAAGTTTATGCTAAAATGGTCCTCCTAGTTTGTATCTAGCAGGGTTCATCCCTTTTGAAAATGCGAATTGTTCTATCAATCTATCTACCTCTGTTCATATCTCTTTTTTTCTCTTCATATCTATCTATCTATCTATCACTTTTTCTATCTATCAATGTTCCTATCTATCTATCTATCTATCTATCTATCTATCTATCTATCTATCTATCTCTGTTCCTATCTATCTATCTCATTCTATTCACAACTATCTATATATCTATCCACCTTGGCCAATTCATATCTATTTGTCCATCTCTATATCAATGTATGCGTGCGTAAGTATTGACGTACATTTGTCGGTGTTCGCACCTTGTGGGTTTGAATAACACGTAAGTTAATGCGTAATGGTGTTTTGCTTGTGTCTGTTTGTATGTATGTGTGTGTGCGTGTATCCCCGCGCGGGTGTGTTACCATGGTGGTTGTCGAGGCGGTGTGGGGCAGGCTTTGGCCCGAGGGCTGGTCTGTACTTGTTAAGTAAGTCTTTCTTGCTGCTCTTCGTCTTACTGGATTTACCTGGGCAGCCGTCCTGGTCTGCACGCCAGCCTCTCGTTCCCTGGCCAGCCTACCGATCCTCTATCTCTCACCATCCAGCCTTCCTGTCGTCATAGTAGACAGCAACAGCCGCAACAAAATACAGCTCAGCTATTGCTTTTCACTGCCAGGTAAAAAATTTAATATTTTAAAGTTTCTTGCTTTCTATACGGTTGCTGTTTCAATTTGATTAGGTTAACAATTTAGCGAATATGGTCTTGATCGGGATTAAGCTGACGTCATGTTGACATGCGATCGGTCGGAATATTTTTTGAAGCGAGCAAAACAATTCAACGATTTCATTTATTTAAAGCAGTGACAATATGATTGATGAGTTCATTTCTGTTTTTCTTTCATGAATTCTTTTATTTTATATATTTAGAAAAAAATTATTTATTTATGCACCATTTTGTAACATCGGTATGAGTAGGTGTGAAATCATCACACCCAGAATTCCAATCGGGACCACTTTTGCTAAGTTGTGCCTCAATTAGTACCACACTGATATATATATATATATATATATATATATATATATATATATATATATATAGAGAGAGAGAGAGAGAGAGAGAGAGAGAGAGAAAGAGAGAGCAAATATATATATATATATATATATAGAGAGAGAGAGAGAGAGAGAAAGAGAGAGCAAATAATTACGACCTTGTAAAAGCATAATTGTCTTTGGTTGATATTTCCTCCTGACTGTTTATGTGACCCATCATATCACAGGCAGGAATTATCAAAAGAACACATCTAAGTTTTTAAGTTTTCGTTTACTCTAATAATGAAAACAAAAACACAGGTAAGATTCGTAACACAAAGTTCCTAAACTTCTTTTGTTGCGGAACCTCCATACGATCTTCCGAAAATCATGGAGCCCATACCAGACTGTATGGAGAACCGCTACCAACCTAGAGAGAGAGAGAGAGAGAGAGTTGTTCATGAAAAATAAATTATTATGAACGAAACTTTGAAATAAAAAAAAAAAAGAAACAGAAAAAAACCCTGTCTTCCCGTCGCCTAACTTATGAAAATGGTAAATACCATTTTTTTGTTAATATAAATTTTCGAAAATTTTCATTAAAAGACAGCTTTTTTTGCAGAACCTCAGATTTTTTCGGGGGAACCTGGGGTTTCGAGGAACCCACATTGTAAAACACTGCTCTAATGATTACATTTTCAGGAACAAAGCAAATTCTGAAGATTGGTAAAACAAAACTAAAAAAAAAAAATCCGAAAACAAAACAAAACAAAGCAAAACAAAAATATAGTAAATCTATAATTGTGGTTGTATTTAAGCACTACCCCAAACGCTGGCAAACTTTTACTTTTTTTCGTTGCTGCCCACTTGCTTAACCATTACTCCAAGATTTTCCCGCTTTTTCCATTTTCTGTACTAAAGAGAGAAATATTCATGGTCGTTTTGAAAAAAAATGGTGATTAAACTGGGAATTTGACAATTATTGTTCAAAAACTGCCGAAGAAAATTTCGGCACTCAATCTGCATATTGTGCTTTGAAAGTCAGGGAAAAAATTGCTAGTGATCAGGAATTAAGACAGGGATTAAGAGTTACTAATGAAAAGGTCTTTTATCAATATCATCAAAGGATATATTATTGTCTTTGAAGTGAATTCGACAAAGAAATTAAAACGTTTAGAAAGAAAAAGGGAAACATTCTTTGTCTTCTCTCCTGTAAATGATTCATTTATGTTTTTCGAAGACAGAAAAAAACTTTTCTGAACTGGGCAGCAACTTCCAGTCGCTAGATATCTGTCTATATCTATCTATCTGTCTATCTATCTATCTATCTATTTGTCACAGTCTATTCACGTCTGTCTGTCTGTCTGTCTGTCCCAGTCTATTCATCTCTCTCTCCCTGTTCTTCTTTTTCTCTCTCTCTCTCTCTTTATCTATCTGTCTATCCAAATCTATCCATATCTATTTATCCATCCCAGTCTGTTCATCTCTATCTCTATCGAGCTATCTATCCTCGTCTATTCATATCTATTCACATCTATCTATCTATCTTTCTCAGTCTATGCATATCTTTCTACCTATCTATCTAAGTCAATTCATATTTATCTCAGTCTATTCACATATATCTATCTCAGTCTATTCATATCTATCTATCTATCTATCTATCTATCTATCTATCTATCTATCTATCTATCTCGGTCTATCTATCTATCTATCTATCTATCTATCTATCTATCTATCTATCTATCTATCTATCTCAGTCTATTCATATCTATCTATCTATCTATCTATCTATCTATCTCAGTCTATTCATATCTATCTATCTCTCTCTCTCTCTCTCTCTATATATATATATATATATCAGTCTATTCATATCTATTTATCTCAGTCTATTCATATCTATCTATCTATCTATCTATCTATCTATCTATTTATCCCAGTCTATTCACATCTATCTATCTATCTATCTATCTATCTATCTATCTATCTATCTATCTATCTATCTATCTATCTATCTATCTCAGTCTATCCATATCTATCTATCTATCTATCTATCTATCTATCTATCTCAGTCTATTCATATCTATCTATCTATCTCAGTCTATTCACATCTATCTATCTATCGCTTTCCAGGACCCCAATAAAGCCCCCCCCCCGAAAAGCTTTATGAATAGTAGTTCACCTCTTGCATTTTAAATAGCATTATACAATAACACATCTCAGTAAATCTCCAGTAACGCTCTGGTCTGACTTCAGTGCTAACGAAACATTAAAAAACAAAACAACAACATAGCTTTAATCGGTAAGGCGTTGTTACAAAAATACCTGATCCCACGCATATCCTTGCTGGTGGTTTATTCTTCATGTCTGCTCCATACAGTATAGACCATACTGTTTATTCAAAGAGAAAGGGGAATGGGATGGACTTTGGTAGTTTAATAGATGAGTAGAAAGAAAGAGTAGAGGAAAGAAAGTTAGGTAGTTTACTGAAGGGTTAGAGAGATGAAAGAGGTGAAAGGGAAGTTGAAGTTTAATTCAAATGTATAGGAAGAGAGGGGGAGAAAGAAAGTTAGGTAGTTTAATAGAAGAGTAGAAAGGAAGAGGGCAGGAAATAAAGTTAGGTAGTTTACAGATTACAGACAGACCCAAAGACGTTATGGGACCCCAAACAGAATTTGATTCAAGGGTCCCTTAGCTTTTGGGAGATCTTGGGGGATCCTGATGGCCACGAGATCCCAAACAGCCGCTCAATTCGCTTACGTCTCGGGCTGACTCTGCCTGGGTGGTAAGAAGATTTTCGCATGTGAAACTAATCCATGTTTCTAAAATATTCAGATGAAATCATGGAACGGAAACGAAGACTCGAAGGGATAAGGGGAAGAATGAGAAGATACAGGAAAAGGGCGCGAGAAGGGCGCGGGTATCAGATAGTTTTAGTTGTCAACACCCGTGGAATTTCCACAATCCCGGTTAGTTAATTATAACCGATACTACTTAGTCTGACAAATTTGAATTTAGATACACCACCGATTTTCCGGTAACGGTTGCCTGACACGTCTTTTAATGTAGACAAGAATACGGATGGACACTTGAATTTCACGCAGCTCTGATAAAGCTGAAAGCCTATGGGACAATTTTGCATCGATGATGTGTTTCAGGTGATAACCAAAAATATTAACTTTCAACGATGAAGCCTCGCCTATACGAATTCTAAATTTTGAAGGACCAGAATGTTACCCCAGAAACATCTCAAGTCTATGAAGCAGCTGCCTATTATGAAACAACCAGAAATCCTAATAGTCCTCTTCTTCCGAACATTTCTGGTTAATTTTACAGTGTAATAAAAAATCCATTTATCTATCTGCACTAGAAAAAAAAAGGTATTTAGACCAACTTAGGAACATCATTCTAATTCGTTAGCGAGTAAATATATTTTGGGACAAACTAATGAATTAAGGTTTAACAAATTAGAGGCATTTGTTTAGAGTTAGTTCCAGTAACATTTTCAGTCTATCTATCTATCTATCTATCTATCTATCTATCTATCTATCAATCTATCGATTGTGTTCATATCTATCTATCTATCTATCTATCTATCTATCTATCTATCTATTGTGTTAATATCTATCTATCTATCTATTGTGTTCATATCTATCTATCAATCTATCTATCTATCTATCTATCTATCTATCTATCTATCTATCTATCTATCTATCTATCTATCTATTGTGTTCATATCTATCTATCTATCTATCTATCTATCTATCTATCTATCTATCTATCTATCTATCTATCTATCTATCTATCTATCTATTGTGTTCATATCTATCTATCTATCTATCTATCTATCTATCTATAGTGTTCATATCTATCTATCTATCTATCTATCTATCTATCTATCTATTGTGTTAATATCTATCTATCTATCTATTGTGTTCATATCTATCTATCAATCTATCTATCTATCTATCTATCTATCTATCTATCTATCTATCTATCTATCTATCTATCTATCTATTGTGTTCATATCTATCTATCTATCTATCTATCTATCTATCTATAGTGTTCATATCTATCTATCTATCTATCTATCTATCTATCTATCTATTGTGTTCATATCTATCTATCTATCTATCTATCTATCTATTGTGTCCATATCTATCTATGTATCTATCTATTGTGTTCATGTCTATCTATTTATCTATCTATCTATCTATCTATCTATCTATCTATCTATTGTGTTCATATCTATCTATCTATTGTGTTCATGTCTATCTATCTATCTATCTATCTATCTATTGTGTTCATGTCTATCTATCTATCTATCTATCTATCTATCTATCTATCTATTGTGTTCATATCTATCTATCTATCTATCTATCTATTGTGTTCATGTCTATCTATCTATCTATCTATCTATCTATCTATCTATTGTGTTCATATCTATCTATCTATCTATCTATCATGAAGGCTTTCTATTGTCACAAATGAAATAATATAGTTAGCCACAAACAATTGAATGCATGAATATTTGTTGTACGTATGGATACAAGTTCTGATTCATGGAATTCAATGGTAGCGAACGAACCGATTACGATCGTACTCATCACTATTCTCAACACAGGTGCACTCGATCTATTTGTTCAAAGAAACTCACTAGGAATGGCTTGTGAGACATGAATATCGACCATCGCTCTAAAGCAACCGAAACAGGCACTAATACTGTCAGTGTAGGTTTCTTCAGTTTTTAAGTAGTTCTGTCTGGCTGGCTATGTATTACGCATACAGGCCACACCAATGGCGTTAAAGCATTGAAAATGTAAGCATTTACTCCTTATCATTTCAAGAAAAAAAACAGTTTTTTTTGTTCTTTTAAAATTCTCCCCCCAATCCCTCCCCTAAACAAGTTTTTAGTTGCAAGGTAAGATTTTAATCTTGATCTTAATTTGCAACGTAAGTTCTTGCTAAATTGATTTTTTAGTTTGCTCCCGACAGCATCCACGCTTGTTTATTTTTCCTTCGGTCATCACTGTCCAACAAAATACGAGAGGGGTAACATTCATTGACGCAAAACACGGCTACTGAGTTCGTTCTTCCCGTAAGGTATTTTTAGCGGGTTTGTTACAGCAAACCTTTACTAATACCTTGAATCCAGTTCTTTCACTAATTTGGCAATGATTTCAAAATATCCAGTCTGTTGAAATATTATAATTCTACAAACTCCATACCCCACCAAGCCACCGTGCGTTGGTTTGATGACACCAGATCTGTCCACCTGTTCACAGGTTCTCGTAAACACCGACAAACGATTCTTGCTTATTATCCTGCATATATTAATGAGCATTTAACCTCAATTACGTCTGCAGTGAATAAAAGAAGAGTGGTGAAACGTAAACAACACAATTTAAAGAGACTGTTTATCTTTACAGAACATTGCTCGTATTGATTTATATGATATTTCAAAGATGAGTTGCGATGGTTTGCTATCGTTCAGAGGTAACCCTTAGGAGATTCGGCAATCTCACTAATCCGGCAGTCCTGAGGTCCGAATAAAAGATACACAAAAATGGCTCAAACGTTTAAGCGCATGCGTCAATTTAGAATTTTTTCGCTTTGCCAAAACGCGATGTTAATTGGTAATAATTGTCTAGCAAGAGAAACGCTCGGTGAAAGAGTTGTGCGATTGATAGTTTTTTTTTTGATAGGCCAGTTTGGTGAGCATTGCTCTGAAACAGGTATCCCAATAGAGATATTTGTTGGGATGTCAATTTATGACAAAAGGCCAGATTCATGGAACCCATACCGAGGAACAGTAGCTCGTAGGATCAATTTGGTAAACATTTCTCTATATCTGGTGTTCTTATAAAGATACTTGTAAGAGTAAGCAAAGTTTGATATAAGGCTGGTTTTATGGACCAATCAATGAGAAACGAACTTACGAGAAATGGTTTACAAGAGAAGGTACTATTAATGCTTCGCGGGTCAACAACGCCGGCTATCGTTCTGAGACAGTTGTTCTCATGTAGATATCTTCTTGGATTGAGTCGAGTTTGACAAAAAACGTATTCATGCAGGGAATAACTAACTCGCTTATAATGGCTGGCGAGATTAGCACAATAAAACCTTGACAGAGTGTTAGATTTATGAAGTGCCAAATCACCAACAACGGCTTGCAAACTACTTTTCATATGTTCATTACTTCTGCCGAATGGTTTGCCTATTTTTTATGCACACAATATTTCCAAAAGTTTTCAGTGAATTTCAGTGGCAAACTGAGGATGGTATTGAACATCGACCAAAAAAAAAAAAATTATCAAATTTTGGAACGGATCCAGGAATATTTTCCCGATTTTGTTGACACTGCGAAAAGGGACATTTTTCGGCTTTTCGGATGTAATAACATAGTAATGACAGAGTTATATCAATCAGAAGAAATAATCATAATGTACTGAAATGAATGAGGGTTCAAATGGATGTCTCACGAGTAAACATAACAAGCTTTTGTCAGGGCGTAGTCTGGGATCTGTAGCCTGATCGATTAGTTTTTTTGGCGACAATGGCGTTGCTTGGGGTATGCTCTCTCTGGATGCTCTTTATTCTCAAATGCACAAAGCATGTTCATATGATGCAGAATTTTATTGCCCATTCGAACAATCTCATAAATCTTTACCACGCCCAAATCTATATTTTTTGTCTGCTAACACATTTAAAAATCCCTGTGGACCATCCAGATGAATATTTATTCTGTGTGTTTATGAAGTTTCTCCAATTGCGGGTGGTAACATCTCTCCAGTCCCATAAATCCGTTCATAAAACTTTCCCCAAATCACCTGAAAACACGTTATTGTCCTATTACCGAGCATTCCCCCACCTCACTACATCAGCCAAGGCTTTGTTAATAAATGTTTTGTCGCTAGGCAGATTGTCACAAATTATTAATAATACAAACAGCAAAGACCATCTCTCTCATCCACTGGTTCATCAATAGACCGTAACAAGTTGGTTACAATCGTCTGTATTTAAAAGTAACAGTTTCAGATCCAGTATTGCTAAATGTCTTTTGCTGTACAAGATCAAATGTGAAAGGTCTTTGGACCAAATTAAGTGGCTTCAGTACTAAAATGATAAGATAACTTAGAATCCGTCACCAGGCTGAGCTTATAGAAAAGTGTATTAAAATAGACATTTTTTGTCAATTGATTATGTATATTTATGTTGTATCACTTGTGTTTAAGGAGCTGTTATCGTCTGGGAATTCTCTTTCAACATCAAATATTAACTTTTATTAGCTTTGTTCAATACAAAATTTGCTCAATGTTTGTCTTAGAAGATATCAATGGCAACCCTGACCTGGACTTGCACCCAGCATATGCCTCACGAACGTGCCGAGCAAACCAGTCTCCCATCAATACTATCAAATTATATCAGTCTTTTTAAGTCTGCTATTGGACATAGGGATTACCAAAGGTCGATAAACGTAGAGGAGTGATAAAGAACAATCTGGTACTTTGGTCCATGACGTGTTGGTAGGAGTGGAGATGGATACATGTTTTTCCCAAGGGCATTAGCGCGAAGTAAACACAAGCTGTCTCAGTCGGACTTTGAACTCGACTTACCGTTCTCATTCTCCATGACGTGTTGGAGGAGAGTGGAGATAGATGCATGCCTTTCCCAAGAGCATTAGTGCATAGCAAGCACAGACAGTCTCAGTCGGAATTTGAACCCGTCTCACCGTCCTCATTCTCTGCACTGTTAACCACTCCGCACCTCCTATCGCATTAATACTATAAATAACAAAATCTAAATTCCAAGTAACCCGGGAAGTACGTTCCCATCGACTGGTTCATTTTTATGCAGTCCCATCCGCAGTCTTCCAAATTTCCAAATGAATCGTGAAACTTGTAGCGTGCCTCCGGTAAATCAATGATAACCAAGGTTTTCTTACAGGACACTAGTAGTGAGTTCGATCCGCACTTGTTACCCTCTAGAGTATTCCCATGCCAGACTAAGCTGACCATAATAACCATCCACGAAAACACCTCCATGAAATAAATATTAGGGGGTAAGACTGCACTTAAATGAACCAGTGGATGGAAGCTTACTTTTTGAGTTACTTTGAAGAGAGATGATAGTCTCTCATTCCATAGCTAGTGATTCTTAAAAAAGTTTTTGGTAAAATTTTTGAATCCATCACGATTTGTCAAAAGTCCATGGACATGCCTATAGTGTATAGTAACCACATTATACAATGCAATGCTTATGTAAGCAAAAATTGAACGAATCGTAACACAAAAGACAATATAAAAACCATCATCCGCTCAACAGGCTCACAAAATTTGAAATTAAAAAAAAAGGGGGCTGAGACTGACAGAGGACACCTCAATTGTCTATTTGTGGGCCGTGGCTCACCTGATCCCAACCCCTGTTGCTAGACTAAGCTCAAGCGACTTAATCTAACCACTAATATACAAAGGTCAGATTTAAAGAAATGGTTTGCCAAGTAATCTTGAGTATCATGGCTTGTGCAATTCTTGTTGGATCTCCCAATAAGCTGGCCTTGTGCCAGTATAAACTCAGGCCTCAATGACATTATCGGAGACCCTAAATTTCATTTTGCCGAGAGGTTCACTTTTTGGAAAACACCGGTTGCTACTTGAAGTGTCATTGTCATGGATTTAAATAATACGTGTTACTTGTTATCTCTATGTTAATGGCATATTTCAATCGAAACCATAAAGGGAGTCTTAATAGATTCTTTTGAAGATTTTTCTTTCTTTTTTATTGTGCCGAACTAAGCTATTTACACTGAGTTAACCATTTACTCTCTCAGCTCTAAGGTCATGTTAGTGAGTTCGATCCTTACTGAACGCCCAGCTAACATGGCCTCGTATCACGCTGAACAAATCATGGTGGAATAAAGCACTTACCGTAGAGCGATCGTTAGCCAACGAGTTTCTCAGAATGTAAATTGTAAGTTCGACACCCGCTGGGTGACCAACTAAAGTGGTCTTTGGCAAAATTATCCAAATACTTAGGTCATTTTTGACGGCATCGGTAAAGTAGTCGTTTGCCCAAAGGGTCTGCAACGAAAATGTGTCGAAAATTCATGTCTTTGTCTTGGGACTTTCATGTAAAAAATCATATCCATCTATATCATTAACAGTGTGACCTATTCTGTTTGTCTGTCCGTTCATCAGTCCATAGCTTCCTCTATATTGCACAGATACTACACACACACACACACACACACACACACGCACACATATGAATAAAGGAATCAGAAGCTGTTTAGCCTGATTCAAATTGATAATAAGTTTGTTGATTCGATGTTCTGTTGTTTTAATGTTGATTTGAATAAATGAGGTGATGTGTTGAAATTTACGAAATACCCTATAAGGACTGCCACAAGAAGTATATTAGTGAGACTTCCAGATTTGTTAACTAACGTATATACAAGCATCGAATAAAGAAAGTCGAATGGGCTGTTAATGTCGAACAGAATGTGATAATTATTGACATCTTGAGGAGGAACTATATTTCGTCTGGCACCAGTGTTAATTGAGTAGTAAATCAAACAGCCCTAGACCACATGAATTAATGAAGAAATGGGCGTGGTGCGGGACTCGAATGCACATCCATCAATGAAGCACGTGGCATTGCTCTTACCGTCTGAGCTAACGACTCTCCGACAAGATCGGCTATCCAGGAGACTACATTATAATATAGTCCCCCCTCAAAACATCTTTATAATTATCACGTATATATATATATATATATATATATATATATATATATATATATATATATAATCACCCTTTCTCTCATTTATACTGGTCACATCACAGTATTTCACTTTTCCTTATCAATGTCTTTCACAAAATAATCTCTGATATCACCCCCAACCCACCTTGGTTGAAGTCGTGATTCTTGATAGATGTTATTAAAATACGCAACCAGATTAAATAAGAGATGTTTCCATAAGCTAAATGCAGATTGACCTTAAAACAAATAAAGATAAGGCGGCTCGGACCGAACTGGCGAGTCAAAATCGGGTCACTTGACTGTCAATCCGATGCAGGATGCTTCTGCTTTTCCTTCTCCCCCCTCTCTTCTTTCACCCTCTCTCTTCTTCCCTTCTTTCTTCTCTATGTTCTTTCCTTATCCCCACTCTATTCCTTCCTTCTTTTTTCTCTCTTTTCTTTCCTCCTTTCATCTCCTTTCCTTCTCTCTTCCTGACTTCCCCCCTCTCTTTCTTCTTTCTCTCTCTCTTTTTTCCTCTGCTCTCATCCCTTCATTGCTCTCTATTCTTACCTTCTTTCATCTCTCTTCTTTCTCCTCTCTCTTCTTTCTCCTCTCTCTTCTTTCCTCTCTTTTTCCCTTCTTTCCTCTCCCTTATTTGCACGCACACGCATATATATATATATATATATATATATATATATATATATATATATATATATATATATATATATATCCTACAAAATCTCTTATTTACATATCAGATATACATATATATATATAGATAGATAGATATATATATCGGGCATGTGAATAAGACAATATATATATATATATATATATATATATGAATAAGACATTTTGTAGGAACTTATTTTTGCTGGGCACCGATTTTACTCGGTAGCAAATCGAACAGCCTTAGATTGTGTGAATAAATATTAAAGAAATGCACGACGCTATTTTCTTTATTTATTCACAAAAATGTTTTTATAATTATCATATATATATATATATATATATATAAAGTGGAATCAAAGCAAACACCTACATATCTCTTATGTGATCGATAATACTATGCTAATCGTCACGACTAATCATAATAGGAATCCTGTTTGTAGTGTACCCCGTAGATCAGGTGGTGGAACGTTATTTTTTTTGCAACTTCTACCTACCCCCATTACAGTCACCTACCTTCTCGAGAGCTCTAACCACACATATCATTGTTGAAGAGAACAGTCATCTTTGAAGTCCAATTCAGACAACCTGATATCACAATTCATTGATATGTTTATTACATCGACAATTCGATATTTTCTTTAATTCTGGAATGTGTCATTAGAGTTACTCGGATTATTGATCATATTCTTTTTGTTTAAGTTATCGTCGATAATTTTTTTAGGAGAGTCACAATTCAAAGAGTTGTTCGGACTATTGAACCCATCCTTTTTATTCAAAAGGTCGTTTGTAATTTGGGAAAAGTCATTGTTACCCCGAGAGTTGCTTGGACTACTGAACTCATTCTTTTTTGTCAAACTTTCATACAAAGTCTTGGGATGTTTTCTCAATCGTTACAACAAGAACAACAAGAACTATCCTCACCAAAATGAGGAGTGTTCATCGATAAGTAAAACTCATATCCCCCTACTGTGATTTGAATTTACAACCAACTGATTGCCTGGAGGCTGTTCTACTGACTGAGCCGAATCGACGAGACTAAGATATCATAGAAAATTTATCATACCGGTTTGCACGGAATTATTTAACTCTAATAAATAGATTTTTACGAAAGATTCTTTTTCAGTAATTTCTATACATACAAGACAATTTATATATATATATATATATATATATATATATATATATATATATATATATATATATATATATATATATATATATATATATATATATATATATATATATATCTAAGACAAAAGTTGCTGTAATTATCTTTAGTCAGAATGGAAGTGGATTTTGCTTTTGTTCTCACCACTTCGTTTCAGTGAATCTATTCAACAATCTTGTTCGGGTGTACAATCCTCAAGAAAAGAGAGGGGTCACTTTTTCGAGAAAATGGTAGCGAGCCAATCGTAAAACCTAGGGAGAATAGATCGACCGAAACGTTTTGGTATCAACAAAAACGAAGAGAATACAATCAATAGACCAAACAACTACCGGAATGCTAATGGTAAATACCTTCTTTTATTCTGTGATAAACAGTCAAACGGTCTCGCTTAGATGCGTTACGATCATTTTCGGCTCTCAAAAGACACTGATATTGTTTTCATCCCAATTATTTATTTACGACTGGTTTTGTGCTTTGCCAACGCCATTATCACTAAAACTGAATGAAAAACAGGTCATGTGAAGCTACGATGCAGGGAGATAACAGTGAAGAATCCTAGATCTGACCCAAATTTTAATCAATTCTCACTCATCTTTCTAGAGAGAGACATAGAAGTTAATTCAGGACTTTTGGAGATACTGTGTGGACTGACAGTCACGAGAGAATACGTACTCCTCTCCTTACTGTTTTGGTGAAAGTAATAAATAAAAACCTATGACGAATCTCTGATTCCTAAGATGTCCTTGTTAGGGTCTTTTGAACAGTTCCATGATAGGTAGATAAAATTAGTACGGTCCTTAACCTCATATCTCATATCTTCTTCAGTTCTCAGGCAAGGTTTTGGTAGTTTCTCCATTTTCCTCCCTTACTTTAGCCCTTTGGTCGACTCGAAATGTTAACTGTTTGACAGAATCTCTTTTCTATGTTCAAAATCCGGACTTCAAACTTAGATGTGCTGGTTTGTCGAAAACCGTTTTGTAATACATTCTAATTATAGTACTTGGATCAGTTGGTATATATTCATGTAGAGATGCCATTCAACTTATTTTATCACTAATAAATGCTCACGTTCTGAAAATGTTCATTCGACCAATGATTCACTTACTATACTGTATCACCCAAACGCTCATCACCCCAATCTCTTTGCTAATATAAATTCTAGAAACTAATCACATCCATTAGTGTATCTACATGATGAGCTGTTCCTATCCCTTTTATCTTACAAGTGTATCCATCCAGATTGTACAACCATACTGAATCATCCAAACGCTTATCATTTCTATTCCATTAATGATCTTTTCTGCTTGAAATCAATCTCTGCGTCATTTCCTGCCTTGGTCCTCAACAATACAACGAATTTTCGATCTGACACAATGACGTATCCTATATTGAACGTACGTACCATCGGACTATAATCACGTATCACCATTGAACGGTAACGACGTTGAATTTGATACAACTGCATCAGCTATCATTGTAATTTGACCCAACGGCGCATCATACGTACCCATTATCATTCATTATTAACAGAGATCATTGAACGGTGTTATATTTGATACCAGCATGTTAACATGTCCTCAATAAATATATGTCATTTCGGCCAATACATTCTACTTGAAGAAGGCCATTGAATGGCTCGGTCAAAACGTCGTGTTGACAACACAAAAAAGAGTTCAATCGTCTGGAAGACTCTATGAAGATTTTCACTTGGTCCAAAAATTAAGACTTGACTTTTGTCATCGTTGTGTTTATCAGGATATCATCATCATCATCATCATCATCATCATTAGCCTTTAACGTCCATCATTGGACATGGACCTTCCCCAGGATTCGCCAGAACCTTCTATCATGTTCGTTGCGGAGCCAGTACTTTCTGAACTTGTCAAATTCGCCTCGTCGTCTTGTTTTCTGACAGCCGCGATTTCGCATATGATCTCGGGAGATTCAACTTGTTAGTTACGATGTCCAATGTTTGTCTGACATTCTTGCATCATGACCAGCCCATAGCCATTTCAGTTTTCTAATAGATCCTATGATACCTCTGACTCCTGTTTTCTCTCTCTCTAATATACTGTCTTGTGATCTATCCATGTGATGCCGAGCATGATTCATGGTTCTGAGTTTGTGGGTTAATCTCTCGGTTAAGTCCCATGTTTCAGCTTCATAAAAGACCATTAGGAATGTGCATTAATTGTGTACCTTTCCTATCCGGATTATCAAGATATTCTTGGTCTTGAAGGATGAGCTTGCTCTACCAGAAGACTGCCAACTAAGTGTGATCCTTCGCTTGATTTCTTCTTTTGTGGATTTCGTGAATATTTGTTGTCCTAGGTAGAATCTGACCTGATAAAAGTAGTCATCTACATTTACCTGGCACGATATTATTCAGATAAAAAGCTCTGAGAAATCACCAAAATTGGAAAGAAAAGAGCAACGCTTATTTATAAAAGGCAACTGAGGCACCTTTTATTCACCTCTACCAACGAAGTCAGAAGAGATATTCACTTTGTTTGCCTGTTCGTCCACACGATCACTAGTTGTTTTTTGCCATGAATTTCAATGAAATTTTGTAGAAGGGCAGATTGAGTGATATCTTAATTTTTTTTCTGCAATGGAGAACATTCATGAAAAAAAAGTCAGTTTAAATGACTGGTTTTAGATTTTAAGGGTGATAACTCTATATAAATTCGTGCATATGAAGTTATCTCCCTTGTCATACGACTTTGTTGCAAGAACTTATAGAATTTCAATTTTTGACTACTTTTTGCCCCTGCTAACACAATTGGACAGAGGTTATGTATTCTCCTACGTTTGTCCGTTTTTCCACGAAACATCCCCAAAAGATCTCAATGAAGTTCATTGATGTTTTGTTGAATGGTAGGCCATGGGCCAAGAAACACTTGATTAATTTTGGGGTTGATTCAAGAACGAGTTACCGTCAACCCAAACTGTCACCAAAATGTCTACGTAGATCTCTTCAGTTTATAAGCTGGTCTAGCTAACTGGCTATGTAGGTATCGCGCACACAGGCCGCACCGATGGAGCTAGAGGGCAGAAAGTTAAACGTTTATTCTTTACATATGACGTTTTCTATCACCCTAATTAGGTTTTTAGGGGTGGGGTTCAATTCGCAGGGTAAGGTTATGGAAAATCTGTCCTTACATGCTTGTTTTTTCTATTTTCTTTAAATTTTTAAATCAAATTTTTATAGTGATCACTGCCCAACAAAAGTTGAGGTAATTAACTTATTCATTACTAACCCTTTTTTTCGAATTTTTCAATTGATCATCCCTAACTCGGCATGCTGCCCCCCAAAAACATTGATCATGCGACAGTTTCTATCGAATGACTAACCAGACCTTGTCTTCATTCATATTTTAGGTGTGAACTCTTTGTGTAGTTTTCTAGCTGATCGAACGAAAGCATCCATATGGCTAGGTGGTTTTCACCTACCAGTAAACAACTATTCTGAGAGGACATCCGGAGCAGGATTCCGGGTGGATTAAGAGACGTGGGGGAGCTTTTCGAACATAAGTGGTTTAGTATTTTATAGCTTTATTTACCCTGGTTGGCACCAGAAATCCGGTTGGATTAATTGGAGCGAGTGGTTTAAGAAACACAAGAGATTACATACTCTTGATATACCCAGGAGTGAATATTTTTCTCAGTTGAGTCATCATCGAGACGTGATTTATTTGGACAAGTAACCTTATTATATTGCATTCAATAGAGCTTTCCGGCTGGTCTGATCTCCAGTCTATATCAGACTTTATCAGGACTAATATTTTCATTTTCATTATTTTAATATAACGTTTCAGTTGGCCTGATCTACAGCCTTCATTATCCTTACAACTCCAGTCCAAGTTGGTGTTAACTCTATTTTTCACCTGAAACAACAGGAACAACCCTAATCTAATTCAAGGGAGTAAACTCTCCAGTGATCGTCTATACGTTAAACCAAACCAATATATAAAATTAACATTTCACTACCGTGATTTGAAATCACCATCAAGTGATCAGTAGGTGACTCTTTTATCAACTGAGCCAAGTTGACAAGTCTTATATATGGACGTATCTATTAATTACATATACGATACAAATTGCAGTTATCATCTTCAGTTGGAATAGAAGTAGGTGTGAGGCTTGAGCCTGCAGCAACGAGGCTTGTTTCAAATTTTTTTTTCTGTTACTTTAGCATTAGTCTTTCTTACCCTTTTCTTCATACACAAACGCATCACTCTGTTCTCTCTATAGAATTTGTTATATGAACTACTACAATCGAAGCAATATATTCTTATGTTATGAATATTTCGTCAGGTGATCAGATGTTAAAGTTGTATTTTGGTTTTTATAATCTGCACACGTCAGTTTTAGGATTTTTGTCAAATATGTGAAAATGTGTAGCATTATGTATTTCCAACAAATATGTATAACACACACATACACACACACGTAATAAAAAAGACTCGAGTGAAAGTTTTCAATACTTGGCAATTCTTCAGGATATTATATATATATATATATATATATATATATATATATATATGAATAAAAATACAATATCGTCGGGTTGTTTGAGATAAATGACTTTTTATTTCAACGTTTCACTCATTTTGAGCTTTGTCAGGAATTAAGGTGTACGTACAGTTGGATTGTGAATTTGGGGTTGGGAGAGGAAGTGGCGTGTTAGATCATGTTTGTAGTAAACTTAGTAGTGATGAGTGAGTCACAAACTTTTGTAAAATACCTGCTGGACTTTTGGTCATCGGTACTGCTGAAATAATCAGGTGGTAGGCGTATGTAGTTTAGTATTAGGTCAAAATCAGAATTTGATTTATGAGATAATTCGTGTAAAAAAAGGGAGGGACTTGTTTCTGCTAGCTGTGTGTATTTGTTGGTACCAGGTGTGTTTGAGAATGAAATTAAGGAGCATGAGAACCAGGTGAACATTTGGGTTGTTTGTAAGTTTGTGGTAGCTAGGGGTGGATCATGTGTGTGGTATGCTACGTGGTATCATACATGTCATGAACCCAGTGAGATCATTTGGACATTTGTTCATATGAGCTGTTGAAATTATCAGATGTTAGGTGTATGTAGTATTGAGGTGAGGTTGATTCCGAAATTGATTAACGGGAAAAATAATGTCAGAAAAGGGGATTTGTAACCGTTAGCCATCAGTTCCCGTATATATTTGTTTTATGGTGGTGTTGTTTTTGATGTTTCTGCAGGTGTAGTGTATCTTGTAAGCTTTTAGTTTGGTTTTGTGTATGAAACGGTGAGGGTGATGGTTCTTGAAAGTGCATTCTATGTAGCTTTCTTCGTCTTTTAAATGTTGGGGGTTGAAAACACACACACACACACACACACACACACACACACACACACACACACACACACACACACACACACACACACATACCTATATATCTAAGAAAGGTTGGTGTATGAATATAAACAAATCATATAATCCTATATGTGTTACAACATAATTAGTATGATATTATTGTATTGATTAATCCCCATGAAGAAAATCCACGGATATGTTTAGATTTCAATAAGAATACTTTTGTTTACAGAAAAGAAACTGATGTCAAGTCCATTCTTTCCAATGATGTGTGACAGCCACTGGTACAAGTCGATAAATGTAAAAAAAAAATAAAATATGAATGATATTGGTATTAATGATATCCATGAAATATCCTAATGGAACTAATTTTGAATTCGTAAAATATACCTGAGATGATTTCTGTCTGCTTAACACCATGGTTGGTTAGAATCACAAGTGTGTATCAGAACACTTTACCCACCATTAGAAACCATCAACCCCCTCTCTCTCAAAAAAAATAATAAAAAAAAATAATGGCGCTAGATGGCCGAAAACACAAACATTTGTTCCTTATTATGTCTAGAGAGATTTTCTTTCTTTGAACCCCCTAAACCTTAAATAGGTATTAGTTGGAGGGGGTAATTTGCGATGTAAGTTCATGTTAGATTAGTACCTTAGTTCGTGTCTTGCATCATCCAACATTTTTTTTTTGTTGGAAATTTTGACTTTTTTAGTGATCTATGCCCATCAAAAAGCGAGAGAGGTAAATCATTAATTGATCACCCTCACACGACTTGTTGCCAAAAAGACGTCAGTCACGTGGCGGTTTTAATAGATTTACCAACCAGACCAGATCTTAAAGTATTGGAATAGCAGTAATTTTGAATTCGTGCAATATATGTCTAACAATTTCTGTTTGCATTCTTGAAAAGTCCCCAATACTTATTGACATAGATACTTGTTCATGGGCTTCACGCTATGGTTGGTTAGAGTTCAAGTGGGTATCAGGACACTGTGTCGGTTATTTCTATGGGGGCTTAGATTTTTAGCCTTCTTTGTAAGGAAGAACAAAAACTCGGTGTGGGTCTCATTAGAATGCGTTCTCGTATGAACATATCTGTCACACACGACAACAGTTGAAGGAATTATTGAAGACTAGAGGGCAGGTTCGTTGCTAGGGTACAGCGAGCGGGGAGGGGGGCATCCATCAAGTCGAGTAGAAGTGGCCAGTGTGGCTAGAGTGCCCTAAATTAGATATAGCCCCCCCCAAAAAAACAAAAAACAAAAACGCCTCAAATGGCCAAGACGGATAAAAATGGACAAAATACTCCAAAAAGATACTAAAATTGGTCAAAATGTTTCACCACGCCCACGCTGATTTAGAGCCTTTTCGCACTGCCCAAACAAGAAACGCGCTGAATTTAGCTACAGCTTGTCAGAGAGACAAAAAAGGTTAACAGTCAACAGCGAATCGAGTTCAAACTTCGGCTGAGACAGTTTTGTGTTCACTTGGCATTAATTCCCTTGGGAAAGGTATGAATCAATCTCCACCCTTAGCTATAGGTAAGATAGCGCAGACTGAAGGGAGTGACGTGACTTCGGGTGCTTGTTACTTCTTAGTCTAATTAGCATACTGCAAGCGACTTGATGATCAGTAAGGCTGCATGTGAAGCCAAAGCGGAGACAGTTGGAGCCGAAGCCAGCCTAAGGGCTCTACTTTTTTTCAGAGAAACAAAACGGGGATAAGGAGTTCACCAAATATTAAGAGAGAGAAAGAGGGGAGTGGTAAAAAACGAGAAAGAGAATTAATAGCAGTAGTAGTAGTAGTAATAGTAGTAGCAGCAGTAGTAGATGTGTCAGCAGCAGCAGCAGTAGTAGTAGTAGTAGTAGCAGCAGCAGCAGCAGCAGCAGAAGAAGAAGAAGAAGAAGAAGAAGAAGAAGAAGAAGAAGAAGAAGAAGAAGAAGAAGAAGAAGAAGAAGAAGAAGAAGACTTGGGTAGAAAGGGGAGAAAATAGAAAAAGAAGGAAGAGGAGACGAAAAAGAAACTAGAGAGCACTCAGAGAATTCATACATCGTCCAACGCCGTTGCAGGAGAGGTAACTGTAAAAGAATTCCTTGATCTGCCCTAGAATTTGATCAATTCTTCCTCAGCCCATAGACCATATTCCCTTGAACTTTTAGAGATATTGTGTGGATAGGCAGACAGACAGATGAACAGATAGGTTGACAGGCACGGTGAATACATATACCTCTCCTAAGCTCGTTGACAGAAGTGAGTAAACGGCCTTGCTTGTTGGGTCAGAAAAGTGCACCAGCAGTCGATGTTCAAGCCTAGTTAAAATCTCAACCGATTTTCAAGGTAGGTATACTCTTCCTACTTAAAAGATTAGTATAAAGTTGTCCTTCTCCTAGACAACTGACCTTTTTAGATCATTGGTATTTTAATTGAATGTGCCATTTTTCCATGTTTTCCACGTGTGCCATTTCTCAGGTGCCATTTCTTCGGCACGATTTCTACAGGACATTTTACTAAGAGTCTTCCATCCACTCCGTGGCGTACAAAACTGGGTCCAGGATCCGATCGGCCCTTCAGCTTGCACGCCAATCATCTTCAACAAGTGGATTTTCATTCAAGCTCCACTCCCCACTTCTTTTGCGATTTTAACCTAATATCTAGTTTCCTGGTTTTGAATTCAGAGTTGCCTTCCTCCAAGACATGACCATCCAAGGCTAGAGAACCCAGTCTTCCCTGCTATTTCTACCCATAGCTTGGGGTGGGGTCGGAAGAAGGATACATAACTTTTCCAAGGACATTACGGGCAGATTGAACGACTACCGATCCCATCTACATCAATCCGACTCCCCCCAAGGAAAAGAAAGCGAAAAAAGATAAGAAAAAAACAAACTGGAAGAAACAGAAGTAGTAGGGAAACGATAAAGGAGAAAAAAAAAGAGAAAAGAGACAAATACAAGTGGGGGGGGGGAGGAGAAGAAAGGGAAAAAGAAGGAAGAAGACAAGGTTGAATGCTGTAAGGTCAGGCCCCACTCCTTCTTCGATTTCAACTGAGGATGGTCACTGTAACTTTTGTATTGGATATATGATAAATAAATTCGTATATACATGAGAATTTTCGGTCTGGCTCAGTTGGTAACAGAACCGCCTTCAAATCACAGTGGAGAAATGTTAATTTTGGGTATCCGTTCGGTTTAACGTGACAGGACAGGGTTAGAATTAACTCCTTTTAATTAGGTGAGGATTAGTTGTTGCTGTTGTCACCTACAAAGTCTACTCCAACTTGGACTGGAATTTGACAAATATATATATATATATATATATATATATATATATATATATATATATATATATATATATATATATATATATATATATATATAAAAGAAAAGAAGAAGGAAAAAAGAAAAGAAAGAAATGGAGAAAGAACACCACAGTGGCGAAAACCAATAACAAAAATACTTCTTTTTAGAGACGCCATGGCAACTCCGGACGTCTTGAATGATGGTCGTCTGCTTTCAGTCTTAGCAACGGTAAACGACGCTCTGCAGAAATATCAACGGTGAACTAAGATGTCGTAGCAATATATCAGTCCAATCTGTCACTAATACATAATATCATCAAGATGGATTGGTGTCGTCGCTCAACTGGACAACATTCTCGTCAGCACACGTTTGAAAAACCCGTGTAGACTGCAATTGAGGTCACACAGATTAGATTGGACAAAACTATGTATTATTTCTTTTATTCTTTTATAGTTTATTGTATTTGGTTAAACACTTCATAGCGTTTCGTGGAAAGAATAAAACTTCATTCCATACAATATTTGGACCAGCGATTTTGAACGCCCTCCACCGGGAGGCGAATTAGATATATGATTCCTATTATAGGTTACTATTAATAACTCATTAACAATCTTACTATAGATTCTTTAGTAGCTAATTATTTACTCATTAGCTCTGTGGGGTAATTGTGCTGATGTCAATAAATTTCAGATGATAAAGAAATTTACAAACATATCATTAAGTGCCCTAATGTTCAGACAACATTATTCTTTTTTCTTTTTTTTTCTTTAGAAAATACTGTTTCTTTACAGATATTTGCTCCTTGATTCAAGACTACGTTTTTAGTGAATTCATAAATTTAACATTAAACTATAATGTCTTTTCAATACCGAATTTATTTTATCATAGTTAGGGAGCATCAGAATTTCCAATCCTCTGAGGTGGGACACAGAACAAAGAAGTTTATAACTATTTATTCAGATTATTGAAGTTATTCTTGCTATATTTAACACAACGTTTCTGCCAATAGGTTCTCCAATATTTTTAGTATTTTTGAAGTTCGGGGATAAAGTCTTTTCATTTTTCCACATATTATTCACAATAGTATCTATATCTTTGTTGTATGGAGTTCTGAGGTACTTTCTTTTCATTATTCTGCATCATTTTCGAAATATTGTCTTATGTATCATTGTTTTTAATGGAATGTTCTGGTTGGTACTTTCTTTAGTCATCCTAATAACAATAATTCAAAATGTCTTTTTAATTTGCTCAAGGTATTTATGATCCAGTTCTTAGACGAGCATCTGCTTTCAGAGGACCATTGTACAAAATCTTAAAAAAGTTCCTAGTCACCTTCTTCAAACTTGCTAAACCATTACTGACGTCAACGCACAATCACCGCGTCTATGTACACTATCATCGCCCATAAGTGAATACACCCTTCCATTGAAAAAAAAAAAGAAAGTTGATTTTCTTCCGAAACAAACATAGCAGGGTTTAATTTTTTTCTGATGGAACACTTCACAATCAAAACGGATATTATCAGGTATTACCTATGACCAAACTCTATAGCATTGAAACTCTGTGGTCAAAAATATGGATATGCTGCTGTCCAAAAATGATTACACCCATGCAAAAAATATTTTAACCAGAAATAATACATGATACTATCAGACTTGATTGCTTCATGTCCCACTAGAAATAATAAATTCCTGCTAAATTTGGCTTAGAAGAAAATTAAGTTTCTATAAAAAAAGTGTTAAGATTGTACTCAATTATGGGCGACATTGTAAAACAAATATTCTTCATTGTACTTATTGTATTACCGCCTTTATAAAATTAACAAAGCATGCAACAGAGAATATGACACCCAATAAAGTTTTTGTCACCAAAGTACATCGTTTATGGTTACGTATAACACGTAATCAAAAACGTCTAAGTGTCTGATGGAACAAACGTAAAATGAGATCTGGGTCTCATTGTTTACTGAAGGCCTCCTCCTTTATAACGTGGGAGTGAGGGTCCAAAAAAGCCAACACCTAGTTGTAACCGGGCCACGACCATATTGGCAAGTGTGGAACCACATGTAGTTATTTTGGTGTTAGATTGATATTGATATTGTGGGATCTGCGCTACAACGATCCTGTTTTTGATTTTGATTCTACTGCGCAGGTTTTCCTCGTTATATGAAAGCAGGGCATTCCAACTGGAAAAAAAACCCAACATATTTGTAAGCCGAAATGGCGTGAAGTGAATAAACAATTGCAACGTTCCCAAACCCTGGAAATAGTAATGCTTAGTCGTCAGAGGCTGGGATGATGGGAAATAAAAGAGAATGGAGAGTATCAAATAGAGGAAGAGGGTACACTTTGCCTCTATAACGGATCGCTGCAAAACAAACGCTGAATACTAGTGTCACTATTCGCCCTTTTTCGTAAAAGCGAAAAGAAACGTAAAGCAAACTTTCGAAAAGCGGGATTACCTATGGTTGGTTGGTTCCAAAATTACATATTTTAGATGCGATACTACTTTCGGAACAACTTAATATATATATATATATATATATATATATACACATGTGTGCACTCACACACACACACACACACACACACACACACACACATATATATATATATATATATATATATATATATATATATATATATATATATATATCGATAATTTTGCTTATCATCCCCTGATGATGACCAATGGTCGAATGGAAACTAGTGAGGAAATAGAAAATAATTTTTTTCACTTACACCTGTCCGTGTGTCTTTAATAGGTTTCCATACACACACACACACACACACACACACACACACACACACACACACACACACACACACACACACACACACACACACCTGCTTGCACATTATTGTTCACTTGTTAATGTACAAAAGAACGTACGTCTGAATCCAATGAGAGCATATATTGTCCCAACATTTGTGATCTAGCACCTTCGAACACACTTCTGTCTGTTATCAAGATCAAGGTAAAACTGTGGATGTCTTTTGTTTTTCAATTTTAGATAATTGAAGATCTTGTTATGTTTTGGGCTTTTTATTTTAGGATAAGGGCGTCAAGAATCTGAATCTTTATTTTTTGTTTACATTTGATCACTCTAAGCTAGGCCCTTCGGCCACTTTTCACCTCAAAGGTTTAATAAAAAGGGAGTTATTTAAACTGCTGAATTAAGACCAGTAAAAAACACGTCACAATGGCTTACTGAAATTATAATTGTAGAGTTGGAAACTCTAGGAACGAAGAACATTAAGAGAAAGTAAAAAAAGACCAACATTGTAAAAGGCAGTCGTTCATCCTGGATTTTTTTAATAATATACACAATGTTTACGAGCATATGGCGTATACATGAGGAAGTATCAGTATCTCGAAGTTTATATTTATTATTATGAACATGAATTGTACATTCATGAAACAAATAACAAGTTAACCTGACTTCCCAATGGCGCCAGAGGTCAGTGTTTGAATCTTGATAAAATATGGGATTTTGAATGCTGTTTTTCAAGGTAGACCGGACAAGATTATCTCCCTAACTTTGATGATCTTCTTTCCTCTCATTTTGCACTGCGTAGAGTGAAAACAAAAATACAAGAACCATAAGTTTAACGATACGTCCACCACCTGCGGTAGTTGTGCGAGGAGGGGGAAGAAAAGCAATTAGTCTTTTTTAAGGCAATTGATTGACATACATGTAAAATATTACGATATGGAAACATTTCGAGAGTATTATAATTTTTTTTATGAAAATCGTGGATGGCCATTTTTACCCTTTTTTAAAAACAAAAAACACCGAACCCATAAATTCTGTTGTAACGCCATTGCATTTAGTTTCTTAATGATGTTACACCTTTGTAGACATCACACCTCTTACTTTCTTCATTTATATTTCTATTATTTAACGTAACTGGGACCGACCGACCAACCAGCAGACTGACCGAACGAAAAGCGTCTTATTGAGATGGGTGGACACCTCTAAAAACAACCATTCTCTAGATTGCTTTCGGGATTAGTAAGTACCACGTCAGTCCAAGTGGTCAGTGTTCGAACCTAGATTAAATATCGAATACTGATTTTCAAGATAGGAAGATCGTGTTGCACCAAAATTCTTATTACTATTCTGTCTATTTTGCCTTGTACCTGATGAGGCTCAACTTAATGAATATCAATTCTGCTCTTGATTTGCCCTTATTTGGCCCTGAGCTGTACTAAGTTGACCGCAGTAAATATCCAACCTTTCTTTTAGCGGCAGGTGTGCACATACATGTTTTACAAACGAGCAAGGAGATACATAGTTTGATTGCAACCAAATCAGATTTAAGTAAACAGGTGTGTTTCTATAAAGAGTATACAGATCGATGGTCAGAATTTGATACGTGGGTGAGACAGGTTGATCGGTATATTGTTAGACTGGTAGAAAGTAGCAGTTTAACAAGCAGAAAGGGAAAAAAAAAACTGGGTTACACATAAATACTGAAGATATGGACAGACAGATAACGATTACTAGCCAGCAATATATTTACATATATACATACGTAAACACACACACACATACACATCATCATCGACCTTTCCCCAAATTCACCAGACTTATCTATCATGGGCGAGGCTGGGTCAGTATTCTCTGAGTTTTTCTAACTTATTACGCCATCTTATTTTCTTTTGACTACAGTTTCGTATGTGGACTCTGGGGATTCACGTTGTGAGCTGTGATGTCCAGCACTTATCTGAAATTCTTGCTAAATGACCAGCCCATTGCCATTTGAGTTTTCTAACTGTTTCTATGATATCTCAGACTCGCGTCTTTTCTCTTATATACTGAGCTGTTCTGTGATCTATCCATGTAATGTTGAGTATGATTCTCACCTGTGCACGTTGCATGGTTCTCAGTTGGATGGTCAATATTTTGGGTAGGTTCCATGTTTCAGTTTCGTACGTGACTTTCGGGAGGATCCATTGGTTGTACATCTTTTTTTTAGGACTAATGGGATATTCTTGTTCTTGAAGGTTGCTTGCTCTACCGAAAGCTTTTCAACCTAGAGTCATTCTTCACCTGATTTCTTCTTTCACGGATTTCATGGAGATTCGTTGTCCCAGGTAGAAGTAGTGGTCTACTTTCTCCAGTTCTGTGTTTTCGATTTTGATCGTTGTTAACTTGTCTTCAACATTGTTGTTTATATAAGGGTGAACATTTACCATTGGCACAAACTGTCGTAACTGTAAAAATGGGATCTCAGGAATGTTCGATTAGAAAAAAATGCCAAATCACAGACAGATTGCCCCTAAAAGATATCTAACCACCGCATCATACCTTTGAAATAACATGTAAGTCAATACAAGTCAGATAATTAGGGAACACAAACATTGAATGAAAAGCAACCGAAATTTTAATTAGGTTGTGTACTGCCCAGATAAACTATATCTTAGATCGATAATATGCGGTGTTTTCCCTCCACAGCACGGGATGTACTTTCTTTTTTTCCACTGGAGCTATATCTGGAGTTAAATAAGAGCAAATGATATTATTAAATACAGGAGAGTCAGCAATAATTGCTTGACTGTGTTTACAAGGACTTATTTGAAGGTGAACAGATTCAGTGCAGCCAAAACAATGTGCAACAGGTTGATGTAATACCCTAGTAAATTTGAAATTACATTTGCCCGGTAAATTTGAAATCAGTACCGAATTAGTGAAGGTAACGAATTAAAGGTAGCCGAATTAGTGAAGGCCAACTATATATATAAATATATATATACATAATTAAAGATTGCGATGATCTTCCGTTATCATTCGTGAATACATCATTTGGCCAAGACAACGTAATAGAATAGACAATTTAAGAAAATGGGGTCGCTGCAGGATCTATCGTTCGCAAGTTCAATTTCTGCAGCGACCCTATTTTCTTAATTTGTTTTTTCTATTCATGTTGTCAAGGTCAAATGATATATCCAACGTGTTATAATGGGGGATCGTTTCAAATATAGTTTCAGTATGAAATAACGCAATTTACAATCATTCCGTCGGATCATATATCCAATTCTCGATAACATATATATAAAGGTAAAATGACAATATTGGAAGGTTTCTTTTAAAGTCAAATGATTGTTTCAAAGTTTCCTTCATTCTGAGCTTTGTTTAAAAAACGTGGTACAAGAAAGTGGGTCTTTATGTAGTTGGCTTGTGAGTTTGTGGTGGGTAAGGAAGGTAGTGTGTTGATCGATCATGTGTGGTGGCATTTGTGTCGTGGCCCTGGGGAGATTACATGCTGGACTTTTGGTCACTTGAGCTGATGAAATTATCAGTAGTCAGATGGTGGTCGTTCAATGTAATGCTAATTTAGAATTTTTTAAATGGAAAATTTAATGGGAAAAAGAGGGATTCGTTCCAGCTAGCTGTATGTGCTCGTTGGTACAGGGGTGCTATGAGAATTGGTGAATGAGAATATGAGTGTGTGTGGGTGTGCATTTACCAAATTCTAAATTAGTCTCACACTAAATCAAGAACAGATGAAATCTAATAATTTTATCAGTAGAGATGACCAAAAGCTAAGCCGGTAACCTCCCTTGGGTCATGACATAAAAACCACCACTAAGCTTACCACTAACATGATCTATCAATACATCAACTTACCTGCCTACCGCTAACTCACAGATCAACTTTATAAGGATCTGGCTTCTTGTAAGACCTCATTTTTTTGGCAAAGCTCGTAATGAGCGAAACGTTGAAAGAATTATTTATCTTAAATAAATTTCCGATTTTGTCATTTTACCCTTTTATAATTGAATTAACCATAAATCCAATTATCATATATATATATATATATATATATATATATATATATATATATATATATATATATATATTGGAGGTGTGGAATGGTGAGGCAGTTACCTGCATGGATGTTTCAGCCAATGCTGTTTAGGCCAGCTTTACCTTAGGAGTTGTTCCTCTGCGACGGACCTGCCACTCAGAAAAACATCCAAGCACCTCGAATAGCAGTACAGTCACAGACAACATCAGAATGATGGTCAAACGACTCTCTCTCTCTCACTCACACACACACACACACTCTCTCTCACACACACACACACACACGTATAACTATATATATATATATGTATATATATATATATATATATATATATATATATATATATATATATATGATTATCATACTGTCGACATGGAAACAATAGTACATGTAGAAATACGTAAATACAAGTAGTTCTGAGACTAACAGAAGTGATATTCAGACCTCTGCCTTCGATGGTGGCTCTATCAGTTCAAACCTCATCAGCACCCCCAACGAAAGGTGTGTGGTTCGAATCTCATCCGAAGCTTATATATGTGTATGTATATATATATATATATATATATATATATATATATATATATATATATATATATAGTGAAATTACGCATTCGCTACATTAACACGTTGCTACACAATAACGTGTTTATGTAGCGAATCCATTATTTTACCATATTGAAAGCTCTACTTAACCTAAATGTTGAATGTATTGAACCCATCACCCATGGAATATTGAATTACTGATTCGTACTTATATATATATATATATATATATATATATATATATATATATATATATATATATATATATATATATATATATATATATATATATATATATAAGCTGTTTGTGGATACGATATATCCAATAATATGTGCTAATTTGATAATCAGGAAAATAGTTGTATGATATATTTGATTGCAAAAAAACATAACCCTGAAAATCCTTTATAACCTTTGTTCATGCCATCTTAATTTTGATTTATCGATCGAATACATGGATCTGTTTGAGAATTGAAGTTTCTTTAAAATTTAAAATACTTTATGATTGTTGCTCACTTATTCATGCCATTGTTAGAAATAAACGAACATTTCAATGTTGATTCATTTGAAATTGCCACTCTGATAAAGCCGAAAGACGAAAAAATTGTCAGTGGAATGACTTTTATTTAAATACAACTATTTTTTTCTTATTGCAAACTTATAACACACAAACATACAAGTGCACACAAACACACACACAAACGCACACACGCTCACATGTATATAATATACTCCCCCCCCATGAACGAAACAGCTACAACAATAGCAAAAACTTCGTCAACATCATTGCCAGTATGAATCTCATGTCGGGTATTACAATTTAGATCTCTCAGTCCGTGGCCCTGGGTAACACCTGCGAGTTCACCATAGTTGACATTTATATACTATGGAAACCTGACCATTATAAATAAACAGGTCTGGTTAGTCACTCAAGTGAAACCATCACTTGACCAATGTCTTTTGGCAATCTGCTGTGTTGAAGTTTATCATATAAAAAAAATGGTTAAAAGGGGTGACAACAAATAAGTTACGTCCCTCGCCCTTTTTGGGGGAGTGATTACTAAAAAACCCCAAATTATCAAAACCGTGTGTGGATGCTGTTGGGCACAAACCGAGTGACCAATTTTGCATAAATTTCATATTGCAGATTGAACCTATTTCGATGGGTTTGGGTTGAAAAAAAAAACGAACAAATAGAAATGCCTTTTTCTTGACATAATAAAGAGTAAATGTTTAAAATTTCAACAATTTATCTCCATTGGTATACGTGTGATACATACATACATACATACATACATAAGCAGCCAGACAGACTGACATAAAAACTGAGGAAACCAATGTTGACAGTTTTGGTTGATGGTTTCTAATAACCGGGCATTTAGAATAAGAGACGAAATCATTTCATTTCTGAGCATGAATTCCTATGCTATAACCGTTGAGCTACACTCGCAAGTATTTATTCCTTTTGGACTTGTGCCAAATCTGAACATTTCGATCGATCATTGCTGCGTCGTTTCAGTCTATTTTTATTATTTATAAGATTTCCAGGAAGTCGTGGCTTGATACAATGCAAAGGTGTTATTTTCAGTTCTTATTGACGCATATAAAGGCCATTTGTCTCTGTATGTATGTATAAATATGTATGTATATATGCACGTATCTATCAAGTTGTTAAATGCGAAATGTTTTTTCAATAACCTGTTGGCCCTAAAACACAAACCTGTTTGAAATCAGTATTCTACTTACACAAAAAATCAGGGTTGATTTTATTGATATTTCAATGATTCTTCACACAATCCTTTGAACAGATTTACTGGAATCATATATGTATATATATATATATATATATATATATATATATATATATATATATATATATATATATATATATATATATATATATATGCGTGTGTGTGTTGATGAAAATGACAATTAGATGGCAAAGAAAAAAAGATTGAGTGAAAGCAGGTGTGACATCTCAAAATTCTGTATTATCACGTGTGCATGTTCTGATGCATTTCGATTGTTGCCAGCCATCTTTTTCAGAAAAAAACAATGCTCTTTACATGCTTGGGATTAGGGAAATAAATTGGGATATTTCTGTGTTGTGGGTTGTTTAGTAGGAATGGGAGGAGGCTGTTTGTATCGCTGAAGGTGAGAGACAAGTTTGGCCTGAAAAAAGAAGGATCCGTGAGGGGGTCAGAAAGTGTTTGTACCCGTGTCTTTGAGTCTCAGGCATGTCTTAGATAAAAAGGGACAGTGAGAGAAGGAGTCAGGATTAAAATGGTCAGTTCTCAGGAAAAGTTTGTTTGGCTGAGTTTTTTTTAGAATGGAGCTGTGGTGTCTAGTATTTAATAGATAAGTGTTGACATATATGTTGTGGGATGGAAGTAAGGAGTGTTATATTTAATATCTTTGTTTGGTAGTGCGTAAGACTTCCTTTACTTATTTCAAATGAGAAATCTTAATCAATCTTAGACTACAAACCCTCTGAATGCATTGATTTTTTAAAACAGAATCCCCTAAAAACAACACATTACAACATTAACATACAAGGAATTGGCTAACAACCAACAGACTATTCTAAAAATAGTATGAGCACACACATACCAACCTTTAAATTTATATATTATATAACGGCACACCAAAGATATTTATTTGACTTAGGCAACACACTATCTCTTCACCTGATAACTGTCTGGGAACCACTGTTGTAAACATTATCCACTGTTTAATTTAGTCTGGTGCATAGCCAGAATAGCAAAATGCTATAAACCAAAACTGTCAACATGGATTTCTTCAGTTTTGGGTTGGCTAGCTGGCTATGGATGTATCACGTATTCGCACCTCAAGGTTTACTCCTTATTCTGTCTAGAGGTGGGGAGTAATAACAGAGAAAGCGTTGGTAAATGTAGAAAGATAAACGATATTGAGAGTGGGCGAAGAGGGGGGAATTTTTTTTCTTTTTAACGTCACTCTACGTCATTATTCTTTGAAAAAAAAATAGAAAGCACAATAAATAAATAAATGAATAAAAGTAGTGGCTCCGCAACGCCCACGATAGAGAAGTATGGCGAATCCTGGGAAAGGTCTATGTCCAACGACGGACGTTAAGAGACTGATGGTGATGATAGAGTGTCTGCACTTCAAATCTATTCATAACCTTTCCCTTTTAAAATGAATTATGTTGCATTTCAGACGATATTTTTATTTTTGATTCTGATGCAGTAATCATTTATTTAAACGGGGATTAACTTAATTGGAATGAAATTGTCTTATCACAGAAGCAAATGTTATCAAATGTTGTCGAAAATTATAAATAAAACATCGCAGTTTTTTTAACAGTGTCTGTTATTTCCTTGTTATTTAAAGAGAATAGTCCTGTTATATGTATATTTTATTGCTAAGCAAGATGTATTTGTTTCAAAGAGAATAAGGACATTATATGCATATTTTATTGTTAAGCAATAAAGGAATGGATGGCTGGTGATGCCTGGAGCGGACGTCCGGCTCACCCAAGGGAAGTGCATGCGCAATACCCCACCTTTCCTTTCTGATATTATGGTCGCTGCGTGGTAAATATTTGGCTTGCCAAGTGAGAGGCCACTGAATATGTCCTCTTCTACATAACTGCGCTTATTGCAACACCTTCACACGGTTCCCTGTTTCCACAAAGTATGCAACGCCTTGGCACGACCGGTATAACTGGATGGGTAAGATGGCTTCGTTAGCCTTGGTTGGCAGCCAGCCAAGGAGAGAACAATCTGATTTCAAAAACAGTCGTCCCTGGCCATTGAATAATGGCTTATTTGTCTTGTGGATATCATCGTTAGAAGAAAAGGGCGTGGACGTAAACACTGCAAAAAATCTAGTGTGAACCCCGACCCCAGGCGGCTGGATGTCAACTCCGACTTCCTTCCGGCAGCTCCTGCAGCATAGCTGATGACAAACATATAGATTATATCAGCGAAGCCGAATGGTGGATTATATCGGTTAGGCATCCATGGATCTCCATAACCCTCACTTTGGCTTTCACCTTGTTGAGGTCATTTTTTTACCGCTCTTCGCAGCGTCAGAAACAACCTGGGAACTAGCATAATTCTTGAATGAAGACTACGGGTTCTCTCTGACGGTTAAAAGGGATCATTGCAGTCTCACTAGTCAGCTATTGCCCATTTTAAACTGGATTGTAAGTTGCTGACCCGTCACAGTCTTTCTGTTTCCATAGGACCAAAGGGAAAATTCGAAGAGCTGACTGTTGACCTGTCACCATATAAAGAAAGATAAAACAAGGAAATCCACCAATATTGAAAGTAGCAAGCTGGATTGTCATGATATTGTTCCCTGGCCTCTCCAATGGTTCACAAAAGGCTGATGACCCCAGGAAAACAGTTATTATCAACAGCGGACCCAAGAGGCTCTGTGTCAGCGGTTCTTATAGTGTGTGTGAATTATTTAAAGAACGGACTCGAGTCAGCAGGCAAATGGCAAAAATTTCTTTAATTATACCAGAAACTCCCTTCAAAAATATTTGCATAATATCATGGTGAACATGATATACTTGTTTACAAATAACGACGGCAATATATAGGTAAATTTGCAATTTTACTATTTTTGTAAAATATCAAAAACATCGAGCAACATTTTCTTCTTTTTGTCCAATATTTTCTGACTATTAAAATCTAAATGTAAAATTTAGTAAAGATAAGCGTAACAAGGTTAACGTAACAAAATTTTATTTCAACTTAATGACGTCACTAGACGACGTCATCGATGTCGTGAGCGTGATAGGAAAAGCGCTACGTCTCTTCAGAAAATGGCGACCGGTAACGTTTAGTGATCTACTGTTAGAGAGATTCCTGGCACAGAATACGGGCACGTGCTCAAGGATTTCAACGCCCGAGTGGGAACCAATTGCAACCCCTGGCCTTGCGTTATCGGTCACTTTGGCGTCGGGAAGCTGGATGAAAACGGATAGTAACCGCTAAAACTATGATTTAACCATGTCCTTTGCGTACCCAACACGTTTTCTTGCCCACCAAACCCCAACTACCGAGCGTCCTGGTGGCACTCCAGATTATGTTTCTGGTACCATCTGGATATCATCACTATCTGAAGATCCCTGCTAGGCTACATCCTCGTTACCCGGAGCAACCATGGTGCTGACTGTGACACAGACCACTCCCCGGTTGGCAACAAAGTGCGTGTTCAGCCCAGAAGTATCCATCATCAATACACCCAGGACTTCAATCATTGACTTATGCCGGCATTTTGCCGATACCATTGAACTTGTGCCAGTGATCGCATCTAAGCTAGCAGCATGACTCTATTATAACAGAAGGCCCCCAGAGAAGACGATCGCTGAAACCCAGGAAGGTAAGAATGATGTCGGACAGATTGCGTGACAATGTGGCAATGTTGACTACAGGCTTAGTCTTTTTCAGAGCACCCAACTCTCTGCTGCCAGTGACAATATTTCCGGTATGTACGATGGCATGGAAAAGGCCTTCGACCCAAGAGCCATCAAAAACGCTTCCCTAAAATCCGCTCCAGGTACCGCCATCAAGACCTAGACAAACAGATTGAGAGATGGAGCTCAACTCAAGCGAGAAAGTAGTCACCGACGCAGTCATGGAAGAGCTCGACGTTTCATCCTCTGTAGAGGAGATCAACGATGCCGTCGACAGCCTGGCCTGCGGCAAGCCTCTTGGAAACTATGGCATTCCCACGGAGGATATCAAGTCTGACAAGACAAGCGCTCTCCTCAACCATTTGCTCGAGCTCTTGTTGCAATGCTAAGAGAAAGGGGCCGTTTCTCTGGACATGCAGTCGGCATCGGAACCTCGTCTCTCTTTGGTCTTTCTGGGCTGGTCTGCCCAAATAAATAGGGTTCCCTTAGCTTTTCCCTGTCTTAATTTGTGGCCTCTCGCCAAGTAGACACCCCCATGAAAAGATAGTCTTCAGTATTTTCACCCAATCAAACGTTTTATCTTGTATCGAGTCATTTGGATAATTCTTGGGAAATTTTTCACTTTGCCCACTTGAAACCGTATCTTAGAGCGTTAAAATACGCATAAATTTCAATGCAGTTAACTTGAACGAAGAACATTAGTCAATTACGTATCAAAGGAAAGTATAAACTCTGAACATTACAAATTGTATCTTAATGAATTTAACTACAAAGCATACAAGTTAGGGTTAGTGTTTAGGTAAGTTTATGTCTCTTCAATGAATAATAACCAATTATTTTTACTAGACCTGGCTAGTTCCGAGTCAGTAGTAGCTTTAGTGGGCGAATGAAAAGAACAATCTGGTTTTTATTTACCGATACAAGTTTACAGAACGACAGTTGTTCGTGAGTTTACGATTTTTAAAAATGTTGAATCCGAACATGCGAAGACCTGCCCTGCAGGCCGAATGAATCTCTTGTTGAATTATCTAAGGTGGGGATTGAGTTTTGTCTATACTCGGGCGTTCTGGAACAAATAGTCGGTCAACACTCACACACCGCCTTCCTAGCTAAACAGGTGAGTACCTGATTTAAACCAGAGCTTTTGTAGAGTAACCCACTGGTCTAGGTACAGGTAGGTTCTATTAGGTTGTTACACATGGAATGTCGTTTTTAAATAGCAAAATGAAGGTGGGCAATAACTATGAAAAAGGTCAATATTCATCTAAAACATGACCCTTTGATCCAATAATATTCTTGAATGATGCTCTTATAATACTATGGGGGATGTTACAAGATTTCACCCCCCCGATTCTCTAAGCTCGGGCACAGTCAGCTGAGAGACACGTGGTGTGAGATTGTCAAGGAGTATGTCATTCAGTTCATCTGGGGCCTATTTCATAACTCCTCAACTCTTCCTATTGCCTTCTGATGACAAGGTATGGTCGATGTTGGAGTCTTTATTACATTAAATCTTTTTAAAAAAAGTATATTATAAAAAAAAAATGGTGTTGTTCGTCACTGTGTCAACTCCTTTCAACATTGGCACCAACTAAATTTGGTATGCACACTCAGTGGACTTTGGGGAATGTTTCGAAATAAAACGTTTTGAGAAAAATAATCCAAGTTTTTTTAAAGGTTTGAGGGAGGTTTCATCAAACACGTTTTTTTCTGAAGTACTGAATTCATTCGATTTTCACCTGGAATAAGAGTAACTGATTCCAAATCTCATCTCTTGTGAGCCTTGGTCCATCAGAATGGTTTTGCATCTTCTCGATAGTCACCTATGGAGCTGAAGCATAGAACATAACCAGATGATGGCTCTCAAACTGAGAATCATGCAACATCACACGGAGAGCTGACCAGACAGCACTGTATATTAGGGGGGAAATAGGTATCAGAGATATCATAGAATCCATTGGAAAACTAAGATGGCAATTGGCTGGCCATATAACAAGAATGTGACGAACTAGACAAGTTCAGAAGATATTTTACCCGTGACGCTCATGATAGAGAGGTGTGCTGAGTTTTGGGGAAGGTCTATATCTAATGATGGACGCTAAAAGTTTGCTATTGCTATTGTTGGAATATAGTTGGAGTGAGGTCATTTACTCAACACTTAGAATTGAACTTTGAACCCCAGACAACTGATCCCCTCATGATGAACAGAAGGAGGATTATATACATGATCTACACACCAGTTCTCACGTTGCTGGTGTGTATTTTTTATGTGTTTCCCAAGGCTATTCGATGACCCTTACAATTCACCTTCTCAACAGACCTGCTTTCTAAGTCAATGACCAACGTCTTTTGGCAACAAACCTCGTTGAAAGTGGCCAATTGAAAATTGATAAATAGGTTGATCAATGAATAACTTACTTCTCTCGCCTTTTGTTGAGCGGTGATCACTGGAAAGTCTGATTTTTGAAAATTAAACGTAAACACTGTCGTGCCCAAACTAAAAGACCAATTTAGCAAAAACTTACATTGTAAATTAAGCCCCATCAAAAAACCTATTTCAGGGGTGAATTTTCAAAGAGCAAAGAAAACATGTCTTCTAGAGATAATAAGCGATAAATGTTCATATTTCAGCCCTTTAGCTCCATTGGCACAGCCTGTACGCGCAGCACATATTCAGCCAGTCAGCTGACCAGCCAATCAGTTAGACCCCCATAAAAACAAACAAAAAAAAATGAAGAAAATTATACTGATAGTTTTAGGCGACGATTTGGTTTACGTTTAAAAACAAAACAAAAAAAAGGGGAAAGACTACCGGGGTGTAGGACGTACGGGTGGGCAGAGGACGGATAAAGGAGGTTTTTGTGGTGAGCTTCATTAGTTTGCAGTCTGCATAATAACTGACACTTGTCTTTTATGTCTTGCATGCCATTTATCCATAAATAATAGCACCCTTCGTAAGAAAACAACAATTCACTGGACGTTTTGTTTCCCCTCAACTAACTCTGATATTCAAAGCTTCGAGCCTCATCAAATAAACCAAAGACATTCAAAGTTCAAATGTACTTTATATTTAGCGCAGGTGTTTCTTTAGACAATTGTTGCCCTAGCTTTCGAGATGAAAAAAAGAAGCCATGTTCATTTATGCCGGCAATCCTGACTAGTTCACACTTGTTGCCTCTTTCGTATAGATATTATTTGAACTTATAAATTCAAGGGGAGCCGCTCATAAGTGATAGCTTTTTGACAAGATTTTTTTTACGTAACGATAACCAGTCCGCTATGATTTTTGGTTGTCAGTGTGCGCAAATATATCATGTTGTGTAAATCTTTTCCTGTGACAAAAGTATCATAAAAAACCCAACAAAAACTCTGTAAGCTATTTACAGAATTTGAAACCTTTAGTGTGTACATTAGTTTCATTTGTGCGCTGGTTGCAAAACGTGTGTGCACGTACACAACTTTGAGGAAACTATGCTGATAACATTAAGCATCACATGGAGAGATCACGCAACAACGCACTGTGTAAGGGAAAAACAAGAGTTAGGGGTATGATAGAATCAATTAGAAAATTCATACGTCAACGGTGGTCAGCGAAATATTAGATGGCGTGCCGAACTAGTCAAGTTCAGAGAGAATTGGGTTCACGATGCCCATGATATAGAGAGAGTTGGCGAATTCGAGAGAGGGTTTATGCCCAACGACGACCGCTAAAAGGCTGCTGCAGATAATGATGATGATAATGATGACGACGACGATGATGATGATATTTATTTTTCGATGGAATTTCTTTTACATGATTTCAAATCGGTTGTTCAATCATTTACTGTGATTGCATATTGTAATAAACTTTTGAAGACATTAGGTGGACAAACAGACAGACAGAAACAAGTGGGTGCATATAGCTCTTCTAACTTTGAGGTAAAAAAAGCGCAAGTTTCAAGTTTTATCGCTTATCTCAGAATCTGACGATTAATCCCGTAGGATTAGTAGTCATGTGTGCGGGTTCATTATACCCGACACTTCAAATATCAGAAACCGCCAACTAAACCTGTCAGATGGGTTCTGTCAGTTTCGAAGCGTGTCTGGCTGGCTGGCTGGCTGGCTGGCTGGCTGTGTCACGTGTACAGACCACATCAATGGAGCTGGAATGCTAGCGAATTAAACATTCACTCCTTATGTCTAGAAAAAAAACAACACTTTTTTTTTCAATTCTCCGCCCCTGAAAGTGGATTGTGGGGAATGAAATTTATAATGTACGTTTATGCTAAATTGGTCCCTTAGATTTCATGCTTTTAGGGGGGAAAATCTGGACTTTTTGTGATGATGACCCAACCAAAGGCGTGAGAAGTAATTTATTCACTGACCACCTTTCTCTTCAATTTTTCAATTGATCACTCCCAACACAGCATGCTGCCAAAATACATTGGTCGTATGACAGTTTCAATTGAGTGTCAAACTAAACCTCTTTAACTCGACACTCCAAGTGTCTCATGTAAAATCTTGATCAGCAGCTCCTTAAATTGAAACAAATAAATGGAGATATCTATTTGCTATATACTATGCATATATTAGTTTTAGCCCAAACCCATATATATATATATATATATATATATATATATATATATATATATATAGTTAACCTAGTGAGGATCGAACTCGCTACTTGTGCAAAGTAAGCTGATTTTAATAAATGTGTAGTCTTTAATTCTCTACACGAGGCGTGATTGGCGTAGTGGTAGCGGTACAGACAATGGAATCAAGTTCAAACTTTGATCAGGACTGTTCATGTTAACTTTGTACTTAGGAAGGCATGAGACCATCTCTTCTCGTCTCAACAATGGGTCTGTTGCATTCCATAGCCTTGGGAATGTGATACGTTTAAGAAAAGGACAACTTTGATTCTAAATTTGGTAGTGGGGCCTCTCAAGGCAGTCGGATCCCAGCCTTGGCGTCTTTCCAGTAGCTCTAACAGCCAAACTGACGTAAAAACTTATTGCACTCTGCTTCCCTTCGGTCCACATCAGCGAGACCAAGAGGGGTAGTTCTATAGACTGGGCACCGTAGGATCCCCATACGCTTTGCCCAGGCATGCGCCATAGAGGGGACCTTCTAGTGTCGTTCCATCGTCTGTGGAGGCAAAATCGGAGACCATTCAACACTCGATTACATATGAGGTTGTTAGGGAAGAAACAAGCTGATCTCTATCAGAATATCTCGTTTTGCTTGCAATTCAATAACCATTTTCCCTATTCACAGATTGAATTTAATTGGAGACAATTTTTGGTTCGGTCATCCCGGAACTACCGTAAGAGAGTTTACACTTTTTTTTTTAGTGGTGAAGTGGAGTAGTGCCCTCATGCTGGCCACGGCATCAGCCGTCCGTATCTCAACTTGACATATCACAAGTTACTCTGTCTAAGTTCTTCGAGATTTGTGATAGACTCAGAGGCGACAAGCACCCGAATTTGCGCCACTCACTTCACCATACGACTCTATTACTAAGTAAGAGTAATACCAGCCCACACGCCCGGCGGAAGAGGGGAGGAACAGTTGGAAGAAGAAGAAAAAGAAGAGGAAGAAGAAGAGGAAGAAGAAGAAGAAGAAGAGCAGGAGGAGAAAGAAGAAGAAGAAGAAGAAGAAGAAGAAGAAGAAGAAGAAGAAGAAGAAGAAGAAGATAGGTAGGAAGAAGAGGGAGGAGGAAGAGAGGAAGAGGGTAGGGAGAGGAGAGCGATCTCTCTTGACACTGAAAATGAATAATGATGTCTGTTATTTTTTCCTATCTAAGCCGTCGTTGTTACTTGTTCATTAGATTTAAACACTCCATACACCAAGACAGATTATGAGGCTTAAGGTCACCAATGGCCGGTCAGGACTTGCTTTAAGATAGGAGCTACAAAGATTATTGGTCGTGAGTTGGTCGTAGAAGAGAGGGATTACACCAACTTGCTTACAGACGGGTGGACAACCAAATCGAGTAAAGAAGAGTTGTAGAAACAACAACAACACTACTACTACTACCACTCCTCCTTCTACTACTAATAATAATGATAATGGCTTGGCCTCGCAGACGAGGATTTGGGATGGCTTGGAAGATATCTAAAATTAACAAACGATCCGATGTTAAAGTTGGTATACCAGCACGAATCAACTCAAAAGCTATTCTCAGTAATAAGAGAGAGAGAGAGAGACAAAAAATCAGACAAGATATGTAGCAAAACGATCAGGATGGAATGTGGAGCTAAATACTAACAAAGGGGGCGAAAAACATCCAAGGAAAAGCAAATAAATAAGGGCCTAACCAACCTTGAAACGAAATGGGAAGAAAAACCCTTATATGGCCAACGTCCGATGCGAGTACAAGACCCTGGTATTAACAACCCCCCTGACCTATCAGTGGTGTCAGGGCTCTAGGTTGAAACCAGAATCAGAAGGGTTTATCCTATTCGCTTAAGACCAATGCTTACTAATAAGATTTTACAAGGCAGATATTTTGAGGAATGGGTTGTTATCCGAAATATCGTTTCTGTACACACGCCGATGAGACTAATATCTCACTGCTCTAAGTAACCTCTGAATGGATGTCAAAATAGGCACGATAACTTATGGCAATAGCTGCATCAGAAGATATGCCAACATTATAACCTACCCCACGCAGTAAATAGCATTAACAGAAACCACCTACAATGCTAGAAGGTGAAGGTGTTACTTTGCTCTGGGACTTCATCATACATACCGACAGCATTATACAAACCAACGTACTTGATATAGTAATGGAAGAGTTCTAATTACATGAATAGTATCAAATAGATATGACCATCCCGTCTGATAAATAGACATCTCAACAAAGGAATTTGATAGACTTCCAGAATATAAGGGTTCAGAAATAGAAATTGCAAGAATGTAGCATTTAAATACACCTACTATTCCAGTAGTTAGAATTATCAATCTATCCGCTTGTTTCCTATGTCACCCCCCCTCTCTCTCTCTCTCTATATATATATATATTCGCCCGATGAGGGCAAAAGCATGAGCTAGTTTGTGTAGCGAATCCACATTCTACCATTTATTTCCAGCTCTACTCTAAAACAACTTAACTTCATGAGTAAAAAGTTGTATGTATCGAGCACTCTATGAAATAAATCCATTACATTTCAGAAGTGGCTTTATATTATTGATATATTATTATATTATGTTATACTACTTACCTGATTTACACCACATATACTATGTGTGTGTATATATATATATATATATATATATATATATATATATATATATATATATATATATATATATTCAGCTTGTGTGTACCTACCAATTTTTATTGATTCAATGAATCTGTATTTCCTATTTTTTAAAATCCTATTTCCCGTTCGCCTGCTTTCGTTTTCTTGCTGTGTCAAATCCAGACCAGTGGTTTCAAAGTTCAACTACTTTGGGAACCCTTTTCAATAATCCAATTTTCCAGGGAACCACCTTCAGAAAAAACAAACTTTCCCTTCTACATTTCTATCTATCGATATATCAAAGTACAAATCTGTAATTCAGTATCCGATGTGGGATAGGTTTATTTCATAAGGTGCTCTATACATTCAACGTTAAGTTAAAGTAGGGCTTCAAATATGGGGAAATCATGGATTCGCTAAACAAACACGTTTATGTTTTTACCCTTTTGGGCTTCATCAAGCGAATGATTCTATTCATTTGGATCCCCACTTGGAGCGTTATTCGTGTCTATTTTCTGGGTGGGTAAACTCCGTCTTATTCTATTTATATTTCCTTTTTCCTCTTTTTTTTTCTTGTTTAATTATTTATCTCTGTTGGTACCTTTTTCCTCTTGTTTATGAAATTATCCGAATGTGAATAAGCCCAGCCCACGTAGAAATTATACACTTGAATGAAAAAGTAAGAACGAAGCTCACTGAGGAGAAATAGAAAAACATGAACAATTACTGAATGAACAGCGTCCACGTCATATCTATAACTAAGATGTTTTTAATCAGAAGGCCAAAATGTCGATAATTTTGTCTTATATAAAAGTACTGTTTGTGTTTAAGAAATAAGATAAAGGCACGTGAAAGTCATGAAAGGATCTTCTGTGTAATGAAGATTTATTAATTATATTTGTTTCACGGATCACCTGGAAAGATCGTGCCGAACCCGGGGGTTCGGTAGAACACAGTCTGAACATCGCTCATCTAGCTGGTTGTGGATTCCCTCGGGATCACAGATTGTAATTTTACGCATCATACAGAACGAAGTTTGTTTCTTGTTAAGTCTAAAACCCGGACCTTCTGTTTTCGTTTTCTTGTCTCTGAAAATCTAGATCAGTGATTACCAAACTTTTCCAAACCACGGCGTTCTTAGTGTATAAGTATCTTTTCATGACGCTGTAAGTCAGAAGACACTGAATAATTATATTCACGTTCATGTGGTTGGGTTATGTCAGATGAAAGAATACAATTAATAATGTAATTTAAATTCGTAAAATAAACTGGTTAGGAATCGTGTATAAAAGTTGTTATTCGTTTTCATCGTTGACAACCTGGGAACACCGCGGGGGTAAAGCACATTACTAACTTATTTGTTTCTTCTTTTAATAACCATAATTACAAATGGCATGAGTGATCACACCTCCATTCAGTACATGAATCAATACAGTCGTAGAAAATCTGTGGTTTATTATTCACAATTGTTATGTACTGATAATGTCCGACACAGTCATAAAACAATCCAGGTTGTAAACCTTATCTATCGACTGAGAGCCATCGTGTGTTGAAATTAGGAAATTTAACATGTGATGGATTGAGTGATTCGCCCTGTGCCTGTTAGATGCCGCTTCCTATCATTTCATTCCCATTGGCACGTTGTAATGAATATCATTTTTCTGACTCCTAGATTACTGACTGTTAATTTACTCGATGCTGATTGGTTGATTCTGAATTGTCCGGAAAACAAAAAGTCTTTGTTTAATGATTTTTAGAAACATTAGCAGATTTTGAAAAAAATATGACACGATTGGGGTATGGTTAATATTTATAAAAAACCGGAATCTTTTGAAAAATTTGTGAATATACTATTTATTTACGATAAATAAGTATTTACAATATAAATCGTCAATTGTAATATTCCACGGAGAGAAAAAAACAAACAAACTCCATCGGGGAATTTTACAATCCCGCTCACGACAGACAGACCACAAAAGATGCTTTGTTTTCATAAATCGTAAGCATACCAAAAGTCAATCGGTGTTTTTGTAAATAACGATATATGAAACAAAGGGCTTGGAGTTGTCTTCGTTTGTTTTCAGAATCTACCAATTGGCGTCGAGCAAAGGAACAGTCAGTAGTAATCTGAGAGTCGGGAAAATGAATGCTACTGCATCGTTAAAGACTCATTAGCGTGCACAGTTCAGTGTAAATATCACACACAAACATGGGAAAGCGCGTTTCTTCATTCATGAAGATTAATAATTCAGGTTTGGTTAGACACTGAATAGAAACTGTCAAATGATCAATATCTTTTGGTAGCATACCATGTTTGGGGTGATCAATTCAAAATTGGAAAAAAGTTGCTTTTCTCGCCTTGTATGGGGCTGTAATCACTGAAAAAGTCTGAATTAAAAAAACAACAAAAACAAGCATGATCGCAACCGGAAATAATCTAAAAGAACAATGTAGCCTAAACTTACATTGTAAATTGAAACCTCACACAATAAATATTTCGGGAAATTTTGGAAAAACAAAATAAGGTCATTCTAGACATAATGTGTAAATGTTAAGATTTCCAGCCCTCTAGTTCCATTATTGCAGTCTATACATACATGCATACATATCCAGCTAACCGGACTAACTTCAAAACCGAAGAAACCTATGTTGACAGTTTTGGTGACATTTTTCGTTACCAGTTCGTAATACCCAGGCACGCATACGTGTACACACACACACACACACACATACACACGTGTGGACTTGTTAGACAGATAGGTCAGGTTAGTAACGCGTTTTACCCCCGCGGTGTTTCCAGGTTGTCAACGGAGAAAATAATCAACATGTCTTTCACTCACCGTTCCTAACGGGTTTCGTATAATGCCAAGTTGAGTTATTAATAGAAATGTTTCGGTAGTTGGTCAACAAATATTGTACCTAATTTTGCATAAAGACAAATTTGAATGAATGTTGGGTAAAACTTAGAGTAAGATTCAGTTTACACTGGACAACGGACGTAGTACACCCGTCGAGGATAGTACACATTAAAGCAGAGGTCCCAAACCTTGTGCCTGTAAGCGTCACGGCACCTGTCAACCGTTTTGTGTGTGCCCGCCATAGACTGGATACCATCAATGTTTTTATTCAATTTTGGTGATTAGAGGTAGAAATAGGTTATATGTATAGTTATGCAGGATTACCTGATACGGTTTGAAGGCGATCAAAATAAAATCACAATTCTGCTTCTATGATTTTTATTATTAAGTCAAAATATGAATTAGATTTGAAAAGTAAATTGTGCCCATCGCTCTCATGGTAGTCATGAAAATTCCCTTCGATACAAAAGGGTTGGAAACTTTTAGATTACAGTAATAATGGTTTACGAGATTAGTTAGATAAACTGTACTCCACAGCGAGGCAATATATATATATATATATATATATATATATATATATATATATATATATATATATATATATATATATATACAAATCTGCAATTCAGTATCCAATGTGTGATAGGTTTATTTCATAAAGTGCCCAATGTATCCAACATTTAGTTAAAGTAGAGCTTTAGATATCGTAAATTAATAGATTCGCTACACAAAGACCTCCATGTTTCTACCCCTTTGGGCAAGCCCTAAAGGGCAAAAACATAAATGTGTCTGTGTGACGAATTCAGTATTTCACTATATATATATATATATATATATATATATATATTGTCTAGAAAAGTTCACAGCTTCAAACACTAAAAAAAACTTTTCTGTCGCACCAGTCACTTATTTTCTTCAGTGTTTCTCAAAGTTATACACATACTTTGATATTATGGTACTGTGTGTAAGATTTCTCTCATTGGGCTCATCAGTTGCTTACCATGTATTGGTTTCGGAGATTTAAAAACAAAACAGTTGTATTAACATGGCAAACTAGCTGTGTTGATCAAATATATATGTAAGTTAAAACACACAAACACATGCATGCACCCACGTAAACACATACCCACACTCATTCGTGAACATATAAACATGCACAGACATATGCTCACGTCCACAGCCCTCCCAACAAGAATAGGAGGAACGAATAGGTAGAAACAACAACAACAACAACAACAACAACAACAACAACAACAACAATAATAATAATAATAATAATAATAATAATGATAATAATAATAATGATAATAATAATAATGGGAAAGAGAAGAAGACGAAGGAAAGATGCCATGATAAAAGCAGAGAGAAAAAGAAAGAAAGGGGACAGAAGAAAAGAACTAGAAGCAATTAGAAAAAGAAAGAAAAGGAGATGTAGAAATCATTTTAAAACAAGAGGATTTAGGAGATGAAAGAAAGAGCTGGGTAGAAGCCATAATAAATAGCAAATGAAGAAAGGAATAAGAAAATTGACAGTGAGATTTTCGACATGATTGACTGTGCTGGAATGATTACAGAAAAGTGTGACTTCAACTCAGAAAGGACATGGGGGTTTTAGACCAGTTTTGCAGGATGTTCTATGTGCCTACGAAGAACCCTATGATAGAAAAATGCGTAAGGTCAAGTGAGCAGTCAAACAAACTGTCGTATTTTAAGCCTCCCACATCAGTAATAGCAGACGTCAAAACTCGACTATCGATATCGAGGTACACAGGCCTGAGAAAAGAAAACCATTTTGGGAGCCTGGGAACGCTCAAAATTTTTTCCATATTAATGGTAATTGCTTCTTCACTTTTCGCCATTTTTGAAAGCGAGAGAAACACTTGCTAATATACGTATTTCGTAAATGCGAAAAGGTGGGGTAAAGCGAACTTTCAAAACGTTGAAGATATCTGTAAATCCTTATACCTTTGTCAATGAAGCTGGAGAGGTATATGTATCCGTTTGCATCTTTGGAATCGTCAGTCTTGCTGTTTATCCTCACAATATCTCTAAAACTACTCAATGAATTTCGGATAAGGGTGAAGAATGGGTCACAAAAGAAGTGATTAGATTTTGGATAGGCTTCATGCACAATTACTCACTTTACGTCGTAGTTATATGTCCACCCCACGTAATATCACCAAAAGTTAGTCCACCAAATATTTCCAAGTTCTCAATGAATTCGATTGAAAATATGTGAAAGGTTGGGCAATTGGCCGTGGAAGAAATGATGGAATTTTGGGGTTGATCCATACACAATTACGTCCCCTGACAGCTGCGTTGACTGAGCTATATGATTTCTGAATGCTGTCAAGTTTTTTTAAAGAATCTTTTTTTTTTACAGGACTGAGCTGTCGGAGAAATGGCGTATAAGCCAACAGTTCCCAAAGGGCCAATCGCTGCAATGTATAGCAGTCCAGGCCCCTGTTACCAGCTTCCCACACTGGTCGGGCAACAAGGTCATGATTCGAGGAGTACTCACCAAAGGGCTCCAAGCTACCAGTTTGGGATAAGACACGGGGCCCGTACCGATAACTGCAGCCCAGGACCCAAATACAACTTCACTGAATTTCAAGTTTACCGTGATGGTAAGGATGGCACCCCGCATTACTCTCTATACGGCCGTCCAAAGAACTCGACTAATTTTAAAACGCCCGGCCCGGGGTCCTACTCTCCAGAAAACAATACGACAGCGTCTTTCTCTGCGGCTCCAATGCATAGTTTCGGGCAGAGGCATAAACACCGAACTACTGATCTAACACCAGGTAAGGTTTACTTGAAAAAAAAATGATCCCTAAATGAATGTACGAAATATCTAGATGAAGAGTGACTATAGATATCCAGTATTCTTGAATATCAGTTGACCATGAGTATAAGACGAGTTCGGAATAGAGCATAAAACTTCCAGAAATCGACTGAATAGAAGAGAAGCTGTATTCGTAATTTTGCCATAACGTCGTCATGAGAGATGTTCCCTCCTTATGAATACGCCGTTTATGGCATTTTGTCACCTGTCACCGAAATATTAATTTCTTTTCATCTTCAATATACCGATCTTATATCCAATGTATACAGTAATAACAGCAGTTCTGTATCCACACGACTATTTTTGTCAGAATTCCTGAGATTAAGAATTATCATGAAGACAAACTGGATTCTCCAGCCTGTCCGAGGAAACAAGCGTTTTCAGTTTATAGGCGAATACACAGGAAGACGCAGGTAAATTGAAGACTTCAAGGAATATCTCAGAAAAAAATCAGAACATAAATACATTCAAAAATACGTTCCATAAATATGTTTAAATAAGTTCCTAGTAAATGCTGAAATATTCCATGAAATTTAATGAAGAGTTTCCGCTGGGATCATAAAAACTGAAAATTGACTTGGTGGTTCCATTCTCCTGGTCATAAAATTCATTTGCTTTCTTTTCACCATATGGCTAATTCTTTATGGGATTTCCTATCCATTGTTGGTTGACCATATTCCCGATGATGTACGTGGCTGAGCGGAGATTGGCATAGAAACCTGTGCGTAGATATTTTTTTTTTCAAATTAAAAGCGCGGTTGTACAGGCAGGATCCTACTCACTTGGCTTCCAAAGACGTTTTCCAGTGGTACGATGAGACGTCGCGACTGGAGGCCTTTTTGGCAGCTGGAATTGCCAGAAAGGAGGTAGAGTTTATCATCGGTCAGCCTTCGGGCTCCACTTCATGTTTGTTTTTTTTCATAGAAACCATTTTTTAGTTGGGCTATCTTACAGGGCCAAATGGCTTATTATTTATCCATAGATGGGAAGTGAATTGGAATGATACCTTTCCCAAGTGCAAATTGAATGTAACGTTACTCCATCCCGTACTTTCTTATTCATTGTCTTTCGAGGTAGAAGACTCTTGACACTCAAGTCGATTATCTTAAACTTGTTCAACTAAAGTGCGTTAAGTCTTCAAGGCTTCTGATTTATCCAAAGTTAAATCACTCCGAATTGCTTAGTTTCTGTTTACAGTGATCAGGTCGTACCTCCAGATGAGTGAATGACAGAGCAATAAGAGCCTCGTTGTATGGTGAAGTAACGAACAGAACACGACCAACCCGGCGTTTTAAATTACGCTATAAAGACACACGCAAGAATACACTGAAATGAGGTCCCGTCCAAAACCAGTGGAAGAAAAAAAGCAGACAAGAATAGAGACTATTGATTCATCACACTTGCAGAAATGTTAATAGGGAAAGAATTGTTGATTATGAGAAAAAAAGACAAGAAAACAAAAAAAGACACAATCAGTACCTGGCAGGAAAGTCAGGGTTGTACCAGTAATTGTAGGTGCGTTAAGAACCCTATCAAACACACTGAAAACCAGATTGGAGGAACTGAGTATAAGAGGAAGGTCTGAGACCATTTAGACCAGATCACTACTTGGGATAGAACGAATATCGAGGAGAGAACTGGGAATATGAAACCTACGTCCCCAACTGTTAGCAATGGCCTAAAAGCCAAGAAAAAGGCACAGTGGGAACGGTGTGAACCACAGCACTGCCATGATAGGCGAGGACGATATGAGAGGTGGGCTTGAGACCTGAGAAGACTTACTGTCATTCAGCATTCAGCATTCAGTAATAATCACCAACTAGCGTGAAACTGTAATCCACAGCACTGCTGTGGATTGTGAGACAGTGAAGAGAGGGACTGGAGACTTGAAGAAACTTGCTGTCACTTAATCTCCAGCGGTGCAAATAATAATGATATTAATAATAATAATAATAATAATAATAATAATAATAATAATAATTTGGCTGAAGACCTGTGGAGACTTATTGTCATTCAGCCTTCAGCAATGACCACTGGGCAACCGGTGTGAAACTGTAAACCGCAGTATTACTGCGGCCTATGAGAACTAGGAGAGAAGGGCTGGAGACTTGAGGAGACTTGCTGTCACTCAAACTCCAGCGGTTACCACCAGGCAACTGATATGAGATTCCAAAATAATAATAATAATGTCTTGAACTTCCCAAAGTTACTATCTATTCAGTATACATTTGTCGTCTAAATCTTAAATGTGCCATACTCGTTTCGGGTTTGAGGCGTATATACAGAGTGTCTTAGAAAAGAAGGCACTCTTATTTTGTTCGCTAATAGCTACTCTGATTCTCCCCTTAAAGTTAAATAATTCCTCTCGCGAGAAAGATCAGCTTAATTATTTTTTTCAGGTAAGAACCAAAGTAGCTATTAACAAACAGAAACACACTGTTTTTTGGGTGATGGAGAGCCAACGACGCCGGAATGTACCTCATTCAATTATTTGTTTCTTTCTGTTTAACTTGAAGAAAGTTTTTTTTTGTTGATGATCACAGCCCCAAACAGCTACTCTCTTCCGGGATTACTCGGGAAAACTATTCAGGGTGGAAAGGTCCAGGCTCCATCGTACACGGTTCTTGGCCGGAAGAATATCGGCAGTTTTCACGAGGACTTGTCAAAGGTAAGCATAGATCTACCTACCCTTTTTCTCTCTTTCTTTTGACAAACGTCTGTCCAAGTTGGAGTTGACTTTGTTTCCCCCTCCTCGTAACCCCCCAAAACAAGAACAATCCTCACCTAATTCAGGGAAGTAAACTTTTCACCGTTTGACTATCACGTCACGTTAAACTAAACCTATGCATAGAATTAACATGTCCCTTCGTATTTACTTACATCTTGTAAAAAAACAAAGAAAAAAAACAAAAACAAAAAAACCCAACAAAACAAACGAAAAACAAACCCAAAACGAATTCACTTTGATTACACACAATTTGGATCGTAAAAAATAGTTGTTTTATATCTTTGGTTTGATTGAATTAAAACTGTGTGCGTAAGTTGAAACTACGTATTTCACAGACTTTTTATTGTAAAAAAGATATTTGTTTTATGTCCTTGTTTTGTTTAAATAAACTTTTAATAATTCTTTGTAGAAAAAAGTTAAGAATTCGCCAATTAGTCAACTCCACTGATTCAGTGTAACATATACTATACAAAATTTGTAACAATCTTCAGTTGGAATTAAAGCTGATAAGCTTGTCTTTCTTTCTCATTAATATTGTCTATCCATAAGACTTGCTGTTGGGCTTGTTCGGTGCTTCGATGGTATTTCATTGGCCAATGATATTGGCTCTGGCCAATGTTGCTTCTGAATTCTAGATGGTGTGCAATCTCATAATGCACAAATTAATTTCCTGTTACAAAAGTACCTATGCACTGAATGTTTGTGCAAATGAAAACTTGGGATTGTTCCACTTCATTTGACATACCCTATCTCTTATGGTTGGTAATGAATTGGTATTTTCAAATATAATACGCATATGATTGGCTCAAATTCTTTCCAAATTAAAACTCAGTAAGTTACTAACAGAATTTGAAATAGATATTTGTAAACTTTAAGATATGAACACTGTTCGCCAAACACAAGAGATTCTAAATATGATTATCATTTATGATCATCATTACTATACTTACAATTATAAGTGTAATCATTAATATTACATTATTTAAGGTAAGTGATCTTTTCTGCGCACATCAATTTCCATTGTGCGCTGGTTGAAAAAAATTTTCACATGTACATACGTGCAGCCTAGAAGTAACTACAGTTCTAGCATGACTGCATCATCGAGAGACTGAATTATCCATCTCCTTGACTGATTGTCAATCATGGCTAGAGAGCCCAGTCTACTCCATCCTTTCACTATAGTTGAGGAAAAGATGGATTTATGCCTTTCCCAAGGACATTAGTGCGGAGTGAGCACAAACTATTAGCTGGAGTTTGAACTCGGTTCGCCATTAACCGCTCGGTCCCACAGCACTTCACTAATAGGTTTAGTAGTGCTCTTTGTAAGTTGATCATATTGGCTGTTAAGTAAAATGTTCTTCTCATTCCAGACCCCAGGACCGTGTGCCTATAATGTTAGTAATCCGGGTAAATATCGCATGAAAGCCCCTGAATACAGCATGCTGTCTCGAAATGCTCCACCCGGAGACACCACGGTAAAACCCGGACCTGGGGCACACTCTCCAGAGAAGGTAAGTGGCGCAGTCAGAAAAAAATGACCTAGTTCAGTTGTTGAGCATGGGTAATGATTCAGCAGATCTGTTATTTTTATTCTATCATCTACTTTAATAATAGGTCACATGAGTTTATTCGTGTATTTCTTGTCTATAACACCAAAAATCAATTAAATAAACGTTGTTACCAAAGGGGCGTAAGCTATTTGATCTTAATATTGAAGAGTTGTGCCCCTTGCTTGATTTTTCTATTATAAACATATACAAAACTCAATGTGTATCCATGTATTCCATGTATGCCATTGTTTTGACGACATAGATTCACTAGTAAAGAATTTAAAACTGGAAACATGCCTACAGCAACACATAAGCCATGTATTTGTGTTATAAATCTTCTGCAATTATTTGTTATTGTGAATTACTTGTAACGCATTTCTATTATAATTTCTGTCATGCATTTTAACTGAAAATCTTTTGAGATGCATTTCTATAATAAATTTTATGCAACTGATTTCTACTGTGCATCTTTCGTTATGCTTTTCTATATTAAAATCATTTACAATTCATTTCTAGAGTTAATGAATTTACAGTAAATTTATATGGTAATTCAAATGCAATGCATTTCTGCAATAATGTTTTGTGGGACATTTCTATAATAATATCATTATCAATACATTTCTACAATAAACCAAATCTGTAACATGTCCTCACAATATCTAGTGGAATGTATAAATAATTTACAATGTATGTGTATTAAAAATCATATACAATGCATTTCTATTGTAAATCATTTTAATGTATACCTATATTAGAATAATCTCGAACGTATTGGAATGCAAATTGATCTTTAATATACCCACTTCTTGAAACATTCAATTGTTTCATCCTAGTATTCATTGAATCACTCAGTTTTCTGCAAAAGATATCAACAGTTAAAGAATCTCGTTGTTTTTAAGCGGGATTAAAAAAAAATATCAGTTCAAAAACTTCCTTTCGGCTAGTTTTAATTAGTAAAAAATTCCCTATATTTTCAGTTGTTCTTATCCAGTGATTAGTCAATCCAAATCGTGTTGAATAGGCCGGTTCACGTACAATCACTCATATTAAGCAACGTACACCCGGGTCTGTATCTAGATAGGTGACCGTCAAGGAACACCCAGTGCCGTAACCAACTGGGAAAACATCCCTTACAGTCATGTCCATTCCCAAACATTGAATTGACCGGTGGGTGAAATTTTGGCTCTGCATTTTCCATAATGGGTGCCCAAGCGTAGGAGCTGAAAGGCTGTTCACTCATGAACAAACTTGCCCAACGGTGGCCTCATGTTAGGCCAGAACATGATTTCATAGCCGTTTTCTGTTGGCTGTTTTTTTTTTGTGGATCAAGCAGAATGGCGAGGAAAATTATCCTGCTGGAAGACAACGTTCCCATTGAGTTTGTTGAGTCTGGGCAAAAATTAATAGTAATCATGAATATGATATACGTCCGAGTAATTTACGAATTAATGATAATAATTCATATTAGAATACAAGGAGAATGAAGGTAGAATTATGAATCGTAATCTTTGTCTGAAGTCGTATTTATTTATCTCATAATTATTTACATCTACTTACTCTCCCAAATGAGCAACACAAGTCACTCGCATTCATTATGTTCTGAAGATACAAATAAACGTTATTTTTTTTGTCTACAGTTTTGGGTACATAAAAGATCTGCTCCAGGCTACAGTTTCGGGATCCGTCATTCACCATACACGACACCCCTCATCATTGAAGTGGCTGACTAAACCACCAATAATCTCTACATTTCATCAAGAAACACCAGATGTAAGTAGTTCCACTTCTATTCTTTTGTTCCGACTTAATGGAATCGCAGGTTTTTTGGCTGATACGTTCTTCGGTTTTCGTGCGCCTTCTGAAGAGCTTTGGTCTGAGTGTGTTCATTACTCCATTATTACGAGCAAATCGTGTAAGGCAAAACTTAATATTGAAGGTGAGATGATGTTTGATCCACGCAGCTGGGGAGCCATGTCAATATATGTTTTCAATCTCCGAAACGGCCACACGCACACACACACACACACACACACACACACACACACAGATACATTGTTTTATCATTTTTAGAATTGTGTCATAATACATGCAGTTTGTTATTTCATTTTAGGTATTATAATAATGTATTGTATATGGATGTTTTTTTTTTAGATTAATGCATATCATTTAAAACGGGAGTCTGGGACATCATAGAATCTATTAGAAAACTTAAATGATGGGCAGGCCATGTTGCAAGAATGGCAGACAACCGATGGACATCACGACTCATAACATGGATCCCCAGAGATCACATGCAAAACCGAAGCTGACAGAATACAAGACAGAGAGACGAACTAGACAAATTTAGAAAATACTGACTCTGCAACGCCCATGATAAAGAATTGTGGGAAGGTCTATATCCAACGATAGACGATAAAAGACTGATGATAATAATGATTTAAAATAATGCTATTTTGGAAACAACGGGCTTACTTACGTAGGTTACCCCCAAAGTATATATATATATATATATATATATATATATATATATATATATATATATATATATGAGAGAGAGAGAGAGAGAGAGAGAGAGACAGAGACAGACAGACAGACAGACAGACTCGTGCTGCAAAAAAGTTGAGACGGGACCAAAGTGTGTTGCCTAAATGGAACTTTTTATTCATGTAGAATTATTCCGGATATGTTTCGAAGTAATTAAACTTCAGCAGAACAGTCCAAAACCTTCAACGTTGGAAGAATAGTTGTCGGTTATGCATCAGTGGAATGGGACATTTCATTTCACGTCCATCTTATTGCTGTGGGTCAGTGGACTGGATTGATGATAAGAATGGTTGTCTCAAGAATTGGCTACTACTTAATGTGAATGGAGGTCATTCAGGGGTCAGGTCTCGAAGAAGCAGGTTGTCATGGGAACTTTACAGAATAAGTAGATTAAAACTAGAAAGGGTTGCTGAGTAGGAATCCCGAGGTGCTTATCAACTATGCTGAGATCTGTCGGTCTTTTCGTCCCCGGGCGTCACGGAGCCAACGTTGGTTGTCTGATATTCTTGCAACATGGCTTACCTATTACCATCAGTGCTTCATTATGGCTTTTATCATACCTCTGACACCTATTCACTTTCTGATATACTGTGCTGTCTTGTGATCACTCCCTGGGATGATAAGCATGATTTTATCTTGTGCAAGTTGCATGGTTCTTACCTTCCGAGTAGATCACTTGATTAAATTGAATGGTTTAACTCCGCGTGTGGCCGTTGAGAGAATGGACCGGTTGGAGAACCTTCTTTCAAAAAACAGTGGGATCTTTTTTTGTTTGTTTGTTTGTTTTAAAAGATCGAACTTGCTACATCAAAACAATGAATATTGATTATTTTTCTTCTATTTTTCTTTTTCCGTCTAGTTACTGTTGTGTCGAGACCCTCTCGGGAAAAGGCTTAAATTGGATTTTGAAATTCTTCGAAAAGAAAATGGTATACTTTTGTCTACAACATCAAAATCTGACCCAGTGAGAGAGAAAGAGAGAAAGACAAAGACAGAGGGAGATTGAGGAGGGACGAACGGAGAGGAAACAATCAGAGACATACCGTATTTACTCGTGTATAGGGCGATAGGAGAATCGGTGAAGTCGGGGAAATTTATCAGGAGTGAACTGGATTTATGCCTTTCATTTTTTTTTTCTTCAAAACACTATAAAATGTATAGTTTTGGATTGGATCATTAATTTGTAAGAGGTTTTTTTTAGACGATTGAAATCCTTCTTAAACATACACAACAAGGAAGAGTTCAATAGTCTGAAAAAGTCTTTGAATCACACTCATACAGTTTCTATTAGAATTTTGAAAAAAGAAAATCTCGAACCTTATTCTCTCTCGACAACTTGACCCAAATTCATTTATTTTCTATCGCATTATACACGAGTTAATACGGTAATGGAAGGAATTTCTACAAAAAAACAAAAAAACAAAAACCAAAAAAAAATACTAACAAAAGCAACCTTGACTGTCATCACCTGCTGTGAATGGACGACACTTAACTCCTCCCATCGCAATAAAAAAAAAAGGGAATTTATGAAAAAACAACATTGAGTGTAAAAGCATTTTAGCTCATTCCAGAATATTTGACTCATTTTGTAGTAGTGAATCTTCATTCTTTGATTTTGTGAAAGCTGTTTTTTTTCTTCTCTTTTTTTGTACCCTCTCTCCCACTCTCATTTAATCTTTCTCTTTCTTTTTCTTTTCCCCCCTCTCATTTTTCCGCTTTCCCTTTCCCCTCTCACTTTTCCTTTCTCACTTTCTCATTCTTGGTCCTCTCACGCATTTTCTCTCGCGCGCATTCTCTCCCCATCTTTCTCCCTATTTCTTCTGCTATCTCCCCCCTTTTCTTTCTCTTTTGCACACCTCTTCCTCTCTGCATCTTTCTTCCATCACTCTCTCTCCCTCTCTCTTACACCCTTCCTCTCACTAACGCTTTCACTTTCTATTCCCCCATCTCTTTTTCTCTATCTCTGTGCTCCTCTTTCACTTACTTGCATGTCCTCTTGCGTTTTCTCTCCCTAACTTAGGTAACCCTAACCCTGACGCTAACCCTCTCCTTCTATCGAGGTCATCTATCTATCTATCTATCTATCTATCTATCTATCTATCTATCTATCTATCTATCTATCTCAGTCTGTTCGTATCTATCTATCTATCTATCTCAGTCTGTTCGTATCTATCTATCTATCTATCTATCTATCTATCTATCTATCTATCTATCTATCTATCAATCAATCAATTCATCTATCTATCTATCCTTTATTTTTGCAGTGTCATTTTGGTAATATTAGTAATGTTGATTAATCCTTATTCTCTTATCGCTGTTTTATACTTATTATGTGTGGAATATACTGTGATACTATTGTCTGTGATAATGTTGGTCTATAGATTCAAAGAAGTCTTTTTTTTACATGGGCTCATACTTCCCAACCTCATTTTCGAAACTTTTCGACTACCTTTTTTGCTATAGAAAACAAATAAGAAAAAAAAAGGCTTAAATGATGCATTTCTCGATTGATGAGACGCTACAAGCGGTATAATACACCTTATAATTCCCTAGGTATATTCCGGAGAAAATATTCAAGGATTAAATAACTTACCGTAGGGGGTTCGTGGGTGTTGGCAAACTCCCCATTGCAACCTTCTAGTATTAAAATGGAGGGTGATTTTTGCGGGCATATTTCAAGAAAAGATGCGTCTTATCAGCTGGGAAATAGGGTATTTTTCTTGACAAAATAACTCGCCTTGGAGCTATACATGGAAAGCAAAACATGAAAAAGCCATAAAGATGCCTGATCAGTCTGGGACTGGCTTGAAGCCAATTGGACTAATTGCTCTAAGCTGGACCCCGAGCTTAAGGGGGGGCCTGTGCTAGAGTAATCTACTCTAGTCTTGTCAAATATACGCAACAGCTCATCGTAATACACACCTAATAACATACACTTAATTGCAGGTTTTACTGAGAAGAGCAACGATTTTGATTTTTTTCTGGATTCCTAAAAAGTCACTTGTATTTATTTACACTGCTTACCTTCTGATTTTTTTAATACTATGCTTGGATAAAATAATATGGTAATTAATTATAGAACAGCGTAAAAAGGATTATTTCTCTGAAATTTTTAAGCGCACATTTCAATTGCTTTCCATTTTACCATAGTAATATGAAGTCTATAATGAACTTTATCTATATATCTAATATTCTGCTGGCCTTGGCTATGAGCATGAGGCCCCTGCAAAGAATAAAAATGTTTCAAATTGGACCCTACTGCTCCTAAGGCTGACTCCCTTGATCATGTGAAAATTAAATCTAAAATCTTGCTGAAGACAAGCCGAAAAAAGTCTCTGAGCAATATTCAGAGATCTATGGAAAAACGTCTTTTTTTTCTAATTGTTTTCTACGATATCCAGAGTTTAAAAAAAAAAAAGTGTGTTGCTGAAATATGAGACCGGGTAAGAAATCAACTCCCAACCTAATCATTCTCTCGTGATGCTACCAGCATTGGACACCATATGTGCTGTTTTAACAAAAGTAATCAAGATATTGAAATATAATAAAAAAAATAAAATACAAATTACGTGTTGTGTCTTTGCCTTCTTATATGTAATTTTATCGACTTATATAATGCACTAAGTGTATGTTTATATTTTTTGTCCGTAATATTCGTCAAAGGAGATAACTATAAAATGTTGATTATGTAGTAATCTCCCTTATTTATTATTTTTTTTGAAATCTGTGAAAAATCCTGGCTTATTCTGGTTAAGAAAATTCAGAACAATATTTTGTTTTTTGACTTCTTTCAAGTACGAAGCAATTGCAAAATCATTTAAATTCTGACGTTATGAAAACAAAGTGCAAGTTATTTATGTAACTCTTGATATCATGGATAGGATTCATCTAAATATATACATTAAAACTTTGGTTCACTAATTATTACATAGATAGCAGCTACGATTTATTAAACCAATGCGTCAAAACTTTCATTCTCGTGAATTATTACACATGAGGAGTGTTCCATTACAGAACTGACCTCTTGGAATAGCTCTCCAGTGAGACGGTTTGGCGTGCCTCCAACTCAAATGTCATGTAGCAGTGACCTTCGCCTTTTGAGAAAGAAAGATGTATCAAGCTATATTGGTTAGGTCTTGGGCTACACGTGTGTAAAGCACTCGGCGCCCCAACCAAAGTTGATCAATGAAGGATTTTAAAGAGCCATGTATTTGTGTGAAATTCTATTCAAAATTAGGAAAACATTAAGCTGATATTCCTGATGATGCATCGGGGCCACGTGGAGGATTGTTTAAGCCACAAGCGACGCCACGAATGGTATCAGCGTTTGAAATCTATCAAAAGACGACGCAAAACCTTATCGACATTTTACGTCGACGGACGACAATCACATTAGAAAAATACGGACTATAATCCGTGGAAATTGTTGCCTGAGTGTCCATGAAGTTTCTGAGGAGATAAGAATCTGCCCCATGCTATATGAACTTAATATGATAACTTTGAAATATTGCTGTGGGTTCGTGCTGCGTCTGTAGACGGAATAACTATTGGGGGGGGGGCGAAGCACAAGACAACTCTCGTTCCCCAATAGCCTCACTTTCTAGGTTTCACTGTATAAATTTTGTACCTTTGGAATAGCATTGTCCTAGTCTTCCTAATTCTGGACTTTGTCAATTTTGCCTTTTTTTATCATGAAAGTGAGCACGTGAAGATCATTTCCGCTGAAACGGATAACAGAGACCCTCCCTTCAAACCAGAATAGGGGTCGGATGTTCAAGTGATCGTAATACAATTTTGACAAGTTTTTCTTTTCATCTGATTTTTGTTGCTTTTTATCGCAACGTTTTGAAGACGAAATAATAATAATGCTGAGAACTCTCTTCACTCCTCTACCCCAGGGACCGAATTCATTAGTCCCAGTCTCTGGATGGAATTCGAAAACCATCCTTTCTAATCGCTAAGGATTGTCCCATCTGTTGTCTGCAATTTTGAGAAGAAAGTCATCAACATTCCAACTTTTTTTTTAGGAAAAGGGTGATTCAATCTCTTCTCATCTTTGTTGTGGACACAACGTTTCGACCGATTCATTCAACAGCTTTCTGCAGATGTAATATGTAATGTCCATAAGAAAAGAGACCGATAGAAAAGACTCTGTTCCCTTACGGACATTGCATATTATACTTGAAAAAGGCCGTAGAAAGGTTGTGTGAACATCAAAGATGTGAAAAAGTGATTGGATTGCCAGAAAAAAATGTTGATAAGTTTCACATTTTCTAAATACTATCATATGACCTATCATCATCATCAATAGAATGACGTCACACACCATTATTCTTTTCCTTCATCTCTGGTTTCCGGTCTTTTAGCCGAAACCAGGAAAAAATTGAATGTCTAGTTCCAGGGGCCCGTGACCCTAGGCTGTACCTCTCCATTGCTCTTAGAGGAGAAGAGTCAGGTTCATTGAAAGATGCCTGGGGGGTTCTAAAAAAAACAAACTGAAGTGCCGAGAGAACTAGACAATTTCTGGAGCCACCCACACCTACGCGTGAGGGTCTCCACTTCTAACTCCACTTTGCACCTCATTCTGCCCTTGTTGGGGAGCCGGATAAATACCCTCTCCCTTATCGCCAAGGATTCTCCAATAACAGAAAGTTAAGTCAAGGAAAAAAAAGGTATAGTTTTTTATCGTTCGTATATCATCACGTGATCTGTCATCATCAATGGAATGACGTCATACGCTATTAACTTTATTTTTTTTTCATGATTGGCGCGCTGACTGCCGTTTTCGTGAAGTTATCAGATTTCGTCCCTAATATTTTTTTTTAAAGTTCGTAAATTCACAATTAATTTTTCAGGGGTTCAAGGAACACTAAAAGGCAAGTGTAAAAAGCATTCTTCATCTTTTTGTGGCGAGTGTTACTTTTTCCGTCTTAAATTCAAAACATATGGAGAGCGTGAAAAAGTATTTTTCAGCGGCGAAACGACCATTGTGGTAATGACAAGCTTACTGCTTTCATTTGCTCTTTGATTGATTTATGTGAAATTAACCCTAAACCTAACCCTAACATAAACCCTGAACACTAACCTTGGCACTTAACACTAAACACTGAACCTGACTTATAACATTTGTTGTTAAATAATGGAGTACAGTTTCAAATGGGCAACTTTTCTGCTGTCATTTGAAAATGAAACTAAAAAAATAATAAATCCTTTGATAAGGTAAAAAAAAAAAGTTGTAATCCGTGAAAATTTCAAAATTTGTTTAGAAAAAAAAATGACATTTTGTGATTCCAAGACAAACATGGTGCAGCGAAATCCAACACGGAAATGTTTTGTATTTAACGCGGAAATGATAACAATAGCCCTACTTGTTAGATATTGGAGTCCCAAAATATTTCTTTGACTGTTGCCGACCATAATTTCTCTTTTCAATATATATTCATATATATTTATAAATATACTGGTTCATCAGGTACTACTTAAAAAGATTGAGGTAATTGTTCGGAATCGGTACATTAAATTGCAATGTTATACAAGTCAGGCAATCCAGATAGACATTACGCACGATGATATGCTGTTGTTGAAATTCTCATGGAACAAATGAAAGCAGAAAATATCTTAAACTGTATTTTATCAGATTTAAGCGGAAAGGATATGATATTGGGTCAGCACTAGGGTTAGTGTTGGAGTTGCAGCTAAAAACCTGAGATTAATTCACACCCATGATATAATCATCCATGATACCTATTTCGTTGATTCACACGACAAGGAAATTAATACCTATTGAACAGAGATCATGTGAAAGCATGTGAAGCATAAATCACACAGAAAATTCAGCACTAATAAGTTATTTATCTCTTATTTACACAAATTTACGCCGAGAAACAGTGTCAGAAATGACAACAAACACCTTTTAAAAAAAATTTTTATCAATAATTTCAAACTTTATTATCTGATCGTTTGGTTTAAGATGGACGGAATTGTCGTCTGATTTAATCAAACATAAAAGTGAAGATAATTTATTTGTCGAATTGTCACCGAAGTTAAAAATTATTGAGTACAATCATGTTCTTCTTACAATAACTATTTAACAAAATAGTCTTTTCAGGGAAGACACTCCTGCATAGACGTGTGAAAGTTGTTTCCCTTGGGATCTTATAGAAGAAAAATATAAGCATACGCCTGAAAATATAGGATAGTTCTAACGAAATCTTTGTGAATAAAACCTATTCACCCAACTTGTGGTTTTCCTCATCGTCTATAAATGTTCACCATTATGTCGGATATAACTTATCCAACCAATGATTATACACACACACACACACACACACACACACACACACATATATATATATATATATATATATATATATATATATATATATATATATATATATATATATATATATAAACTCTATTTGGAATGATCCCTCGTTATTACACTGTAAATATAATATTTGGCCTGGACAGCGTAAACAGAAAAAAAGAATTAAAGAAAATGGGGTTGCTGCAGGAATTTGTACCTTTGCATTACCGGTAGTTGTTTAGCTCAAGGGTAAGAGCAACGCGATGTTGAAGCAGCTACCTATCGGTCGCATGTTCGATCCCTGTGCCAGACCTATTTTCTTTAATTGCTCATTCCGTTTTCGCTGTTTAGTCTAATTGATTTTCAAAGTAATATAACACATTTCTTATATATATATATATATATATATATATATATATATATACATATATATATATATATCAACGTAAGATAGAATCATATCTAAAAATACGTACGGACAACTGAATCATAACCCCCCTATCCGCAAAATAATTGCAGATGAAAGGATCACTTTTATCAAAGTCAAGAAATCTCACACTTTACAATTTTCTCTTTAGTCAAAGTACTGGTATATTGAATGTATTTGATGATTAGTTAGTTGATTGATTATAAATTATTTTATCAATTAATTGATTGATTATTTGAATTCAGTTGATAATTGAAAAATATCCTCTGAACGAAAAGGAAAAATTCTTCAATACTCACACACCACCAAATGTCGTCATTGAAACACTAATAGCAACTCCCCATCACAGTCAATATAGTCAATAATTGAACAACCGTAGCGTCAACATTTGAGCTCTGGAGAATCTAGATGTTATCAATGAACTTGTCAGAATATCACCCCCAAAAGGTCAAAAATTTTTTTATCACGATGGGATCTAGTGACACACTGATGCAATTTTCCTGTTGACAAAACGGTATGGCCAGGAGCACTGGAACACACAAACAAATAAACCCATCAGATTAGAATAGCAAAAATGTCCAAAAACAAAACTTTTTTTTTTCAAAAATTAAAATAATTTTTTTTTAGAATGATTATATTAGATCAATGATGCCAATTTGATTGTAGACTAAACGGTGTGGCCAGGAGTGCTGGAAGACACAAGCACACAAAAAACAAACATATGCACATAGAACAAAAAAGATAGAGCCCTTGATGACTACGGTTGTTCCATGACTCTCACCCCTAATCATCAATCTTTGTCTTTTCAACAGTGAGCAATGACTTGGCAACCCACTATTCCGCGGGGTCCCGTCGCAGGGAGCTTTTCGTCACCTGGTCCGGTTTATAAGCTACCAGGTTTGACCGGACAAAAGGATCATGATATACGTAGCGTCCATGAAAGAGCGCCCGCGTACCTATTTGGGGACAGGATCGAATTGAAAACGGAAACGATTGGTCCGGGTCCCTGTTATAACTTTCAGAACCAGAAGGTGTATCGAGACGGGAAGGATGGCACCCCACATTATTCCCTGCATAGCCGGGCTCCAATACGTAAGGAAGATGTTAACCCAGCCCCGAATAGATACTATCCAGAGAAAACGTTTAGCATTAGTATGCCATCGGCACCGAAATACTCCTTCAGACCGAAGAACGATATTTATAGAGTTGATAACCACCCAGGTAAGTTCAGGTAGCTTTTATTATCCATTGATTCACAAACCTTTTCTACCTGTTTGAGTCTGCTTGGATAGTGCAGTGGTTTGCAGGTCTTTCTCGCATACAGAAGGTCTTGAGTTCGGTATGAGCGAAGAATGTGGAAAACTCTTCGTTTGGACAAGATCAGACATGAAACTTGTAAGGATCACTATACTGACGCAAGCAGAACACGGGGCTTTGATACTGGTTTCCATATCTCCACCACCGACACAACTGTCTCGCATGGACTTTATCTGAGTGCATCAAAATTATCTTTTTAGAGCTTGTGTTTGTTTTTGAAAGCTTACGTAATACTCTCCATATCATATCACTCGATGACCCTGACTCCTTTAAAAATTTTCGGTGCTGATTGTCGAGTTCACCTTTACTTCGTGTTCAAAGCCATTACAATCGACATCTGATGGTCGTCCACTTTTGGTCTTTATCTCACGGGACAAGTTACCGCCCTCTAAGCGCGTAAACCAGTTCTCCATACATGGAAGTTGTCTCTTACGAAACGGGACTCGATTTACCTCACCCGTTCGTCTGCTCTGTTTACGTCCTTACCCGTTTACGTATACCTTGTGAAGAATATGATGTAAAATGTATGGCTATGATAGAAATAGACATCGTATTTATTACAAATCTAATTTAAATCAATGTTACATTTTTAATGAAATAGATGAGCTTAGATTTTTCTCAATAGGTAACTCGATTCTAGGCACATTTTCAGAGACACACATCGATATTTCCTTCTCAATTGACAGCCTTTGACAAAAGTTTGCTTATACTAAAAAACAAAACAAAAACAATAACCGTAAGTTCATCGAGGAGTCCCATCATCCTTATGTCCATATCAGTGATTTCCAATTTCAAAATGATTCTTACAAGGGACAAGAGCTTTTATCTTGCGATGGATTACTACTAATCCTCACTACCTGCCGCAGTTAAGGGGTTAATTTCCTTTGAGAAATCTCCACCGCCGTTACAACAGTCTCATATGGATTTTATCTGGGTGAATCAAAATTATGTTTTTAGAGCTTTTGATTGTTTTTGAAAGCTTATTCAATACTCTCCATATTATATCAATCGATGACCCTGACTCCTTTCAAAATTTTCGGGTGCTGATTGTCGAGTTCACCTTTACTTCGTGTTCAAAGCCATTACAATCGATATCTGATGGTCGTCCACTTTTTGTCTTCATTTCATGAGACAAGTTACCACCCTTTAAGGGCGTAAACCAGTTCTGAGAACTGCGGTCAGATATTGTTCCGTTTTCTTCCGTTTCCCGAATTGTGCGAGCGGCTTCATCGGCTTTGAGACCCAGTCTAAATAATGCCTCAAAATTATCAGAATCTCGATACTTGAATCTGTCATTATGATATCTGGAACAAAAGGTACGGCTGATTTATATTGATAATAAATCAAATCAATTTACTGCAAAAAAAAAAAAAAATGGGGCACAAATCCAAGATTTGTGTCATAACCGGCAGGTGCTTCCTTGTTAGCCAACAGGAGGGACCCGGTCGTCGTCCTGTGACTGTTGGCAAAAAACCCCAGCTCATGTATCCAGGAGGGACACAGTTGTTACCAAGCTACTGTTGGCCAAAAGCCCAGCCCATGCTCCACTAATAACACCCAGAAGGAGCAAAACCGTCATCGAGTGGCAGTTAGCCAAAACCAGAAGTGAAAATGGTCAAGAGAGGAGAACAGGTTAGTAATGTATTGCTACTTCAAAAGCAAACCATTTGTACGGTGTTATAGAGAACGCATGCTCCAAATATGGAGGGAAAAATTCGCCGTGGAGGTATCAAGCCAGCGTCTGGCTGATCAAGTAAAGCAAATTCTGAAAAATGAATGACCCGCAGAGACTGAACTATAGAGAGATCTGTGATGAAATAGAAAAAAAAAGTAAAGAAAGAGGCGTACCTGAAGAAGAATCTCTCAATACAACCAACAAAGTAAATGACAAAATCAAAAGAAACCAAAATAAAAAGAAAACCCTTGAAGAGAGGCATACGACAGAGAGAGACACTGACATCCCAACAGGGGAAGAGAAAGCTCAGATACTAACTTTGTAAGAAATCATGCAAGAAGAAAAAACGTCACTTCCAACTCTTATAGACAAGGATAGAAAGAAACTGAGAGAAGCGACCAAATATGTCAACTGCTTTCTACGGCGTATCGAAACGAACAGCCTATCAGAGCTCAACAACCTAATCTATGTGGGAGCAATAATGATAACGGAACTCTTCATAACACAAGAAAGAACTCCAAATAATGATAGGAAGGAAAAACTCCACTGGGAAACAAGATTAGACAGACTAATCTCACAACTCCAGAGAGATGAAGTACTTCTGAGAAATACACCACATATAAACAGGTCACGTGTAAGACTATGGGACAAATACAAGACAAAAAGGTGTCCCCGTAGCAGTGGAAGAGATACATAAGAGGAGACTGGTCAAAGTGGCAAAGCTGAAGAGATACAGGCAAAGGACTGCCCAGTGCACACAAAACTGCACATTCAAAAACAACGAGAGCAAGTTTTACTAAGATCTGAACGGAGAAAGAAGACAGAACATAAAACCAAATGCCACAGAGACAAAGAACTATTGGAACATCATATGAGGATATTTGAAAAGACACAGCAAAGCATCGGAATGGTTTGAGAACATGAAAAGAGAACTCAAAGAAACAGACAATGGAGAACCAATAATATTGAACGAAATCACACTGAAACACGCTCTCAGGAAAATAGCTATCTGGAAAGCACGGGGACCTGATGGGATCCACGGATATTGGTTTAAGAAATTCACCACACTACACGGCAGGCTCACCCACCAACTCCAAAATTGCCTATATGAAGGTGAGGTGCCTGAATGGGTGACCAAAGGCAAAACCATCCTTATCCAAAAGGACCCTGAAAAAGGGGGACCGAGCATGCAATTATAGACCAATCACGTGCTCACCACTCGTGGAAAATCCTGACTGGACAAATAGTGGAGAGAATGTATATATCCATGGAAAGAAGGAGACTATTACCAGAAGAATAGAAAGGATGCAGGAGAGGAACCACTGACTTGCTCTACATCGAACAGATGATCTTGAAAGAAGTTACACTATACAAAAGCATACGACATGATTCCACACAGCTGGATACTCGAATGCCTCAGAATGTTCAAGATCAGTGAACCAGTGGTGAGATTCATAGCCAACTCTACGAAAAACTGGGAAGTAGACTTGACAGCCGCAGTCGAAAACTTAGGAGAGGTAAGTATAAAAAAGGGAATCTTTCGGGGAAATTCGCTGTCTCCATTACTGTTTGTTCAATGGTGCCACTCAATAGAATCCCGAAGAACAGCAAAAGATACATTCCTCCAAAACAAAATGAAAAGTCAACCACCTAATGTACATGGATGATATAAAATTATTTGCAAAGAACAAGGGAGAACTCGAGACGCTGTTCAACAAAGTGAAGGAACACAATGATGACATTGGGATGTAGTTTGGAATAGAAAAATGTGCAATAATGGTAATGCACAAAGGAAGACTCGCAGTAATAGAAGGAATCGAACTCTCTGACCACAAGAAGATTAAAGCACTGACCACACAAGACCGATACAAATAACTGGGAGTTTTCAAATTTGACACGATAAAACGATGGAGAAAATAAAAAGAGAGTACCTTTGGAGTATAAGGAAATATCAGAGACCAAACTAAACAGCAGAAACCTTTTGAAAGAAATGAACACTTGGACCATATTGGTAGTAAAATACACTGGGCCATTCCTAGGATGGACAAAGGAAGAACTCTAATCAATAGACCGGCGAACAAGGAAGCTTATGACAATGCACAAAGCCTTACACCACAGAGATGACAAAGATAGACTGTACGTGAAGAGAAAAGAAGGCGATAGAGGGATCATCAGCATAGAGGACTGTGTATAGAGGGCCAAAGCAGGTCAAGAACTGTATGTGCAAGCAAACAGAGGAGGCATCCTAAAAAGGGTCGAAAAAGCGCAACGAACAACGAAGTCCCAAGTTCCTCTAATCTTGCTTTCAGTATCTTTGGTACGGTTCCGAGCGCACCTATTATTACTGGTACTACACCGACTTTCATGTTCCACACCTCCAGTTCTCTTGCCAGATCCTGGTATTTTTCCAGTTTTTCATTCTCTTTCCTCTCTACTCTATGGTTTGTAGGTATAGCCACGTCTATTATTTGGCAGGTTTTCCTCTTCTTGTCCACCATTACTAAGTCCAGTCTTCCCGTTTGATTGAGTTGGTCCGTCAGGATGTCAAAGTCCAAAAGTAAATTGTAGTTTCCATTCTCCAAGGCTGTCTCCGGTTTGTGCTGGTACTACTTTCCCGCATGGTTAAATCTCATTCGTTTGCTCAGTCCCCAGTGTATCACTGTTGTAACCCTATCGTGTCTGTTTTTAAACTCTTTCTGGATTAATTGACTACATTCACCAGTTAAGTGATTTAAGGTCTCACCCCCTTCTCTGCATAAGCGGCATTCACTTTTTGTTTGGTTTATGTCGATTTTCTCTTTGATATAGTTTGTGCTGATGCATTCATTTTTGGCTGCAATGATGAGCGATTCTGTTTCTCTTTCCTTTGCGTAGCTATGTCAATGATTTCTCATCTGCAACATTCCATACCTATCTCTTGAATTCTCCGTATAGTTTTGTTCTTCCCTTTTTTGCTGTACTACTTTTTTTTTGTTGTTCCTTGTGTTGCTTGGGTGCTCTTTATAATGTCCTTACTATTTGCATATACAAACTTTTCTAGTCGTGTTTAGGCGTTTCTTCTATGCTGATGAGTCCTCTACCACATTCTGTCCTCTTTACGAGCATTCTATCTGTGTCATCTCTGGGATGTAAGGCCTTGTGCATTGTCATAAGATTCCTTGTTCGCCGGCCCATTGACTAGAGTTCTTCCTTTGTCCATCCAAAGAATATCATTATTATCATTATCAATTATGGATGGTCGGAAAAATCTCAATAGACTTTCTTCAGCATGTGTCACGGGCCCTTCTGGTAAGGATTCTCTCCTACCCGGCTCCTGCTGGAGCAATTTCTGGGGTAATATTGATGTGAGTTGAGTCGTAAATATATTTTACCTGGTTGAGTAGCTAGCCCTTAGCCAAACCATCCTAGTAATAGTCCTCTTCTTTCCATGGATATAACATTCTCTCCACTATTTGTCCGATCAGGATTTTGCCCAATTGATAATAAGTAGATTTCAAATTATCACTTTCCTGATCGCGGAAGCAAAGTTTAAGGGGAATAACTGATATTTTCTATACTTCTTAGACATAATACTTTTTACCCAGTGTCAAAAAAAAAAAAAATAATTGCACGGTGCAATCTTCATTTCAATCTCTGTCTTTGCAGCCCCGAACAGTTATACACTTCCGCCTGTTTTGGGGAGGACAATACAAGCAACCAAGACACAAGCGCCAATTTATTCGATGAGGGCTCGTAGAAACATTGGGAATTTTGACGAGGATCTGGCAAAGGTAACATTTATTTTGCTTTAAAGCCTTTACTAAGCATTTACTAGAGAAAAGCAATAGGAATTATTTTACTATAGAAAAAGCATTGTGAACTATTTTACTGTGAAAAAAAAAGAAGAATTATTTGACTATAGAAATATTTGGAATTATTTTGATATTGAAATGTATCAAGAATTATTTTGCTATAAAGAAAACACTCTGTGAATTATTTTTCTACTACATAATTCCTGTGAGAAAATTTACGGGTGTATTCGAAGGCTCTCTCGACCCATTTCAGTAGAAGAGTCAATTGCTTTAAATAATTGGTCAGAGTAATTTTTATCGGCAAAATTGTTACCTTGAAGAGGAAGAATCCATTGTTACAGAGAGGAAAACAGAAAATAATCACACTATTCATTATATTAGTAGATAAGGAAGTATTGCAATTTTTTCCAATTGTAAAAAAACATAGCAAATTATTTTACTGGAGACGCACAGTAAATGATTTTACTACTGGAATGCATTGAAATTTTAGAGACTATCTGTAACGAGGAATTAATGCGAACATTACTGACAGAATTACAGATATTATATATAGGATGTTAATGCATTGCTAATTATTTTGCTTTAAAGAAAACAATTTCACTCCAGACATGCATCATCAATGTTTCTATGAAATGTATTCAAAATCTATAAGAAAAACATTGTCAGTAGCCAGTAATTGATACAAGTGTTACTGCTTACATCTGGCAATTACATGTGTATTAGAGTAACGCTTAAAGTTATATTCTTAGGAAAGTAATATCGCATTTTCATTGAGGGGAGAAAAACAGATGAAAATGACCAAGTTGATGTTATTAATCAAACACTGAACCTCGGTCATTAGCAATTATAATATCCCAGTGTGAAGGCAATTGAAATATATCAAATTAAAATTCTGGGGATTTTGATGGAACGAAACTTGAGTGATCTGCATTGAAATCTTCCTTATTTCTGGATATCCTGGCACTCCAAAAATACAAAAATATCCTAGTGATCGAAATGAATGAAGTTGTCAAGTCTGACAAGATGAATGAAGTAAAACATTTTTTCTGGGTTTGTTTTGCAAAATGTGGCCTTGCATTGTCATACTGGTGGGTGACATGCGATCTGTTCATTAAAGCTGTGCATTTTTTATGCAAAGCACACTGGCTACTACTACTACTATAAATTGTTGAATATGAAGGTGGTAATTATACCAAAAATCATATGAACATATGAAAAAAAATTTGTAGAAATAGAAATCCTAAGAAGACTTGCTGTTACTTGATCCTTCTCAAATCCACCAATACACCACTCTCCTGAAAATCCGTAATAATTACTGATGCCAGAAGTCGGTGTTCGAGATTTGGTAAAAACCAATAATTATTTAAGAGTGACGCAACACAATCTACGAAACTTCAATCCTCTCAATTTCGTTTTGTCCCGTGTCGTAATCAGCTGAACTCAGTAAATATTAATTGAATAGTCATGGCTTTTAAAGGGAGATAATAGTTTGATAAACTATTGGAGTGACCTCCCTTGTAATCTATTCACAAGCGCTTTTAATTAAAAACAGTCGATAAAATCCAACTTGTAAGATACAAAATGTAACCGAACAAAAAAACATTTTTCTTTCTGAAAAATTATTTTACAGGACCTGTTTCGATTTATATAGTCTACAATAGGAAAAATAATTCTCTGTGTATCATGTATGAGAATCTTAAAAAAAAAAATTAATGCTGGTAATACAGGAATACCTTACATTATCCAGTTTCGAATTGTTCAGGTTTGATACAATACGGTTGACAGTATCCCTGTACTAATTGATGTGACTGAGTATAAACTAAAAACAAAAACAATTCATTTTTAATAAGACATTGAACAGCGTGATTTTGAACAGTACGGACAATTTGGGGACAAATCCATCTCACAAATCAAGGGATACCTGTACTTTGCTTTGAAAGGAAATGTTATATCGAATGATATTCCGAAGTGAATTACAGGAGTATCTTTGTTAGCGCCGTAGGCATGCTCCTAAAATATAACTCTAAAAGAAATGGCGCTCTACACAGCCATTATAAGGTAACATAAATAGCAGGCCTAGACTACATCTCGTTGCCTTGCTACTGTGCTCCCAGCTAGGGTCATCCCATTATTTAAAATGTTGCTAAGCCTCAATAAAATGGAATGGATTAGTGCTGAGTATCTCAGCTGGTAGCTAGTTCCCAGACCTGAGTATCGATGTGCATCATCATCGTCATCAGTAGCAGCAACAGAAGCCTTTTACCGTCCGTCGTTGGACATAGACCTTCCCCAGGATTCACCAGACCTTTCTGAACTTGTATAGTTCGCCACACCATTTTATTTTCTGCTGGTCACCGTTTAGCATATGATCTCTGGGGATCCACGTTGTGACTTGTGATGTCCAGCGGTTGTCAAACATTCTTGGCACATGACCAGCCCATTGCCATTAAAGTTTTCTAATGGAATCCATGATATCTATTTTTCCAGTTTTCCCTCTAACATATCGTGCAGTCTTGTGATCTCTCGTGTATAAAATATTTGAAAAAGCTTGCTACAGCGAATCAGTGCTAAACAGAGAAGCGCTAAGCGGGGTATTACAGAACTTTGAAAAAAATAAAGTTACAAGTTGGTTGAAATTCTGAAATAAAGTACAATTGTAATTACAGCATATATCATTCAAACATGTATCTACACTTTTTGTTGCTTTCATCATAACATTCCGGTCGATGTGTTCCCCGGCTTTCTCCGTGTTACCTGAAGTTTTTAAATGAAAGAAGTATTTTTATTTCGTTGATTATTTTGACTAATATCCAACTTTCTATTGTTCCATGTCTCATCCAGTGCATTCTCCCATCTTTTTTAGGTAACGTCTGAAGTTCTAAAATGAAGTAATAGTCATTGGTTTCAATTATTCGGACTGGTATCCTCATCTTTGATGTTTAGACCATTGCTTTTAGGCTGATGCATTCTCCGACCTTCTTCAGTTGTTGTCTGTCAACGATCCAAAAATATTAAGGAAAAGAGTGAAAGTAATTGTGTTTGTGAAAGGCCCACCTCGAGGAAAACATTAATAATTACTAAACAAGATAGCAATTTAATTATTGATATGGAAAGGCAGTTGAAAAATCGGTTAGACGATCAAAATCAGCCTAATATGCCTGCAAACGTGCACATGAAAGAATCTTGCTCAGCTGCAGCCTCAGTCACAAGACAGTGCAGTGTATCAGGGAGAAAACAATAGTCCGAGACATCATAGTATCCACATGGAAACTCAAATGGCGGTGGGCTGGTCATGCTGCAAGAATGGTAGACAACCGATGGACATCACGATTCACAACATGGATACCCAGAGATCACATGCGAAACCGAGGCCGGCAGATTTGAGATGGAGAGACGAACTAGACGAATTCAGAAAGTATTGGCTCTGCGTCGCCCACGATAGAGGGATGTGGTGAATCCAGGGGAAGGTCTGTGTCCAACGACAGACGATAAAAGGATTATGGTGATGACGATGAGTACAAAAAAGGCTCGAAGTTTTGCTCAATTATCCAAGACCTGTGCGTGAAGCTTGTGAAGATTATCGTGATGAAAAAAGTATTGTGAGCAGTACTGAACAACCATAGCCACCAAAAGTTTTCTTTTGATTTTTTGGGGGGTGAAAAAGGCTTTTTCTATTTACCCTTTTACAGGCCTTATTCTGACTGGCTTGTTAATAGCGTCTACTTTCCCCAGAATCTAGATATCTTTTTAACTCTTTCCAGTGAAAAACGTCAGTGATGTCATAATTAGAATTCATTCTGACCATATCAACTCTTCGATAGGATTTAAAAAAAAATGATTTCAAATTTTGACGCAACACTTGTTCAATTATTGACCGTGTTGGCGAGTTACTCTAATGTCTATTACTATATCTAATGCATGTATAAACTATTTTCGTCACAGACTCCTGGTCCATGCGCTTACCAGCTAAAAAGCTATTATGCCTATCTTCCGAAACCACCAGCATATACTCTACATGACAGAACAATTGTTCCAATGGACTACGGCGACAAACCGGGTCCATCAGTATATTGCCCAGAGAAGGTAAGACTTTTCAAATATTTTCTGTAATTCAAGATTAGCCAAAAAAACTTATATGGTTAGTATTTCCCCCGAATTTAAATATTTTTCCGCGTCAAGTTCGTCAAGTAGTAGATAAAAGAAATTCTTCGTTGGTGGGTTTGATCGTTGAATACATTCAAAACAGCCTAACTTCGAGCAAAGAGGACTTTAAGTATCATATTCTCGGTTTTTATGATGAGGGCTTTCGAGCTTGCTAGTCTTTGTTTTTACAGATGATTTTGTACAATTTATGTTTCAAACGGTACATATTCATTGAGGGGGTTCTCATAGCACTTTGATCAGATATATACCGCAGCTTGCTCATAGAAACTCTCAAGAATTCATGCTTGATCACGCTTTAAAACAGTTTGAGTTGATTTGAGACTTGAAAAAACTTTAAATTAGGATTCTTGAATTATCAAAAATAAATCACCAAACGAAAGAGCTTTAGGCTCCTTAGTGCTGATGCATGCATAAATAATATCATTAAAAAAAACTCTCACTCTCTCTCTCTCTCTCTCTCTCTCTCTCTCTCTCTCTCTCTCTCTCTCTCTCTCTCTCTCTCTCTATATATATATATATATATATATATATATATATGTATATATATGTAAAAACAAAGGCTAGCAAACTCGGAAGTATATATATATATATATATATATATATATATATATATATATATATATATATATATATATATATATATATATGTTCAATTCGCTACGATCAATAGAATGTACATAATATTGATGAAATATTCTTTATTCGTTTTTCTTTCTACTTTCAGTCTTGGCCGCATAAAAAGAGAGCACCTGGATATTCTTTCGGCATCCGACATTCACAATACACGGCACCCCTCATGCATAATATAGAAGAATAAAAAAAAAGCTCATCTGACCAATTCATTCTGGGGCTAAGACAACATACAATCTTTCTGCTTTTATCATTTTTTATTTCTTTTTAAAGATTTTATTTTACATGCACGTTCTTTCGCACATTTAATAAAGCAAGCACCCATCGCAAATATCTCGAATTTATAAGCCCCTGTAAACTTCTGTGCGTGGTTTTTTGCATTTTGCAACCAGCGCACAAAGAAAATAAAGTGTGCACAAAAAGTTGTTTATCTAAAATGATATACATCAAATAATGATTATACTTATAAGTAGTATTAGAACTCCTTCTTCTCTGTGTGTGACGTTTCAGCCGATCGATTTTACGACCTTCTTCTGGCGTTCTATGATCATATATACATACACACATACATAAACATAAATACATATACGTACGTACATACACATACATGCATTTACATGCATGCTACGTACCTATACAGATATAAATGCATACATAGACGTCCATCAATAAGATTTATCGACCGAAACTATACAACAGTTTTGCACCATCACATTCGGATAGTACACCCGAGGAAAGCCGTAGAATGGATTGGCTGAAAGGTCGTCTTAACCATATAAACAAAAAGGAGTTCAAACGCCCGAAAAACCCTTTGACCGTTACTGACCCTTCTCAATACTATAAGCAATATGTGTTTGATTCAAAATAGATATCAGATTTTCCATGCGACTAAAGACTAAAGCTATATACACTTTGAGACAGGAACCAATGAATGGCAGTAGTAACGAAAAGGAGAAATAACAAAAATAAAAAGCCTGCTAAAATTTGTAACAAACGTTTTTCTTTTACTACTATGAAATTTACGTAGGTATGATATAAACACTTGATAAACAACTTTCGGTTAGGTTTTAGCTATTACTTGGAGATTGTCGCAAGATCATTTAGAACGCAAATGCACAGGAAATAATTGCACAATAAGTGATTTTTACCCACATTAACTGCAAATTAGAGTGGACATTATTTGTATCAAGGGATTGCGTGAGAAAAAACAACCCAAAACAAACAAACAAACAAACAAACCCACAAACAAACAAACACTTGCACAATAAAACCAAAAACAAACGAGAAGCATACCGTACTGATTTAAACCATACTAAACGTATCTCATCAGAAAGTACTGGCTCCGCGACGCGCATGATAGAGAAGTGTGGCAAAATCCTGGGGAAGGTTTATGTCCAACGACGGACGTTGAAAGACCAATGACGATGATGATGAAACGTATCTCTAAGCATAGTAACATATTCAAGGTCTATCCGGATAGTATTCAGCCATTTTGAATATCTTAAGGTCCGGGTGCGTGGCCTTGATATGATTTTCCTGCTAACCAGAGGGGACATCAATACGCATTCGTGAACAGTTAATCTCCCATGGGTTCGCTCATTCGGCAGTGAGATACCATTGAGTGAGCTTGTGTAGTGTATAACCGTTAACAATGAAATAGACTGTTCATTCTTCACGTCTTGTGTAGGGTTTTCAAGCAGAACATTGCATCACCCCAGGTCTCTTAGCCTAACCCTCTACCCTACTTTCCAGATTTGGCTCCCTACGGAATCAGGCTTTTCCCCGAAAGAGATTTCAGGCCGTAAACGAGATTAAGGCAGCGGATAGTAATCCAGAATAAGGGCTGTTTAAACTGTTTTGAAAAGGGAAAGAAATGCCATGATAAATGCGTGAGGTCCCAATAGAATCACTTTGAAAGGAACAAAGGCTCCATAGCTTTAGGAAAGCTATATTTTAAAAATTGGTTTCAAGGGGCTGGATACTCTCCGGGTAAATCTCGTATAATATGAAAATTAACAGACATATATCAAAAGTAAAAATATTTAGCAAGTTATTATCTTTAGACTATTCAGTAGTTGCCCCAGTGCCCAATATTTGTAGCCTTGTGCAAGACTGAGTTGATTAAATACTTATAAAAGTAAATATTTCTCCCAAAGGGCATTCAATATGAAATGTATAAATCGGAAATTAGCTCCCTTAAAAAAAATGTTGATTAGCTTAGATTACCTTTCATGAGATCAACGTTTTTCATGAATTTTATATACTTACATAAAAGAAAGAATAACTTCTTCATTTGCAAGGGTCTTCAAATTTACTTATAGTTTGCTGGTGAAGGTTTGTTGAACATTACATGGTTGATCCCTTTAAAATTGGCATTACTGTTCGGATAAATTAGCCAATACTTTTAGCACGCTCTGAATATACAATCACAAAAAAAAATATATATTGCTTGATAATATAAGGGAAGTAACCCAGTTTTTTCATTTTCTCAGTAACCTCCCTTGTTCATCTCTTCCTTTCCGATTGCTTGGTGTTTATACTTCCATTTTTTTAAAAACTTCCAACCTACCAGTTCTCTCTACGTTTTCTTTTGCCCCCCTCCACCACAGTTGAATACCCCTTCTAATTCACTTCCTTTCCTTCCATTTCCTACCTTTCTGTCGTTCTTTTTAACCTCCCAAACCCCCTCTTCTCTCTACATCGTCTTCTCTCTCTTCTCTGGACGATTTCTTCCTTTTCTTCAATTTTCATCCTCCTATACTCTATTCCCACCTCCTTCTTTTCATATCTCCATCTTCCTTCCCATCTCCTTTCTTCCCTTCAAACTTTTCTCCCTTTCATGGAGCCCTTCCAGGTTTCAGTTTCCGCCAAACCCCATTGGCATTTTGCCCCATATCTAAGCAGGACAGAACCGCTCAACTTCTTACACTTTAACTTATATACATACCTTCATTTCTAAACCCGTTTCTTTATTCACCGTAGCTCTAAATAATGCGTGAATCCAGAGGTCACTCAGTTCCCTTGTAAAAACTCGGGGTTGGAACAATGGAAAGAAGTTACAACATTAACCATCTATACCTTGGCGCTTCGCAGCCACTTTCTTCTAGTAATGAAAGGAAATTTGCGTGTAGCAGTTATCTGTATGCCAAAAGCTATATGGTTCAGCGTTATTTCTTATTTTGGAGGTAACAGTCGAGTGACTGAGAAAATAGTAAAACTTGCCAAAGACAACAGAGATATCAAGAATGATCCCCTTCGGAGATTTTAAAAATTGAGCTTATGTACCGGTTGGAATAGTAAATGATAGATCTATTGTTCTTTCTTCTTTTTTTCTTTTTCACTTCTTATACCTTTCTTTCATATCTATCTATCTATCTACCTATCTATCTATCTGAAATTATACTGATAAATAATGTAGAATGGCATAAACTCTCGATCAAAACTGTCAGCATACTTTCTTCAGGTGTTTATATATATATATATATATATATATATATATATATATATATATGTGTGTGTGTGTGTGTGTGTGTGTGTGTGTGTGTGTGTCTGTGTGTGTCTGTGTGTGTGTGTGTGTGAGTATGTGAATACATATATATTCGCACACACAGGCATATATATGTATATGTTATTGAAAAGTACAAGCATCTTTCTAGTACGTTTTTCGAGTTAAAAAACATCAGAAAACTCGAGAAATTCACTGCATATATGTATATATATATATATATATATATATATATATATATATATATATATATATATATATATATATATATATGTATAATGAACATATATGAAAATTTCTTGTGTTTGTTGTTGGTTAATGTACCTACCTATTATGAGATAAAAATGAATGTAAGGCCATAGAAACTCTTAAGACTTCATGTTTGACCACACGTTAAAATAGACTGAGTTCAGTTGATATAAGATAGAAATAACTTGAAATTTAGATCCTTGAATTATCAAAAATAAATTACCCAATAAAAAATAACTACTATAACCACGGATGGTGGACACATCGTTGAACTTTTTGTTCTTTGTTTGTTTGTTTGTTTCTTTTTTTTCTCCTTCTCTCATCTTTTTTCACCCTTTTTTCATTTCACTTATTCGTCTTCTTCAGTCACTCTTTTTCTTCTTCTTTCTTCTTTCTTCTTTCTTCTTTCTTCTTCTTCTTCTTCTTTTTCTTCTTCTTCTTCTTCTTCTTCTTCTTCTTCTTCTTCTTCTTCTCTTTTTCATTCCCTCATCCCCACTGAAACCCCTTTTTCTATCGGTTGCCCCGCCTTTTTACATCAATTCAACCCCTCTGATGGTTTCGAGTGAATGACCAACCAGACCCCTTTCAGCTCTTTCTTTGCAAAATTCTTCTCTGTCTCTTTCTGATCTCAAAGAAGCAACTTTCCAATCTGGCTGGCCATACACATTGAGCTCAAAATAGACAAACATCAGGTTTCATGAATTTTTCTTTTCTTTCTTCCAGTTTTTCATCCTTCTTTCCTTCTTCCCCTCTTTTTCTCTCCTATTTTCTTTTTTTCGTTCCTTACTTCTCTCTTTTTTCTTTCATCCTCTCTTTCCTTAATTCCATCCGTCTGCATTTCTTCCTGTCTTTCTTGTTTCGAATTGGAATTTTCTCGCTACTTGCATTACAAAGTGTTTATTTGGGGAACACTATTGAACAACAAAGTAACTGTCAGTGTCGTTTCGAGTAGCTTAGTGGGTAGGGTATTGAAAGCTATCTCAGTAGACCATCGGTTTGGACACCGATTCTTGAAAGAGAGAGAGAGAGAGAGAGAGAGAGAGAGAGAGAGAGAGAGAGAGAGAGAGAGAGAGAGAGAGAGATGATCAGATGGTTTCTATTGCGTGCCATAAAAAGACAGAAGATGTCACATCTCTCACTTACACACAGAGTTACGTCAATTGTCCCAACAGGGACGGGTGTGTAATATTTTGTTCGGATAATTGATTGTTTGGATAATTGGCAGTTCGAATAATGGATCCGATCATAAAAATGGAATTATTCCAACATTGTCTAAAATGACTGGGTCAAGAGAAGGAGACCAACCACTTTTTCCTCGCAGACATTGGAATAGAAATAAACTTGTGACAGGTACATACTCGGGACAAAGTCGTAATATCAAGTATTCAGGGCACCTCTTGTTCCAGTAATTTAGATTTCGGATAATTGGTGATTTACTATGCTTAGAGTCGTCTTGCACGAAACCACAGTAGTTAGACATCCAATGGGGATCGAACCCAATTCAGAAGGAAACAGAATCAGCTCGTAAACCACTGCTTCATTGCGAATGATAGAGATTTCTGTCATCACAATTTTATAGTTAACCCGATGAAATTCTCGTTCTATTGTGATTGATGGCAATTCATTTCTATCAGTGAGTCGGGGCTTTTATCTTACAATTGATAACTTGCGATAGATCACCCTGTACAACACGACTTTTACTGGGTAGTAAAGGTTATTTTTTGATTGCTTGGGTAAAAAGTACCGAAAACTCGTTATCGCAGTCAATATTCGAACAACCGTAGCATCAAAATTTGAACTCATGTAAATAAATCCATTAAAGAATGAATATGGTCTGAATGAATTCTATTCATTACATCACTGGAGTTCTTTAATGGAAAAGATCTCAAATAGAGTGATAAAAAAAGATCGTGAAACATTCAGATTATCCAGAATCTAGATATTTTTCCTGGGAATCTAGATGTTATTTCCTTTGAAAAACATCTGGAATAGTGTGAAAATATCTTAAAACATCTAATGTACGTAATTGTTTTGCTTACTTTATGTGGTTAGAAAGGTACAAAGTTTAGCCGTTGTTCGAAAAAATAAAAAAAAAGTAGATTTCAAATTGTCACTATATTCTAAGCACTCAGTTTTCCGGCGTTGTGCCGTTCCAACAGCAACGAGGAATTCGTAACTATCTGCAAATAGGATCCCTTCCTCCAACCGCTGAGAATTCATATTCATCATGCATCGATTTCTCACCATAGTGACAGCGATGAAATATGATGAAACATGGCCAGATGACGGAATCAAAATCATATTAGAAACCGTCAACGGAGACAGTCACAATAAACCGTAACATAGGGTTCTTCAGTTTTCAAGTGTGTCTGGCTGGCAGACTATCGATCTGTGGTGCGTACAGGCGGCACTAATGGAGCTAGAAGGTTGAAAATTTAAACGTTAACTCCTCATTTTGCCTAAGAAAAATCTGTCTTTTTTAAAAAATCTCCTACTCTGTATAAGTTTATGCTAAATTGATCCCTGAATTTATGTCCAGTAGCATTCATGCTTATTTTTGTTTAATCGGACTGTCTTATTGATCACTGTCCAACAAAAGGTGACAGAAGTCACTTATTGATCACCACCTTGTCCAATTTTTAATCTATCACCCCCAAAATGACATGATGCCAAACGATGTTGGTCACAGGACGTTTTCTATTGAGTGACTAACAAGACCTGTCAATCTAAGAAGTACACCTGTCTATATCCCTCTTTCACCCAATCTGTTATTAGTTTGTTGGCGCTGGATGTTGTAACTCTTACCGGCACAGAAAACATTTGCTTCATACTAATGCCCTTGAGCAAGGCATGAGTCTACTTCTACCTTCCACCTAAGGTTGAATATGATAGATCTCTTTAGCCCTGTAAGTCAGTTTAAGTAAGAGAGGTTTACTCTGACAAAAAAAATCAACGGAACGATGGCCTACCTAGGGTAATTGCTTCCTAGTCGCCATCAAAGTTCTTCCCTTGAAATCCCACACCATTATATCCCAACGTACTTTCCACGTTCCAGAACCGTCTTTAAAGCCCCCATTTGCGATCGCTTTTAGCTGCTCCTTAATCTCGTCCATGGTCTTAGATGCCTTTGAAAAAAAGTCAGAAATGGACTGCAAGGTGGCTGACTGACCTTGTAGAGACAAGCACAATAAGCATGTCGGTCCACGTGAATGCATCAGTCACGCAAGCTCACTCAATGACGACTTTTTGCCGATTGAATAATCCTACCCGAGGGAGTCTATTCAAACATGCGCAGTTAGATCATCAATGATCAGTTGCCACGTTACACAGAGGCCGACTAACCGGTTCTTGAGATATTCAAAATGGCTGGATACTCGTATATTTCCCGGTTTAATTTCCGTCAAAAACTCCTACAAGGGACTGATCGTCGATTTACGCCTTACTTTATTGCTCACCGAATCAAAGCCACAAGTGCAGGTTCGTGCTTGAATCAACACCGGAACTGAATAAGCCTTTCAGAGAAGCAACGGCTTTATCATTTGAGCCACGGCACTTTTTCTCTAGACTTCGACGTCCTCTTGAAGGATATAAAGAGGACAAGTTTAAAGTGCGAAGCCTTTTTTTTTTCTCCCTATCACAAATCTCGCCGCAGGGGTGATGATTTAATTGGTCCGACCCTAGTCAGCTGATCACATGGCCATTAATAGCTGTAGGAGGGGGAGGGTAAGAGGAGCAGCATCATTGTAATTATAAACGTTGAATACAGAGGAGGGAGGATATTTGAGGGTCCGAGGCGAAACGGATTGAAGATGGACTTCAGTACATGTTTGTTGTCCACTCGACCAGATGTAAACAGCAGATGGGATCAGGTCTGTGATTCGGATGGTAATGCCTCGACCCGACTCCCCCCCTCTCCATATGACGTTGAGCATACGGTGACAGAAGGAGAAGAAAAAGGAAGAAGAGGATGAGGATGATGATGATGATGATGATGAGGATGAGAGATCGTTTCCATTTTTTAAAGTAACTTTACATTCTCTTTCAGCCTCACACAGTAAATGTCACTTATGAAGATTTTTTACATCCATCATTCAACTTTACTACCCGATTCTCAATACTATCGTGTGATTTTTCTCCGTTTTTGCCCCCTGTCTCTCCCTAATTCAATAATACCCCAAGCGACCCACCAATTATGCATATTTCATACCATTGAAGCATCTGGACTCACCGAAGTCGAGTTTTCCCGATGTTTCTCCCTTTTCGTGCATCGACACGGACTTCTATTTACACCTCCATTGACACCTGTACTTTGCTCCGTAGCCATTACTGGGGGTAAATCAGTTACAAGGAAATAGTTTTCTATCTATCTATCTATCTATCTATCTATCTATCTATCTATCACTACCCCCTCTCTCTATCTATCTATCTATCTATCTATCACCTTCTCTCTCTCTCTCTCTCTCTCTCTCTCTCTCTATATATATATATATATATATATATATATATATATATATATATATATATCCTCGTCCACTTTTCGAAAGTCTGCCTTATGCAATATTCCCGGTTTACGAAAAAAAGGTGGAAAGGGAAAATAATGTTCTTGTTTCTTCACCTTCTTTCTTTAATCTTTTTTTTCGTTTTCATTACTAGAAACCACCAACCTAATCTATCACCAAAACTGTCAACATAGGTTTCTTGAATTCTTTAAGCGAGTCTGCCTGGATCTATATGTATACATCACACATACAGGCTGCACCGAAAGAGGTACAGGGCTAAAAATTTACTCCTGATTATGTCTAGAGTTTTTTTTTTTTTTTTGAAAACCCTCCCTAAAGAGATTTTTAGTAGGGTGTTCAATTTAAAATGTAAATTTTTCCTAAATTGCTCCCTTAGTTTGGATCCGACAGCGTTCACACTTATCTCTTGTAAATTCGTAATTCATTCATTGATCACCCTTTTTTCCGATTTTTTTAATTGATCACCGCCAACTCGGCATGCCGTTAAAAGACATTGGTCACAGGACCATTGAGTGACGAACCAGACGTCCTTTCGTTTCTTTATTTTTCTCTCTTTCTTTTTTTGCCTTTTATTTCTTTCTTGTTTTTCTTTTCTTTTCTCCCTTTGTCAACATATACATCATTATCAGTCCTTTAACGTCCGTCGTTGGACGTAGACCTTCCCCAGGATCCACCACATTTCTCTATCATGGGCGTCGCAGGGCCAGTATTTTCTGAATTCGTCTAGTTCATCTCTCCATTTTGTATTTTGTCGGCCTCGGTTTCGCATGTGGTCTCTGGGGATCCATGTTGTGAGTAGTCATGTCGATCGGTTGTCTTTCATTCTCGCCACATGACCAGCCTATTGCCATTTTGAGTTTTCTAATGGATTCTATGGTGTCTCTGACCCCCGTTACCCCAAATCGCAAATCCTTAACCCGAAACCATTTTTCGAAAACTCCTACTCGGACTCATCAACACGTACGACTGCTGTCTCCAACTTTCTGTAACCGGAACGATTTATCATCGTCGTTTAGTTGATCAATGTCTACGCTGGGACATACGATTGGGCAAACACAATGAGTATGAAGCACTGGTCGACGTCGGTGGAGAACTGAAACTCAAGGTGACAATCGCTTTCGGGGGGTGGGGGCGAAGGGGGCAGGAGGGGTGGAGAAAAGAATTCTGTCGCTTTTGATTAGAGACCATAACCCCGCAAGTTTCACGTTTCAAGCCGGTTTTTTATTCGTTGCTGATACCTACGAAGGAGGTATGGCTGTTAGCACGAGGAAAAGACAAGGCGAATCAAGTTCAGAATCCAACCTGTGACGGATTGTGTTCACTTTGCACTAATGCCCTTGGGAAAGGCACGGATCCACCCCTCTCTCTCTCTCTCTCTAACAATGGGTAAAATAGCGCAGTGAGTGACGCTTTTCCAGGAGTTTGTAGTCCCTTGGCTTGGTATACATTTTGTAAAACTGGGTCGAAAGGAACAAAACTCTGATATGCAGAGCCCGAGCCGAGATGACTGAAGCTGCAGCCCACGTAAGGGCATCACTCACTTGAAGTAAGGTAAAACGTCCGTCTCTTAAGAGACAACTCCCAACATGTGTCAGCTTAGTGACCCTTGCAAATTTTGGTGACCACAGGACGCAAGTCCATTGAAAGGATACCTCTAGCTTTAATCACGTAGTTCACTGTACTTGAGAGCATTGTGAAATTTGTCCACGTACGAATCGAACCTCCTGCATGTTAAGCAGACGTTCTAACGATTACACTATCCGAGCGGACACTATTTACTTACAAGGTGGCGAAAACGTTTTGAAAAGATAGGACTTCTGTCGCTTTTGATTATCTGCTGTACCCAGACACTTCCAGCTTTCAACCCGGTTGTTCCTCGTTGTTGACACATGCAAGACAAAAATTAACATTCCATTTTCATCTTGCCTGCCTCTCTCTAAAGAGAGGAACATTAAGAGAAATGAAGTCGTTTAGTTGTGTAAATGAACGAACAGTAGTGAGTTGAATCGTGATTTGTATGCGTAGACGAGCCGGATTCGAAAGCAACTCGTTGTCGCTGTAATGAAGTACAGTAATTGACCTTACGCTGGCCACGTCTCCAGCCATCACTGTCTGGGCTTCACATTTCACCAGTTTCTCTATTTCGGCTAGACTTCGAAGTTCTTGGGGGGGTTTGCGATACGTGAAACTGAGTAAGAAGCTACAAGCACCCGAAGCGGCACCACTAATGTTCATCCGATTTTTTCCCATAGCTTCGGGAGGGGGAAATTAAGATGAATTCATGCCTTTCCCAAGGGCAGTACTGTGATGTGAACTTAGCTCACTGATTCCATTTTCCGTACTGCTAACGACATGGCCACCGTCACTTCCTTATTGATCTAAGCATATGGTAGTTTAGACTTTGGGTCTGATAGGAGGATTGAAATATGTCAATATTTCCTTCTATTATTTCGATGGGCTCTCCCTCCTCCCTGGCTGCGTTGAGGGTTTGTATTCGAAATTATGGCTTTTAATTGATATCGAACACTTACCTCTGGCACCAGTAGGAAATGCATCTTAGTCTCAATAGCAGACAATATATGTAGTGGTTTGTTTTTTGGATATAGACATCAAATCAACTGAGCTGAATCTGAAGGAATTATATCATTTATCTCTCATTCTACGGCCATATTCATTCATTGATTGTCTGTCTGCTTCTTTCTTTCTTTCTCTCTTAAACTTTTTCTTTTTATACTTTCCTTCTTCATCGAATCTATTTCAATTCTCCGATTTCAGCAACCTTTTAGTTCGAACTATTTCAAGTAGATAGACATGTAAAACAATACTTTTTATTTTATTTCATTTTCTTAAAAAGAAAATCCTGTTTCTGAGCAACACGATCCATTGATATCTTGAAAATAACCTGCCACAATTACCCAGATGAGATCATGGTAACTCTATCTCAGTCGATCACCGTCTGGGCGTCTGTAATCACCTGATAACTTTACAGTATCGTCCTTAAGAAAGAAATTTATCATCATCATCATCATCATCATCATCACCATCATCATCATCATCACCACCACCACCATCATCATCATCATCATCATCATCATCATCATCATCATCATCATCATCATCATCATCATCAGTCCTTCCCCTGGATTCGTCTCACTTCTCTGCCGTGGGCGTTACGGAGCCGATATTTTCTGAACCTGTCCAGTTTGTCTCGCAATCTCATTTTCTACTAGCCTCGGTTCCGCATTTGATCTCTTGGGGTCCATATTGTGAGTTATAATGTCCAGCAGTTGTCGGCTATTCTTGCGAGATGACCAGCCCATTGCCATTTGAGTTTCCTAATGGTTTCTATGATGTCTGGGGCTCCTGTTTTTCCCTTAATGTACTGTGCTGTCTTGTGGTCTCTCCATGTGATGTTGAACATGATCCTCTAATGTGCTCGTTGTATGGTTCTCAGTTTCCGGGTCAGTCTTTTGGTTAGGTTCTATATTTGAGATCCATAGGTGACTATCGGGAGGACGCATGGGTTATATATGTTTCTTTTTTGTTTTTAGTACTAATGGGATTTTATTATTCTTAAAGGTTGAGTTTGCTCTACCAAAGGCTTGCCTCCCTAGAGTGATCCTTTGCTTGAAATCTTTTTCTCTGGACGACGTCATAGAGATTCGTTGTCCTAGGTTGATGTAGTGGTCCATTTGGTCTAGATTTGTTTTTCCGATCGATCGTTGAGCGTTTATTTCCGACATGTTTGTTGTACATGACCTTTGTTTTTGCTGAAGTTCATGTGAAGGCGAACTCTCTTGCCTTCTCAGTCCAGTTCGTCTAGCATTGGTTGGAGACCCTACAAATCTGAGGTTACCTAAGTATTCGCCGTCTTTTCTGATTTCTTTGTTTTCCCCAGTCTAGGTTTCTGAAGATCATCTCGAGACAGGCTGTAAAGAGAAAAAGATCTTTCTATGGCAATGTCCCCTTAGTCCGTGTCAAAGTATTTCCCTTTGGACCTCAAACATTTATCCCAGCCCCCTTTCATTATTCAAAACAGTCCGTAAAGTCTTCTCTTGAAATCGCCGTCAGCTGCTTCGTTGCCTTCTCCTTAATCTGGTCCACGGAAGAAAATATCACCGTGAATGTGACAGCTGCACAGTAAACAAACTCACATAATTTCGTCTCACTACCAACTGAGTTGCTCTACACCAGAGTTTCTGTTCATTTACGTGAGAGAAGGTTTTCACCAAAGCAAAATTCAATACCTTTCTAAGAGCAAATCAAAAAGTAAGGCAAACTTATAAAAACAAAAAGGTAAATGGATTAAAAATAGGGCAAACAAATTAATATTTAAGCATATTATATAATGGACATATTTCAATTGATGACAATTAAAAATGATCATTTGGAGCGACTGTAGCAGTAATTGCACGGATGTGATTACACATGTTCATCAATCCAGTTCCCTTTTTTATTTGCTGGCCATAGTTTTTAATTTGCTTATTTTGCATTAACTTGTAATTTGCTTACCTTGCCTTACTTTCATAATTGGCTTGTCTTGCCTTACTTTCATAATTGGCTTGTCTTGCCTTACTTTCATAATCGGTTTGTCTTGCCTTACTTTCATAATTAGCTTGTCTTGCCTTACTTTCATAATTGGCTTGCTTTGCCTTACTTTCATAATTAGCTTGTCTTGCCTTACTTTCATAATTGGCTTGTCTTGCCTTACTTTCATAATTGGCTTGTCTTGCCTTACTTTCATAATTGGCTTGTCTTGCCTTACTTTCATAGTTGCCTTACCTTGCCTTACTTTCATAATTGGCTTGTCTTGCCTTAATTTCATAATTGGCTTGTCTTGCCTTACTCTCATAATTGGCTTGCCTTGCCTTACTTTCATAATTGGCTTGCTTTACCTTACTTTCGAATTTTCTTGCTTTACCTCACTTTTGAATTTGCTTGCCTTGCCTTACTTTTTTCAAGTTACATCAAGGCAACCGACTCTCGAGATATACAAAGCAGTTCTCAACTTTCCTGACAGACTTCATAAAAACCGAATCTTTTACAGTCCTCCCATCGGCATTGTAACAGCGGATTCGTCGAACACAAAATCTGGTTAAATTATCCTGGCTTTATCTTTCCGTCTGTGTGAATGTTTGTCCACACAATATCTCCAAAAAGTTCCCTATGAATTTCAATAAAAAAAACAAACAAACGTGTAACGGTTGGTGATTGGTTACGGAAGAAGTGATTAAATTTGGGGCGGGCTGATCGAGGAATCTTTTCCAGTTAACTTCCCATGCATCAGAGGTATAAGAAAACTTATTTTCATCCATTTTTTAAAAGGAAATATCGCTGGAAGAAGTATACAATCTCTCTGTGTTTTTTCTTTCTTGTTCACCGTGTTTTGTAGTTGATTTCTTCGAGATCTTTTCCCAAGTTCCACGTAAGCAGAGGCAGATGTCTTTAGGATCTGAGAGTGTCAGAAAATAGAAAATGGCCTGGTGACATCGTGATCCAACTAAGATTACCGAGGCGAAGACCTAGGGACTCAGAAATGTTATACTGGCCACTCACATGCAAAGAAGATCACGTGTCGTATTTTGCATTATATGGTTATGCAAAATGAATGAATAAATATTAACCGACGCATCCTCCCGATCCTCACCTATGGAGACTGAAACATAGAACCAAACTAAAAGATTGACCCTCAAACTGAGAACCATGCAGTGTGCACATAAGAGGATCATGTCCAACATAGAAGTAGAGATTACAAAACAAGACGGCATATCAAAGAAAAAATCAGGAATCAGAGACATCATAGAAACCATTAAAGAACTCAAATGGCAATGTCATTTTCCGAGAATGACAGACGAACACTGGACATTATGACTCACAACGTTGATCCCCAGAGATCATGTAAGAAACTGCAACCAGTGAAGATAGCGTGATGAACTACACAAGTTAAGAAAGTATTAGCTTTGTAACAGCTATGATAGAGAGGACTGGCGAATCTTGGGGAGGGTTGATCACCAAAGACGGACGCTAAAAGACTGATGCTGCTGCTACTGATGATGATGATGATGATGATATGAATCCAGTATGAATACGGATTTTAAGGTGTAACACAACTCGTTTATAGGCTGTAAACCCAAATACACTTGATGAATGATCCAATCAGTGGGAAAAAGAATACACCAAAGCAAACATTCAATACTTTTTCAAGAGCAAATTGAAAAGTAAGGCAAGCTAATAGAAATTAAAAGGCAAACAGATTAAAAATAGGGCAAACAAATTAATATTTAAGCATATTTTATGAGGGACATATTTCAATTAATGGAACTTAAAAATAATCATTTGCATCGACTGAAGCAGTAAGTGTACATACGCGAAAATTCATGTTCATCGATCCAGTTCTTTTTTTATTTGCTGGCCACAGTTTTTCATTCGTTTGTTTTGCATTAACTCTTCATTTGCTTCATTTGCCTTACTTTTTAATTTTCTTGCCTTGCCTTACTTTCATAATTGGCTTGCTTTGCCTTTTGAATTTGCTTGCTTTGCCTTACTTTTTAATTTGAATACTTTGTCTTACTTTTATAATTTGCCTGATTGGCCACACTTTTAAATTTGCTTGCCGTGCCTTACTTTTTAATTTGCTTGCTCTGCCTTACTTTTGATTTGATTGCTTTGCCTTACTTTTTAATTTGCTTGCTCTGCCTTACTTTTGATTTGATTGCTTTGCCTTACTTTTTAATTTGCTTGCTCTGCCTTACTTTTTCAATTTGTATAATTTGCCTCGACTTTCCTGGAAAGAAAAAAAAAGCAGTACTGAAGATTATTTTTGGTATTCAAAATGAAAAAAAAAATAACGAAACAGCAAAATGGTTCTGGTTAGTCAATCGATAGAAACTGTCATATGACAAAAATCTTTGAGCAGGGTGCCATGTTGAGGATGATGAATTAAAAAAAAAGATAAATAATGATTAAGTGACTTCTGACGCCTTTTGTATTGTTAGTGATCACTAAAACAACAAAAAAAGTCGGACATAAAATAGAATTCAAGTCAGCATAAACTCATACTGTAAATTAATCCCCCACTATAAACCTATGTAAAGGGGATTAAAAAAACTAAAACTTTTCTGGTAGACATAATAAGGAGTAAATGTTCAAATTTTTCTGTCCTTCAGCACTAATAATACAACCTGTACTCATGAACATGTATACATACACAACGAAAAAATCAGTAATACTCTAAGGTGGACAAAGGTTCGATCCCGCACAACGCTCATTTCTTTTTTTTTTATTCACACGATATAAGATCGCTCGATTTTCTACCGAATAAAATCAGGGCCGAGCAAAAAAAAAAAAAAAATGTTGATAATTATTCCATACATACAAAAATACTTAGCCAGCCAGACCCACTTGAAGCTGAAGAAACCTATGTTGACAGTTTTGGTTGATGGTTTCTAACACCATCACCAACAATAACCGAACTCTGGATCATGAGCGGCTCCAAAATGTCTCCAGTCCAATTAATAACATAGGATTACAAATGCTGACACAGACCTATCAGATTATTAGGAAATGTGTTAATTGATTCTACCTCATTTGCATTCCAATGTTGATCCAGAAGTTTCAAAGCAAAATTGAATTCTGAACAGAGCTCAAGTAAGGCTGGCCGCTTTCTTTTGAAAACAAGGGAGAGAGCAGATTCTGTTTCAAAACTGCAACGTTGTAAATATTTTTCCTTTTTAAAATTCAATAGAAAGAAAATGGCCCCGCAGCAGCCCCATTTGCTTAGATTGTTTATTCTATTTATGTTGTTTAGGGCAAATGATAAATTCACCAAATAATAATGGGGGATCATTTCAAATAAGTTTTTTTTTATATAATATAATGCAATTTATAATCATTCCATCGGATCATATATCCATTTCGGAATAACACACACACACACACACACACACACACACACACACACACACACACACATATATATATATATACATATATATATATATATATATACATATATATATATATATACATATATATATATATATATATATATATATATATACATATATATACATGTACATATATACATATATATACATGTATATATATACATATATATATGTACGTATATATATACATATATATATGTACATATATATATATATATATATATATATATATATAACATTTTCATTTCGTAATAAATTATGTAGCATTTCGGACAATATTTTTCGTTTTATTTTTCAACATTAATTAATTATTTTAACGGGTATTCGCTTGCAAACTCAATTGGAAAAAATTATTTCCTCACAGAAACAAATGTTGACAAACATCGTCCAATGCTTTAAAAATGTTTATACAACGTTGCAGTTTTTTTAAAGTCTGTACTCTTTCTTGTTATATTTGAAATTTGTTTTATTTTTCACGTATTCATTAGTAAAAATATTTTCCCATTTGTCCCCCCTCCAACCTGTTCAAAATTCTATAGCCGCCCTTACTTGTGGTATAAATGTCAATCAGGAAGGGCCAAAAAGCCTAATAAAACCAAAAACATCATCGCGAATGCAATATAATTCATCAGCAAATGGGAAAAGTTATAAATATATAAAGTATATACAGTCGTTATAAACACTGTATAGTCTGCTTCCTTTCTTTCATTCTTGTACTTTTTATTTCTATCTCGAGGATTGATCTAAAAAAGGGATAATATGATGTAGTGTGACGTAAAAATTAGAAAAAAAAGATCCTCTCTTGGCAAATCTCTATATTGTATCTCTCTATCTCAACCATGCTGGAAACCGATTAAAAAAAGAATGCTGTCTATTTCTCTTTAACCACTCTCTCTTCGAGTCACTTTATCCCTTACGAATGTAGTTAACCGATTTGAAAATTGGTCTTTCCCCGTTTTAAGAACTGTTGACTTTCATTGCATTTAAATTTAGAATTCAGTTTTTATCACCAATTACTATACATGTTACGCGGCAAAATCCACAGTAAAAATGAAATAAAAAAAAAACGCATTTCAGTCAATGGAGGAACCTTTTACATCAGTGTACAGATGAACGTTCTGATTATCCTTTCTTTACTTCCATCTGACGCTAAAAAGATTCAGTGATAAAACCGTTAGCAACTCTGTGGTGGAAGCAGGACAGGCGCAGTACCAGCACCCGGTATGTTCAAGGCACAAATTACATATTTTCGTATTTGGAAAAAAAAAAAAAAAAAATTACGCATCACACTTGGAAGATATTTGTGGTACACTATTGAGCCGCGGCACACAGTCTGAGAACCCCTCTTCAGGTGACATCACGGTCATCAGCATAGCAAATAGAGTCGTCGTGCTGATACTGAATTATAGCCGAGGCTGCTACAGTTCACTTCATTACCCTGGAAAAAGTGCGAATCAACAAAACGCCTTGTCATTGGCATGCCACAATCGTTCGTGGAGAAGAAAATGTGTGAGCAATTGCAGAGGAAAGTGAGCGAGCAAACATTTTAGCAAACCACTCCACCATAAGTATCATCAAAATGTTATCATCCCTCAACCTTAGTCGACATGGAGAGGACCCAGCCATTCATGAAATTATATGTTCGAGGTCAGTTCGGGAAGTTTTCATTACTGATGAAAAAAAAAAGCTTATCTAGGGCATTAGCACCTTAGTCCACTTCGAAGTACTCCCCAGGGAACCTTACACCAATCACTGCGTCTCCCATCTCTCACTTTTCAAATCAGTTTACGAAGTCCTATTTCGAGGTCCCCACTAGTTGCCTCTTCGCATTTTCTCGAAATCTCGTCCACGGTCTGAAATAGCTGAAAGACAAGTCTTGACTTGAGAGTGGCTGACAAACCTGCGAAATACGATGCTTCGCTGAAGAGAACCCTGCCCCGGAGATGTGAAATATTACCCCCTCTGTCATTATGAATGCAAGGACACTCAGTGCACAAGCTCTTTTTTTTTTGCTGTGTTACGGTAATAGATCAACAAACAGAAATCGGATCATAATGACATGAATCAAAGGGATGTCACTTGTGCATTGTATTTCTCACAAAATAGCGTGCACTTCCCTCCCCCTAGATCACCATCTGCATTTTACCCCAAAGGTCATAGTTTGAGGGTGGTCTCGGTTTAGTTGATTGATATCCTCACAAGCCTGTTCTCTAAGATAGCCTCAAGACAATCTCAAAAGCATTAAAAGCACTTCTAAGATTTCATAAGAGTTGTGCAAAGATGGCACTAGTTACATTAGCATCAATCTCATAGAAGTTGTTGGAAGGCAGGTGGTGAGCACAATGCTTGTAAGCCATTTTATTGATTCATAACCCTTGGCTTTTGGGGGGATGAGCCCAGAGAAGAAAGCCATGTCCTGAGCCACAAGATTAACATGATTTTTCTGTTATGATGCGTTTTGATGAATTGGTCTTGGAACAAAAATAACATAAAATAATAATTGAGAACCTAATCTTTAATAGTTTTGTCAAACCAACTACAATGTCCTGTCTAAACTCTCTACTGTAGCTCTCTTCTGCGCTATTATCTCGGGGGATCTGGCTTGAAATGACTCCGTAGAAATGAAAAAAAAGGGATAGTTTCAAGTTTTTTAGAGTCATGTTGACTACTGAGTTTTCCCATGTTGGTTCCAGTTATTAATTCTAGAAGGAGACCAATCACTACACCACGCGAAATAACGCAAGTCATAGCACTATGGATATGATATGAATGAATCAGGTTATTACTCATGAGATGTTTTTGAATCGATGAATAATGATAGAAAACAAAAATCTATAGGGAATATCTTATCAAAATATAACCCATTTGAAGGAAGAACTTTTTAAAAACGATCCTTGAATGTTCATAGGTCACATATTCAGTAAATTCACTAAGTATGATTTCCACTATTATTGAATCAGTTATCACGAACATGAAGTTAAAAATGATTGAAAAGATGATAATCTGTAGAAGAAATATCAGGTGAATATGGAGGATGCTGCAAGACTTCACATCGTAATCCTCCAAGATGAAACAAGTTAGTATTGAACTGTCATGAAGCATTTGATTCAGTCCATGTTGGATCCATTTTCTCTATTTTCTAACCTTTCCTATTGTCTTGAGATGACGGGATATACTTGCTGTTAAAGTCCCCAAATCCTCAAAAAGTACTCGAATCGTTCTTTGTTTGTAGTTGGCCGCTGCTATCGATAATTCTTAATCATTGAGAACAGGCCCGGGTCTCACTCGAGCCTTATTATTAGTATCTATATTTCCAGATAGAAACTTATCGGCACTGAAGTATTATTCACTTAATATGCTTCGTTGACGTTATCAGTAGCTTGAGCAGCTTTATAACGGGCTTACAATTCTCACTAGAAAATTTACCTCAGTATTCCTATTGACACTATTACTGTTGAGGGTTCATCCCCCCCCCCAAAAAAAACCCCCGGTGATAATAATGAAAATTGTTTGAGAAATATTGCGAAATATTGCAGACGACAAAATCTAACAATTCAAATAAAAATGGAGGAGCGAAGGAAATCGACAAGTGGATTCCAGAATTAATAAATCTGGCCATAAAATTGGACATTATTTTCCATAAAATTTAGCAGGAAGAAAAATAATTAAGAGGGAAGAAACAAAAGGGGCTAAATAAGGAGTGTGGGTTGGGTGGTTGGAACGGGGCGTGGCCCCGAGTGTTGGCGCCAGTGAGAATTAAAACCAAGATGGCGTTCAATAGGCACTGACGTATAATCAAATCTGAATGTGTAATCCACATTAAGGATTTTTTGTTTATTTGTTTCAGTCACGTAGAAGGTTCCTCTCTGTTTTCTCTCCCCCCCTCTCCCAATCTGTCTGATTCTCTCTCCAATTCTCTCTCTCTCTCTCTTAAAATCTAATTCCTTACTCTTTGCAGAAGACGCTTTTCTCTTTTCTCTTTCCTCCCACCTCTCTCTCTCTCTCTCTCTCTGATTCTCTCCTTAAATCTAATTCCTTCCCCTTTACGAAAGATTCGTCTCTATTTTCTCCCATTTCTCCATCTGATGCCCAGCTCTTACTCTGATGATCTTTCTCCACCGCAGATTCTTTCTCTCTCTCTCTCTCTCTCTCTCTCTCTCTCTCTCTCTCTCTCTCCGGTTCCCTTTCTCATTGTTTTTTCTCTCTCATTTTCTCTCTATCTGACATTATGCCTCCCAACCTTGAATCAAACCCCTTCCCCTTCTGTGAAGATGCTTCTATCTCTTCTTTCCTTTCTCTCTCTGATTTTCATTTTTTCTTGTTCTCTCTTTCTCTCTCTTAATCTTATTACTTCCTTTTTAAGAAGATGCTTCTATATTGTCTTTTAACCATCTTTTTCTCTAGGTTTATCACTCTCCCTCTCTCTCTCTCTCTCTCTCTCTCTCTATATATATATATATATATATATATATATATATATATATATTTCTCCCCTTCTCTCTGATTCTCACCCCTCTCTTTAAATCTAGCCCCCCTCTTTAACGATTCCAATTTCTAAAACCTTCTTACAAAGACATTAAAGACACAGACAAAAAGACAGAAAGGATAAAAAGAAAGACACGCGCAATCAGAAATCATCTAAATAATCCTGACAAGACAAAGTTGTGACAGATTAGTGCCGTCTATGACAAGAAGATTAATCTATCCAGAGAAATCAAAAGGAAGGGGGGGGGGAATAGCATGCTCTTCAAAAATACTTAGAATAAGCCTGGCTGCTGCAGGGTCAAACCCCATTTCCTATTCCGACTGAAGATGATCAGTGTAACTTTTATATTGTATGTGTAATGGTAGTAATTTGACGAGGTGGAAGTGGAAGATTTGAGAACAAGTCTGTTACATCAAAATATTTTTTTATTATCATGAAGATAAGCTTTATGCATTTCGCTGAATTTTCATCTGTTTAGACATGTGAATAGATCGTTTTTTTTTTGCTATGGTTTTCAGCATCAGCAAGTTCTTTGAAGAAACTGTCGAAAGTTCAGCGAAATGCATCAAGCATCTCTTTATCACTCTCACCATTTTGTCGAATTACCTTACACACACACACACACACAACAGAAAACATTTTATATATAATATATAAATTTATTGATCTGTAAGACTTCTCAGTTCGGCTCAGTCGGTAAGAGAGTCGCTTACTCATCAATTGATTGTGGTTTCATATCACGGTAGGGAAATGTTCAATTTATCTATCGATTTGGTTCAATGTGAGGGAACAGATAAACAGTGAAGAGTTTCCTTCCCTAAATTAGATGAGAATTGCTGTTGTTATGGTAGAAAATGCAAAATGAAGTCCGGCCTTCGACTTTGACTTGAGTTTGATAACAACGGTTCCCAAACTGTGTGCAACGACACAATGGTGTGTCGCAATTATTTACCCAGTGTACCGCGTGGAATTTTTCAAAAACACAAACATGTACTTCGAGCCATTAAGATGTTGAGAACGGGTATAATATCTGTCCCGCTTCCGCCTTGGAGTCGCCAATTTAACAGTTAAATCTCAGGATTTTGTGAGATTCCAACCTTTTTAGCAACAGATGAAAGGAAAAGGGCGGTGAATACGTATCGCAATATGTTGATATAAAAGTTTCATTCACTGACAACTGAAATGTTCTTGTCTAATTCATTTCATTTTTACAGTACGTCGACTCAAAGGACACTCCTTCATTACAATTCGAAAGTTTATTGCTATCTGGAAGCAGGATGGGGATAAAACAGTAAAACATTTATTCATATTTTAATGGAGTGAAGAGTTGGTTGTCACGTAGTTCAAATATATTTTGACTTAGTTGACGCCTTCTACTGGTTTCGACCAATACTAGAATTTATGTGATTAGTCAAAACTTCGAACCACATCCATGTGTGAGTGTGTTTATGAGCGTTTTTAAAATCATGTGTGTATGTGAGAGGGATTGACAATTTGCAACTGTCTGCGCGAATGATTATGTATCTTCATGTATAAATAGATGTACGTTTGTCAGTATGTGTGTGTCTTTGGGTCTGCATATATGTAACTATGTGAGTGTTTGTGTGAGTGAGAATCTGGGTGTGAGTATATGTATGACTATGTAATTGTGTGTAACTGTGAGTAGGCGTTGGTTTATGCGTGGGCGTGTGTGTGAGTCTTTGTGAGTGTGTGTGTGTGTGTGTGTGTGTCTTTATGTGTTTATGTGAATGCCTGAATGTTTGTGTCCGTGTGAATGTGAGTGTGAGTGAGTTTGTAATAGTGTGTCAGTGAGTGAATGGATGTGTGCGTGTGTAAAGCACTTGTCTGAAAAATAACTTCGCTCGTGATTTTGACGATTACAGGAAGAAGGAAGCGGATAATGCCATTGAAAATAAGAGAGATTCAGGCGCCTGCCATTGCACAAGGGTAGGCAAGAGGTTATGGCAGACTAAAACCAAACCTCGTTATAAGGCGGTTCGTTATAGCGTGTTTTGCAAATTAAAGCGGGTCGATGGTGGTCACCAAAACATCAATCTAGCACCGAAAGAGCTAAATCTAAATTGGTTAGTGATTATAGAGGCTCGTTTACTTTCTTGGATCCCAACACACGCGTTATATCGGGGGATGCCTTTTTTCGCCAGAGTAGTTAATTCAATCCTCAATTGATATCACACTGTAGGCTGAATTGCCAAACTTCCTTTTCTACCCTTGCCCTTTCTACCCTCTTATTAAGAGTTTCGATCCAGTCAAAACCGAACTAAGTCTATATGGGCGTCTGTCGTGGTACGATGGTTAACAACCTCGTCTCGCAGGCCACGGGCAACCTCGCTATTATAGCCTCGTGCCAGACTAATCAAGGCTCAGTGAATGTGTCGTATATAATCAGAACCATGTCTGCCACACTTACAGTATCATTAGCAGTCATCAGCCCCCATAATTAAACTACCGAACTTTTTTCTCCTCTCCCCCTTCATACCCTCAATCATAGCATTCTTTTCAACCCTTTCCTTCCATACACTCTAATCAAAATACCTACTTTTTCCCACTTCTTGTCAAACTTCTTATGAAAGAATCTAACTTTCTCTCTCCTTTCTCGTTTCCCATACTCTCATTAAAGTGTTCGACTTTCTTCTCTCCTTTCTCTATTCCTATCTCATTTGGTACTCTTATAGTATCATTAGCAGGCATCAGCTGTTGTACACATGATAACCATCAGCAAAACAAGGGGTAATGGAAAGATTTAGGATAAAGTAGCTTAGAGCAAAGCTCAAATCCATGCTCTATACCTCTCCTTATAAATATCTAAGGGTCTCATCTGTCGTCTTCTTTCACTTGCTTTTTCTCACAATTTTATTCCATGCTGTATTGTTGACTACCTCTTGATAAGATATATATATATATATATATATATATATATATATAAATAAATAAATATTGTTGACTACCCCATAGTAAGATATCTATCTATCTATCATGTAGACAACAATATAGCATTACCTACTCTCCGTCCAGCTCTGCGTAGGGCAGGGGTAGAATACTGGACTGGTCTGGAGCGAAGCTTTCAATTTCGCCTAGCGACACTGGATGACGGGTCTATTACCACACTGAATAATTACTTATCATATATATATATATATATATATATATATATATATATATATATATATATATAAAACGAGAAGTGACAATGGGTCCCCAATTAGTTGGTCGTGCTTTATACCGAAAGGTTACCATGATACCATGGTGACTGAGAAATATTCTTATATCAAAGGGACAAAAGGGGCCCAAAAGATAGATGTTAATGAAATACAATAGACATTCCTTTCTTTCTTTTTTGTTTGTTTCTTCTCTTCTTTGTCTATTTCTTTCTTGCCTTATTTCCTTTCTCTCTTTCTCTCTTCATTCCTCTCTTTCTTTTTTGCTTCTGATTTTGTTTGTTTCTTTTTTTCTTTTCCTCTTCCTTTCTTCCTTTATTTCTCTTCTTTCTTTCGTTTCCTTCTGTCATCCTATCTTTCTTTGCTTCTATTTATGTTCATTTCTTTTCTTCTTTGTCTCTTCCTCTCTTTCTTCCATCTTTCGTTTCCTTCTCTCATCCTATCTTTCTTTGCGTCTATTTCATTTCTTTTCTTCTCCGTCTCTTCCTTTCCTTTCTTCTTTCTCTCTCCCTTTTTCCCTTTAATCTCTTCTTCCTTTCTTTCTTTGCTTCTGTTTTTGTTTCTTTGCTTCCCCTTTTCTCTCTTCCGCCCTTTCCCTTTCTTTCCTTCTCTCTTTCTTCCTTTCTTTCTTTCATTCATCTTTTACTCCCTTACGTCAACCTTCTTTCTTTTCAATTTCATTCCTTTGTTTCTTTCTGAAAAGCTTTCAAGTGTGTGAATATTTATCCATCACTGGATAACTCGACAGAATTGTAGTCTTGTCTCAAACTAATAAGCCAAGCTTCGTATATATCTACATGAATACATATAAAATAGCGCTATGTTATGCATACAGTTATAGATAAATACATGTCTACGTGTGATAATGTCAGAATGAAAATAATTGGCAGCAGCAGACAAAAATATATAATGATAAAAGGTCAATAGAACGGAAGAGAACTTAAAAGCACCTAGAGAGTGCATTCATCAATCAGCACCAATTAACACCAATTCATTTTCAACCCATGGTCCAACCTTCCAAAAAATTTGATTGGAATTCAGTGAGAACCTTTGGAGATATATGGGCAGGCAGACAGGCCGTGAAACTACCACGTATGAATACATATACCCTTTCAATGTTCGTTGGTAAAGTGAGAAAGGATACAGGTTTACCTTAATTAGAGCGGTTAGGTCGTTCCAAAATTTCTGTACTTATCATAACCGCACCGGAGTGTTTGTTTTCCAGCTTATACCTAGTAACATTAATTTGTACAGCAATACCTTAACCGTTCTGGCACATCAAAACCGCACTATTCAAGGTAACCTTGTACAAGTGCACAATTTACGACCACATGAGGTCTGACTATCGATTTCCTCTTTTCTTTAACACTAATTGATAACGTTGTCTCATTTTTGCCACACAATGCAGTCGGCATTATTAACAGTAACTTCTCTACCTCACTCTCCGACGCCCGGCGATTCGTGGCCACGGAGTAACGAAGAGAGTCTCTGTCTGTTTCTCTCGACAACGCCCTTGCAACCTCGGACCGGGCCTTTACCGTGCTGTCGCCGCCGACACCACCGCCGACACCGACACCGCCGCCGCCGCTTCTCCAATCAGACATCACGACACGAATGCCTCGTGCATTTGACAAGGAAAGAAAAAGGAAAAAGAGAGAGATAATCGGTTGGATGGAAAGCATGAGAAAAACAAAAAACAAAAAACGAACAAAAAACAAAACCATTTTTTGCGCAGGATGGGGTGGGGGTGCTTGCTTGATCGAGAGCAAGCCTGAGGCTGAAGAGACGCAACCCCTGATACATTTACACTCGCTCACTCTCTCTCTCTTTCTTTCTTTCTCACTCACTTACACACATATATATACACACACACCTTCTTCCACCTTTCCAATAACTGCTAATTACAAGAGTATCAATCCAGATACAGCTGTAGTTGCGTCCGAAGACACACACACACACACACACACACACACACGGATATATATATATATATATATATATATATATATATATATATATATATATATACAAAATGACTAGATAATTTCCGTATAGTTAAACATTTCAGCCCATGATCAAAAGACCTGTGTCCTTTGTCAAGGATCAAAGTGCAGTACCCGTGTGCACATTGAAAAGTGTCACATGGTCACACACACACACACACACACACACATAAACATTATGAAACAGATCCCTCTATCATGAGCGTCGCGGAGCCAATATTTTCTGAACCTCTCCAGTTCGTCTCATCATTTTATATTCTGCCGGCCTCGATTCTGCGTTTGATCTCTGGGGATCCTTGATATGAGTCGTGATGTCCATCGGTTGTTTGCCATTCTTGTAACATGGCCAGCCAATTGCATGGTTTTCAGTTTATGGGTCAGTCTCTTGGTTAGGTTCCATGTTTCTGCTCCATAGGTGACTATTGGAAGGATGCATTGATAGCACACTCTTTTTTTTTGGATTAATTGGGTTTTCTTGTTCTTGAGGCTTGTGTTTGCTCTACCGAAGGCTTGTTATCCTAGATTGGTTCTTCGCTTGATTTCTTTTTCTTTTGAGGATGTCATGGAGACTCGTTGTCCTACAGTCACTTACGGTCAAATCTCCCTTATTTCTCAAAAGACGAAAGAAAAAAGTCCCACAAAAAGCAAGCAACTCACTCCAAGATTAGAAAGTTTTCTTTTTGTTTCGAAATTATCGCAAACCCCATATTTATTGAAAGCAAGGTGTTTAAAAGTAAATTTAAAACTTAATCAAGATTGCCTTTTCAGGGAAGGAATTCCACACCCTTCCGGAACACCAGCCCCAGAAACGACCATAAAAGCCGCTGTAGATAGATAAACCTGGCGCCATAACCATACACCATATCATAACGCAATTTAAATTCATGTATATACATTTCGCAAACTTTTCATATCGTAATGCTGAAAACCCCCCTCATTTTGGGGCAATTTTTGCATATAGTCCCACGGTATCCACGACCGTGTGTCATACAAATCACTTTTAATCTAATCTATGATACTTCAACCTGTTGTCTTAAAACAGTTTGTTCCATAATTTTGGGTTCATGTCATTCAGTTTTGTTTATATTTGTAATTTATTCTTTATTATGTAGTTTGTCCGCTGTTTTACCATAGCCATGTTTCGGGAGTATAAAAAAACAGAACAGGATTGGCAATCCCAATCATTACACCAATATCTCCATTGATATAAATAGTCCACAATTTTAATTTATCTTGACGTAAAAAATTTGAACCCATGCCTTTACATGTGTTCCACAGCACAGATAGATTCATGGAAACTTAGTGTACTACTACATGTGCAAAGTTTCTAGTGTTTTAAAGCAAAAAAAAAAAAGTTAATCAACACTAACTAGTACATAAACTGAACAACCGTAACCACCAAAGGTGGCTAAGGGTTCTATCCATTTTTTTTTTACATGTGCGCGTGTTTATATATTTGAGAGTTTGTTTATGTATCCCAGCGTTCCTGATCATACCGTCTCATCTATAGACTTGTAAATTGGCATCAGTACTCCATAAGACAACTACACATTTTTTTTTGGGGGGGGATGCCTTTTTTTCTCGGAGGTGGGAAATATTTTGAAGGGCATATTTTATCAGTAACATCTGGATTCTGCAGAATATTTCTCGATGGATTTTCTTTTACTCTATCTTAGTTTTCTTCTAGAGGGAAACGACGGTGATTGTCATAAATAGAATCTTTTCTGACCATATCTATCCTATAATGAAGTTCTTTTTCACATGACTTCAAATTTTGACGCTACGGTTGTTCAATTGTTGACTTTGACGGCGAGTTTATCATTTAATCAAGATATTTCCTTTGACTTTCTATGACGTCACACCGATGTTCCATTTGATGAAAAGAGTTTGGCTTTGTCGCCATAATGTTGTTAATGAAATTTTGAACACTGAAAACATCTTCAAAGTTTTGACCTCATGGGGAATAGTTCATTGATCGAAACAGACGACAGTTCGATAACACCAAACCTGTTGTTGCACGAGAAAAAATATTGAAACACTGTGAAACCTTTTTTGTCAAACTCTTACAGTTGACTTTCCATCATGAATTCGTCAGACATCAATGAGAGATAGATAGATAGATATAGGCAGATAGATAGATAGATAGATAGATAGATAGATAGATAGAGAGAGAGAGAGAGAGAGAGAGAGAAAGAGATGCCATGACGTCATGTCGTCATGTCAACTCGTATTTGTGAGTTCTCAGTATTTTGATTTTGTAAAACAATGGATTTCTGTCAAACTCTTACTATCGAGTTTTGACTTTATGACCTCACAAAAAACAGTGACGTCATATATGGCATGAATGAGAGTTACGTACGCCTAAATCGATGACAAATTCAGTCTTCAACTCGGTCGACTTGTTTTATAACCGGAACGACAAATAAGGGAGTTGAAATAGGACACGTAGTTTTGGAATAATATGTGTGGAGGAATAAATCTTATTTTTTTCATCTTTTAGATTTTAATTGAGCAAAGGAGTGGGACCAGTCGAGACTGTTCTGCTTTTTTTTTTAAATTCCCGAGTGATAAGCGTTATTTTCTGGTGAATTATATCGAAAGATGGACGATGTCATTAATTCGCTTTTTTGCTACGTGGACATTGGTTTGATATCTACTTATCTTCATTTAGACAACGGCAAAAATGAGTAATTTTTAATCACATCAAGTACGGAGCTGAAACATGGAACCTTACCAAAAGATTGATCTTAAAACTGAGATCCATGCAAAGTGCACAGGAAAGAACCATACACAACATCACATGGATAGATCATAAGACAACGCTGCTTGAGAGAAAACAGGAGTCGTTGAAACTGTTAGAAAACTCCAATGGCAATGGGCTGGACATGTTGCAAGAATGCCAGGCAACCTCTGGACATCACGACTCACAACGTGAACCCCCACATATCGTGTATGAAACTATGGCCATCAGAATATTAGATGGCGTGACGAACTAAACAATTTTAGAATGTATCAGATCCGCGACGCCCATGACAAGTCAAGCGAATCTTGGGAACCACGGACGCTAAAAGGCTGCCGCTGCTAATGAATAGAAAAACAAAACAATATCTCTATCCTGTTCACAAAAGCTATGTTTGAAGGGAATAAAAATCATTCTCCATACTTTTTATACAAAAGCAATCAAATAAAAACGCTCACTACCCAATAAAAAATTCACAATGCTCAGTGTCACATGAAACCAAGAGACAGATCTGCAAATTGAGAACCATGCAACGTGCACATGAAAGAATTATGCTGGGCCTCACGTGGAGAGACCACAAGACAGCACAGTACATCAGGGAAAAGACAAGAGTCAGGGACTTCATAGAATCCATTAAAAATCTCAAATGGCAGTGGGCTGGCCATGTTGCAATAATGGCGGACAACCGATGGACATCACGACTCCCGACATGGATCCCCAGAGATCATATGAGCAACCGAGGCCAGCAGAATATTTGATGGAGAGACGAGCTGGACAAATTCAGAAAGTACTAGCTCCGCGACGCCCATGATAGAGAAATGTGGCAAATCCTGGGGAAGGTCTATGTCCAATGACGGACGACGATGATATCATTCCTTATTATTGCTGATATTAATTAAACAGTCTTATGTCGGTTATTACTATCTCTCATGAGAAATCGATACGTACGCATGCGTATAACGGCATCATCAGTCTTATATATACCTTCCCCAGGATTCGCCGCTCCTCGCTATCGTGGGCGTTGCGGGGTCAATACTTTCTGAAGTGGTCAAGTTCGTTTCGCCATCTCTTATTCTGCCGGCCTCAGTTCTGCATTTGGTATTTGGGGATCCAAGTTGCGAGTTATGATGTCCAGCAGTTGTCAGCCATTCTTGCAATACGGCCAACCCATTGACATTTGAGTTTCGTAATGGATTCTATGATGTCTCGGATACCTGTTCTCCCCTTCATTCACTGTACTGTCTTGTACTCTCTCCATGTGATGTCGAATGTGATTCTCTCATGTTCACGTTGCATGGTTTTCAGTTTTAGGGTTAGTCTCTTGGTTAGGTTCCACGCTTCAGCTCCATAGGTGACTATCGGGACAATACATTTTTTTTGTCTACCCTTCTTTATAGAACTGACGGGACTTTCTTGTTACTTGTACAAAAATGTTAAAGACATCCGTTGTGAGTTCGTGTTGTCAAGATTAAGATATACAAACTTGAAATTAGGCGCGCATGCATGTTGACACACACCCGTCTTTTCTTTAACAGACGACGTGATTTATAGTCTGCTGATATTGGTTGGGGTTCATTATCGCCGTTTCCTATCTTTCTGATAAATTGACCCAGATGTATAGTCGCCTTTAAGCTGTGTCTTCGCGCGCACACACCTTTGTAACTAGTGCACGGAGGAATTTAACCTGCACAAAAAGATCTTCAAAATTTTATTGTTGGCTTACCTAGTTTCCTTTTAAATGATATCGATTCCCTGCGTAGAATTTAAATGTGCGCACATACTTTTTTCACAGGAAAAATGGTTTTGTAGAACAAAAAACAAAAAATGATAACCAATGATAGAATCAGCTCATATTTTGGAATGCAACACGAAACAACAACGTCCTGGATAAATCCACGTATCATTAGTATTGGCAAAGATTACATTGAAACAAAACAAAATACCATCGAAGACTAATAAGAAGAGAGACATGGATTAAATGTCTAAACATTGCTAAATTTGAAATATCCAAGAAAGAGCACCAAACAATGTGACCAGTACATGGGATCATTACGTGCTCCTCATAACAGGGATGATATATATTTGAGAAAAATCATTTGAAACCGATCTGATGACGCTACCAATGCGAAATACGTAATCGGAAATAGAAATATGTGCAAATAATTTACTTTTTTCCAAATTGTCAAATCATTAAATTATATAAATATATATATATATATATATATATATATATATATATATATATATATATATATATATATATATATATATATATGTATATATATGAAGAGAAGAAACGTGTGATATCTTTCTTTGCAAGTACATAAAAATGACAAATATTAGTATCCATATCTACTTGTCTATCTATCTACACATAAATAGATACGCATCTATCTAGCTATAAATAGATATACATTTATATATCCATAGATAGATATACATTTTCTTATATATAGACATATAATAGATAAATGCGTATCCATATATCTATCTATCTATCTATCTATCCATCTATAGATGAATAGATAAATGGATATCTGTTGATAGATAGGTAGATGCATATCTATCTGTAAATAGATAGCTAGACGAACATATATCTATCTATAGATATATTGATAGATGAATCCATATTTAGGCTTTTTTACATAGATAAGTATAGATGTATCTATCTACAAATGCATAGATAGATGTCTAGATGCATATAGATTGGCATCTGTTGTCGTCTTTCATTTACGGCGTTAGTGTAACATACCAAACAACAAAATACGCGCATCCTCTGCTCAATGCCGTTAAACAGAAAGCAAGTCTAGCGTGTTAATGTAGCTGTTTCTATTGCCTTGAAAACCGTGGAATGGACGCATATGTGCATCAGAGGTATTACAGAACATGCCGGAAGATGCACATGTGCAACATGTGGCTGCGAGCTTGTTAATGATAAGCACGAAAGTACGTTTTCAGAAGGGCACTATGTAAATATGGCCAGATGCCATTATTAGCAGTGAGTAGAAAACGGTGAATGTAATGTCTATACCATCGAGAAGAGTCATTAACATACCAACTTTGGTTCAGACCATCTAATCTCTTCTTCCCACCTTTGATGTTAACGCAATATATCAGCCAATTCATTCTACGGCTTTCTTCATGTTTAGAATGGAATGTCTGTATTGAAAAGGAGTCTCTTTTATCGGTCTCTCCTTACGATGGTCAAATTGATAATAACTTGATTGGATTTTGAAAAAAAAATTCTTTCCATTAACTAGAAATATTGTGAACAATACATTTGCTGCGCGCCTGTTATATGTAAGATCGGTTCCATTGTAAAATGAGTTCTGTTGAGTGACTTTCCCCTCATCCATAAGCAATGGAAGCTCGCTTCAATTAACAAGCTTCTATGGGACGGCTAGATGTAAATGACCAGTTAGGAGAAAGCTTGATATCATCAAAAATGCATAAATATTTTTAGAATACTATTATTTAGTATTAGAATATATAGAACATATAAGCATGACTGGTAATATTCTAATATATATATATATATATATATATATATATATATATATATATATATATATATATATATAGAGAGAGAGAGAGAGAGAGAGAGACAGAGACAGAGACAGACAGACAGACAGACAGAGACAGAGAGTAGCTGGGATACACAGCGTTGTCTGAAATTGAAAAAAAATTTCATATTTAACAACGTAAGAAAACGAATGATATTTTATAGAGATTTGATAAAATCAAATAAAAGGAAGAGTTACCGCACGCATCTCCCAGGTTGGGTCCGTGTGCAGGTAAGACCTGCATGCAGCCTCGCGCAGGCTAACGTAAACCCTCCTAAAACTGTAAGAAATATTTTCTCTCAAAACTGAAAGCTTGTTGTTGACACACTCGAGTGGACCATCGGATTTCGTCTTTTGGTTCAGGCTATGGTTAAAGTTAGAGTTGAGTTAGCGGTTGTAGCTGTGTGGGACTCCATAAGACATGCAAGATCAAAACATTCGTCGTCTTCATAGTTATAGATACACTGATAATTTTCCGTTAAACTACAGCTAAACCTAACATTCATGATTTTAAAGTACCCCTGCACTCTACCAAAAAAAAAAACAAAACAAAACAAAACAAAACAAAAAAAAAAACGAAACAAAAGCGGACTAAGACGTTTTCTATTTTTTTCTCGGCGAAAAAGACCTAAAATGCAGGTTAGTTGGTGACTAATGAAAAATAATGTATACAAGACAGAGTTTCAGAACCTTTTCCGGACGAACACCAACTATGACACTTACCTACATGTCAGCGTCCCCTGTAGTTTGAATAGAAGTACACATTCATTCTTTATGTATGTGATTGCTCGTCAATGAATTTCGAATAACAGTCATTTGTGAATCCGAATCATAGATATTTATTGAATCTCCACGACGCCCCTTCTAAAAGTTCAACCACCCTGTGAGGTCCTTAGTCGCCTCAACGCCTTCGTCTTGAAACAAACCATCTCTCCCTGGTCACCACTGCACAAGACTGTCCGCTCGGAAGAAACATTGAATTTTTTATTTTATTTTCCAAAATCAAATTGCTGTTAAAATTAACCTCCAAACTGCAATTGTAGTTTCTAGTCAAAAAGAGAAAATAAAATGCAACTCTTTAGCTTTGGGGGCGGGGGTACCGAAAAAGCCCCGTGATGGCAGCAACAACAGCAGCAGCAGCAGCAGCAGCATTAGGATTAATCAAACTATTCTGTTTATTACTTTTCCGGTGTTTTTCAGACAATTGTATTCGCCTCTGCTTACTTCTATTCAATGCAAAGTGCTTTCAGAATTCGTTCTCATCGAAAGAAACCCTTCAACAACAGCAATCCCCACCCTCACCTAAAATGCCCCCCCCCGCCTTCGAACACACAATAAAAAAATCAAGAGAGTAAAGAACAGAAAGCTTTAAATTCATAATCAACTCGGTCTGGGAGCAGGAAGTAGTAGCCGTAGTATCATAGTTGTTCAAAAAGGCATTGGGTTAGAGTTCGCGCTCATCTTCCGGATTTAGTTAATCAGGGGGAGATAATAAGATTTCTGACACGATTGTCAACATACAGTCCTGATTTGATCCATCCCCCCAAGTCGGTGGATGGGGATTTTCGTGAGGGTGGAGAAGTGTGATTAGATGAATATCTATCGGCTTAAAAACAATAGCAAAAAAAAAAAAGGACAAGTCTGTTTTAGCCAGAGGCAATACTTTAAAAAGAAGAAGAAAGAAGCCATTTCCATCTGAAGAACACAAGACTGTCGTTTAAGAACGGGATGATAGGCTTCAGCGGAATGGGTGTCCATAAGATAAATAAAACAAGAATCAAGCCCATAAGAAATGACGTTCACTTTTTGTTTAATGGATCAAAGATGGCTGAAGGGAAAATGCGTAATTCGGGATTTTCAAATAAAAGAGGTCGGTTCTTTTATTCTTTCGGCCTGGTAAGCCCTGTCGCTAACTTCACCGCGAGGAAACTTCAGGAAAACAAAGCCTGGTCAGTCACTCAATAGAAATCGTCACGTTTTTAGCTACAAGCAATGCTGAGGGGTGATCAATTGAAAAATTGGAAGATAGAGGTGATCAATGAATAAGTTACTACACTCGCATTTTTTTTTATCACTGAGAGAGTCCGAATTAAAAAAAAAAACAAAAAAAAATCATGACACAAACCCAGTGACCAAGTCAATATGAACTTACATTGTAAATTTGACCGTCGCCACAAAAAACTATTTGGGTGATTTCGAAAATTGAAAAAAAAAAAAGTTTTTTCTCGACTTGATAAAGTGTAAATGTTCAAGATTTCAGCCCTTTTGCTCTATTAGTGCGTTCAGTACGTGAGACACATCCATAGCCAGCCAGCCAGCCAGCTAGACCCATTAAAAACTGAAGAAACCAACATTGACAGTTTTAGTGACAGTTATGGTGGACAGTTCATATATGTATGGGTGTATGTGTGTGCGTGGGCGTGCGTGTGTACTTGTGTGTGTGTGTGTGTGTGTGTGTGTGTGTGTGTGTGTGCCCGCGTGCGTGTGTCTGTCCAGAGCAAAGAGACAGCCAGACTACCAAATAGAGACTGATTGAGTTCAGATATGACAACGCGATATTTTGTATTTCGGATTCGCAAAAGGTGCGTATTCTAATAAATTGGTATTTGAAAGAAAGACGATAAATGAAGAATCAATGGTCTGTAACCAATATAACAATCGGAATCGCCCCCCGCCTCTCTTTGACACACTATCATCAATCGGCCTTCTTTGGTTCAATGCAGTTGTGGCCAACGAATATACATAGATAGATAAGAAATTCGTTTTTATTTATATTGATCTGTGCTATAAAGATCAACAAATATATTAGCGACGTGCATAAATTGAAGCCGACAGAGAGAATCAAACGAATTCACAAGATCAAAGTATCGCGGTTATTATCTGTATAATTGAAAATTTTCTTTATTTCATAATAGAAAATACTCAACACGTGACCAACGTCTTTTGGCAGCATGCCGTGTTGGGAGTGATCAATTGAAAAATTGGAAAAAGGGGTGATCAATCAATAACTTACTTCTCTAGACCTTTGTTGGGCAGTGATCACTAAAACGTTTTAATCGTCCGAAAACAAGCACAAACTTAACAAAGAGATTTAGTATTAACTTTAACATTGTAAATTGAATCCCCCAATGAAAACTTATTCAGTGGTCAATTAAAAAAAAACAAAACAAACAAAACAAAAAAGGTGTTTTTCTTGACCTGATAAGGAGGTGTTTAAATCTAAATTAGCCTTCTAGCTCCATTGGTGCAGTCTGTACGCACATCACGTTGATAGGCAGCCAGCTGACCAGACCAACATAAAAAATAAGGAAATCGTTGTTGGCAGTTTTGGTTGACGGTTTCTAAGATCAACTGGGCATTGGTGAACATGGAGAATGTAGCTATCTGGAGATGTTAGTGTAGTATCTGTTCTTTTGTTGTATTCTCATCTCCGGAGTTCGTCTCTGGAGATTCCGACCTCAGGGAGCACCTCCCTTTAGAACTATAAAGGAAATTCGCGATTAGTTCTGATAACTTAGACAATAGTTGTGGGGACTTCAAACTTGGTTTTCAATCCTTACCCACACGTATGCACGTTGAGCCCCGACGTTAAACCGACCTCGTGGGAAGGTGGTTTAATATTGTGAATGCAAACTCTCCCTGCTGTAGTTTGAACTCGCATCGCCGATTTCGTACGCCGTACCTTCAACTATTGAGCCACTCTCCGCATCTCCTCAATTATTTGGGCGATCCTAACATAACTCCATCTCTGGTGCAGACGGCGGCACTCTTCCAGAAGACTACGTATTTAGAATGTCTTACCTTGGCCCGACTGGAATGCTTTACCTGGCGGCAAAACACCTGTGGATTTGTCTTAGTAGCTAGACCAGCAGACTGGTGGACGAAAGGTCTGAGATTCCATCTCTGGTTTGATCTATCCGTTACTGTCAAAACCAATCTGGCACAAGGTCATTAAAATTTACGAGCCTCGATTGCACAAACACTCGCCCGAAATGATAGCGTGGAGAGCCTGAGTTGGGATTCTGACCCTTTGCAAACCTATAGAAATAGGAATTGACATTCTTTTTGTTGGCATCTAATATCTTGGAAAACCCTCAATGATAAAATAAAACTGCAGACGTGAATGCCAATCAAAAACAATGAAACTAGTTAGGTTCTCATAACCCCAAAACGAGGAGCTGAAAATTCGAAGAAAAACAACCGCGCAGACATTGCAAAAACCAAACGTAAGCAGTTGCGGAAGAGACATCATGGACATGGTTTCGAAGAGGACATCTGAAGAGAGAAATTCAGTCTCTTTTTGAAGACGACCCAAGACAATTCTATGCGAACGCATTATATCAAAGTCATGATAGGGACGTAGCTGAAGATTGGTGGCAGGGGGGTTTGGCTCCTTGAAAGCCTTTCCTCTAACATCCAGTGATGTTTGTTATTGTATAAATGCTAGTAAAAAATGTGAAGCTGATGAACCATTATTCTTAAAGATATCTTTACCCCCCCCTTGCACCACCACAATAGAAGAAGAAGAAGAAGAAGAAGAAGAAGAAGAAGAAGAAGAAGAAGAGGAAGAAGAAGAAGAAAGAGAAGAAGAAGAGTACTGGAGTATTGAGGAGACTTGCAGTCACTTGATTTCCGGAGAAAGTGGTTTTAAGATTGAATGACTAGCATTACAGTTACTATTACTACCAGAAGTACTACTGCAAAAATTATATATGCAGTTGGAAGTCATTATTCAGTGCGATTATATTTTCGTTTTGCTTGGGCATAAATTGTGTATTTATTCAGTTCCAACAGTAGAAAGTGAATCTGTGTGCCGCTAATCAAAGCGGCAACGCGTTACTCGAGTTTTTTCTTTTTCTTCTCTTCTTTCTTCACCGAGTTAAATGCTAACAGACGCGCCGGGTGAGAACTTGTCGTTTAACGAAGCAACCTCGTCAACAAAGGGAGACCCAACATATAGGAGGAGGCAATATGGCCTGGCCTTAATTCGAACTAAATGACTCGAGGGGACCAAGGGGGAATTATATATGTGGTGCTGGGGAGAGAGAAAGAAATATAAGAAAGACTAAATGCAGCGGGAAGTTGAAAGGAAAAATTGACGTTAAGGGACAGGGGAGGAAGAGAGATAAAGAGATAGATAGATAGATAGATAGATAGATAGATAGATGGTGAGTGTGTGTGTGTGTGCGAGAGAGAGAGAGAGAGGGAGAGAGAGATGGGAAATATCGGAAAACAGGTCTCGTTTGTCACTCAATAGAAACCGATGTCTTTTTGACAAGCACATCTTGTTGGGGGTGATCAATTAAAAAAAATCTGAAAAAAGGGTGATCAATGAATGATTTACTTCTTTTGCCATTGGTTGGTTCACTAAAAAAGACCGAATTCTTAGAAAAACAAGTGTAATCGCTACCAGACGAAAACTAACTGACCAGTCTAGCATAGACTTATATAATGAATTAAATACACCCGACAAACTTATTTTAAGGATTAATTTTCAAAAAGCAACAAAAAGGTTTTATTTACACATAATAAGGGGTAAATTTTCGAATTTTGAGCCAGATAGATAGACAGACCGACTAAAAAAATTGTCGGCAGTTTTGTTGACGGTTTCTAATAAATTTAATAACCCCAAAATGGTAAATAAGAGAAAGAAGTAGCTCACCCATTGAAAGACCAGCAACATCATCCTTCTTTTACTCAAACATCATTTTTTAATACGGTCGCAAAACGCACACCCACATAGAAAACACGCTGAGACGTTAGAAAATAACCCACGCTAATGTTTCAACATGTACACACACGTACGCATGCATGCACGCACGCGTATTCATGCACACTCACACATGTATAAATGACTGGCTTGGCTTCGAGAATGAAGATAGTTGGGTTTTCCACAGCAGTACGAGGACCATAGACGGTGGGGGCGGTGTGTGGAATAACCCCCGGCCTGACCGATGGAATTCGAAGGTGAAGCCGGCTTGCCCAGGGCCAACCCCACCCTTTGAAGATCATTGGTTTGAAAGGATTGTCTTTCTCTTGGCAGATACCCTCTGGCTATGGTGATCTGACACTACTTTGTGGGAATTCCGACTGAAGGCTGATCTGTGGTTAAACCACAGGCTGATAACATCCCGTAGATGGTAGATAACTGAGCTGGCTATAGGTTTTCATAGGAGAATCAGAACAGTATGGCTCTATCCGACTCTTACCATTGATCTCTTGGACAGTACAGTTATCTGCAACTTTGTGCACAGATCCTTGAAACTCCAACAGGGGAAGGTGTGCGCTGACTATAAGTGTATGCTACTTTCTGTGACCTGACCTGGCTGTATAGCAGCCTGAACCTCTTTGATCCCAGGTCCAGATCACACCCTTGGAAAAAATTCATTGTGTCTACGTTTCGACATAGTATAAGTCCCTCTCCCTAACCAATCTTTATAAGGTTAGGCCTCAGTTTGGAAATAGAAGGATGAGGAATAACATCAGTAGATACTAAAAGGAAACAATAAGAGTCTTAAAAGTATGTACGGAGAGAAGCTACTGGTTTTTTTCTCGTTAGGTAATATATCAAAGCTGACTGCAGTGTAAGGATAGAAAGCGACGGATGTTGGACTGTAAGAATAGGGACCTACAGATCAGTTTCATATTAAGGCATGGGAAATGGTTTCCCTGAGCAGTTGATGGATGAAGTATCTAGACACCTGTAAATACATATCTTCCAGTCTGTAATTTCCACTCCGATCTTCCTCAGCTGATCGTATCAGGCAAGACCATAGCCCACCTAGCACCCCCATCTACTGGAGGATCTCCCCCCCTTTTTTTACCCCTTTTGCTAATATAAAAAAAAACGGAGCATTTTACGGAATTTATTTTTCGATTGAAAACGAACAAAACTGCAAATCAGAACAATGTAAGACTGAATGTAGAGGGAAGTTGAAAGAAAAAAAATTGACGTGAAGAGAGTTGAAAGAAATAAAGATAAAGAGATAGAGATAGAAAGATAGATACACCGTGTGTGTGTGAGAAAGAGAGAGAAAGAGTGAGAGAGAGAGAGAGAGAAAGGGAGAGAGAGGGAGAGAGAGACGAGGGGGGGAAATCGGAAAACAGGTCTGGTTAGTCACTCAATAAAAACTGTCACGTGACCAAAGTCTTTTTGAAAGTTAGTCGAGACAATATCAGTATCTGCACATTCGTAACCATATAAAGATATATTCACACACACACACACACACGCACACACACATACATACACACACACACATACACACACAATAGATACATAAATAAACACACACATACGCATCAGCATCTGCATACTCATACGAAGCACACATAAATTATGCACATATATACACGAATACCAAAAGACACACACACACACGCGAACACACGCACACACATCAGTATCTGCAAATTCGTAATTATACAGAGTAAGCACAAAATATGCACACGAACACACACACACATACCTGTACACACACATCACACACACATACACATCACCATCTACACACTCGTACAAAACACTCATAAAATGCACGAATACACACACGCCTAGAGATACACACCCATACGTATATGTGCACACATCAGTATCTGCAAATTCGTATTTGTACAAAGTAAGCACAAAATACGCGCACATGCATACAAATACACACACGCATACGCACACACACATTGGAATCTGCCCATTCGTAATCATATTAGAGAATCTTGGAATTTTGTCTCCAGGAAACAAGAATTTTCATACAGATGTACAATGCATATTTGATTGGTTCATTGGTTCCATGGTTCCATAGTCGAGGTTGACCAAAGTGGGTCTTTTATGGAGTCTCGAGGGCAAGGAGAGCTACTTTGTAAGGGTTGCAAATATGTATATATAGATGCACGTGGATTCACGTATATTGTTTAGCGAATATTGTCCTATCTATCTATCTATCTATCTATCTATCTGTTTATTATCTATCTCTCGTGTCCTTTCCTCCACTTTGAGAGGTATCTAAAAAAAAACACCAGCAAAAACTGTCAACATGAGTTATCCTGTCTGACTGGCTATGTAAGCGTCCTGAGTACAGATCGAGCTACAGGGCTGAAAATCTAAACATCTACGCCGTATTATGTTGGTTATGCATTTTTAGAAAAAAAAACAAACAAAAAACAAGAGAGGAGTAATTTTTTTCATTGGTCACCCTTTTTGTCCAATTTGTCAATGACGTTGGACACATGACAGTTTCTATTTACTATCTTACCAGACCTGTCTTTTATTATTTAGCATATTTGATATTTTGTCGCTTCTCCCTCGGTCCTCCAAGTCTGTGCAGTAGCGTAGACTTTGAAGGCAATTCTTGTCTACAATGCTTCCGTCTCACTTGTCGCATCTCTCGCTTGGAATAATCGATACGAAAAAAAATGTGTGTTCTTCGGAAGCGACCAGAAACAATAAGCGACCCGAGTCTCGCCGCCACAATTACGCTTGATTGGATTTTTTTCGCTTCTGTCGCAGGGCCGGACCAACTACGTAGCAGAAATAGCTTATGCTATGGGCCCTGCAATTACAAGGGCCCCGCGCTAAATGCCTCCAAGCTATCAATTCTAATTCAGCGATTCTGCTCTTGACTAGTATTTTTCAGACTTCATCATCATCATCATCATCATCATCATCATTCTTTTAACGTCCATCGTTGGACATAGACCTTCCCCAGGTTTCGCCACAATTCCCTATCATGGGCGTCGTGGAGCCAGTATTCCTGAATCTGTCAAGTTCAACTCTCCATCTTATGTTCTGTCGGCCTCGGTTTCTTATGTGATCTCTTGGGATCCATGTTGTGAGACGTGATGTCCATCGGTTGTCTTTCATTCTTGCAACATGGCCTGCCCATTGCCATTTGAGTCTTTTAATAGTTTCCCCGATGTCACGGACACCCATTTTCTTCCTTATATACTGTACCGTCTTGTGATCTCTCTATGTAAGGTTGAGCATGATTCTCTCATGCACACGTTGCATACTTCTCAGTTTGTGGGTCTGTCTCTTGGTTAGGTTCCATTAGTTGTATACTCATCGGCGATATATTAGGTGTATGCAAAAGTTTCCAGCAACTGGGTTTCAACAGTGAATAAAAAACCGTCAACTAAAACAGTTAACATCAATATGGTCAATGTTGACATAGGTTTCTTCAGATTCTAAGTTGATCTGGCTAGCAGAGTATCTATGTATGTATCACGCGTACAGACCGCATCATCGGAGCTAAAGGGCTGGGGATTTAAGCATTTACTACTTATTAAGTCTAGAAATAACGTTTTTTTTTTTCACCCCTCCCCTGCAAACTGCTTCTTCTTTGGAGGGTGTTCAATTTTCTATATCAGTTTATGCTAAATTGGCCCCTTACTTTATACCCGGCAGTGTTCACAATTGTTTTTTTTAATTAAAAAAAAAAAAATCAATTTTGACATTTTAATGACCACTGCCTAGTATAGTGCAAGGGGAGTAACTAATTCATTGATCACCACTTTTTACAATTTTTCAATTGACCAACCGAAGTACAACATGCTGCTAAAAGCACGTGGTGGTCTCTCCTGACGGACAAACCAGTCCGGTCCATTCATGTCTTTAGTTTTTCCCAAACAAGCGGTAATTTTTGCTAATTTTGAACACAGACCTCCATTGTTCTCATTCCGTTGTCCATATTCGAGAATAACTCGTATTAATTGATTATTCTTTGTTAAATTGTCTTTGTGAAGCTGAATTTCCTTTTGCAATTTTTCCTATTATTTCTACTTTCAATGTCTAATCCAGGGATTGAAACAACGCTTTTATCAACTCGGCAATTATCTTGTGAGATAACACCATGCGACGCTAATTTTGTTACAATATTGTGAGTGTTTCTTTTCGATTGCTAACGTGCAAAAAATGGCTATTATTCCCTTCAAACTCTGCTTTTGTGACAAAGATAGCGATATTTATATATGTTTGTTTTCATTAACGTTTGTGATTAAAATGTGCAAATTTGCTTGTTGTCTAATCGGAAATAAGTAGATTTCAAATTATCACTTTCCTGGTCACAAAAGCTACGTTTGAAGGAAAATAATCGGCATTTTCTACACTTCTTAGACATGAGAAAATAACACATGATTCAGGAGGCAAAAAGGTAGAAGAAAGTTGGATAGTTTCATCAAATGATGAAATCATAAAATTTCAAACGTGTATTTTCTTAATCAGCCTCACAAGGGCGAATTATAATAACTAAAAATAATTGATACGAGATATTCGTTGGTACAGATAGTGGAATGAGAACAATCTATCTCAATCGATAGGATAAAGGGTTCAGTCCGAAATTTCCAGAAGGTTAGCGAATACGACAGCCATCTGAAGACAGTTAGAGGATCCAACGACCGAAATGTTGTAACTATAACATCCAAGATGAAGACACCAGTTCAAACATTTCAATGTATGACTGTGTGCAGCTTGAAAGAGAAAAAAAAAACACTTTTTTTTTCTGGGCAATAAGTTTTATTTTATGGTTATGAGTAAAAGTATAGAAAGGTCAAATATTCCCTTTAAAATGTGCTCTTAATTTTTGTTGGATGACAAGCGAATTTGCTCATCTTCAATCACGTTAAGGTAAAACAATAACATATAAATATCAGTGTACTGGTCACAAAAGCGAAGTTTCAAAAGGAATATTGATAATTTTCTATATTTTTCACACTTAATCAATCACAAAATGAGACTCACTATCCAGAAACAAAAATTTTATTACCCGGTGTAATAATTCATATTCTAAGTTATATATCTACGAAACTAAGTCTGACTGTATTTGATATTTCTCGGTATTTTGGATTATGTAATAGATAAAAACTCTGGATCAAGGAGAAACGCTCTCGCTTTACATCACTTTTTCACTTGACGTAAATTCGCAAAAAGCGAAAACAGTGTTTGTATTGAAACAAGCTGTTATAGAGGTAACGTGCACCATTTTCGTTTCTCTCTCCTAGGCCCTAGTCTCCAGTATGTCTTGCCATCCCAACCATCGACAACTAAGCTTAAGATACCGTCATCATTGTTTTAAGGGTATAGTAACGCTAAAAAACGTTCCCTATATAAATTACCAGTGAATGCTTCTTCGTCTTACGCCATTTTGGTTAACAAAACTTTTCAATTACAAACTTTCAACCATAGGTTTCTTCAGTTCTTATAAGATTCTGGTTGGCTGGTTATCTATCTATCTATCTATCTATCTATCTATCTATCTCGAATACAGGCCACAGCAATGGAGCTAGAGGGCTAAAAGTGAAACATTCATTCTTTTTTATATATGGAAAGAACGGTATTTGATTTTTGAACCAAATTCAAAAACCAAAACAATTTTTTAGAGGTGGTTCAATTTACAATGCAAATTCAAACTAAATTGGTCCTTGGTTTATATTCGGCAGTGTTCACGCTTGTTTTTTTTTTTGTTGAAGGATTGGACGTTTTTTTGATCCAACAAAAAGCGAAAGAAGTAATTTACCCATTGATAACCCTTTTAAAAAATATTTTGATTGATTAACCCCAACACGTCATGCAGTCAAAAGACGTTGGTCATGTGATGGTTTCTATTGGGTGACTAATCAGACCTACCTATTGTTGCTCTTAATCACAACTTTCCACGTTGAATATTCTCTGAGCGTCAAATTAAGCAGCATGAGGTAAGAAGAAGAAAGTCAACTTTTGACCAGACCTGAACTTGAATCTAAAATCCTGGCAGCTGTTTTTTTACTTCATGGATGGCGTCTAAACTAATTCCAAATTTTGTGGTTCGGCAGGGTTCAAATCTACAGTCATATTGCCACTTCACCATTCAATGGACACTCGCAGATTTTTTTGTACATCAATTTTCTGGGGGCTTTCAGATTTTTGTGACCTATTGGGTTAAGGGGTCGTCCGTCAAAGACGAACAGCCGGGATATGGGATGTGAGTTCAAATCTTGTTGGTGCTGAACTTGCAGACAATGCCAGTGTAGTTGATCCAAACTTGATTGGGCGCTCCACTGTTACGTAAATTTCGTAAACGGTGTGGTTGCCCACTATGGGGCCTTAACAGGGTCAAATTAAGCCTAATAGGGACCTGAGGCACAGTTTAATTTGGTGCACCCTACTATATATATATATATATATATATATATATATATATATATATATATATATGTATGTATGTATGTATGTATGGATTGATAGATAGATAGATAGATAGATAGATGGATAGATATAATTCGACAAATTAAAAAGACTAGTTATTTTCATATCTTAATTTCCAATATCGTGTTACTTTGACTAGCACCGTCATCAGCTCGGTTTTAAATGATATTTTTCAGACTTATGATGTTTATCGTTGGATTCAGGATCACACAGCTTCATTATGGTCTGGTGCTGTAATATTCAAGGAAAAAAAAGGACTAAACTAATTTATACTATTTACCGTTAAAACCCAGCGTATAAGCCGAAAAATTTGGCTCTAAATTTCGATTGACAATTGAAATTGATGAATACAAACTATTATGAAATCTACAAGAAATAAAAAGATCTGCAAAACATATCCTTTCTCTTGATTTACCGGCACAGAGAGAGAGAGAGAGAGAGAGAGAGAGAGAGAGAGAGAGAGAGAGAGAGAGAGAGAGAGAGAGGAAAAAGAATGAATAGAGAAGAGGATGGAGACTAGGTAAATGAGTGTGTGTATGTGTCAGAGAGAGAGAGAGAGAGAGAGAGAGAGAGAGAGGAAAAAGAATGAATAGAGAAGAGGATGGAGACTAGGTAAATGAGTGTGTGTATGTGTCAGAGAGAGAGAGAGAGAGAACTTTTTTAGCCATTAGCCAACTCGGCGCCCCCTAAATCCACCTTGGGTTCCCTTGAAATCAAGATGTCCCAAGTTCCCCATAGTTATTACGGCATCGAGTGATGATTGGCAAACTCATTTCCAGATCATCACGAAAGTAGGGAATTCGATTCTAATATATGGTCCTGTGCCAGACTTATGCTAATCCCAGTACATATCTGAGTTGGCAGAAATGATTGATCGTTTTATCTACTCGATATAATAAATAATTTATTTGAACTTGAGAAGAGGTTAATCCCTACAAAACGCTGCCTGATTCGCGCTCTTCAAATCTGTTTTGAGGCCATCCTCAAATTGCATTTCCGTTTGAAATTTGACGCAACCAAGACTGAATGAATTGGCGGAAATTCAATCAAGGATTCAAACGCTCTAAATCTACTTGATTTGAGGTGTTTATATCTGGCATGAAAACAAAGGGTATTAGGTTGGTCCTGAGCTCATGTTTGATATATATATGTATAATTTATTGGGTTCTGTGGAGCATAGGGCTGCATCCGTACTTTCTGTAGATGGTCAGGTTTTTAAGGGATGAAGTAACCAGTCCAATGCCTATCCCTGCTTCTTCACCCAAACTTGCAATCCCTGCTTTTATTTCTGTCAGAATAACCTTATCTTTGCGTAGCCAAGGAATCTTATCTAGCTATTTACCCAAGTTGATTGATGCCTTCCCCGCGGGCATTTAATGATTTGAAAAAATTGCAAGACTAAATTATTTTCATATATTTTCATACGTGGATTTTCCCAGGATGTTGTGTAATAATCCGAAATTAGCGATGATTCAAAGATAAGTCTTCTTTTTTCTGTTAGGTTCTATCTTTATCATTTATCGACTAATCATAGAATCAGTTATAATTTCGGAATATAACATAATACAAGACCGTTCCAGAAAAATCCACATATCTTCAATATTGGCAAAAATAATATTGAAACAATATAAAATACCGTCGAAAACAAACAAGAAGAGGAACATGACTCATAATTCCAAGTAATTGAAGCTAAAGTATCCCAGGGTGAACAAAGCCATCAAAACGTGATATCATCACGTGGTCCCCCATAACAACGATGGGCATCATATATATGAAAAGAATGATATGAATCCGATTTGACGACGGTGCCAAGAGTGAAATGCATAATCGGAAATGAAAACATATGATAATATTGTCAAATCATCAAGTTATTTATTGTCAGGAAAATCAATGAACTTTCTGAAATATATGTATATATTATTATTAGGAAATGGAAAAATAATTCGACAGAAATAGTTATGAAAAGCATTATATTTTTAAAAACTCTATTTGAAATGCCCTCTCGTTATTACGTGGTGAATATATCATTTGGCCTAGACAACGTAAATAGGATAAACAAATTAAAGGAAATAGGCTTCTGACGGAAATCAAACCAGTGTAGAATATTGTATCTGCTTGAAAGCAGCGTTGCTTTCACCATTGGGCTAAATAGCCGCTGCTAATGCAGAACCCCAAATAACTGCTACAAGTCCAAAAACTCACCTTTGTTCATTCACTGCCTGAATTTGGAGTTGAAGCATTCATTTGAATCTTTGCAAGAGAAGCAATGGCTGTTTAACTCAATGGTAAGCGCAACGCTATGTTGAAGCAACTACCCTATCGGCTGCAGGTTCGATTCCTCCAGTAGCCCCATTTCTTCATTTGTTTACGTTGTCTTGGCTAAATGATACATTCACCATGTATTAACGGGAGTTCGTTTCAAAATGATATAACGCTATTTCATAATTATTTCCGCCGAATTATTTTCCTTTTCTTAATGAATATATATTTGTATCTTTGTAAGTTTAATGATTATCCAGATAATATAACGCAATTCTTAATTATACATATATATATATATATATATATATATATATATATATATATATATATATATATATATATATATATATATATATATATATATATATATATATGAGAGAGATAGGTAGATGAATACGTGTGTGTTTGAGTGTCCGAATTTAGGTCAGATTTAATTTAAAAATTTTAAATAAGAATTTATTCATCAACATAGGTTCTATCATTATCAATAACCCCTTTTCAACGAAAATCCATCCTTTTTGAGAGGTTAGAGAAGAATGTAGAGAGGATATTTTCTACCTTTTCGGGCGTTTTAAGAACTAATCCATCAAGAGTAGGTATTAATAAGATGTAACAGGAACTGGCGGATGAAGACGACGTGGAAACTTTTTTCCAGACGAACCTCGCTGGAACAAACGCCTCATTGATCAAACAGGGCCATTTAAAAAAAATAAATTCATATATGTGTTTGAACGCTTTTGGTGCAGACAAAAGATGTCTGCTGTAATTGTAATATTGACTGGTAGCAAATAAAAGTTAAACACAGCAATGCAATCCCAATAAACACTCAACAAAACTTTTCTTGAGTGGACTTCCACTTTAGATTGTTCTTCAAAACTGCACGCCTCCAATAAAGCATTGGCTGTCTTGCTTTATATTCTTGTTAATATCTTTTATTATCTTTAGCCACAAATCCGTCAAAAATGGTGGGATACGTATCAGTAGAGTGCAGAGAAGAGCAGATGTCCACTTTTACTTTACTGAATTATGATCACATTTCCCAAATTTGGGCACTTTTCAAGTTGTTGCTGATGACATTGAACCATCGAATGGCTTAAATTCAGTGATATATATATATATATATATATATATATATATATATATATATATATACATATATATATAACCTAGACATTAACAAAATTTTCAAAAGATTCTTGTGTGACTTCAGTCACCTATTCCCCAATATCTATCAATTCAATTTATATGATTTTCTCCAATGTTTTTCCCTGTTTCACAAATACTTTGTTATTATAGTACAATGTATACATTGTCTCTTGTTGGGATAATCAGTTGTTTACCATGCAACCGTTTCTGAGATTTTAAAAACAACAGTTGTATTAACATGGCACCCCTGCAGTGTTAATCAAACATCGCCTCCATTTCTTATCATATAGTTAATGTCATACATGTAGTTTGTCAATTTATGTAAGATTTTATGTGTATTAAATATTGATATCATTTTATATAACATTTGTTTTTTGAAATGGGGCTTACATGCATAGGTTATCAAAAAACGTTTTTAACGATGAGGAATCAGTGAGTACAATACCAGACATTACTCACTGTTCGTGTCATTTCTATCGAATGTTCACCTATGTGAATATCAAATCCGTTGTGTTTTAATCTCTAACTGCATGCAAACCAACATGATATCATCTTAAAGAATACTTATAACATAGGAAAAACTTCTCATAGTCGATTCTCTACCAACATATTCAACCGAAGAATTTGACAATTTTTTCCACTAACCTAAAGTTAATTTCCTGCGACGTATAGCATCCAACCTCCATCAAATTTTTGAAACTCTTTTAATCATCAAATGAAGTATTCTTATCTACATGGTTAAAACGAAACCACTTTCTATCGGGTAGTAACACCTCCATTCGGCAATTTCATCAATATACTTGAACAATTTGTTCCATGGCACTCCATGTTCGATCTCCCATCCCGCCCAACTATCCACCAGTCAGACACATGGACCAGAACCAGATGTTTTCCCCTTTCCCTGGTTCCAGTCAATACAATGATCTCTCACACAAACAAAGACAGGATCCATCTGTTTTGGTTACGTAATTCCTCTAACAGAGATACCATTTGATTTATTTTGATATACACTATTCATGTTCTATTCTTATACTCTTGTTAGCAATTTAATTTTCGTTATTGTTTCACTATGGTCAAGCTGATAAGTTTTGAAGAGATCAGAGAGTCTAATCATTGTCTAAAAACCTTTCTAATTTCATCACCATTGACCATTCTTACAACTAAAGAAACAATTTTTGGCATAAACTCAATAAATCTTAGTGAGGATCTTCGGGGTTTTTTTCATGGGGATCAAGTTAGTAAGTTAACTGGATATATATATATATATACATATATATATCTTCAACCATAACAGCGGTATATCTATCGAGTAATGAAAAAGCAAGACCTGTTCGTGCCACATCTCTTAAGCTAATGTCGCTTTTTGTAAGACATTCAAACCATCCACAGTAATTTCTTTCGTTGAAATCCTGTGAACAACCTCAATATTTCAGTTCACTTCTGAAGCATTATTACTATTCTAAAACAGGTAAGAGAAGTCCTGGATAAGTTTGAGCGTAGTCGGGCCAACGGAGATGGAAGATGGGTGGCACTTTTGTTTCGGTGCATTTTTTCTTTTCAATGCTAATTTCATTGTTGAAGAGTTTTGAGGTGTCTGCGAAACTGGGTGTTATCTATTGGAGGACCGTTTCTGTGTGTGCAACCAGAACTGCATCACCAGCGCACAGGAGTTGTCTGGGCAGCTGTATCTTGGTTTTATTATGTATTCAGAGTTGCTTCTTGATCAGCCGGTCGCCGTCACTTCGTATATATTTCTTCTCTGTCATCCATCAATTCGTTAGCCTGATTCAGCATCGTGCTGAAGAATATTGAAAACAATGTGGGGTCTGCCACCCAGCTTTGTTTGACACTGCTTTTTGGAAGGGTTCGGAGGAGTTGCTCCCATATCTGACTGGACGTAGCTGCGCCTTGTGGAGTTGGATAATCATAGTGAGGATCTTTGAGGGTATCTTAGTTCTTCTTTATGAGGATTAGGTTAGTTAGTAAGTTAATTGGATCATACTGCGACAACGTAATTTACTCTTCGTTGGCAAATTAGTGGCTTGTACTAGACCCAAAACTGTTCTTGCGCGTAGATGTTGCGTACGTTGCGAAAATTGCCCCTCCCCTTGGACAGGGGCAAAGCTAATTGTATTTCCCAGAATGTTAGCTGGAACACACGTTCGAAAGGAATCTATGAGAAAGGATTTTTTTCCTCAAGACGTTCTAATTTCTTATATCAAGCATCTGCTTAAATTGAAATTTAGTATCCCGTAAATCTCGGCGGAAGGTGCATAAAACTAATTAGCTTGGGATGCATGAGAGGTGCCAGGTTAATTTTTTTCGCAGACAATTGTAGAAACTCCTGGAAACTCCTGGAATCCACCGTGATTAAGCCAGGCAACTCGTGGTTGAATGAATGCAACATCTGAACCAAGTTTCGAGATGGGGTTGGCTCACAGACACAGCCCGTAATTTTATTTTTGTCCTCATTCGCTGGGTTTCTTTGCCCTGAACTTCAATTAAAAGAAAAAAGTCACATTTTTTTTGTTCACTATTTTTTTTTCTAGTGAAGAAGAATGTGGCAGACCAGCGCAAGAAAGAAAGTACAGTATTTAACCCCTGCTCCCTGAAAAAAGTAGACATTTTATTCCTATATTCATAGGCAAGTGGGTTATCGTGCTACCTTCCATACTTTGTTCAATTTTATATTGTTTGCCTTTCCCTTCACTTCCCAATATCAGTCATATATATATCTATTAACCTTTCACCGGCCCTTTTCATTTCAAACCAAACTTGATTCTCACCTACAAAGATACGAACACCTCCCCTCCCGCTACTATTAAACAACACAGAAATATGCCTTCTTTCCTCGACTACAAACATGTCAACAGCAAAACTTTCTGTGAAACGTTGCAAGTTTTTCTATGACAAAGTTGGCTGACACCCGTCGGTATGCATCGAAACATGCCATGGAATAATAAAAGATATTTGAGATGTAACACCTGCTTTAACTTAAGTTTTTCACTTTATCTTCCAATTGTCATTTTCATCAACATCCAGTCGGATCACTTCACATCTGCAATACAAACACGTATATATATTGAGTTTGATTATTCTAGGACTGTGCCCGTTCTGAAAGTGCATTTTTTGAAGGGGACGGACTTCATAGTGAGAGGAGCAGCCTGTCATAATTGTCATGCAAAATTCGTCGTACAAAACTATGGCTTTGAAGTATTTCGGTTACTTTTCTTTGGAGTTTTCAATTTGGATATGCTATATCAAAATGTATGGAACCATAAAGAGCAGAAGTCAAGGGAGATAATTCATATGGAAAGATCTATAATTTTTAACGTTTCACTCATTTTCTTTTAGATATCTCGAGAACTAACCAAACACATCAAACTCAATACCACGGTGCTAATAAATCTTGCAAATGTCAATCCGTACAATGGCTAGTTCTCGAGTAATAGCGGTACATACATACACAAACACGCACGTGAACACATTTGTTCAACTGTAGCTAAATGGCATTCAATTTGTATATATTGTCATGTGCAGATGTCATGTGCGGATGTTATGTAAATGTGGTATTATGGTGATTGTGGCAGAACGTTGGCAACAGATCTATAGAAGAATAGTTGAAAACAAAACAAAACAAAAATAACAAAACATACCAAGATAGTTGTTGATCTCAAAATGGGGTATTGTTTGCTTTTCGGCCTATTGATGTCGTCAGTGACTCCACAACATTATTTTACCAGTATGCATACGTACAAGGAGACAGACAGTAAGGTTTTTTTTAATGTCTATCTATTTGTATCACTCAAACAAAATATGGATATGTCATCTTTATATAAGGAATCGTGGAAGTGAAGAACCATTTTTTTAAAAGTCAGTGGATAAAACCTGAGGAAACATATTAAGATTATTTGCCTATCATTAAAATTATACTTTTCATTTCACCGATTTTTGGCGCCTATTGCACTTTTATTTGCTTGCATAACTCTCTTACACTTGTTAGCTGATATTAGTCTCTTAAATGGCCTAGTCTATATCGTATCATATATCTTACTTCATAGTATCACGAGAGAGAGAGAGACAGAGAGAGAGAGAGAGAGAGAGAGAGAGAGAGAAGAAAGTGAGAATTGAAAAGAACATTACGGAAATTTGCTTGCGAGATTTGCTTGTGAGACTTGTATTTATCTATTGAATCTAAATTGCGTGAAAGAGGAAGAGAAAGAGATGTAGGGATTAAACAAGAGCTAAAGAGGAGAGAGATAGAGTGTTGTGAGTAGAAAAAAAAGGTGAAGAAAGATAAAGGATGAAAAGGAGAGGAGACAGTGAGAAAATAGAAAAAAAAAAGAAGAGAGGGAGAAGAAAAAATGAATTTAAGCGCAGTACAAGAAAGGAAACTAACAGAAAGATAAAAGAAAGGCAGAAAAAAGAGAAATCCAAAGGAAGATAGGGAGGGAATTCTAGAAAAAGAAAGAGTAAGAGATAGAAAGCTAAGTGAAAGAAAGAGAGCTGGAATAAAGAGGAAAGATTGAAAGTGGGAGAAAGAAAGGAAAGAATATGAAAGGGAGAAAAAGGGAAAGAGAAAGAAAGAAGAAAGAGAGAGAGAGAAAGAAAGAAGGATGGAAGCAGAAAGAAAGAGAGATTAAAGGTGAAAGAAAAAATAATAAAAGATAAAGAGAGAAAGAAAGAAAGAAAGAAAGAGAGAATAAAGATTAGAATTGAAAGAAAAGAAAGGAAAAAAGATCAAGGGGAAAAAGAATAAAGAAAGAACGAAAGGAAGATAGGAGCAGAAATAAACAATGAAAGAATAAAGGAGAAAGGAAGACGGAATAAAAGATAGATATAGGAAGGAAGTTAGAATAAAGGAGAAAGAAGAATATAAGGTGAAAGAAAGGAAGGAATATCAAAGGAAAAGAAAGAAATAAAGAAATAGAGAAGGGCGGAAGCAGAAAGAAAGAATAAGAGATGAAGAAAGAACGAAAGCAAGAATAAAGGAGAAAGAGAGAACAAAGGTGAAAGAAAGAAAGGAAGAAATATCAAAGAGAAAGAAAGAAAGAAAGCAAGAAAGAAAGAAAGAAAGAAAGAAAGAAAGAAGGAAAGAAAAAGAAAATCGGTAACGCAGTCCACCACAGTATTTGGTTTTTAGTTACATACCGGTGTAACGAAAGCTGCAAGTAGAACTGACAAGTGTGCAGATGTGGAAGTATTGACAGAATAGGGGTGGAGGTACCGACAGAACGGGGGTGGGCAGCGAGGGTGAGACCAATTGAGAACCGCTTAACGACTCCCCACTGTAGCCTATCCTTCTTCTTCTACGCAACTAAAAATAATTAAGCAGATCACTGGACTTGATGTCATTCGATCTCGCCTCCTCCTGGTTGAGCGAATTTTTGTCTTTTGGCGGTCAAATCTTCTTAATGTTGGAAAGAGGCCCAGTGGGAAAAGCCTGGACTCAGATGTAAAAATAATTCGCTCGTCATCTTTCATTCATTTATAACGGTAGGGTAGGGGATTAGGACGGTGGGTGGTACTTTAATGAGTGGAAGAATGAATCTATAACTACGATATATATATATATATATATATATATATATATATATATATATATATATATATATATATATATATATATATATATATATATATATATATATATATATATGGGATTTATCCGACGTTAGGATAATGGACAAAGACAATGTGGAAATCAAGTTTTTCAAAAGATAATCCTTTATTCTCGTAACATGTTCTGCTTTAAAAAAAAAGAAGCATTTTCAAACTGGTAGAAATGAAAATACAGAAAGGGTGGGAATATATATAAAAAAAGAGCGTTCTGAAGTGGTACTGCACGGTTATAAGCCTAGTGGATGTGATTTTATCTGTGAGAAGATTTGTCTGGGGTCATCAGAAAGAGGGAATTGTAGATATAGGCAATCGTCCGCGGATGGAGGGAGACGATATCGGAATGTTCATATGTGTCGTTGTGTGTACGCATAACTATGCACAGAAAAATATGTATGTCTCTTTTAGATGTTAGATGTGTGAGTGTCTATAGTGATGGGCATATTGATAACCTCTTTAGTTTATGTTCGTGTGTCTCAAAACCTTTAGAGGTCGAAATCGAGGATAATTTTTTTTTTTCATTTTTAGGAAGATTTTTTTCAGGGTCAAGATGTAAGGGGATTTGTTTTCATTTTTGAGGGTAAAAATCACTTTTATGATCAAAATTGAAAGAAAGATTTTACTTTCAATTTTAAGGGTCAAAATCGAAGGGAATTTTTTTTTCGATTCTAGAGGTTAAAATCCAGTACGAAGATTATTTTTTTTCAATTTTTGGAGTCAAAATAGAGGGGAAGTTTTTTTCACGTTTAGACGTGAAATCAAGGGAAAAGTTTTTTTTCACGGTCTGGGTTCCAGATTCTTTGAAGAACTTTTTCCCCCCACTTTTTGTGGTGAAGATGGAGAGGGATATTTTTCACTTCCAATGTGTCAAAAATAAAGGGGAATATTTGTTTTCAGTTTTAGGTGTCAAAATATAAGAAGAGGATCAATTTTAGGGGTCAAAATCGAGGCAGAAGATTTTTCAACTTTTTGGCTTCAAAATATAAAGGGATTTTTTTAATTTGCAAGGATCGAATTCCAGGGGGAATTTTTTCTTCTATAAGGGTCATAGTGTTGGCAGAACTCTTTTTCCCCTTTTAGAGATTGAAATCGAGATAAATCATTTTTTAAACCTTTAGGTATCATAATCATGGTGAGGAGACCCTTTTCTACTTTTCAGAAGTCATAATAGGGGTGGAAATATTTTTTTCTCTTCTAGGGGTCAAAATTCAGAGCGAATTCCTTTTTCACTCCGAAGGATCTAAGTCTAGGGGAACTTTTTTATTTTGGGATTTCAAATCGAGGTGAAAGAATTTTTTCTTTGTCTTTCAGGGGTCAAAATCGAAGGGAAACGTTTCTTCTACTCTAAATGTCAAAGACAAGAGGAAACTTTTCTCTCTTTCAGAGGTCAAAAGTGAGGGGGAACTTTTTTGTACCCTTTCTCTCTTTTTTTAGCTGTTCAAAGCAACAGGAAAGTGTTGTTATAGATGACCCCCGCCCCAAAGCAAGGTATTCTTGTTAGAGGCTAATAAAACTGTATTGACATGTTTTAATAGTACAAGTGAGATTGCATTAGTTGAGATTTTATTGTGTACTTTAAACAATTTAGTTCAATCTGTTCCATTAAATAAAACATTAACGAGTATTACTTATCTTATGTGATGTAACGTGTAAATAAATTGATAACAATAACACCTATACAAAGATTATCAGATTTGCTGAAACCTTGATAGAAATTTATTCCTTAATAAGGTGCATCTTACCTAAAATTATCTTATACTCGGGCTTCTTCTTCTTCTTCTTCTTCTTCTTCTTCTTCTTCTTATTATTATTATTATTATTATTATTATTCACACCAGTTGCCTGGTGGTTACAGCTGGAGACTCCTGAGTCTCCTCAGGTTTCCAGCCCTCCTCTCCACACTCTCACAGCCCTCAGCAGTGCTATGGTTAACAGTCTCATACCAGTCGCCCGATGGTCATTGCTGGAGGTTGAGTGACAGAAAGTCTCTTCAGGTCTTTAGCTCTTCTCTTATATCTCCCTCACCTATCATAGCAGCATCATGGTTCGTACCTTCACCACTATCTGTGGTGTTAATTTTTTCGTGTGTGTTTTTTCTTCTGTCCTCTTCTCCCTGTTAGGCCACTGCTAACAGCTGGGGGTCATAGGTCAAATATTTCCTGTTCTCTCCTTAGTATTTGTGCCGTCTTCAGTAATGCTGTGGTCCGTATAGTCTCAATCTTTCGTCTTATCTTCAGTTGCTCCGATCTTGTTTTCAGTGTTTGTGGCACGGTTCCGAATGCAATCTCTACAACTGGTGCCACCCTGACTTTCATGTTCCACACCTTCTTCAGTTTCCTTTGCCAGATCTTGGTATTTTTCCAGTTTTCCACTCTCTTTTCTATTTACTCTGTGAACTGCAGGCACGGCCACGCTTATTATTTGGCAGGTTCTTCTTTTCTTGTCCACAATTACCACGCCAAGTCTTCTCGCTTGGATGAGGTGGTCAGTTTGGATGTCAAAGTCCCAGAATAATTTATGGCTTCCATTCCTCAGGGCTTTCTCCAGTTTGTGCAGGTACCACTTTTCCACATGGTTAAATCCCATTCGTTTGCTCAGTTCCTAGTATATTACTGTTGATATCCTATCGTGTCTGTTTTTATATTTCTTCTGGACTACATCCACTGGTTGTTTGGTTTATGCCCTCACCCCTTTCTCTGTGTAGGCGACATTTGCGGTTTGTTTGTGTTCTGTCGATTTTCGCCTTGATATAATGTGTCCTGATGCATTTGTTTTGGGCTGTCATGATGATTGATTCTGTTTCTCTCTTCAGGTTTCCTTTGCGTAGCCATGTCCATGATCTTTCTACATCTATCTTTTGAATGGCCAAATCGAAACTCATTCAAGTGAGTAAACTTTTGTGCACATATTAATTTCATCTCTGCGCTAGTTGAAAAATGCACGTGTGTGTATGTGTGTGTACACGTGCATAACTCGGAGGGAACTATGCTTGTGAGATTTCCCTACCACTGTGTAAAAGGATGGCACGTGGGACATTTGCATAAACCTCATGAATAGATCGAAATTAACGTGCGAATTTTTGTTTTATTCATTGTTTTTCTCCGTGCTTGATGCTTGTGTGCTGGGAAATGTCCTGCAGCGAAGGAATGACATATATTTCGCTAGAAAAAAAAGAACCCCCAAAAAAGAACAAAAAAAAAAATGAAAATAAAAAAAGATGATGACTTGAGAAAACTAAAACAACTTTTGTCACATGAGACTGGGAAGAATTATTTTGCAGTTAATTGAATTTTATCGGAACACACACACACATACATACGCACGTGTGCAAACACAAGCACAAGTATGGACTCGAGCACATACAAAAATATACGCGTAAATACTCAAGAACGTACACCAACACACTCACTCACATATACACACAAGGTCAAAAAGAAATACACGAGCAAACACATACAAACACACACACACACACACACACACGTAAACAAGCATTGAAACACACACACGCAATTGAATTATTAGGTGCCTGGCATGGAATGCTAGTTTTGAATAGACTTTCAAAGCAATCTTCGGAGCAATGGAGTTATTTAGCGGCGCCCATCTCTTCTCTCAGTAACATGCGACAAGTGTTGTACTAGGAACAAGGAATAATCTTATATCACCTATTGTAGGAGATGGATTCATGCTTTACCCATGGGAATTGGTACTAAGCAAACACAAACTAGTAAAGATTTCAATTTTCCGTATATATATATATATATATATATATATATATATATATATAAAGAGAGAGATCGATCGATAGATAGATAGATAGATATGCACACCCGGCCATTTTACATGAACAAAAGAATAGCCTGGCAACGTTGCCTGATTCCTCTTCAAAGTTTTCTTCTAAGGAACTTGCACACTTATTCCAGCATTCCTCTAACGCCTTTTTAGGATCGCCATCAGCTGCTGTGTTGCGTTCTTAATCTCATCCATGGTCTGGAATTTCCTCTCTCTCAAAAAGTTGCAGGGAGCCAAATCTAGACTGTAGTGGATGAGGTTTGACATACCAAGTTGATAAGATGTCTTGCCGACCCCACCCCCTGTAAGACGTCAAAAATCAGACACATTTGGTCATTGTGAATGCACACAGCACGCAAGCTCACTCAATGGCGTCTTACCGTCGACTGAGTTACTCCACTGGTTATATGATTAGGATATCAATCATATATATGATGTATCTCTCTCTCTCTCTCACTTACACACCCACACAGATATGTGCATAGCTAGCTGAATAGGCCCAAGAACAGGTCAAGGTGAAATATATCATAGCATCAAAAATGGAGATGGGCAGGAAACATAACAAAGGGGAATCTAACTGATGGTGCAGAAGATAAACTAATAGCTGCTCAAGGGATAGCAAACGCGGTAGGAGTGAACAAGACATAAGACAGAGAGATGTGATAGAAGGGTTTGTCGGTAAGACATGGCACATAGTTACGGTCGGCATAGATTCAACTGGGAAAGGCCTTTGTTCATCAGTGGATCTGTGATGGCTGTTGATAATTGTGACCCAACCGTAGGCGAGGACTATCTGATCAAAAGATATCAGAACTACCCTGTATCTTGGAAACTATTGAAGATAAAAGCATTCGGTTTTCACTATTCGATGACTTGTGTTGTGAAATTCATTTAGATTTTGAAAAGACAACCTGACTCATTCTGGCTCGTCCCAGCTCGACCCGTTGGTCACTCTCTTTTTAGTTAAATAACCTGGAAACTGACGGAGAAACGTAGGGTTTTGATTGTCTTTCGTGTCACAATTTACTATTCATGCGTTAAGGGTGATGGTTTCTCGTTGTTGAAGAATTATGGTAGTCTTTATGAAGCAACTGATTTTTGGTAATCCTTGCTTACTTCTAAAATACGGTAGCTAAAAACAGGATTTGAACAACGTTATCTTACATCCGTATAAGCAAGGGTTACCTCAGTTTTAGTTCTCGGGAACAGATCATGTTCTGAGTAAGTCAAATGATAGAACATGAAAAATAAATAAAGACGATAATCTATACACAATTGCTATCATGAAATGGAGCCTAACTACGACACCCCACATCGTTTTGATCAAATTCGACCTGTCCACCGCACAATAAATCAGGAATGGATAAAGATTTTTTTGTCTCTGACGACGAAGTGTGAAGAGATATATGTATTTATCTGTGCCTTTCTGTTTGTCAACTAAATATCTCCAAAAGTTCTCGGTTAATTTCGCTGAATTTTGTGAGGGAGGTAGGGGAATGGGCCAAGGGTGAAGTGAATCAATTTTTGAGCGGATCCAGCAATTTTTTTATCCACCTTTATCGTGATTATATATACACACAGCACAAATTCTGCAAAAGTTCTACACGAATTTAAAATTTCCTAGTTGTTAGAAACTAAATAAAGCCAGTGGTTTCGTAGTCATTGTTAGCCGTTACCCTCTAGAGCCTACGACTATAACGCAGTGGCAGTGGTATCTCATGGTTCAAATCCTGGTCACAGCCAGACATAGTTTTTTTTTGCTAATATTTTTTAATATATATACTCGTGTCTATCCATTTCTCTACATCTCTACGTACTTCTCAATGAATTTCGATGAAATCCTTTGTCAATGATCTATGAAAGAAGTGATTGGATTTTTGGGGTGGATCAAGGAATTCTTTCTTTGTGCATAATAACTAGATGTTCGCCCTAGACAATATCTCCAAAGTTCTCAATGAGTTTCAATGCAATTTTGTATAAGTTTGGGTGATGGCTCACGGAAAGTGACTAAACCCCCGGTCTGGTCTGCAGATTTTTTTTCCTTCTCCCGTAGATTTTTGTCCAGACCGTACAATATCTCCAAACGTTCTCTATAAATTTCGATGACATTATATGGAAGGTTGGGTAGTGAGCTACAGAAGAAGTTATTAGATATTGGGACAGATCCAGCAATCTACCTGTACATCGTATATTATGTCAACACATCACAATATCTGTCAAAGAGTAAATGAATTTAGGATTTCCTGGTCTTTAGAAAGGAAATGGGACAAACCACTTGATCGTAGCAACATATACACAACACACAATACTCCCAAAGGTTCTCATTGAATTTCAATTAAATTTTTGGGTAGAATGTGCTATTGAGTATGGAAAAATAATCAAATTTTGGGAGGATCGAGAGATCCTTTTTTCATTTTTTCCCAATCATTTATGTATTCATTCATATATCTACAGACACAATCTCCAAAAATTATCAATTGATCTATGTGACATTTTGCCAGAAGATAGGCTGACTGTTGACTCACCTGCAGTCTATTTCTGAATTGATTTTCAATTATTTTTAGAGGCAATGGTGTTGATAGAGGTAAGCACTCTCTGAGTGCTTCTTAGTTTTTATATGTTTTCATCAAACGATAAAACATGAAAATAAGTAAAAAAAAGCAAGTATTTACTAGCTATTTAACTGCGTACTCGTGAAAACTTCTCGTTTACATTCATTGTGTGAGCGAGTGAGCATTATATTTTCACTTCTACTGAGAATTTGTGACTATTGACAACACATAAAATGAAATTAAGACAAAACTAAAAACATTCAGAGAGCACATCCCTCTGCTAATGCCATTGTCCGGGGTTAACACGCTAATGCATGAAATTCATAGAGAACTTTTGGAGATATCGCGTGGAAAGCCATAAAATGTATCTTTAAAAATTCCTTGATCTGTCCCCCCCCCCAATTTAACCGCCTCTTCTTTGTTCCATTCCCGGTCCTTCCACAAAGTTTCATTGAAATTCATCGAGTACACTTGGCGATATCGTGTGGACTGACAGATAGACCGAAAGATATATTGGTAGAAGTAAAAATACGGAAAGATTGTCAAGGTAGATAACTCATTTTAGGAGACAAAATTTGCCCCGAGCTTCTTCGTAAACGGCTCTGTTTATCTGTAATTCAGATGCCATTTTGTTCCCGACTGATTGATAAGTAAGAGACACACACCATCTGTTGGTGGCAATAGGAAAACTGAAAACTTGTCACATGATAAGTAATTTATATATATATATATATATATATATATATATATATATATATATATATATAAGGCAACAGCAACAAACCTTCCCTAATCTTATCACCGAAATCTTATCAGGCCTCCCAAATTGTTAATTAGACCTGCCAAACACACTTTTAGAAAACGAAAGGAAGCAGAAAATACTGCTGTCATTCCTTTATTCCTGGGTTTTCAAACTGTGTGCCGCAGCTATCTCCAAAGTGTGCCGCGTTAATTTTTCCATGTACGTAAACATGTATTTAGAATTCTGAACGTACCCAGTTGCGGGTATTATGTCCGTCTGGCCCTCGGCGATCTGGTGGTTTTATCATTTTATGAGATCTCAACCTTTTTTTTATTTTTATCTACAGGTGATCTGTAAAAGGGGTGATAAGTGTATGTATCTGTATGCTGATAAAAAAATTTCGTTCATTGACTACTGAAATGTTTTTTTTTCTGATACATTTTTGTTGGTGTACCGTGTAAGTCGGGTATATTTCTTCATGTGTCGGCATACAATAAGTTTCGGGTGAGATGCAGCTTGAAAAGGTTTTGCTTGGTTCTGATGATTTAAACTTTGGGTTGTACCTCCCCATTGCACTACAAGCGATGAGTCACGGAGTATCCCGTCGCCTTTGTCGCTTTTCTGGTACTGGTCGCGGGAAACAGGCAATTTTGCCATTGCACACGAATACCTTCGTGGGCACCACTTTAAACATGATGGTCTGTCGAATTTTCCCTTGTTAAGTGGAACAGGGGTGAATAAATATAATTCTTTTTTTTTTTCAGTAAAGGATGCCTGACTACCTGTCTGAAGGAAAAAACTTTTACCTCAGATCTGGACCTTCGGTTGAACCATCCTCATCTTCCTCCTCCTCCTCCTCCTCCTTTTTCCGGAACTTCTACCACGGCTTCTAAGGTTAAGTATCAATTCTTCCAGCCGTATCATGTTGGATCAATATCAAACTGGGTCCTGACCTTCAAGTGAATCATCCTCATCTTCTTCTTCCTCCTTCTCTTTTTGCTACCATCACTATCAATTATTTCTCATCTGTATCATGTTGTATTGGTATGAAACTTAGTTCAGACCTTTTGGTGAATCATAAATTCCTCCTCCTCTCCCTACGTCAATAACTTCGTTCAGAATCTCTTTGAAATCGGAAGTCATTTTTTATTCGGATATATATAGGTCTATTTTTCTGGGTGGTGAACTTCCCTTTTATTCTCTTTTTATATCTTTTGCCTTTTCCTTGTTTAGTTGTTGGTCACTGCTTGTTATATTTACTTTGGGGAAATTTACTGGGAATGTTGCAGACACTTTCTTTATCAGTGTGTTGCTAATCCATCAGCTCTTTGTGGTATGTTCCCTCTCAGAAAGTATTCTCTTTTTACTTTATCTGCCCCGCTTCCAGTGTTGGGGTTCATTTTTACATGACATCAGTTGTTTAGGTTTAATTCTTATTATATTCTAGGTTGGATTAGCTTCTAAATATCTAAGATAATCATGAGAAGGTGATTACGTTGTTTTAAAGTGGCTGGGCAATAATGATAATAATGTTAATAGTAATGCTGCTATTACTATTATCTATTATAACAACGAGAAGAATAAGATAGCAAAGGTGATTCATTTTTGTATACTTGTATGTGGGGTGTTAAATCATATTTTTGATAACAATTTGGGGAGTTGCCGGCATTTGAAAACCACTTCATATTTTCTTTTCAGTAATCCTGTTCAGTATATATCATGGGTTTGAAGTTGATGTCACTTAGTTTCCAGTTATGTGTGGATAGTGATATGTTGTTTTTTTGCAAAGGATAATGTATGGTTGGCTAATCTCAATCTAAAGAGGTATTTTAGATATTCTCATATTATGTTTCACTTCTAAGGGTTTCTTTTGGGTTGATATTTCAGCTTTCGATTTGAGACATTCGTTTTGAAAAAGGAATCTGTTGTTTTTAAACAATTGAAATCTGGTTTAATTATAATTTCTCCACTATTATTATTTCTTATTACTCCATCGTTTTACTTTGGTACGAATCTGTGAAAATTATCCATACAATTATAACTTATTTTCAGTTTGTTCTTGTTAAATATTCTACACAGTGGATTGCCAGGTGCAGGGTACCATTTTTCTATTAGTTGGAGGAATATTTTCCCTATGTTTATTTTTATTTGTAGGTTGAATAGTGGTGTATACTAGATGATCACCTGTACTTTTTTGTTGTTGCTATGTTTTACTCTATCAGATTTTACCTTTTCATCGTATTTAAAACTAATTCCAGTGAAACCACCGTTCTTTAGGGCTTTAGCGTACTTTTCCAAAACATTCTTGAATATTATTTCATTTGAGGAATTGTATATTAGCCTAGTTTCTATTGATTTAAGAATCTTTTTGAAGAATTTGTTCTGGTTATTAGATTTCGTATTAATATATGTAATTTCAAGATTTTCCTTTCCTATGGGGTTTGTGGATTAATTTTCATTCCTATCTGGTTTGTAGATTAATTCAGATTATAAGTAGCATCTAGAAAATGTTAAATTTTTTTTTATCTTGGCCTCAATTTCGACTTCAAAGTTCAAAAAAGTTCTCCAACCAGGAAAATAAGCAACTCCGAATAACCTCCTGGAGGGATCCAAATAAATCGAATCATTCGAATGTTTATTATACATTTTTTTAGGGTTAATTCCCACACAACGAAATACGTTTATAAACCACTGCGCTTCCATATAATCTTTCTACCTACACATGAACACAATACAGCCCCAAAAACGAATCACGAAGAAAACATTACAGCGATTACGTTTCGGCTAAGAGCATTGTTTTTCATTGAACCAAAATCAAGGAAAGATCAATCAATTCTCCTGATGAGACGTGTAAGACATTCATCGAAATACCGTATCGAAATTTTTTTCCCAAGATTTTTTGTCTTTCACTCTCTCTCTCGATATATATATATATATATAGAGAGAGAGAGAGAGAAGGAGAGAGAGATAAAAAGAAAGAGAGGTTCAAGGATTGAGAGATTAAGGTAGTGATTCAATTACGTAACCACCGCTGGAAGAGACAATATTTCAGGTAATTCAGGAAGAGATACACTGTTTTTTTTTACCCAGATCAGATACCCAACTACTGGTAACCATCTCTAACTCGCTACTGTTGTTCAAGGCAACGAATGTTTCAAACGCCATTTCGTTGAAAAATGTCTCATATTTCAAACATTTCCTGGAAGCACCCGCGGCTCAAAATTGACTAAGAAATAAATAAGCATATATATATATATATATATATATATATATATATATATGAAATTAACTGAAACATACTGTTTTGTTTAGAGATTTCCTTAAAATTCTCCCTTTCAGGTCGCAAACTGTTATACTGTGTTCCACACTTCTGAGGCAAGCAGCTTTTTTTTCCATTTCCTGGATGCCGTTCACTTCTATAAGTCTATCTTGTGATCGTTCATTCAACGAAGAGCCATGCAGCGCATGCACACTGCACACGTCACAGTCACATGGTTCATTACAATTTCTCCGCCATCTTCCATTCTCCTGCAGAGCACAGAAGAATCTATCTATCTATCTATCTATCTATATTGAAAGAATATACATATGTATCATACATATATAGATATATTCCTTGTGAGATGTATTTTTAACAGTGCCGGAAAGGAACAGATATGCTTGCACGATATTTTTCAAATTTACTCTCAATTCCTACTGATTTAATAATTGAATTAATCAACAAATTGAATTGATCATATTCATTAATGAATAATTAAATTAATAAATGAATTATATCAATTAAG